>JAVKLA010000084.1:19800862-19824955 GCA_034782735.1 Sagittarius serpentarius
GGCGATATTTTTATTTCAGATACAGTATTATTAAAAGAAGTATTCCCAAATCTTTTTTAAAAAAAATTTCAAAGAACTATCTGACAAGGAATAAAACATCAGGTAAAGCTTTCAGAAGTGACCATGACTTACAAGGCCATCAGAGTAAATGAAACTTAGTGATAAACTCTATGCTACTTGTTTTATCCGTAGCATTTACTTTTCTGCTTTGTCTTTTTGTCTTTCACACACATGCCTGTTTAAGCAGCAACACCTACAGAAAACTCTCTTCAGAATAGCAGAAAAGGACAAATATGTTCTTTTGAGACCAGCCTACCAGTGTAATGAACAGGGAACACACAGAATAAGCAACGACTAACGTCGTATCTTCATAGGCACTAAGACTTGGCCTTGTTGCTGAAAGCAGCTGTCTTGCCCTTCCCTTACCATTTCTTGCTACTGCATTGCAGCCTCCCTTGGGAAAGCTAGGACTAATACAGCTGCACACTGAATCAGATCAAGAAACTGATCCAGGTGAAATTAAGTTGATAAAAGTAAAAATGGAGACTAACTTTCATCAGTTGCTAATCCAGTTCCCATGCAGCTGTTTGAAATCTCATGCTGCCAAAGAGGCAGTGCTGTACTTCTTGGGAAACAGTGCTAACTTACACACACTTGAAGTAACTGCGTCACGGCAGCATGAGACAAAGTGACAAGAAATTTTTTACTCTCTGTATAGGGCAGAAGACTAGGCAAAAAAAAAAAAAAAACTGAGACAAAAAATTTTAGGCATTGCCTCAATTTAGACAAAACACATTCACTCCATCAAGAAGAACATGTTACCAAGATTATAATAGAACTATTTCTCTCAAAGTAGACTTATTCAATAAAACCAGAGTATTTTTCTAGAGGTGAGTAAAACTCTAGAAAACTTTTTTTTAATACAACCAAGGACAAAAGCAGAAAGTAACTTCTAAGTCATCTTACCTAGGACAATCAATAATTTCATCTTAGTTAAAGTAGCACTACTGATATTTAGTCAAAATTGGTTACTGAGTGTGTTCCAGCTGACAGTAGATGTTGAATCTAGATCTACCTTGCACCATATTAGGTTGTTCTCCTTTGAAATTAAAAGTTTAATTTTCCAAGCTTACTTAAAGGAGAAAATTTCTGGGCAACTGTAGTGACGTACTCCTTTCTCTTCCACAAATATCAAATCATATTATTATGTGATGTGTAAAGGAATGGCATGAAAATAAATCAGAGAAAGTACTACTGCATATGGAAATCACAAGATGATGATAGCTTACGGCTCCTGTAACAACCCAGTTCTTTCTTGCCACAAATTTGGCAGCTCTCACTGGCAAGTCACACACTTCAAAAGTCTTCACCAGAGTCTAAAAAAAAAAAAAAAAAGTTTATAGCACTGGAGAAAATACCATTTTGAAATCAGCTCTTTATCTTAGCAGTGTCCAGTACGTGGCCCTTGGCAGCTCTCCAAGAATCCTACAACACTACATGCACACTTTTTAAAAGGAACATACCTGTCCAAGAAGGGAGATAGTTGCCTGTTTTGTTCTTTTAACATCACCTTTGTGTTATCCTTTCATTCTTAATCCAACCCCACTTCCAAATATTTTTGGAGCTGCTGCCCAATTTCAACCATACTTCATAGACAGGTAGAGGCCTAACAGCTCCTAAAACCTTCACAAATGTAGACAGCAGGTACAAGAGAGAGGCATCTAATCTTTCAGAAGGAAAAGCCTTAGTTTGCAAGGAATCCACAAAGGAGGTAATTCTTGAAAAGTAAATTTATAGGAAATGAAACATCATTAAAGTCACAACTAACAATATTCCTTGTCTATTATTATAGTGACTTTTGTAGTAAGACAGGTGACAGCACAGTCAATTAGTGGCAGTGATTTAAGATTCTTCTTGTGTATCTAATACTGAAAAATAGAATTTATACATCTGTCAGTTATGAAGACTTCATAACAAAGGAAAACCAAAATCGCCACCTGTGTTTCATGGTTCCAAACACAGACACTGCCATTGTAAAGGCTAGCCAGCATCCATGGTTCCGTGGGATGCAAGTCTACGCTCTTCACCCGGTCAGACCGAGCTGTCAGTTTCCGTTTTATATCAAGTCGGAGAGGCTAGAGAGGAAAAGAATTGAGAATACCAAGTTATTCAACATAAAACTGGCACAGAAATACAATGGAAGAAGGAAAGCTGAAATTAAACCTTAAAATAAAAGGAGTCAGTCCTGCTTTTCAGGCAGACAGAAGACTACTACTCTTTTCTATCCATCTGCCTATTTGTTTTTATAGGGGTTTCTGGAAACATCACATCCCCACCAATGGCAATGGGTCCATTTAATTTACTTTTGTGAAATTCAGTACTTTCATATTGTAAAAAGTATCTCCAGCACAGTAAAAAAAAAAAAAAAAGATGCACTGCACATCTTCCCGGTGTCCCTAAACTACTGAAGCAAAGCAAGGAGAATTTGCTTCCAAAAAAAATAACAGAAAAATCAATCTTGTTGCTGCTTCACCAGAAAAAACAGGTGGAAACGCCAGTTATCACAACGGAACACAAAAACATTTGCTCATTATAAATTTATACTCACAATTCCAACATTAAGTTTTAGAATGGAGCACTATGTTGTAAAAACTGGGGGAGGGAAAAGTTTAAGCCTTTCCCTTATACAGATGGCTTTGACCTTCCACTTTCATCACTGGCAATGTAAAGCCAGAGTATTTAAAAGGCATGAAGTATAGCAAAGGGATTTTTTTTTTTAAATATTTAAGGCATCATAGATTCCTTTAGGCACTCAAAGACTGCTGGGCTCACTCAATGGTGCTGACATTTTATCTTGGATAACTTAATGGGTAATATCTGATCAAAGAATGCTGCATGTGTTTAGTAGCAGAATAAAATTAATAAAACCTGCAGTTGCATGTTAGACGCTGCAAGGAGAAAAAGATACCTAGCTATCGTGTAGTACCCATAACTGATGGACATGACTTCTGACAGTAGAGAATGAACTTGTGGTTTATTTCTCCTGCCATAAATACTAGAAAAGTAGGCAATATAATTGCATGCGATTCTGTGCTTATCCTTGGAACTGCTCTTATCTACTGCTACTGAGGACCAGACTGTAGCTGATCTAAGAGGTTAACTGCAACATGTGCTCAAAACACTCTGACAACCTTTAGGTCCGACTGACAAGTACCACACGGGTAACACTGCCCAAGGCATCTGCTCTGTGACTTCCACTCATAATGGTGCTAGGGGACCTTCAAGCGCTTTCTTCTTATCAAGTTATTTAAGTTAAATTGCAGAATAACACTACGACTTCTTCAGGCAGCCCGGGAACAGGGAAGCCCGGGCCAAACAGAGCAAGACGACCCTGCACAGACATCCCTGGCTTGCCCTGACAGGGCCAAACCCAACTCCCTTCGGCAGGGCCGGCGGTGCGCGGAAGGGCCCCGCGATGCCCAGGCCTGGCGGGGCGGCTGCTCAGGCCCTCGCCCCTGCGAGGCCCCTGGCTCTTCAGCTCACGTCCTGCCGCCCTGTTTTGCTGGGGGACCGGGGGGAACCGGCCGGAGAGGCAGCCGCGCGGTGCAAGGCAGGGCCGCCTCACGGAGGCCACGTAAAAACACCTCAGGACCGAGTTTTCAAGCCTCCTGCACCGGGGACTTGCGCGCAGCGCGCTCGGCCAGCCCCGCTGCAGCCGGTCATTAACAGCTGCGGCACCCACCGGGGCAGCCCTCCCCCCGCAGCCATCCCCACACGGGCCGCCGCCCGCTCCGGGCCGGACCCCCCGGCCCGCCCCTCCCCGCTGGCCGGGTAGCAGGCCTCGCTCACGGAGCGGCCCCCAGACTCACCATGGCCCCGCGTCGCCTCGCGCCGCAACGCGGCAGCACCAGCGGGTGAGGTGTCGCTGCGCCCCGGGCGGGCCCCCAGCCGAGCCTCCGACGTGGAGCTTCCGGACCCGCCGCTCTCGCGAGAGCGGCGGCAGGAACTCCTGGGCCTCGCGAGAGCGAGACTGCCCCGTGGGACGCCGGGGTATGTAGTCGACAGCGCCTCGGCTGCGCCTGGTGAGGCAGGCTGGGAGTTGTAGTTGCCGCGCGCGGGAGCGCGCGCGCCCCCTCCCCTCCGGGCGGCCGCCACGGCTGTTGCGCCGCGCGTGGCGGCGGCTGTAGCGGGGCTGTCGCTGTCCCCAGCCACAATCCTTCGTGCGACCGCGGACCGCTCAGTTAGGTGGTGGTGATGATGATGATGGTGGCGCTGGCGAGCTACCGGGCTCTGCCCAGCTGTGAATGCCCTCGAGAAGTGTCCTCTGATCCCCTTTTCCTGCGCAGCGTGGTCTGTCTGTGCGTAATGGCGACACTGGTCAGAGGGGCCAGGTCCTCTGTGGTGCGTGTGGCAGGGCCCTGAAGCAAGCCCCTGGAAGGAGCCCAGCTTGCCTCTCTCACTCAATAAGAAAGACGTGAGCTTGGGCAGTCCTGCAGACCTTGTAGATGTGAAAAGCTATGTGACACGTTTCCCCTCTTCTTAATCTTTTTGTCAGCTGAAGCCACAGATACTTGCAACCCCAAACAGCATCTAGTAGAAACGTTACGGGGCATGTGAGATTTTGGGAAGCACCAAAGCACGAGGAACCACTGTTGAGAAAATTTCACCTAGCACTGCTGCCAGATTGAAGTTCCATCTTTAATTAAAAGTTGCAGCCCCCACATTTCCCTGTATAAAGAAAAGGATATTTATATTCACTGAGATTCAGTTAAAGAAAATACTCCTTTTGATACATGTGTTCACCTGGGGATTAGGAGCCCTGTGTGCTCTGTCCTACAACACAGTAAGAAGGATTACATTACCCTGGAGTGTTTACAGTTTGAAGGACATAAACAAACAAAAGGGTGACAGAAATATTACTTCAGCTCTTGTTGTTTTCACTCCAAGAGAGCAAAGGCAGAAAAGACAGATACTTAAAATCTGAAAAATCACAAGTCTGATGAAAATGAGTGAGAAGAGAAATGCCTGAGAAAAGGGGCAATAAGTTGTCAACCATTATGGGTGAGTTTAGACTTTCAGCTTTCTTTAAGGCATTCTTTTCACTTTCAATTCATTATATTAATGATTGTAGAATAATGCTTAAAATATTTGAGTACAGAATTTCAGGATGTAGGATCTGGATAAGCTTGCTTAAAAGTAATGATTGGAGTAAAATTTATGACTTTTGAGTCTAATTCATGATGTTTAGACAGCTGAGGTGGAACACTGAAAAAACAACAGGCTGGAACACTGAAAGAAGAGATGTAGGGGAAGAATACCCTTATTAGAGAATGTAGGTAGTGGGGGATGAACAGCATACATTGTATATTTTGCCTTGAAAAATTCCATGAGGTCCTGTCTAGAGAGAGATGAGGGTATTACAGGGGAATCAAAGACAGCAAGGACGGTAAGTGAAAGATGAAGAAATAGACCTTGTTAGGCAAGAAAATAATAGCACGGAAAAGAAGACATTACTTTGCTGTTAGCTTCTTCTGGGAAGCTGTAATAATAGAAAAACTGAAGTGCAGAAAAGAGGCACAGGGTATAAGCAAGGGCTGACCTTACAGTAGGAGAGAAGCAATGAAATAAAGCAATGAAATTAAGAATAAGAAGTATCCCTCACAGCTGTTAGATGCAAGGGTACCAATTCTGAGTCAAGAAGACCATGATCCACAAATTACTGGAAATTAAATGGATACACAGAAGAAATATTATTATGTATTTGTTTTCTTTTCATATTCTTTCCTATATATCCTGTACTAGCCACTGTTTCACTGGGGGTTACATACAAAGTAGCTGGAACCATGGTGAGTCTCTAGGAAAACTTTCAATACAGACATTAAATACGAACAAAATCTCTACTTTGGGTTCTTTTATGTGACCATACAGCTATTCTTATGCCTATTTACTGAAAGATAATTTTCAGGTAAAAAAACCACAACACAATGTTTTGTTCCGGAGTAGCGGAACAGAGGAAAGTTTGCTTCTTGTGGGCATTGCCCTATTCTGAAGTTTCTTGTTGCCTCTTTCATACCCTTGCCTGCTTGGCTATGCAGTAGCACTTGCTGCAGCTTACCTGGCACAACATACATGCCTGCTGGGCATTTGGCTGTTTCCTCCTGAGCCTGAAAAAACTCTAGCATTTTCTTTACCTTGGAGGAAGGGCACAAAGTTGGGTTTGTATGTCTCCTGTTGCTTTTGTGATTACTTGATATCTTTAAGACCATAAACAGGAAAAGGGGGGAGGAGAGAATGAGGTAGGACAAATGATGAGATGGCTACAGAGTGCAATCATAGGCCTTGCTTCCTTAAGAAACCAGAATAAATCTGTACAGAATATTTACAATGCAGCGTCTAGTACCGTTCTACAACTGTCTTCTTGTTAGAAGTACAGACAACACTTCTGTAAAGTGTGGACGTGTGTGTAATGGAGTGTATAATAAAGGAACTGGTAATACAGTGTTGCAGGATACATTTCCTGTAGGTGCAAAACTACTTTTAAATCTCTTGAAAGTTATCAACACGATGCATTAAAAGGACCTTTTTTATTACAAAAAAAGGGTGTTCTGAACAAGTCGCCAGCTAAGTGCTGGTAGTTGAAGCAATTACATTCTGACACATTAAATTTTGTAAAACTAAAAAATGGGCTGCAGTTCTGTAACAGAGGAATTCTGCACATTTTTATTGTTGATGATTTAGTTAGAAACACAGCAGCTATAATGGGATTGCAACAAGAGATACAACGGTTGTAAGGAGGAAGCAACTATGGTTTCAGCCTAGTGGTAATTTCTTCTTTATAAGGCTCTTGCTTCTTGGGATAACCAATCCATTTGACCGTACTTTTCTGAGATTTCAGCTTAGATCCTTTTGGCTGTGAAATTATTGGCAGGTTTTGAATTTGTATGGCAATAAAAAGCTTTCTGGATGCAGGATAGCATATTAAGATAAAAAATAGTACAATATCATTCTTCCAAAGAAAAAGGTTGAAGTAGTTTGGGATACCAGTCACAAGCACCTGTAGTTTATCCTCAGTGTACCAAATGAATTTTAACAGAAAAGGGAAAGGCTAACAATAAAACACCAGTCCACTTTCTTTTTCTCTCAGGTAAAGACCAGAGGTCTGGAAATAAGAGCCGTATCCATATGGCTCATTCCATATGCTTGGAAATTCATATTCAGGCAAAAATCTAACAGATGCTCTTAGCTAGATCCATCCCTGATGTAATAAACATAGTGTGTGCTGCTGCTTGTTGCAGTAGGCAGCTTGGTCCTGAGTGTCCAGTATTTCTTTGCCTTGATTATTCTGCCCAGGACACCACCCCTGTTAAGTAAATTCTTTGTTTCTCCAGACTTCAGCCATTGCTTATTTTCTTTATGGGGATATGTGGCACCTCCCAGGATCACTGCATTTCACTTTGGGGCTCAGTTTGCCAGCATCTCTGATCTTAACTAGCTTTATTATCTTGAGGTAGTGTTATGGATGGCTTACTAATTCCCTAAGTGAGGTTTTTTTGTAACCTGAATTACTGCATTATTCTCATTAGATCCTTTCTTTTAGAATATACGGAGGCTTTTATATATTTAGGGCAACTCTGTAGTATTGTAAAGTGTTTATTTCATATGCAAAATTAATATGAAGTGCTGTTCATTGCCGGGAGTTAACACTTGCAGTGCAGTGAACTGAAGTAAAACTTATTGTACTCTTAACTTGGAAGATAGTAAAGATTGATGGAACACAGTGGGTTTAAAGAGAAGGTGTTATTAACATGTAGGTGGCAGAGCTGTGAGACAAACTCCACTGTAAACCTGAATTAAAAGCTCCCTTGAAACTATAGTATTTCACTTTGTTGCAGATCAGGGATAGAGCGGTGTTGTGGAATGCAGTTTGTCTCTTTCAGTCTGAGATGCCCAGCCTTTGTCTCTTCTCACTTTCTTGGAAACATACTAGCCTTGGATACAATCCTGACTCATATCCAGAGATCAGAGTATTAAACTCAATAGGATAATGAGGAATTACAAAGCCAGTTAAGAAATGAAATTTTAGCAGAACTGTCAAAACCATAGAGTTCATATTCAAAAAAAATAATCCCATCCTCTCCAAAACCTGCATCCTGCCAGTAGCAGCCTGATGGTGCATAAACTGATAGTTTCAAAAAATGGTTGTTGCTTCAGATACAATCATATATGTGGTGCATACACAGAAAATAGGTACTGCAGTATGTAAAGAAGGGATTGGAAATTTTATATTTGAAGTCACCTAAAATGGTATCACTTGACACTTTCATGACAGGCCTGCCTTTTCATCTTACAATTCTGCTAAACTTCAGCCGTTTGGGTTTAGATTTTTTTGTATTGGAAGTCTTCATCTGAACGAGGGACCTATGTCAGCTTGTATTTTCAAGTTTCAATAGAAAGGTTTAGTCAGTTTTTTAGAAGTTATTAAGGGAGCACAAAATACCAGCTTCCTTAAAATCAGCAACAGGATAATCATCAATATTTTTAGCAGCATCTGATATGGACTTAATTTAAGCAGAAAATATAACATAAAGTTTTAATTGGGTAGCACAGTAAGTTACCCGCATGCTAATAATGAGGAGAGAGATGTCCATAAACCGGGAACTTGGACAAAAAAAGGTTATCGGTGAGAGTGAACAAAGTGTTGTTATACATAATATAAAGACTTGAGTTCTTACCCTCTTGTGCTACAGTTTCTTTGAGTACATTTGATTCATTAGGTAAGTGCTATCTTTATGTCATTTATGTAATCACTTAAAAGGAATGATCTTGATTGACCTGCTAGTGCTTCTGATTTATTAATGCTTCTTCGTGTTTTATTTTCTGGAGGCCGTAGTCACAATTTTGGCATGACTCCAGTTCCATTAAGATTGGTGGCAAAAGGGCAGGCCTTGAAACCACAGAAGTGGTTTGGAACGAAGCAGTATATATCCTTCCAGGTATTCTAAGTTTAGAGCACATAATTTCTTTTTTTATCAGATTTACAATGCCTTCCACTAGAGCCGAATGTTGGTATTAATGTTCTTATATTGAGTTTTGAGGCTTCTGATAAACTTATTCCATTTTCTCTGCTCTTCTTTAAACCTATCTGTCAAACTATTTCTGAGATCTGATTCAGCAAGCAGTTTAGTTTGCCCTGAATATAGTCTTGAGATAATACGAACTAGAAAAACCTATAAAATTATTTCTTCTTATTTGAGGAGAATCAGTCCAATAGCTACTTAAAAATTTCTATAGCTATATTCATGATTTCAGGACAAAAATATCATTTATTTTCACTTCTAAATGCTATTATATATTATTACCTTATCATTGCTGACCACAGAGCTGGAGTATGCTTGGGAAATGATTCAGCATTGGGTTTTCCATAAGCTTGCAAAAAAGTTTGTTGAATAGTATTACCAATTATCAGAAAGTTTTGTTGCCAGCACTCTGGAAAACTGAAAATAGTGTGTTTGTTTTCTATTAATGTTAGACAAGATTGACATAGAGTTATTTTTTTATCCAGATATAAAGTGGTAATAAAAGGAAGTTTAAGAACAGCACTATGGACACTTAGTCACTGTGAAAGGTTAGTCACCAGACTTTGATAATTGACTGTAGCTTGTGAATGAACAAAGTTGTTTGTTTTCTCTTGATCAGGCAGTTTTGTCTTTTTCAGATGCAGAGATGAGGTTTCCGCCCCTGGTGTAACATCTACATGTACAATGTACATAACAATACAGAATCAAACTGTCGAAGCATGTTTATTTAGTTAAAATGAACAGTATTACTATCTAAATGTTCTACATTAGTATCTGTTTCAAAGGAACAGTAATGATGTTAAAACTACTTTTATGGGATTGCAATGATATAAGACAGTATCTTCCAGTTGTGTATTTTCTCAACAAACAAAGGGAAGGAAATCGAGGTTAAAGAGTAGCTGTCACTCTTGTTACTAAGATCCTGTTACTTAGGCACTCATCCTGCATGATCTCATGCTCTGCTATGAGCAGTCTTATGTTTTATAGTTTGCTAGCAGTTGGTTCACCACGGGCTCAAATGAAGGTCTGGCTTGTGGTGTGCTAGGCACATAAAACCAAAACCCAGCTACTAAGTTTTGTTTTCAGGTCAGGCTAATTTATGCAGGGTGTCAGAGGAAGCTTTTAGAAACCAAAAATGTGACCATAATCCAGAATGAATCTTTCAAGATATGCCTGTCAAATGGAAAGTGGCTCTGTCAACAGGTTTGGGGCTTTTTTGAAGTTTTATTTGTGGGGGTTTTTTTATTTGTTTTCAGTAGTTGTAATATGTAGGGTTTTTTTTAGGAAAGGTTAAGACCACTCTCTCTTTGTGATTTGATCTGCATAGTTACATGGTTTCTCAGTTTGCATTGTAGTTCAAACAACTAGCAATTGCAGAATTGTATGGCATTTCAGTGTCACTGAATGTATGTATTTGTATTTGAAGCTTTTTCTTCACAATGACACAATAACAAGTTATTTATGAAGGAGAGCAGACAGTGATCAAAGCTGTATTAGATTTTATCCTTGCTCTTTTATAATAATCACACATAAATAATGTATTGCCAGAGGCAAAAGTAACTGTATTTATATATACAAGTCCTATACAAACTCTGTTTCTTTTGTTTTCCCATTTCTAGTAGAACCTGAATCATTAAATTTTTCAGAGATAGTCATATATGTAATGCAATAGTAGCAGTGTGTGCTATGTACCCTCTTCATCTAGTATGAAGTCTGCAAGTTATCACAACCATCCTTGTCCAACATTTGAATTTTTAAACTCAGACTGTAGCAATTAACACTTTTAGCTTTGAACGTCTCTTTTTCAGTCCTTTGTCAATATATTACATAAATGGAACCTGACATAGGATTTGCAGCATTCAGATCTTCTGGACAAATTAACTCTCAAAGATGAAGTATATAATCTGTTGATGAGTGAAGACCAATATAGTCTTAGTTCAAGCTAAAAAAGTTTAGGCTTTTAATCCTAACACTATTCTGCTACTCCTGAAAATGCTACCATTCTCTAATACATAGTCAACTTCCCTCCTCCCTCCAATTAGTAATAACAACTATCACCTACACATGGTTTTATATCCTTTATGAAGAGGCATACTGAATTCTATTAAAAATGGATATGTACTATTTTTATATGGCTATCCAAATTAAAACTGATGAATTTTAATAATATGTAGCTAGTATGTAGTTGGAATTTAATCCCCTCAAAGTAAAAGCACTTGTAAAGTTGTGATGTGGTTTAGACTACACACATTGTCTTAATAGTTCTGTTCTTAAAAAAAATCATAAGAATGTTATTCAATTTACTATGGAGATATAAAATTATAATAATGACAATATTTTTTCTTTTGAGCCTGTGAAGAGGATGGGAAACTCGGATAAAGCCACAGGATGCTCCCCCTTAACTGTGTTTGAAACATTAGCCACTAGATGACGCCTTAATTCTGTTAATCTCTCTCTTGGTTTTTTTTTTTCCATGACTGATCTCTGGACCTGAAATCTTGAAACTGTTTCTTTAATAAATCCGGCTGGGAAAGAATGTTTTTCATATATTTTTAAACGATAATTTTGAAGACCTTCTACTCAAGAAAATAAAATTATTTCAGTTTTCACTGCTGCTTTTAACTCCAGCCTATTTTGTGGTGGTTTTTGTTGGGTTTTGGTTTTTTTTGGTCATCGATTTTCTTTTTCTGTTATGCTGATAATTTATTTTTCTTGGACAAAACGCCTTTTAAAGGTAGCTTTTCTTCATACTTTTTTTTTCTTCATTTTTTTAATGTTTCTCTGCTTCACAACTGTAACTTAAATGTAGAACCCGATCAGAATAGTGTCCTTTACACCACCTATTAAAAGACATTTAGCATGTGTGGATAAATGCTTGTATAAATGTGTTTCATTTGGTGCACATTTTTCCTTACCAGGAGGGCAGGGGGGAGTAAACTATACTTTTGTCAAGCATTTTAATACTGGCATAACTGTATCCATTTTATGATATGTACTCATACGTTTGTAAAAATTCTCACTGGCATTTTATATCTATAAGCAATTCCTGTGTGGACCAGGACAGAGAGACTAAAATCTTCTGTTTAACCACAGATCAAGGCAAGCGTTGTAGTTCCTATTCCTCATTGGTTAGTCTCTGCACTAATAAACTTCAGGTCTGTAGTCTGTGATATACAAGCAGGTTACCATAGTCTAACAAATTAACATGGGTCAGCTGCTCCACAGTAAACAGTGTGCATGTTTCTACCTGGCAGTTTCTTGCCACCAATCTAAGGAAAATCGCAACAGCCTCCCTTTCAATGAAAGATGGGGAGTTTCCTCTTTTTTGGTTAAGCAGTACTTCAGTGTAGACATTTACAGGTGGACAGTTGCATGTGAGCAGTTCTGGCATCAAGTTGACCAACAGGAACTCTTTCCTTTGTCATAACTTTTTTGTGTGTCAAAGTGCTGCAATAGGCCTTCCTTGACAAAAAACTAACTGTAACAGATCTTGTATAATAGGACATTGCTATGTTCCTACGCATACTTGGCTGTTTGGCTGACAAAATCCAGCCTCATTAGATGGGTTTGTAACTGGAAGAGATGCTATCCACTGTTTGAAACTTTTGAATTATTTAGAAATAGACTTTAATGAAAATGTTATCTGATTTTTTATGTGAACTATATTTCATGACCACTGATGAATATTGTTATGTTAAATGTAATAGAAATTAGTGATGGAGTTGTTTGAGGGGCTTCTCAGAGATGAGACTCAGAAGACTGGCTCTGACTGCAAAGAGAGGCTGGGAGCTTATATAAAATAACACTGGGAGCCAGTGTTATTTTGTCAGCAGTGTTTTTGGCGACCGTATGTTGGCTGAGAGAATCCTTTTGTTTGGGAAAGTAGGTTTGATTTGGACAAGACAAAAACTGGGCTTTACTAGCTTATATCAGATTTGTATTTATACTTTTAGTGACAAAATGAGGTTTCTGGCAATAAGCCTTTGCAGTGTAGACCAGATTTTGCGGAAATTTTTCTATGCAGAAGATGATAGTGTAGAAAGAAATGCTTATTTTATTTAAAATGTCATTATATAAATTCTCTTCAAAAAATATTCACTAAATTAAAACATTTATCTTCAGAGAATATGCTGCACATTCTTCTGTGGTTTCAAGTAACTTCATAAAGGGCCATGGAGCATATTAGTATTAAGTATCTAAGAAAGCTTACCTATATCATGCATTAGATAGGACAGGCATGCTGTACTTTGCAGCTCATTTCACCATACAGTGACATGGTTACAGTCTTGCACGTTAAGGAGAGCTACATAAACCAAGATTTTTTTTTTTCCCTCTCTAATTGATACTGCCAGATAATAAGACCTGGCACTGAACTAAATATAGAAATTCTCAGATTGAATCCTCTTCTACCTAAAGATGTTCTCTGGAATCTTTTTTTGATACATAATCATTATAATGCAGGGGGGGAAATGGTAATAAAAGCACCAGGCTACCTTTATGCTCTTCAGTCAGTGGAGATTCATTACTGCTGATGCAGCTGACAGGAAAGGATAGGAGTAGTAATGGTTGTCATTACCAAAACCTAATGGAGTGGTCAGGAAAGAAGGATAAGTTGTAATCTTTTAACAATCTGACACCAATTGATTGAAATGCTTCCATATTTTGTTCCTTAGTCCAAGTGGAATCCAGAAAACAACTGAAACATGCAGCCCAAATGCTCTAGCATTGATCTAGTAATTGAGAAAGTGATTTGGACTGTAAACTGCTTAAGGTGAAACTAACTGTTCTGTGTGAATCTGTATACATATGTGACTGCAGAACTATATCCACAGTGTTTATATGTAGAAGTCTTGATTGTTACTATTGTTCGTAATCTACGCAAAGGACTACATATTTTAAATATTTTGCAGGCCCAGATTTTTAGATAAGTTGTTGCACTGTTGTTATATCCGATAGAGTGATACTGATTTATTCTACGAAAGTTTTAAAATCTGTGTCTACTTCCATTAGTAAACAAAATTGCAGTGAGAGGTGGATTATTTGGGCCTTTTTTAAACTCTATTCCAAGGTGCCAAAATGTGTTCTACTTTTCATTGCAAGATTCCTAATATGTTCTAGGTCTCATTTTATTTAAATTACTTGCACTAGGACAGCTACAGAGTCCTGTCATATACTTCATACATAAAACCACATATCTGAGAAGTGATTATAGTGTTTTCATGCACAGCTTTGCTTATAGTTTGTTTATATTAGGATCTAGAGTAAGCCAAAAAGATTTTTTTTTCTTTATTTATGACTTTGGGAAGGATTGACTTTCTTCTTTGAAACAAAAGACAAACATAAACTGTATCAATAGAATATAGAGATTTATCCTTGTGAAAATACAGGTAATGAAAGCCTGTAAACCGAATTCTGAGCCCAAGGGCCAAAATCTTCCTTGCCTTGCACTTCATGCTGTGTCAGTGGAACATTACAGAGGTTTAAACTACTATACTAAAATATGTTCTGCATTTCCTTTGAGTTAACTTGTTCCATGGAAAGAGTTCAGCCAGTTGGTATGAGATCATCTCCGGATAAATATTACCCTCTTGTAGTACTGCATTGCCCCTGTAGAATCTCATAGTGCAGGTACAATACAAGCAAAGTGAGGTGAGTCAGGTAGGAAGAGGTGTAACCCAAACACCCTGATAACCCTATTGCTGTGAGCAGGCATTGTATCTGGAGGTCCAAATCAGGGCAAAGGCTTGAGCTCTCTAGACTTCCATTGGGGACCACACTGGATCCTGCAGCCCAATGGTCACCAGTTAATTTATTCCTACCACTGTGATTTAGTCACAGTCAGTGTTCATTTTGCTCTGCTGCAGAATGACTGTGCAATCAGCGTGGCAGTAGAAAATCTGGTTCTGCTTCCTGTTTTAAATGGCACAAGTTCACTAAAACAGAAATAGTTCAATTATGATCATACAAAACCCTTCTCTGGAAAACAGTTATTTTCCTTTAGTGACTTTTGATGTGCTAACATTTTAACTAAGTGTTCATGTTTTCTGTGTATTCAGTTTATGCCATCAAGGAAAGCAATTTGCTGTAATGCTACTCAAGGCAGCCATTAGTAGCAAACAGCAATCTGTGTTTTTAGAGAACCAAGGCTGTTATTTCACAAAGGGAGCCATTCAGCTCTGCCTTAATCCTCTAACCAGTAAAGCTCATCTTCCAGGTGTTATTCCCGACTATTTTACTGATATTGACTTCTCAAAAATGTTTAGAAAATGAGAGTCTAATTTAGATTAAATTGTTGGTGATTTATTTAAGAAAATACAGTGTGATATATATCTGTATAAATAAATGTAAATTCTCAAATATTTTTTGAGATAACAGAAAAAATTGCCATATGTGACAGGCTTTATTTTTAGTTGCATATTTTGAACATCTAAATGAAAAAAAAAAGTTTAACTTAAAAACCTTGTTCCTAAACATTCAGGAAGTTTATTGCATTCTTTCATTGTTGAATCTTTGAAGCAGATATTAATAGCAGTGAATAGTAATACACATTTTTCTGACACTGATACTTTGAATGCATTAAATTCTGCAGCTTCAGAATCTGTACTCTGTGTTGTCAGTAGATATGTATGACCTGACTCAGGATCTGATCTGGCTGAATGGAATAAATGACTCCACAGAAGTGCTCTGGTTTAAGTAGAACTACTTGCAAAACCAGCTCCAATCTACAGTTAGAGGTCCTTATAATTATTTTGAAAGTTGACATTTAATTAAAAAGGTGTAAAGAAAAGATAAAATTGTGTATTTTGAGAATAAGCTGTTGGCTCACTTGTCATACCAACTGAATTTTACCAAGACTTTACTCGCTTTTGTGACAAAGGCTCAATAGCCTTTCTCTGATCAAGCTAGAATCTATGACTGTGGAGTGTGGTATTTTTCAATCAATGAATCAATGTGTTGAAAAGACATAACAAAGTATTCAGTTGGGTTTTAGGACTACTACATTGGATGGCATGTTGGAAGAGCATTGCTTTAGTCTGGCCACCAGAAAATTTAAGCAATTTTTGGCTTTAGGGCGCCTCCAGGAAAAACATACTTATTCTTTAGTTATTAAAGTTCTTTTCCCCTACACACGTGTAGGAAGAGATGAGCAAATTTTGAAAAAGCAAGTGATCAGATACTAGAGAGAGATAGCCAGAAAAGGACAAATTAGAGAATTGAAGAAGTAGAAAAAATATTAAATATTATAAGGTATTCCGTAAAACAAGTATTACTGTGAGCAGCAGAACTACTGAAGCTTGGTTTTCTATGGATTTTGTCTCATGGTTGAATTAACTGGCATTGAGATATGAACTCCAGCCAAAGGTTTTCCATGGTTACAGGCATTTATTGTATGTTTATCCTAAGTGATTCTTCTGGGACTTGATAAACATGAGTTCACCCTATAGCCTGTCTTTTACTGAAGGCATTCTACCTGGCCATTAATTTTCATATAAAATTGTAGAACTCTTATGTCTTAGAGAGTCTTTATCCTTTGCCAGATTTTGTTGGCCAGCCTACACTGGGCAACTGGGTCAAAAGCTGTGGGGGTGTGGGCAAACAAATATTGTGGACACGTATGCGTCATTTTCTTAACAAATGAGGCTATTGAACCCCTCTCCCCCCTGAGCGTAAATACATGTGTGTGTAAAGATGCATATGTATAAATCCAAAAGTGAATGAAATAGAGGTGACAGAAAAAAACAATTAAGAAACTATAGGCAAATGCTTGACTTTGGGTGCAGTGACGAAAGGCAGCAAAGGGCACTACATATTAAAAGCAGTTCAAAGGAATGCCCTTTGCAGCTTTCTTTAATTCTGAAGTCATAACTAAGTTTACAGCAAAAGCCTTTGTAAAGGGTTTATGAGATTTTCAGAAAGCCTTTCTATGACAGACTGTTACCTAAACTAAAACCAGCAGGAATCCAAAGTATAGCAACATGAAAACAGGTAAAGAGAATTTCCAGTGGTTCTTAAGGCTTGTTTCTGGGTCTTAGTAAACATGAGTTTATGCGGTAGCCTTTCTGTTACTGCAGGTACTCTATCTGGCCATTTTCTTCATAAAAATGGTAAGAATATAGTATCTTTGAGATCTTCCTGACAGTCTTTTTGTCAACTGTTACTACAGGTACAATGAAAGACTCAGCTTGATTTGCTGATGGGAGAAAGTGGATACTATGATTGGACCATAGAGACTCCACAAGCCCATATGCTAGCCTCTTCCACTCCTTCATTATCTTCCAAGTGCAGAGGTGTTGCCTACTGTCCACCTGAAGTTTCCATGCTGCAATTTAAGTCTGTTTCTTCTTGTCCTGTCTT
This sequence comes from Sagittarius serpentarius, assembly GCA_034782735.1. Taxonomy (NCBI): domain Eukaryota; kingdom Metazoa; phylum Chordata; class Aves; order Accipitriformes; family Sagittariidae; genus Sagittarius; species Sagittarius serpentarius. The sequence goes on from JAVKLA010000084.1 coordinate 19,818,295, forward strand.
TCTTTTCCTGTCTTTGGGTGTGGATGATAGTATGTCCTCATTCCTTTAGCAGCAGCCTTTCATGTTTGTGTTCTTATGCCAAGTGGAGTCTGTCTACTGTCACACGAGGCAAAGTTCCTAATCTTCCCATGGATTCCTCCACCTCTGAGAACTCTGGAATATGTACTGTCATCTATTGCATTCCCATTTCTGTTTAATGATGACTGAAGCACTGCAGTATGAGATATAATTAAAGCAAGTGTGATATTTAGAGAATAACTGACAAAATTTTTGCAGCTTTTGAAAAGCTTGTCTGGTTAATTTTATTTTAAAACTCATTTTCACAAAATGATTTCTTCTAATCTTCACCATCTGCATAAGAAGTGTAATCAGCAAGCTGAAATTAAAATATCTGCAACCTCTGCCCTTCAAATCAATCAGAAATTAAACCTGAAAAGAAAGTGTTCTCATGGGAAAAAGCCTTCCAAAGAAATCCTTTCTATTAATCTCTCCCCACTAGGGCAAAATATGTACCCTTGCTTATAAAGAACACAAAAAAAAGTAATTAAACAACTTTTTTTTGGTGAAATTTTGCCTTCATCAGATCTTGAAGTAAATGCTCATTTAGAAACATCAGACTTTTTGCCAGATGGCAGTGGAGCAGACATCTTTCACAAGCAGCAAATCAGCAGAGCGCATAGGATATTCACGGAAAATTTGAAAGCCATTCTGCGCACACAGTAGCTAGTACCCTTCAGAACTTAATAGAAAGATAGCATCTTAGGAACTAGCCACAGAACATTATTGGTAGAAGCATTTACAACATTATTCTACAGCGTTTGCCTACACTGTTGCTTTCTTCTTTTAAGAGTTGATAAGAAAATGCTAGTTGACTTTTAGGGAGAAAAATTGGCTCAATGCAGAGGATTTTTAGAAATTCCACCATAAACATTTCTTGCACACACCTTTGTCATTGTCATTTGAAAAGTCTAGTGACAGGTAATGGTACTGACTCTTTGCCCACTACTGTCCTCACTAGGAGGTGCCTTTGTTATCGTACAGGCTTTTCTGGATCAGAAGGTTGCTGGTAAATTCCCCTCCTGTTAGCTGTATTTGAGTAATATTCTCTACAAGGAAAAGAATCAATGCAAATGGTAATCCTTCAAAACAGCTGAGACAGCACTCCATGCCAGAGGGCTGAAAAAATGTGAATGAACGTTCTCTGATTTACCAGCAAGGTCCATTCCTCCAGTGCAAGTATTTAATATGCTGACAAGGAGATAAGGGACTTTGTACAGCTTGGACACCAACCTAGAATCACAAATATGATACAAACAAGTATACCTTTGGAAGTAATTATAATGCAACATAATTAATATCTCCTCTGTCTCCAGTTCTGTGCATACAGTTGTAAAGGATGCTGCAAGTTCTTAAATATCAGGAAGAAAATGTTTTGGAGCATAAAAAACCTTGCACGTTTTCTCACTCCCTGTTAAAAAGTCTGGAATTTTCATTTCCAAAATTGGCAGAAAAATAGGGTCAGATCCATTTTTCTCCTAATCAAAGTCTACTCAAATGCGCAATTGCCCACTTCACTTACTTCTCAACCATATCCATTAGATAAAATTAGTAAGCATAATAACAAATCAATTGAAGAATGCTTGCTTTCCATCTTCAAGCTCATCATTTGTGAATTCATGATAGTTCTTTGTGATATATGAAAGCTTTTCCTTTGTTTTATGATTCGGTGTGAAGTTATGAAACCCTGCACTGTGCAGGCTTACTCCTGGCAAGAACCAACTATGAGAAGTGTCACTGATTAAAGCATGCACATTTGTTTCCTAATGATTACTTTGTTCTGATAGCATTTTGAAAGCTTAATGAACTGTGTACTTCTTAGCCTAGTAACTAGTAGAGACTTAGAAAGAGGAATTAAATATGTTTCTACTGGAAAGTCCAGGTCAGGGCTGAATAAGAAAAAATAAGGAGTTTACCAGCTCCAAGTGCGGTTTCTTCTATGTGAACTCACGAGAGCATTGCTCAGTTGAAGTGCACAGGAAGTTTTATACCAGGTCAACTTTTATCAGGAGAAGCAAAGTCCAATTCATAAAAATATCCTTACATACACACTTATATGCCCATGGCAATCTAAGTATTAGTGACATATTAATCAGATTTGGGTTTTTGCAGACGTAACCTTGTTTTCAGCTGGCAGACTGTCTCACTCCTTTCCTATCCTGAGCTATTGACAGTGAGTAGGCTAAGCAGCAGGTGGGAGTGGGGAGAAAGCATATGTTCCTCCATTTCTGCAAAGTTTTCCTCCACATCTTTTCTCTAATTCCCTACCACTGATCTGTTTAGTGAATTTCCACTCCTCCCATACTAAACAGAAGATGGGGGCCTATGAACCCCCATGGAGGGAATTGAAATGGTGATAAAGTTTATGTGAAAGTTTATATATCTGCAAGGCAAGGTTGTAGGAAAGACAGTATATTTTATTAGAATAATTCATATAGCTGGAAAAAAACCCAGATGAGCTTTTGGGCATACAAGCCCTTCTTCAGTTCTCTGGAACGTGCGCACACATTTTGTTGAATAATTTCAGTTTCCATCTCCTGAAGTAGTGCTCACCATCCATGGTTAACTTAAATTTGCCTTTAGCAAAGAACATGAATTCTTTTGAAAAACTCTAAATAAAACTGAGAAGAGTTGTATGGAAATGACTTTCTAAAGCCTCTGAGAGGTAGGTACAAGTTGAAGATTGCAGCATGCTGGGTATTCTTTATGCACAGGGTACATGCAGTCCGTGTATACTTTGCAGTTTTCCTTTTACAGCCATAAGTATGCCTTAGTTTTCACATCATGGAGCAACTTGAGTGTAGAGTTTGCTTCAAACAGTGGGCTTCTCCACTGCGATTATTAGCAGGATGGCATTTCTAACTGGAGGTTAGCAGCATTGTCAGTGATCCAAGTTAGGACCGTATTGAGGAGCTACAGAATGTCACATTGGCCATGAGACATTTATCAGGTGATAGCTACTAGCAGCTATAGACCTTGGACAAATTCAAATGAATAACCTAGATGTGAAAGCCATGTATTGTGTTCAGTGAGCCATTCTGCTGCCTGAAACTGTGGACTTAGTGATGCAGGACTAAATTAAACAGAAACTGTCCAATGAATGACCGATTTTACTCAGTCATCCAAATATATTGTGCTATTACAGCACTGTGGAGAGATATACTGTGGTTGAGATAATTGTGACTGTTGATTTTCAGCCCTGTTGCTAAAGGACATTCCTCTGGAAATGATTACAAAGATGTAGGAAAGCATTATTTGAAGGACAATTACTTTTATTTAACTCCAGACTGAAAGTCAAAGGAATTTATGATGTTTGTAACTGTTTGATGTTATTTCTATAAAACATATTTGTTTCCATAAACAGGCACAACATACATTCACATAGCAGTGTTAAAGAATTATTACAAATCTGGCTTGGTTCTTCTTTTTAGACAAAACATAACAGCACAATAGCATGATGATGATCTGGGTGGCTTTCTGGTCAATTTTAGTTTTTCTTCTTAAATATCTGATGGCATACCTGGTCTTCACATGTCAGTTCCTACAGTATTAAAACAATTACTAAGTATGTAGTGGTACAAGTTGTATTTTTCATATACAGCAGATCCCACCAGAAATTACTACAGCTGAGCCACGGCATTAAAAAATGGGTTTATGAAAAAGAGAACAGAAAGAAGTGTATTGTATGTAACCAATCAGCAGGCACACATCACATGTTGCAGTAATTAGATTTTGACACTTGAATTGAGCTCTAAGAAGAATAAACATGAAAAATGCATAAAAATTGCTCTTTAATGCAAGGCTTTTTCATGCTCTGTTATTGAAACAATATACGGTTGTAGTTTATAATTCATATGTTACCTCACAATTCATGAGAAGCAATGAAACAAGGAAATAAAAAAAAAATGGAGGGTGCTTTAAAAAGATAAGGACATTTGCTTTAGGGATGTGCCCAGCCATTTTTCAAGGGCCAGAATAATACACGGGTGTTGCCCAGTGTTGCAGCTGACCTCTTAAAGGTTGGCACACTTGCACATTGCAATGCAGTCAGACTTAAAATTGAGCTGAAGCTGGCTTTTTGGCCAGCAATTGGCCAAACCTGCATTAGAGTTTCTGAAGACTGTTGTAAGAATCTACTTGGTCTCTGTTTCCACCAGTCAGCCTGAATCCTGGTGCCAGCATGTAGAACCTTTATTAGGTCAGTTTTTGAATATATGTTAAAATAGAGTTGAACAAGTGTACTGGACAGTTGGCTTTTAGTTAGGTGGCAGACAGTGTTTTTTAATTCATTGCTTTGATCTTTTAAGCATATAGATTTGAGCCAATGTGGTTGACCATACCAAATATCCATAGGGTAAACTTGTGAAGGAGTAGATATCTAGATGCAAATAATGAGCTAGAACAATGAGCTCTCCTCCATAATCTTTCTGCACCCACCTATTGCACCATCAAACATTATCATGCCTATTTCTTGACTGATCTCCCAAGAAACTCTGGAATCATTGTCATTATGTATCTATAATTTTGAAATCTTTCTGGACTTCACTGTCTGCTTATTTCCTGCACAGACTCTTCTGGCCTCTCTTGGAACCACCTCATTTATCTTTGGGCTCCAGCTTACTAACTCAGATATGAATGTTTTGACTTTTTTATTGTACTAGCACAAAATAATTGCAGTCTAGGTTGTTTGCAGGATCCTCTTGAGAATCCAGAGGTTTCTGATTTATAGTATAGCATAGTATGCTAAAATTTCGTAGTACTTCTTTCAGAACAAAAAATAAAATTTTTCTTGCAATCTGTCCCATGCTGGTTTGGTTTGGTTTTTTTTCTACCAGTGATTATCTAAGAACGAAATGATGTTAGAGGTGCAATGTAACAAGAAGGGTTAATAGCTGGAGGGCAGTGGACTGGAGCAAAAAAAACACTGCAGGGTTGTGACTTAATTGGGAGTAGGTGGAAAGAAATTGAGCATTCCTGAGTTGTAGCAGAGGGGGAGATTTCCTTAGAGTTCAGAGATCAGAGCTGTCTAAATAAAGACCATTCTAACTAGAACAAGTAACAAACCCTTTGAAATGGAAAACTGTACTTTGTTGCAGTGTCAGTTGTGTGCCACGTATCTGTATAGCAGCCCTTACCAGATGTAGTAGGTCTCCTTCAATCCAGTGCTTCCAGCCCCTGTTTTTCTTTTCACCTTTCTGAACACATACCAGTTTGTCACCATCCCAGGTCACTAGTGTCTGCATGAATCAGATAATTAACTCAGATATTTTAATGAGAAGTTTATAAATACATGAAAATAAGCTCAATCAAACAATAAGACATTATAGTTATTTCCTACCATTCCCCCATCTTCCTCCTAAAAAATCCCAAATCAACCATTCAACCAAAACCTGAATGTGTTCAAGAGGACAACAGCGTTTTGATGTGAAGCTTTTATAGTGCTTTGTCGTTATTTCCATGTATTTCTTCACATACACGAATATAAAGTGTTCATACTAACTAGTGAATTGCCAAGTGAATTAATAGATACTTGTGAAATATATGCAAATTGTATTTTTCTTTTCTTGCTGTTTTAAAGCAATTAATAACAAGATTATAAGGTTTCATGAGTGAAGACTTAGGGGCTTATACCAACTAATGCCATGCTAACACCTTTTCTAGCTCTGCATAAAATAACAAGAGGAAGTATATATTAAAATCATATACAATAAATTTATTTATATATTTTCATGCACTTTCACAAAAAACCTTTAAAGAGATATGATCATAAGCTGGACAAAGTAGTCTAGCTGACCCTGCTTGAGCAGAGGGGTTGGACTAGGTGATCTCAAGAGGTCCCTTCCATCCTCAACGACTTCATGATTGTGTGTGATTCAGAGTCTACCACTAATAAACAGAGTACTGGGTATGCTGATTCTTGTCCAGGAGCAGGATGACCATATATGTAAGGAAAAGTTCTCTTTACTGGCTAAATTCTCTACTCAGATATGCTAGATTACCTTCCAAGCAACTTTGTTTGAATTGTTCTAGGTTTGAACCATTGTACTTTAGGGAGACATTTAACCATTTATCATAGGCAAATCCTCATCAGAGACCAGTTACAGTCAGTGTAAGTTCAGTTATTAAAAAGCTCCAAGACTACTGGGAGCTTAATTCATTTTCTAGTTCAGCACTGGATGATTTATTTCTTTTATGAGAGAGCTTTCTATTAATAACAAGACAAAACTCATTCCATTTCAGTTAACTTCTTTCTTATTTACGGCATTTTTAAGCTACATGCTCTTTAAATTATCCATGCCCTCTTTACATTTAAATGTTGCCTAGCAGTTTTATTACCTTCATCTAACTTCAATGTGTCTGAAGCATTGTTTTGTTAATAAAATGACCAGAAAATTCTTTTAGAGCAGTCCAGAGAATAATGGCATGACATGCTTCCATTTTCATTCTCCTCTTGTTGGAAACAAATAATATCATTTGTTTAGAAAAGAATATTAGGCAAAAATGATTAAACCACATAGGGTTATAATTGTACAAGCTGTGTTTCCTTCCTTCCTTCCTTCCTTCCTTCCTTCCTTCCTTCCTTCCTTCCTTCCTTCCTTCCTTC
>JAVKLA010000084.1:19825055-19865259 GCA_034782735.1 Sagittarius serpentarius
CCTTCCTTCCTTCCTTCCTTCCTTCCTTCCTTCCTTCCTTCCTTCCTTCCTTCCTTCCTTCCTTCCTTCCTTCCAAATAATTGCTAATGAGGAGGAGCATTAGTCTATGGATTTAAGGAGTGATGCAACTAATTAGTCCCTAGATCCTTAGTAATGCCTTCAATTGATCTAAAGAGATGTGGGAGCAATGTTTTACAGCATAAATTCTGTCACATGAATATGTCCCACCCAGTGGTCACTGGAGAAAGTGACAGGAAGAAAATTTAGAGATAGGGATATTCAAGATACTGGAAAAAAAAAATGGGTCATATTGTTTGATGGCTTGCAGTACCATGAATGAGAAATAATTTGAAAGAAATCATAGGAATTGCACTGCACAAAGTTAGTTTGAGAGTGAAAAAAGATCCACAGTGAATAAACAATGTCTCCTGTTAAATTTGTGCCACCCCAGAGAAGGAGAATATGAGTTCAAATGTAAACATGTCCTTTACGCTGCCAATTTCCTGTGGCAATTGCCAAAACAAAACAGGTCTTGTTGACAGTGAGCTCTGATCTCAGATTCTGAGTTTGGCAACAAGTTCTGAAACCTTGTTTATTGAGAAGATACTGATGGAAAAGACAGCATATGTTTGGAGAAGAGCAAGAGAGCTGAGAGCTGAGTGAAAGAACAGAACTGTGGCAATTGGCAGAAAAGTTGATACTGGTAGATTCACTGAATGATGACAACAACAGGCAGGTGATGCAAGATTAGCAAGACTCTGAAGGGGACAGTCAATGGAAATTCAAGATCAACTGGCCTTTCTACCTTTGAAAATCTTGCTTAAGTATTTTAGGGGTGAGAAGGGAGTAAAACAGCAGCACTATTGATACAGAAACATGAAGCTGAATTCAGTAAATGAATTCAATTAGTGCTCGTATATATTCTTTTCCTCACTGACTTCCCTGATACAGTTTTTTGTGAATGCCTCACAGGAACAGACTTACTAGTTGACTCTGTCTGTCACAGGAGGTAGGGCATGGGCTAACACTATACGGTCCTTGATCCAAATGTTACCTGTCCACATATCTCACTGAAAGGTGTCTGAACCTATGCCCACAGTTTCCTAGGGGTATTTTGAGCTCAGGTTACTCCTATAATCCTAAGGATATTAAAGCATGCACTGCTGGGCCTTCCTGCCTGTCTACCACTGCCGGTAGGCCTGCCACCTGTATCAGTGGTAGCTTTGGCTCACATATTTTTCTTGTCCCTTCTCGAAGCTCCCTTAAGGTTAATAGCCAAGTGCAGGTTTATTTTTAACAGTGTCCAACTGTTAAACTGTCCAACTGAGGTTGAGCAGGCTCAGATTAAAAATACTGTGTGAACCTAGCCATTCCGAACTGAAAATTTACATTGTCACAGAGGAAGTCCTAAATTCAAAGGGATGAATTTACAGTTTCTTTAAAGATACATAGGTAAAAATACAGTTTTGCTACTTTCTAAATACATAAAGGTGTATCATAGAAAAACTGGAAAAATCTCCTACTAGAAAAACATGTAATTAATGATTGCCCTCACGTATCTGAGTATCCATCCTGATTTGCATTTATAATAAATGCTTGTAGCAGGAAAGAAAACTGTCTCAAGATGCAAATTATTTCTGCTTTATAAAAAACCTCTCATGTCTGTAAAATACGGGGCGGGGTGTGTTCATGTATTCAGCTGATTTTTGGAACTGCTCACTTCTGGTGCTGACTGTAGTGTGAACAGATACCAGGTACCAAATTTTTACCTTTACCACTCGGTTATCCAGTCCTTTGGTATGTTCTTCAAACTCCACTCCCACAGTGTAATTCAGTTCATAGTTTCTGAAAGTACTGATTGTTTTTGTTTTAAAATTATCTCCATCTTGAATAATCTCCTTTGTTTGTTTCAGGTGTTTTGCAATCTTACGAGTAGCAAAATCAATATCTGCCAAAAAAGAGAGTATCACAGTGAAAATTCCAATATTTGTTACCAAAAATAAAAACCTACAGCACTTATATTTACACATAATAATAAAAAAAAATTATGTGAAACGTAGTTCCACAAATGACGCTTTTATCTGCAACATTTTGCAGAGAAAAAGATCATTTCAAATAAAAATAATCTTGTATTTGGAAGTAGACTTTCAATTTGAGGATCTTCCACTGATTATAAATTTATTTATTAACAGGGTATCTGTGGGAATATTGTGAGTAGAGCTACAACGTACAACCAATAGTGAATAGATGCTGGCATGTTAAATCGCCCGAATCACCATTTTTTTTGGAGAATGTAAAACAACGGGAGATATTAAGACTGACCATTGCCTTTTTGGCCTCACGCACACATGAAACTGTGGGATGTCAGAAGTGCTGTTATCATCTTATGCCTGGGAGCCATTCCCTTTTCTAAGCATGCAGTGTAAGTCATGTAGCTCTTAGGCATACGAGGCTACTGGTATGTGTCCTGCAGGGTTACAAATGTTGGCCACCCCAAAAGAAAGATCTCAGAATAATATTCCCTTTCAGAAAATAAGCATGTTAGAATAAGTATATAATCAATCAAGGGGATTTTGGCATGTTACTTTTATGATGAACCTATAGTCTGTGGGAGTACACAAGCGGTTAATTAATTAATTTTAAAGTAACAAAAATTATACTAATGAATAAAAAAGAAACAAATAAAAGCCTGACTTACCCATTATTGTTAGACAGCAGACACAGAAATAAATCGTAGTTTAGATGTTAAAGGGAGACAAATTCAAAGTCAAAAGTCAAGAAAGTATCAAACTACAGCATTTGACAGTTCCTGTTTAATATTCTCTCAACATTTTATGCAGTACTGATCTCCTTAACATCCTTATTTTGTTCATGATGAAGACTAACATTATAGTGTAAACAACTCCTTGCAACTGAATGCATTGAAAGTTACCAAAAGGAGAATATATTTTACCATGATGACAGTTTGCCCCAGACAATCCACCTAATGCCAGCTGCATTACCATCTGCAATAAATATTTCTGACCAGCTGGCAGTGAATCTTATTATGGTGCTATATGCAAATGAAATAATCTCACATGTTTCTGCAAGAGATTGAAAAATGGTTTTGGTTTGTTAGCCATCCTTTAGTAGTTTCGCATGTAAGTTAATCATTGTCAGCTCAGCAATGCCACATACTAATGGAGCCCTTTTTCTTTTGGTAGATTCATTATACTACTCGTGAAGTACTAATCGAGTTGAGTAAGAGGATTGGCTTGAAAAAAATTGTGACTTTTTAACATGGGGAATAATGTTCTTGTTCAGTATTTATATTCAAGACTTCCTGGGTATATTTTATCTGCTGTGGTAGATTAAAGGTATCACTGGGTGTGATTTATAGCCAGGTAACATAAAATTTAGTTCTCTCTGAAGAAAAAAAGTGTCTAGACTTCTAAAGAAATGCTATTTCTGACTAATATATTAGTCTTGTAGCTCCTGGAGAAAAATCAGGGGAGGTTTTATTAAAGCATGTTTTTCATAACTGCATTTTGAACAATACAAGCAATAAAAATGATATATTGTTCTATTACAGTAGATTAAAATACTTTGTAACATGTTTATGATAAAATCAAAGTTTCTGGCTTAAAGGGCAAAACTGTTCTTTAATTAAAGTATAGAAATGCGTATGCATTAATTAAAAGGATGGATGAATTTAAAAAAACCCAAAACCTCAGTGTGCTTTGAACTTGAGCACTTTAATACTTCAAATATCAACCACATGTAAAATTGTGAGAAACAGAGCAGAAAAATATCTTTTCACCCTTTCCATGTAGTTTCTTTCCATTCTGATAATCACCTATAGCTATATGTATTTTTGCATTGTATTTGTTGTTGGTTTTTTTTTGCTAATTCATTGGCAGTTTTTAATTAGTATAACTTATAGTATATATATGCTTGTATACACAAAAAATCACAATGTGCTTATGAAAGGCCAGATCCAGACAACTGGTGCAAATAGCTCCTTCATCCCAACCAGTTGCTGGCATTCTTATTGGGAAAGTAGTTTGAAAATTTTATCAGAAAGTTTGGTGAGGACCTATCCAGTACAGTCTGTCCAGAGTAGGCAACGAATCGAAGGATTTCCCAGGAAAAATACATCTATATTGCGTTCCTTATTCTAATACGTTCTTCCTCGTGCTTTGTTTCAGGCTATTGAGTGGGTCAAGTTCTTTTATTCCCATGAACTGTTACTATCTTTTTTAAGCAGGCTTCCCAGTATTGGATGCCTGTAGGCCAGACCCCACTGTAGGCTGAATCCATCCATTTTTCTCCCAGTTTCCATGGGGATATACAAGATCAGAAAGGGATCAAAAATACACTTGATTTAATAATAACAAAGTCATAATTTATCCACTGACTGAAATGATTCTAAGGATGCCACTGGTATGCAATGAGGAACTGCTGTAGAACAGGTCATGGTAGCATTTATGGTACAAAAAGAATTACAAAATTGGAAAATGGATTACTTATTATAAAAGGATCAGAATATAAGTATGATAATAATTAAAGCTTAGTTTAAAGCTGATAAAATTAATATTTGTATTATGACAGTTAGACACTAAATTCTTATTGAATTTGAGTGAAAATCACAGTTTAAATTCTACAGTGGGTAAATTAACATTCAAAGAAATGCATGTTATTAGCAACTGGTATCCTTTTCCCTGACATTTTTCCTGAATTTTAAGACAAACACACGGGAAATATTATAGATAACTGAAATAAACAATGCAAGAATCTCATCTGATGATACCCTGGAAGGAAAGAAAGGAACAATGATGAGATGGCCACTACAGCCAAATGAAAAGATATCACCATGATTACAAATCCTTTTTGAAAGGAAATAAGCACACCACAAGTGTTTAATTTGCATCCTAAAAAGTAAGGAATGAATAAACCTAAAAAGTAGAGAGATCTTTATCAAGATAATTATCAAGAGAGAGTTATCGAATATCACTAATTAAATTTACCACTACAAAGCAAGGCAGAACTAGAGCAGGATGACCATCATGACTGGTGATTAGAGTAACACCCCACAAAAGTAGGTCAGGCCTTGGAGCAAAGAACTGAGACAGGACTGAAGCAGAGCCAAAGCAGAGAGAGCTGGGCTAGAGCCAAGAATTGTAGGTAAGATCAGAAGCTGAGGCAGGCAGTGAGAGAAACCTGAGGTAGACACATATAGCCTGGAATAGTCAGTTTGTAACAACTAGGAGTTGACTTAAATATCATCCAGACTAACAGGCCCCATGGCTCACTTGCAGTTAGCATATTTAATGCTGAAAACACATTTCAGTTGCATATAAAGTAGTAATTATTCCTTATGCATAACTGTCAAACCCCAGCACTCAAATCACTTCAGTTAGTGTGTATCTTTCTCCTGAAATTCATGATATTGGCTTAACCATTCTTAGTTTTTTAAAATTTTTTTTTTATACCATGCAGGTGTATGTGTATAGTATTTACAGACTTCCCTAAAGTTATTGAGCTTTTCTCCATAAATGCAAAGGCTAAAAACTATGGATAGTTAAACTGGCCTTTCTCTCTTAAAAGAGTTCAAGCTTGAAGGAAACGATAACTATTCTCAGTTGTTGTTGAATAATGATGAGAGTTTATTTTTCTGTGATTATGTGTATTTCTTCTATTTCAATCTGAACAGATAAATAAATTAGGGTTAAGATTCTTTGATGAGAGTAAAACTAGTAGAAAATCAGTTAAAGCATCAAATTTCTCATCTCAGTTAAGGATTTTGTAGTAGTTATCCCTAAGTCAGTCAGTCACTAGTGTAGACACTGAGAATTGCTTGGAAATTGTTAGATTTAATGACCTGATTACCTTCCATGTGTTAGACTCTTCTTCCTAACAAATATATTTTCTTAGCTCGTGGAAGATGGCTATACAGTGTACTCATTGATTTTGAACCACTGAATTGTTTTTATAATCCACATTTTGACAAGTCAATATTTTGGAATCCGAGCAAACAAGTTCCTTAGATCTCCATTAACTTGACTCAACACCTTTTGAACAAAGCACAAGAAGCCACAAGTCTGATCTTGACTTCTGGTGAAGAGTGCAAGGTACTTTGACCTGAAAAAGCTCCTGTTTATCAGCATCACTGTTACAGTGTTATCAGCTACTGTAGAAAGGCAGAGAAATAAGAAGAGCAAATGCTGAACAGGAGATAGAAATCAATGACCACTAGACAGAAAACAATGAAACACCTGGGAATGAGAAGTGCATAAACCCAGTTAGGCTCCTGAGGGCTATCAATTTTAAGCATAAAAATAAAACACAGGCTTGATTTTTGCCACATGCTAATTTATGATTCAGAGCCAGACAGACTCTTCCAATCTAGGTCAAATTAGCCAACTCTAGTAAGTACTTTTCTTGTGTAAGTTTTATAGACATCATGTGTGGTAAGGAGACAACGGTCCTTTATGCCCTTCATCTGTGATGTAGTAAAGCTGGGAGGAGATTCCTGATTCTAAAGATTACAATTCTCATGCATGTATAAATCTAACTCCCATATTTTTTGTGGTTTTTGGAATGCAGCTATATGATTGCAGTGGTGGAGAGGTGATAACTGTTCTTTCAATGCCAATCCAGAGTGTACTGAAGAAATTCTTGAGAAATATTGATGTCTTCTATTATTTCTTCTTTTCGGCAAATTAAAGGTCTACATCTCTGCTAACCTAAGCAGAGGAAGGATTTCCTGCACACTGCTTGCATAATCATAATGACCTGGAGCAAATAGTTTATGCCTTTATGAGAACAAAAATGTTTGAAAGGCAATTTTTATTGAAAACAATAGGTGCAGCAAAAGGAGACATTTCTCTCATAAAATTATATCCAATCATTAAAAAAATTGAGTCTGTAAGTGTGGGGAAAAATAAATCTACAAACAACATAAACTTGATCTTAATATGAACCGACAAGGATATTGCTTACATTCAGTTAACAGTGTTTTGGTATTCTAGCATCTACAACCAGTATGCTTAACATCCTGTACAATGGATACAAAAACTGTAGCTATCAGGCCTCTAATGATAAAGAGGCTAACAAAGCAGTAAGTGAAAGTTGCCTAAAGAGCAGAACATCCCTTTTTGCATGTACACATATATTGTCATCAATGATGGTCGTAGTGAAGTGAAATTAAGCTTAGTTAAATATGTAAACATCCGTTTGAGAAATCCTGTGACCTAAATCTCCTTGCTTTGTGAGGATGACTCCACAAAAATGGTCAGAAATATCTGCCCATTTATCTTTAAATGTTTTTAAAGGCTTTTATCACCTTTACCATTACTACATATAATTTCTACTAGTTCGAAACACTAATTAAGTACTAAATACTATTGTTGCTTTAGTGATATAGATCCTATTCCTCTTTAACAGAGCCAACCAGGTTATGGCTTGATTGTTACAGTAAGTATATACCAGGAATAAAAAAGAGCTTCTATATCTGAAAACCTGTTGGTTGCCCCCCCCCCCCCCCAATCTGTATCTGTTTTTTCATTTATCTAAATAAAGACTAATATCTTTGGCTACAAGTCTTCTATTGCTTATATACTTAGATCACTGTAATTATAAGTAAATTACAATTACTTGATTTTAAGGGCAGAAACCCTTATGCCACAATGCACATTACAGAAATAGTCTCATTAATTTTTAGAACGATTTTACTTAGAATTGAAACATTTTCTCATTATCTCCATATGGGTAGTATTTTTTCATTTACCTAAAGCAACCATGTAGCCTTCAAAGTTTTCATTAGTTTCCATTTCCCACGTCCCATTGTAATCAGCAGGCATGGTGGCAAGAGCTTAAAACCAACTTCAGATCAAAAGGTGAGGCTGGAAACAGGACCTGCTAAGGGAACTTTTTATATACCTTTTCATATCTTTTTTTATAAGGTTTATGGTTTTCTAGATAATACAGTTTAAGGGTCAGAGTGATAACCCTAGAAAACTTCACCATCATTAACAAAGTTCAGTTGAACAGCTGGCAGACAAGGAACACTTTCAGAAATATGTAGTAATAAAGGATATGATTTTACAGTGACCTTTGTAAAGAACTACTAGCTATTATGGGATACCTTTGAAATATATTGAACGCAGTGACAAATGGTACAACCCAGTTAAAGTTTCCAAGGTGAATTCTCTCTTTCAGTTCCTTTCTATGGGTCACATTTCCCTGTGAAGAACCAGTCTTATGAAGCTGTCACATCCAGAATTCCCATTTAAAACTGATGGAAGTCTTGAATGTGCAACAAATGCAAAGCAGGGCAGAAAAGGGAATATTCCTGTTGAAAATATTTTTGTTTTCCTTTGATTTTCAAAATATCTATATACACATAGCTGCACTTATGCTTCCACATTTTTGTTTTAATTTAACAGCAAGTTTAGCAAATGTAAAGTAAATAAAAATCAATCGCAATTAGTATCAATCCTACCCTAAAAATGATTTTTTTAATTACTCTGCAACATGGCAGTTTGTGTTAGAAAGGTATTTTTCATCCAGCAGTGTTACATTGCTGTAGGGAAAAGCACAGATTGCAGTTGTGCAAATAAACACATTCAGAATGTGTCTGAATGGAGAATTTGAATGTGCATTATCAGAATTGAAAGCAAGCACTAAAAGCAAATTAATATAAGTTAAGGTTTTCAATTCTTTAGCTTTAATTAGTCAAGGCTAAGTTACAGACAGTTCTACAGATAGAATAACTGAAGTGATCAGAAGTCCAAACTTCCTTCTCTTTCTCTCTTCTTTTTTTTTTAATGTGAATATTATTAAAAATTTTACTAGAAAAGTATTAAGGTCTAGAACTCCAACTCAGAAATAAGTAAATTGAAGAGTTACTGATCTTATGATATCTTCTGTATGCTTTCACTTTGTTAAAATTTAATGTAAAATTCCACAAATGCTGAAAAAAGATACAGGGATTAAAAAAGAAAAAAACTAAAAAAAGTTGAGTTTCTGGAAGCTGAGTTCTTAAAATGCCTTTGTGTGATAATTAAGGAGCTAATTTAAAAGAAGGAAAAGAAGTATCTTGATCTGTACCTACAGGAGATACTAAGAGGGTTTTCAATCAGACGTCGGACAAAGGCTCAAGGAACTGCAGTGACTGAAAGCTGAAGCTGGGTGAATTCCTGTGTGAATGCACACAGGGAGATATCTGCATTCTTAACTGTAGAGTACAGTTTGTCTATAGACCAGTTTACCCATGGAAATTTGTAATCACTGAAATCCTTAAATAGGCAGAAGGTGCCTTTCTAAAACATGTGCCTCATTTCAGGCACAATGCATTGGGCTGAACACTTCTACTTATGTATTTGCTTCCGCTATAACAATTTCTAGATGAAACACTATGAATGATGACATGTTGAAAGTGAAATTTGAAAATCTTTGTGCTTAAAACATTGTTCTGCAGTGATATTATGTAATACTTATGCAATAGGTTTGATTTTACACATCTTTGTATACTTTCTTAGCCTCCACATTGCATCAACATTAATAAATACATTGTTATTATTATTTATACATTTTAAGTATATACAAAAAGATTCTATGAAAGCAAGAAAAATAAAAGGTTATCATTCCCAAGTCAGCCACTCACAGCCACTCAAAATCAGCTGTGTAAGCAACACCAGTTCCCTTGTGCACACGCATAGTAATCCTTAAGTGTGTTATCACACTGTTTGTCCAACTGGAAGTTATTCTCTCCTTCAGTGTATTAAAGGGATGATGTCCAAATTATAAGCAGGTACTCAGTGTTTTACCTTATATGTCCAAATGCCTAGTGGCGGATTCATGAGGAATGAATCAGACTGAATGTCTACAACCACCTTCTAAAATCAGAGCATACGCTAGAAGCTCATGGTGAGAGATTTTATATGCTCATTGATTTTAGTTCTGAAGTAGTTTGCTTCCTATATAACAGTCACTTTGGTAAGATGCGGAAGTGACTGAAAGTGTATCATGTGATGATCAATGATTAACGTCCATTAAGAACTAATAGACAGTTCTATTGCTCTGGATATGCAGAGCGAGGCACATTCAGAGAAAATTAATTACAAGATGAGAACATCCTTTATCTATAAGGCCATAAGTAATCAACAGCATACACATATAATTGTACAGGTTTTCACAATGATGCTTTGTTTATGACCATCCCTTATTATTTGTTTAAATAACTTTTTTTTCAGCATGTGTATTATTTAAACACTGTATTAGGAATTCTCTAAGCACATGTTTATCCATCAGCCTGAAATAGCTCTTTTGAGCCTTTTCAGGTAAATATGCAACTAGGAGGTTTACAGACACTAAATTTAACCGAGGAAAGAACTGGCTAAGTAGGTGTCGTGGTTTGAGCCCAGCGGGTCACAAAGCACCAGGCAGCTGCTCGCTCCCTCCTCCCCCCACCCCAGCTCCAGAGCCGTGGGGAGGAGAACCGGGAGGAGACAAAGAAGGTGGAACCTCGGGGCTTGAGGTAAGGACAGTTCACTGGGACAACACAGAGAGAGAAATTACCATAGTAACAATAGTACAAATAAACGAAAATACAAAACGAGTGATACACAATACAATTGCTCACCACTCGGAACCTAATGCTCCACCACCAAAGAAAAAGAGAACTTGCCATGCTACCTCCCCCCAATATATATACTGAGCGTGACGTCCCATGGTATGGAATACCCGCCTTGGCTAGTTCTGGTCAGCTGTCCTGGCTGTGCCCCCCTCCCGGTTCTCCTGTGAAAATTAACTCTATCCCGGCTGAACCCAGGACAGTAGGGAATTAATAAAACATGAAATACTGATTTGACAAAGTTCTGTGATGCTTCATGGGCTTTTAAAGAGCATTGTGTTAAGGTCCACAATGATAATTTTCAGTTTTTGAATCAATATCTTGATAGGCAGTAAAATCTCTACCACATTCAACTGCCTGCCTAAATCACACGGAGCCAAGAAACAGTACAGACGCTGTTAACACAATTTTTTTTAAAGCCCTGTGTGGATAATTCTGAGTCTGCAGATTTCTGACCCACTGTATCCTCAGCATTCTCTTGGGTCTGTGCCTTGCTAGTTATACTGACCTGCCTCTCATCACATTTCAGCTTTAAAATTTTGACTTGCTATCCACTTCACATCTTAGAAATTATTCTATTTACTCTGTGTTTATTGTTTATATACTACATACATAGAGACAAACTCTCAAAATAGCAAAACAGTATTTCCTTCCTACGCCATAAGTGTAAGTTGGGGGAAATGAAGAAAAGGTGCTGTCTCCTAATCGTCATGATTATTTTGTTCTCAGCATCCTTTCCTTGCAAGACCACCAGTAAAATCACTAGGGGTGCCATGTATAGCATGTACTGAAGCCTGGGAATGGGGGGAGGAAGGTGTCTTCCTCAGCTTTTCCAGTATGTATGTTAAAAACCAAAGCTCTGAGCTCAAAGCTTGTGTGTCAGGTTTCAACCCAGGGATAAGTTTTATGGCTGAGTAGTAAGACCTTGGAAATAAAGCAAAGTCATGAAAAATCAGAAGACTTTTGTTAAAAGCCCAAGTAACTTTTTCAGTCTTTATTTGTGTGTGAATAAATTATTGCCTCTGTCCTACAAATCAATATTGATTAGTGGCAGTTTGAAACAAAACATCTCATAAAAAGAGCCTAGACTGACAAGATAGGAAAGTAAGGCCCAAATGTTGTTTCTGTTGAATGAGTCAGCAGTCATGGATGCTACTTCTAACCCTTACCTCCAGTTCCTCACTGTATCCAAGACCTGCCCGGAAGAGAAATCCTATATGGGTAGCTGAACAAAGTTCAGCCTTCTTGCTATCTGAAAGAGCTGGTAGTGCACTCTCTTTGGGAAAGATTATGCTGTAAAGCACTGTTAGGAGCACTATATAAAGAATAGAGCTACTGGTCAAACAGAATTTTTTCTGTAAACCTTTGGGCATGGTATTTTGAAGAGACGGTAGCATGCTTCCCACTCTGTCCTTGCCTCATTTCATTTTCCTTTTAAATTATCTAATACGCATATATAACAGGAGAAAAATGCCTTGTACTCCCCCGATCAGCCCCTACACTCCTCATGCTTGACAGCTGGGACTTTTGCCTATAGTTATTTGGTTGTTTAACACATAGAAATATGGCAAGCTGTGTAAGTTGTTCTTAGCAACTGAATTCCCCTGAAGGATTCAGACAGAAGCAGCATGGTCACAGACACTGATTATTATTTTTAACTTGTTAGCACATATGCACTGACTAGTTTTATTTTTATTTTTAAGAAAATTAATCACTTGAAATGTATTCAGTGATGGCTGTTACTGCAAAAACTGTCAGAGGTGCTATCTCACCAGGCTCAGGGCTCTGTTCAGCACAAACATGAGTAGTCACATTATGACAACTAAAAGTAAGTTGGAGGGAGGCAATCCGCTTCTTGTCAGTGTGTAAGATGGCTCGCAGGCCTTGGGAATTCAGCTGGGTGAAGACAATCATCAGGTACTGGGCAGAGAAATTTGCTGAGAAGTGGCAGGAGCAGTAGGAGAGACGTGGACAGCAGGAGAGGACAGAATCAAAAGGTATTATTTGCAAAATGGGCTCAGTAAATAGTATTCGATTGCCCGGTTGTTAATGGTGGCCCTGCCCCAATATCAAATGGCACTACACTACCTTGGATATCCCTAGCTTATAAGCTTTCTTGCCAGGTCAGATACAACTAAGTATAACCAAGCCTACCTCAGCGTCTTGGAGTTAGAGTTTTGGCTTCTGACTCTTAAGCTTGCTTGCTTCTTCAGGTCTGGAGCCTAGAGAGAAGGAATGGAATTTTGACCAGTTGTACATATGGTTGTCGGCTAAACACTTATTAGATAATGTCAGTTCTTAGCTGATCATGCCAAAACAGAAACCTGCAGGAACAAACTTTTTGTTGATACCTAAGAGAAGGGAGGATTCCTTCATTCATATCTCAGTAGAGGAACATGTCTGACATCTTGTTGACAGAAAAGTAGGGACAGGTTGCAAAGGCTGTGGTAGGGTGAGGACATACACATAGCTTGCAATTATGCCAGTTTGGCGCATTTTGTGTTTACTTTCAATTTAAACAAAGATGCACAAAAATATTTTTTTCTTTTTTATTTTTTTTTGATTAATGGCTGTCTTTCTGCAGTCATGCTTCTCTCTCTTACTCCGTCTGCTTTTGCTGATAGAGTTGGATGCAGGTGTTACACACTTTTTTAATTAGTAGCCTTCCTCCTCTCTAACTAAGGACTCTGGCTTAGCTCTTAAAGACTTCATAATGTCACTAGTGATCATGTTACTGAGTCTGACAATAATAAAAAATCATCCAGTGGATCCTACTGGCTTGAGAACTCATTTTTATTACAGTGGTTTGCATTATGAAAATTTATGCTGTAGAGAAATGCTAGCCAATGGATAAAGCTGACCTTGATTTTCAAAATAAATGGGGAATACTGAATTTATTCATTCCTTAGTTCTCCTGAGCTCTTTATCCACAGGCTTCAAGGAAGCAGGTAAAAATCGTGAGCCTTTGTAAAATCAGAAAAACTTAGGGAGCAACCTGGTTTGGCCAAGGTAATGAAAGAAGCCACTAGTCAGAGCAAGTTAGTGAGTATAACCATTTACGTTATCCACTAAATCATGCTTCCTCCTGGGCTAACTGTAATGTAGATTGAAAACCTGAACCCAGTTTAAGTGCTTTGTCTTTGCCATTAGGGCTGCCTAAGTTTTCCCTTCAAAGATTTTTTCAGTATTTGAATTCCCTGCATGAGCTATGCATTAATATCTGTAACTGTAATCTATAACTTAATTGTATTTATTCTGTGGCTAAGTTTTGTAATTGCAACTGCCACTTCTTGTCTTCATCAGATAAAGGTTGCATTACTCAGACATTGAACTAGAATACTGATTGACGGTTTCTGAATTAAAAGAATCTATAGAAAGCAGTATGAGTTTTTTTCTTTGATGCTTCTATGACAAGCACAATTTAGCTAAGACAAAGTGTATCTCCTTTAGCTTGTTCATGCCTGACCATAAAAGCTGAAATGTCATTTTAATGTGGGGCCTTGTCCATTAGAATAACACTTTAAAGAATCAGTTTTATCAAACAGAAATAGTTCTTTTACCTCATCTGGAGAGCACTTTACAGGGATACTTTCAAATATCTTAGACCTCAAGTTTTCACATACCTCATAAGAGGTATAAATTAATGATGGAAAGATTTTGCTTGAAGTTCTAGAATCCAGATGAACAGAAAAAGTTATATCAGCTGCTGCAATTAGTGCACAATTTTGAATTCACTGTAGCCATTTAGAAAAAGATTAAAACCATTCTTGTGATAACCTTAAGGACCTAAAGCCACTGTCCCAGAAGGACTGTAAATTAAGTCCAGATATATTTATAAAAACCCACAATAATATTCCATCTGTTTGTTTTCTTTCAGTACGTTGCTACCAGTGTAGAGCAGTTACAGAACTGTTATCCTAGTCCTAGGAAAATTCCTAGATAGGTGAGTGTATCTATTTCCTGAATGCTTTCTTTTTGCCATAAATCAGTTTTACTGCTTCAGCTAGAAAAAATGACTAGCTCAGTAACCCAGAAGCAAAAACTTCTAGGTAACTGAATGCTATCATCCTGTGTTGTTGCATATGTCTTAGAACATAGGCATAAGTCTCTATTTCCTGTTGATTAAGGGATGCTCTGTGTTGTAAATCCCATAAATTTATTCCTCTCACAGTGTTGTACAGTTATTCTTTTCTGCCTGCATCTCCAGCTCCACAACAGCACTCCTGCTGTGGGAAAGGCTCTGGCTTCATTCTACCATATTCTATTCAAGAAACGAAGCCAGTGTTTAATTCTCCAGTGCATCCTAGAACTTATTAGAAAATTATTTGTTGTAGTAACAGTGGTTTTTAGATGTCTGTTTGTCCTTGTGGTGAATTTCTGGCTTTAAGTTGGCAGTTATTTGATAGGAATAGCATTTAAGATGGAAATTTATGCTCACCTTCAAAAAAATGTAATTTTAAAAATCCAAATATTGTCTGTTGTTGTTAAATTAATTGATATACTCTGTGTTACTAAAAGGCAAATGCAACATACTTGATACTGCAAGATGGTTCTTTAAGCACATACATAATCAGTCAATTCAGGAATCATCGGTGGCGGGCCAAGCAATATAATTCAGGACACATTGCTGAAGTTAAGATTTCTCCCAGACATCTGACAGGATAGGTTCTTAATAGCAGTGATACCATGTGGTTTTGGGAACTGGATGCACATGCATGCAAAGCAGGAGGAAGGTTCTTTTATACCTGATTTAGTGATGTTGCCACTGCATGTCTGCATTGAAATAGGGAACTGATAAATATGGTAATTTTAGTTTTTGATAAAAAGTACCAAGTACATTTAATATAGAAGAAGATACAAATGAAAATAAAATTTCTTAAAATGTATGTTTTAGAAGAAAAAATACAGATGTAGATAGACAGATATAGATACAATATATATAAAAATATAAAATATAACAGAATGGGAGACTGTCTTTCACTAGAAGAGTAAAAGAAAAGAGAAAAATAATTGAACTAGGTGATCATAGAATCATAGAATGGTTTGGGTTGGCAGGGACCTTAAAGATCATCTCACTCCAACCCTCCTGCCATGGGCAGGGACACCTTCCACTAGACCGGGTTGCTCAAAGCTCCATCCAGCCGGGCCTTGAACACTTCCAGGGATGGGGCATCCACAACCTCTCTGGGCAACATCTTCCAGCGTCTTACCACCCTCACAATGAAGAACTTCTTCCTTACATCTAATCTAAATCTAACCTCTTTCAGTTTAAAACCATTACCCCTTGTCCTATCACTATATGCCCTTGTAAACAGTCCCTCTCTGGGACAGAAATCCAAGTTGAAAAACAGGCCTAAATATAATCTCGGATCAGGAAAGTGTTCCCCAGAAATTCAGAGTCATGATCACAATGATACTTTTCTCTAGTTTATATGTGAAAAGCAAGTTAACCAACTGATCAGGAGAGTTACTTTTAAAAGAGCATTTGAAAGTTACTTTTCCAAATTTCCATTAAAAGCTCCCTAGAAATGGTGAGAACTATACCAGTGAGTTATTTTATATAGTAATGGGGTTTAATCTGGAAGGAAGGAAAGAAGGAAGGAAAAGAAAAAGAAAAAGAAAGAAAAAAAAAGAAAAAAAGAAAGAAGAGAAAGAAAGAAAAAGAAAGAAAGAATCCTTATTGATGGATGTAAAAGTGTATTTTTATCTGTAAGCCACTATATAATTTGTATAACCACTTGCCCAGAAGGTTGCCAAGGAGAACTTAAGGAAGCTGAATGAATAAGGTGGAACAACCACATTTACCTCCATCTTGCTAAAACTATTTGGTACTTGGTGCAAAATGAATGTATCCACTCGGGTCTCTAGAGATTTTTCCCACTTGCTCCTTTCAGATTGTATTTGAAGTTATAGTTATTAGTTATTTGGCTTCACCTTGATTGTATGGAATTTCCAGATGATCTGAGGTTTGAGCAGAGAAAAAAACAACATGGAAACAAGTATCTCCTTTTTATGAACATAGACACAGACCGTCAGGTGTGTGAAAGCAGTGCGAGTGAAGCGTCAGTTTTGGTCCCTGTGATAGCAACAATGAAAAAAGGTCTCGAGTTGCGAAGTATTTCTTCAGTATGATTAGACTCCCTAAGAGGAGTGTCCCTTCATGACAGTGGGAAAACAAAGTCCTGTGCAGAAATGAAGTGTGTTACTTGCAAAAATATAGATATCTGGGTAGTTTTTTCTAACTCGCCAAACATAAACAGAAGTCTTTGTAGTAAGCTATATATCTGTTAGAATGATGTTTATCAATCATTGCCTTTTTTGCTAGTAAAAGACAAGCCTGGCAGGGAAAAGAAATTGTATTGGTTATCAGGGTATTGTGCTCCATTGCTTCCCAGCTGAAAGATGAACTTTTTGGGGAGAGGACTGCTGCCTGAATTAGCTCTATTATCAAGAGGCTGCAACTAACGGGCATTTAAAGGTAGAAGAAAAAGTCTGTTAGAACAATATTCAGCATAAGAGGGGAAAAAATAACCCCTTTTCCTCCTTGTGTCTAATATAGCTACATCTTCAGCCAGCAGTCCTAAGGATTCAAATAGCACCATGTTGTAACAGTGACAGTGGCAATGTACAACATGGTTGGAAGGTATATGAGCCCTACTAATGGACAGTTGTGAAATTGCTTTATGCTTGCCATTCATTGGAACATGCTTATTGCCTTTGAAGGCTGATTTGCTATCTCTGTTCAAGAACATATCCTTCACTTGTGAGTAAAGGTTATATTACTGCGTGGCAATCAGAGATATCTGAAATTTCAAAGAAGACATCATATCATTATTATAACCTTTTATATAGTGTCTATTAAACAATTACTCATTAGACTGAGTCTCTAATGGGATGCTTTGAAAGTTCAGATTTATCAAAAACAGCCCAAAACTGTTCCTCTTCCCCCCATTAATACATTTTTCATTAGTGTCTGACCATGCAGGCTGCTGAGTAATCTGCCTTTTATCTAGCCAGCACATCTACATAACTTTTTGCTTTCTGTCAGTGGATAGCATTGTGTTTTAATAGTTTTTGTATCAAGGTAGAGATCTCAGTACCTTGCAGAATCCCATTCAAGCACATTTGCAATGCAGACAGTAGATTGAATTTAGATATCTAATTACAACAAGTAAAACTATTTGCATTAATCTTAAACATGGAAATACCTACTTTTGAAATCCTTGGTGAAATTACAGGTAGTTTTGCTGTCCTTTCAACGAAAAAAAGAATGAAAAAAGTTTTATTTCAGCAAATACTTTCATTGCGAAGAGTTCAAATTATCAGCAAATAAGCACCAAAATGACCCATGGTACAGCTTTACAAGGCTGAATCTTCTAAAAATAAGGAGCACTTGCACCAGAAAGGAAAGGAATATGAAGAAAGGGAAATCTTCTTCCTTTGCCCAAACTGTTTCATGAACACTGGTTTTTTGTTCTATGGAATGCACATGTTGCACAACAGCACATAATGCACTCCAAAAAAGTTGTAGCAAGTCCAGGAAGAGCTTTACTTCACAAAGAGATACCTCTTATGATAAGTGCCCTTTTGTGTGGATACCTATGACCTTTATTTTTTCTCTTGACTTATACAGACATTTTTAAGAGGAGGAATTACCAGGCAAGATAAGAAGTCTGCCATCCAGTTTTGAGGCACATGATCCAGTGTCTTGAGGTTTTATGCCTCAGAGGGAAACTGCAGTGAATCTTCTGTCAGCTCTGTTATTGAAAGCTGTATTTATTTCGCTATTGATGATTTTGTTGTGGTGGGGCTTTTTTAAATTTCATTGTGGAGGGGGGACTTAAAAGAACAATGTTATTTAATTGGGAATGTACTCTACATTTGCCTCCACTTCACTAAGATTTAGGCATTCCTGCTTCAAATCTTTCGTGTCTGATGACAGAATCTGGTTAATCTGAACTGATCTGTTTTTTTGTACTGAAAACTACTCACTTACTTCAGGGGAATATGTGACTGAGAAGGCAACTAGATGTTCCTGAAGTTACACAAGCTGGAGTGGGAAGTGCTGCATGACACTGGGCCAGCTTTTCAAAGCATTTATGTGGCTGAAGAGGGAAAAAGGCTCTCCTAAAAAAATCTGCATTATGTTCAAGCAAATTAGGTACTTATTACCTGTAAATTTTAACTAACAGTTAAGCACCTGGTAAGGTTTTTGAGCGACCTTCAGCAGTTTAAAAGTGCCTGTCTGTTTCTTTAGTCACCAAAATACGTTTGGAAATATAGTAAAAAAATATATGCCATCATGCTGGGAGTTGGAAACAGAAATGGAATTTCATGTAATGTGATTCTTCAAATGTCTATAAGCCAGACTTGCCATGTGAGAAAAAAACATTATAAAGGATTGTACATATGTTGCAATAATCCTGCATATGTTTTTGGGAGACATTTTATGACAAGGTAAGTTTCTAATGGAAATTTGGGGGTTTTTGGTCCTTAAGGAACTGGAACTAGACTGTTTGGAGACTATTTTGCTGTGGAACTCTGATCTACTTATTTTCTGTTTTGCTTGATAGGGAATGAGTCATCTGTTTCGGCATCATTTAGGACAGTGTGAAATCTAGTTTGCAGTTCTTGTTTGTCTAGCTCCTAAGTCAGCCCCCGTGTCTGAGATTGGTTGAAGCTGACCTCAGACAAAGTTGGTATGATGTGTTACTGCTGCAGAGTGTTGTGAAAGTCTGTTCTGTGCTTTCTGCTGTTTCTTAGGTATAATAGGTCTAAAACTCAGAAGTAATTCTTTCAGAATTCTTTCAGAGTAATCTGTGAGCAGCTCTCAGGAACTGAGAAAGTTATCTGTGTTTATATCTGAAATAATGGAACATATGTGTTGGAGTAAAGGAGTAGCGATGACTAGCTTTCTAGCTAGTGTTATTTTAGACCATACGTTGCCCTTAAGGATTGCCCTGAGTATTTAAGTGTCTCTGATGAACACTGATACGAGTGATACGGTGGAGAAGACTGACTGCATTACAGTGAACTACAATGTTGTACCTAAAAATGAGTGTTTGGAGGAGCTGCTTGGTAGTGTGTTTAAGTTAAGTTCTTTGCTGTGTTGCTGTAACATATATAAAATGGCACTTTTCTCCCCTTTTTCTCTCCAAAAATAAACTTGGAAATGTCAGCATCAAGAACGGCAGCATGTTTCTTGACAGGATGAGTGAAAGATCACACAGTTATTTCACAGAAGTACTACCGAAATGTGTTAGCTTCTTCTGTATGCCCTTAACATGCCCAGCTGGAGAGGTGTTGGAAATTGTAATGGTTATGG
This sequence comes from Sagittarius serpentarius, assembly GCA_034782735.1. Lineage (NCBI taxonomy): Eukaryota > Metazoa > Chordata > Aves > Accipitriformes > Sagittariidae > Sagittarius > Sagittarius serpentarius. The sequence continues at coordinate 19,844,996 of JAVKLA010000084.1, forward strand.
ATAATAAGCATCAGTGTCTTGGCAAGAAAAGATAAATTGAATCATGCTGATTTAGAATTAGAGAAGGGGAGCAATGAACTGCTGTGAGTCTTGTTGCACTTGATTGAATGTTAAATTTCAGTGAGCTCATCCCATATGCTATGGTTCTAAGCCCTAAAAAATCATAATGGTGACTGCATTGCATTAAAAATACCTCCTTTTCGTAGTAAGTGCACTGACTAGCACTTGAGAAAAATTTGGTGGGAATATCAGTGTGGAGAAGGAACATCATGATGGAGAAGGACCTTTCAGTTTGTGTAACTTCAAATTCCAGTACAATTTTGCATTAGCTCTTTCTTCACCTTTTCTTGTATTTCGGCTCTGTACTTCTGTACTATTGCTTTGTGTAGCTGAAAGAGGAGGGGAAAAAAAGGCCAACCAAACAGTTACAGGAAAGCTCTTAAAGTGCTTCCACAATGTTAATAAAAGCATTTTTAAGAACTGCATGTTTTTGCAGTTTACTGCTGATAATTATGCTCTGTAGATTTCTGTACATGCACAAACAAGTTCTAAATGTTAGCTACTCTACAATGCTTATGCACCCATAACTAACTGCTCATGCTTCTGCTCTAATCTTGAACTGCCAAATAGCTGATCATTTAAATAAAATATTTTAAATTTGAAATGCTCATGTCACATTATTGACCTTTTAATTTGCTCAGCATTAGAACAGTGTTGTGCCGTGAGATAAATGGTCTCTTGTTATGTAAATACTGTAGAGTCAACAACCACAGACTGTCTCCCATCCTTCTTTCCTCCCCTCCTTTAATAAGATTGTAGCCCTTGAAAGAGGGAATTTTATTCTGCCTCCATGGTGTAGAAACTCAACCTTCAGGCAGTCCGATTGAAGGGATTGTTGAAGAACTGAAATGCCATTCTACTCAAGTGTTCAGTGTGGATACTTAGTATTAGCTATTAATATAGAGAAAGTGCTTGCCTTGGTAATAAAACACACGGTACTGAAGGGATTCTACTTTTGTGTGCACTTTTGCTAGACAGGAGTAAATTACTTAAACATTTGGTTTGAGGTTAAAAAAACTCCTTAAAATAGAAATAGCAGTACCACATAGGTTGTATTCCAAGACAAATGTGTAACTAATAGAGGATGAAAGGATGAATAGCCATGAATCTGTTATGGAATTGCGGATGAGACTGTCCAAAAAAGAATATATTACAATATGATACATACTAGGAAGATGTATTAATGTTGTACTGGAGAACTCTTGCTTTTTACTGTCCACTTAAATTTAATATAGTAGAGTCAATCAAATGATAGACATTGATACAAGTGGATGTATCTAGTGGAGCATATCATTCATGCCACGCCAGTAGACTATTACCCTCTACTGTTCAGTCCCATAAGAGACTCTTTAGGAATCTAATGCACCTTCGTGTTATATGGTATTTGCCATTCAGCCCGCTCATGCTTATTTTACAACTGTTACATAGATCACACTAAGCAGTTCTTTCCCATCTTTCTTAGTTAGACTGTTGCATAAATGCAGACTGCAGCCCTAACTCTTATTTCAATTCTGGTTTCCATGGATTACATTGTAAGAGTTGCTCTTAGTCCATGAACTTCCATGGTGTATTTCAATGGCGTGGACTGAAATGGGAACACTGTGATCTTCTGGTATTTTAAACAAAAGCCTCTAGCAATGAAAACAGTCAAGTTTATGCAACGGAATCAGCCTAGTGACTCTGATTCTGTTAGAACACATCTTATGGATATACTAGGGGTAAAGAAAATCTGAGTGGCATGGACAAAGTAGAGAATGGCTGTTTGGTATCTCTTGCAGTACAAGAATTAGGAGGAATTATATTATAATAGCAGGTAGCGGGTTCAAGCAAAGAAAAACAGGTGTTTTCTCAAAATCTGACAGAGGCTGTTATGTTTGTTAGAAGTTTACACTGATCCCAAAAGTGACTGGAGAATTTTATGAAAGAAAAATACCTTGAAGGCTATTAACTACAGAGATAACATCTTTTGGCTTGAGCTACAGATCAGTAAAGGCTGGGAGAACATTGTGGTATAATGTTAGTCATATTATGTGGAAATCATAAAGGGTGGTGTTCTGCACACATGGCACTACAGAGTATATTTGAAGATGAAATGCTCTAGCAACTTTAAAGGCATTTCACAAGATTAATTAATACCATTAATTTCATAATATTAATTAACATTAAAATACCTCTTTAGGTAATGGAATCTGGTTTAATTTGTGTTCTTTTGTGTCAGCAAAATATTTTGGTATCTGTTAAAGAATCCCAGATTTCTAGAATACAGAAACAAAAAATTAACAGTTCTTAGACATACATGTATTTTGCATAGATTAGATTTGCACTTCTGTCAAATATCCAGTCTTCAAGTACTGAGATAAATGTTTTACACTTTTATTTGCCCCCCTAAAATTAATATGTATGTTTTGAATTATTCATATAAAACAGAAAACAAATCATTTTCCAAATGCAAATATCATCTGTACAGATTATGCTGTTGGATCAAACATAATCAACTTGTTAAAAAATATTAGTGCTGCTAATTTTTCTTCTCTCTTTCTCACCCTTCCCTCACCTTCTACTCTTAGAAGACCATCCTGTTTTCTTTACAGATCATGCCATTACAAAGGGTTTCAGTTCTGTACCTGATCCTTTGCATTTGCAGATACTTTATGCTTTTCAAATCCTACTGAAAATTCTTTCATGTTCTACTCTGTGAAAGCCTTATTTCTTAATCATTGCATGTTCTAAGCACATAACCTGAATTAATCCTTTTCCTGGTTTTGTTATGTAATGATATGGGTAGATCAGATGGTGAACAATCACAAAGACCATGAGAAAGGCAGCTGAGGTTCACACTAAATGTTTAAACTTTATTGCTAAAATAGGTTGAAAAACAAGTGAAGAGGAAATATAGATGTGTCCTTTCTGTGAGGAGCCTCTTAAACTGCTATTCATCTGACTAATCTGCTGTTCACTGTGAGACAGTGGACATTTTACTACTTAAACCTGTAAGAATGTTTAGTACTACTAATAAAGTAGTAAAGAGAAAGTAAAGGTAAAGAACCTTGGATTAGCACAATGAAGTTTAAAATAAATGTTTGTGTATTTCTGGCATGTAGGGAATTTGATATTTCCTAACTTTCTTGCTATAAAAGGGTCTTAGTTTTCTTACCTCTAAAAAAGTAAGAATTGTCTTCACAATATGTGAATGAAATATCTTTCACTTATATCTGTGAAGTAGGGGAGACAGATGAATGATTTGAAAATGTGAAGTGGGTCTCAAGAGACTCAGCATTATCTTGTCCCCCCTGCAATGCTAACAAAGATTTTTGTGAACTCAGTTGATTTCCTAGGTCCTCCAGTATATTGCATTTGTTTATGTTGGTTTCTCAACAAGTATCCTCTTTGGACTTGTCCTCATTAGGCTTTAAATACCTTGTTGGATGATGTTGGCTACCATCTGTTACCTCAAGTACTAGAACAGAGGGCAGTGTGTTGCCATGCATTAAGATTGTTGACTTCAAGGTTAAGCAGTTCCTGTAATCTTACTTAGATTTTATACCTGATTTGCACAGAAATGGCAACATACACAGAGTGATGGACTGCACTTTTCTACCAGTATTCGAGAATAGTAACATGCTAACTTCTATATTGGCTGGGATCTTAGAACTGTAACTTTAAGTAACATGGAGAACTGTAAAATAATAATTAATAGTACACCAGTAATTAGGCTTGGTGCTTACTGTATTTTACACAAAGTGTTACGTTCGGAGTGGAAACTAGCTCTTTCCTATGCCTCTTGCTTTAAGAAAGTTTCTAATGAATAGCAGATTAAATTAAGCCACAAATTCAGTACATTCATGATTGCACTGCCAGGCTTTTTTCCCAAACTTGGTTTCTGCTTTGATGAAAACTATCCTGGCTGTATGTCTGTGTCCCTGTGAATTCACAGTATAATGTGAATACTTGCTAAGAGGCATGCAGCTTAAAGGCTCCTACTACTTGTATCAGTGGATCTATCCTGAGAACTGGATAGTAGAAAATTGTCAACCAACCTCTCTGTTTGTGGTCTGAACACTGAAAATGGAGTTTTAGCTAAACAAGGTGTTGCAGCAAGGCGTGGAAATAAGTAATGTAATACTGCAACTACACTCACAAAAGTGAAACTTTAGCAAATATAATTCTTGAGAGATCAGTGATTGAGATATTTCATTTTAATTTCTAACTGCTGTAAAGAAACTTATTGACTGGTTTGTGTTCCTCTGTTCTGCCCAGAGGCCAATTTTAAATGTGTATAATGAAGGATCTGAGATCAAGCAAGCAGTCTTTTGCATTGATGTTGTCTTCAACTGAACGTACAAAACTTGTGCTTAATAGCCACTGTACTGGCCATAAGCCAGGAAGTCCCTTTTTGCAAATTTATACCAAAAACTTGGTTTTATTTTTTAACACTTCCATGCACCTTGTCAACTCTATAGGAAAGACGTTTTTAAAAATATTGAGGTTACTGCTTCTGAGCAAGTACCTCCATGGAACTCCCTGTTTGGGGGCTTTACGATGTCCAAGTGGCCTCCAGCCTAGAGTCGTAGGCTTTTGGTAGAGCTGTTAGGGTACTTGGCCCAGTTCTGGCACTGGAACTTGGTGCTATGGAGAGTGTCACTAATGCGGCACGCTCTGCTCCTCTTGGAAGTCATGTGGGAATTCATGGCGGGGATAAGCTCCAAATTTGTGTATTGTCCAAATGAGCAGAATGTCCTCTGCTGGACGGGGCAGAGTGGGAAAGGATACGATCTTATTATTGGGAGCATTCCCTGGGGAAAAGTAAACCTTGTGTACAGTAAGGCAGTTTGCAGAGAAAACAGTTACAGGAATGTATAGAACAATCATGAAATTTGGGTGGGGGGAAGGAGAGAGGGAGGGAATAATAAGAAAGCCAATAGAAAACTAACTGTATTCCAGACCTTCTTACTCAGACTATGCAACATTGTTGGATAGTGAGTGAGTTGAAGGGAAGGAGGGAAGAGGAACAGGAGGAAGTTAGGGGAGCAGTAAGTTAACGGTAGTTTGAATACCCAGCACTGGAACAAATTTCAACATCTAAGCTGTAGTCACTCTGATCTGCAAAGAAAGGACTGAATTCATGGGGAAGGAATAAAGTAGCAGGATAAGAGAGAGATACAAATCCAAACTTATGGATGCATTTCAGAAGTAGACATATCACATGTATAGGGGGCTTATAATGAAAAGATCTGCACAAAATATTTCAACAATGTTGCAGAAGGTTGAAGTAGACATTATCAGCCCCAAACTAATTTTTTTCCTGGAAAAATCAGGTGAATATCTGAGAAATTTTGGATGAGCTTATAGCTATAGTACTGTTATGTACCTCAGGTAGATTAAGTTTGGTTTATCTCTAATGTTTGTTAAATTCTCTGTCTTCAGCAAAGCTAAGCAGGTTGCTCATAGCTGTATTACACATTGCTGCCTCTGTTTTCACAGCAAGTCTGGCCACCTTTTCCAAGGAAAGTAGTGCTGTAGTAGAGATAAGAGGTTACAATTATAATGACAAGCAATTGAGATAATTTGAAGAGAATGTATTCAAAGTTAAATATTTCTGAAGTTTCTGTATTTTATGTATGTGAACTGTGGAAGTACTTTCTGAGCTTGCCTTTTCTCCATAATTAGAAGCAGGTTACATTGCTTCTGGTTGATAAGCCATTAGTTATTACTACGGTGCTAAATTTGCCCTTGTACCAAATGACCCAAAGGGGAAAAGCTGTCTGTTTGATTACAATAATAATAGCTTTTAACAATTGGATTTACTTAGCTAGATGTTAATTGATCCACTTACGACCTTCTGCAAAAAGAGTTTGTGAATGTTACACAAGACTGCAGGGAGCTGCAGGCAAAAATTAGAAGACATCTGGTGAATTAAGGGTTATGAACTGCCAAGTTCTATTGAAGGAAAACTGCATTTCGAAAAAGGTCTGAGTCAGTGCTGAACATTAAAAAGAATTATGCAAAGTTTAATTATGGGTAGTGATGTGAACCATCTCTTTATTGTGTAGTTTCAGTTTTCACATGAGAAGGAAAATATAGATGGTCTGAAAAAATTAAGATCTGTTATCAATGAGAAGCTGGAGTTCATTCCTTATTTTCCATTGTTCTCTCTCTTTCCTTGGGGCTGAAGAGTGGAGAGATATCTGGAGGGCGTGCATGGTTATGAGATCAGTAATTTAGAAATTTGAAGGAAAGAAGTTTCTGTGTCCAATAATTTTTCAAGAAAAACAAATGACTGTTGCACTGAGTTTTGGCAACTGGGATATCCCCAGCCTTGTGTAAGGTGATAAATAACATTTTAAGTAGACAGCTATTTGCAATTTCACTTAAGCAGATCAGTATTTTTAACCTGAGACACATAGGTTTCTGACCCTTTTCCCTCCCCCACAACCCTTCTATCTTATTTAACTGTAACCAGTTGTGACCAGTCCCACTCCAAGTACAAGAAAACTTAATCACCATTAACTGCTGGTCTGTATATTGGTCAGGAGGGATACCCATTTAGCTATGGAAACATAGATAGATGACTAACATACTCTTCCATGAGAGAAAAACAGCTTCTGCATGTATCTGGTTGACTGCTCAAGTATAATTCCCAGAGTCTTCTTTAGGCATGAGTATTATGTATTGCCAAGAAAAAAATTACAAGGGATCTTAAAGTAAACAAATGCATTACCTGTGTCTGTAATTCTAAGTAGTATGAGCCACAGCTGCTGCAATAGTAACACAAGAATTTACATGGAGAGGGAGTATTTTTCACCTGTTTATCACATGGGGATGCTTAAGGCTTCATGGATAATATTTTCTGTGTACTTTCTGACGTAAAGTAAAAACCAAAACTTTACAAAATTGAATTTAGATGTCCATTATAGCACATCCGATGCTACACTCAAAAAATATATATACATAGTATGGTTGAAATACCATCGTTCAGAAAGTTTATCATCCCTGCTGTACTAACTTTATAGTTTACAATGACTGTTTCTGAACTTCCATTTCTTCTTGTTAGGTCTGGCTGCTAGCTTTTCTAAAGAAGCTTAATAATAGTGCATATTTTAAAACTGTCTCTGGTTAGTAGAGAATGGTGGCATTTGTTCCCATTTACAAGTCTAAAATTTCTGTCAGTCTCAGCGCTGAGTTCCCAAAGAAGGCAGAAGCAATGCTATGCGCAGGAGTTGCAGCAGAGCAGAGAAAGGTATGTTCCCGCTTTAGAACACCTCAGACTCTGCCATAGCAACTTCCCCACTGATTAAGTCCCTGAAAATGGCTAATAACAGTTGTTACAAGAGACACATGTAATACTATGTCACGCGCTAAAGGTCTGATCCAACCAGACACCCTGTATCCTTATGTCTTTCTGAACTTGATGTGAAGTGGTAGTGCTAGTTACACATCCAGTGTGTTGATAGACTGAAAATATGACAATCTGGTTTGCAAATTACTATTACTATAACTAGTGATTAAATCAGTGTTGGAAACTACTAGACCAATGTTCATTGCGTGCTCAGTCTGCATGAGAACATGAGGACTATGATGAGTCATAAAAAAATCTGCAAATTACATTGTACAAAGCAACGCTAACTGAATCTTTTGTGGGGTGTGTGTACAATTATATACAGTTTCTAGCAGTGATCTTACTATTAGTTTCTCCAGAATAAGACAAAAAAATGAAGGGGCAGATATTGGCTAAAGCATTTAGAAAAGAATTGCCTCTTGGCCATGCTTCTGTAAGTACTGTTTTTCCAGACTATTGATCCATACTTTTACTTATTTTGAGAAACCAGATATTTTTTTTTTTTTGGTGGAATACTTTCAGTGAAGTACTGCTCCATTGGATCTGATGGTAAAATTCTCACTGGCTTCAGTGAAATCAGGATTTAAGTGTAAGCCACATACTACAGCTCTCATTCACTTCCCTACAACTACAATTCAACATTTGAAAACAAGACTACCTGAAGGTCTCTTGCTAAGGCTGTGGAAGGCTGATTTCCATTGTAAGCAACAAATTAGCTTACAAGGTCTTAAACTCCAGTATCTTGTTTTATGCCGAACAGTCCTATTCTGGTGTAGTCAAGAATTACGGTATGCACACATTTATAGTGTTTAGTATCTTTAATTGGCATTTCTAAAAAGAATTTTATTTGCAGTTACTTCTTTAAAATGATTTGTTAAAAATATTTTATTCTAGCTATACAGTTCTAGTGTGATCTTCATTTCTGTGTTTGCTCTCGTCACTGATGATGTTCATTCCTAGCATTTGGAGATTTGGTGGTAAGTCTGTAAATTCTGCTGTTCTTTGCTTCTGTATCAGCAGTAGGCTCACTGTACCTTCTTGAAGACCTGCTTACACTTGACTCCACACACTCTTATTTCCTAGGAAGAGAAAATAATTTAAAAATACAACTTTTACATAGGATACATGCACTATACATTCATGTGTATGTCCAGCTTAATTTGAATCCATGATTTTCCAGCAAATTAGACTGGATAGCTTGTCATATTTTAGCCTATTTTTAATCCTTAAAGAAACCAGCTGGTTTGGTTTTGTCTTCTGGTGAAAGGTGGGGTAAGAGAAGTTATTTTGGGATCTCAGATCTTCAAGGGCTAAATATGTTTCTGGTGCATTATTCTCTATTTGCAGTGTGTGCAACTGCTTAGGTCTTTGAAATGGGCATTCTCTATTTTGGACACATAGAGGAGTTATTTGGGCATAGATTTGAATAACCAGTTCTGAATCTGTATGTTGATGACTGGTAGTTCAAACCTACAAAACGAGAAATCAGCTGAAAGCCCACTCTAGCAACACAATGATCATGGCTAGAAAAGGACAAGCAGCTGCATACAGAAGATTTGATCTAGGTCCATAAATCACGGCGCAGCAGAGAGTTTTGACTGAACTTGACCATATTGGATGCCTAATGCTGTCTACTGTTCCTTTGTGTTCCATAAGAGCTTTTCAGAAATCCCTACTTGCTAGTCATTGGATCATCGTGAACTGTGCATAAGCAGGTGCAATGGTGTTTACATCTTGGGCACTGATTTTTGAGGCCTACTGTTGTTTACCTAATCTTACTGAAGATGCAGTTTAATCTTCTCCATTACTGAAACTATTTAAGTTAGACCTGACAAGCGCACACAGTATGTGTGGGGATGTGTGGAGGTGTTGACTGGTTTTGGTGGAAGAAGAAAAAGGGGTGGAACTTCTTAAGGGACATAAAGACAAAGGTTATGTATGACCTAGCAGAAGGGATGTACTTTCTCTTTCAAGATAAGACTTTTAATAAAGCTGTCAGAATATTTTTGGGAAACAGGAAGCAGAATTTCCTGGGAAGTTATGCACATTTTCTTATGGGGGACTTTGATAAAATGACATATTAAAAAAACCTTACACTGAGTCAATAAGCTTATTGGCATATGTTGCTACTTCCTAGTAAGAGAAAGTGCTTCATGATGAATTGATGAAACAAGCAGACTGATACAGTGATTTTAGTTAGGACCTGTTTTGTTTACTTCTATATAGGTAACCTGGAAGAAGGAGTGTGCAATAAGGGCTAAGAGATCTGCTGACAGTGACAAAAACCTACAAAGCAGAAGCAATCAATACAATAGAAAAAGGCAATAAAACTCAAAAGGAAATGGAGAATGGTCAAATAAGTCACTCACATAAAATAGAATCTAAGGAGGAAAAAGAACTACAAAGTACAGACCATACAATGAAACGGAGAAAACAGGAGATGATAAACTACTAAAGGATGTGGTACTAGTCTCTACAGAACTGTGGAAAGAATTAAATTAACACTTAGCTCATTGTGTAAAGTTCAATAGGATCATAAAGCTATTGAAGTATCATTTTTTTAGAGGTAACTGCCCATCGTATCAAAGGACTCTCAAGAGTACAGGACCTAGTAATCTCAGCTGGTCAAAAATAAGATACTAAATGGGCCTCTTACTGGATGTTTAATGGAGAGATTCAGAGAAATACAGAGGACATCTTTTGAAGTTCATGAAATATAAAAAGTGATAAAATTGCAATATTGGGGACTGTCCTGTAAAATACTTGGTTACTTCCTTTGCATGAAGTAATTTTGTACTGACTGTTGTGTACATGAGAGACAGATTGTGATAAATTGTACAAGTGCCAATGACTGCATGGATGCCTGCACGAGCTGGCAGGTATGATAGAGAACTCTTCTCAACCTTCTGAAAAAGCAGCCTCAGATCAGCCAGGTTACCTTGGGGTACCTAAAGTGGCACTAGACACATATGTTTGAGCAACTGAATCGAATTTATGACTTCTAAAATCAAACTCTTGACAGGGTGAAGTATAGAAAGTGCTCTGGCCTGGAGGTCCATCACCAGGTTGTATGGCTACAGCGTGAATCAGAGTAAGGATAGCAGAAATCAAGGCTAAAGAAATTGGTGTTGGAGTCAGGAAATGAGAAGAGATAATGACTGCAGAGCTGGCAAGGGACAGAAACCAGGATGCCCATATAGAGAAATCCAAGAGCAACTAGTGCTTTTGCTTCATACGTGTGCAGATGAGTGCACAGAAGCGTACGACTGAGTGCAGCAAGGTGTAAGTCGAACTTCTAGGCCAGACATTGTATGGCTAATTGCAACATGTTTGCCAGCAGAGAATCTGAAAGCGTTGATGCGTGGTGTCATGGCACCAACTGTTGTGAAGCTGGGAGGCAGTGTGGAAATACTGTAGTGTGTATTTGTATAGATAGAGGGAATATGTACACATGGGAAATTCTGGAGTCTCCTTTTTATTCCTTCCCCCCTACTTTCAGTGAGCCCATGACCTCAGTTATAAAGTGATCACTTACACAGTAACTTTCTCCCTACCTGCATTATATCAAGTATGTAGTCCAGATGGTAAGATCTGTCATATACATTCCTTTCCCGAACTGGTTTCTGGGGCTTCCAGTACTTCCTGAAAATTGTGGTTAGTAATAAGAGGTTTGGGGTACTTTTGCAAAGAATTCATAACTCTGCTACTGATTTGAATATTTAGAGAACATCCATTTAGACTGCTGAATGCTAATAGTACTGAACAGTAAACAGAAATGGAGGTTGGATTTTATTATCTCAGCAGGAAGACTGCCTTTTACCCACAGTGATGAGAGTGAGGATGCTATAAAGAGCTATGTGAGAAAAGAATAGGCATCTTCTTTCAGGCCCTGTTAACTTAGAATGATAAAAATGATGATCTGAAAGAACATGACATTACAAAAACTTAATTGCTGTTTTAGTTCTCTAGGCTATAATGCAGTCTGGCCTGTAGTTATTTTAAAAGAACAATGGTGTATTTTTGCCTTATGGCTTGTTGTTGGATGCATAATTTCACCAGCTCCCATACTGTGTATTTCACAGACTGTATGAAGGACATTCTGTTAAATGTCTTCCTCAGTGTAAACATTTCAAACTGGTATGTCTGGACAGACAGTTAACACAGAAAGAGTACTGCTCTGAAATCAGGCAGTCTTTGTAAGGTACATAAAAGCCTAATGGCTCCAAATGAAATTGTTGCTTCAGAAACAAGTCAAATGTTGCACCAATACATAATTATGTCAAAGGAAGCCAAGATAACATAGCACACAGCCTGCTGCATTACATCTAACCACTTCAATAGAGTGGCATTTAAAACCTGTTACATGATCTTACCAGGTGCATTTCATCTCCTTCAATCCACTGGGTCCAACCACGACCTTCTTTTTCTCCATTCTGTACACAAAGAAGCTTATCTCCATCCCAAGATACGGTAGTCTAACAAATAAACATGTTCAGTGTTATTGTAGTATTCTCTGATATTATGATTTGTTTCCTTAAAGCAAAACTTCTAATTTAATAAATGATTAATGTACCTCATAAGAAGAACAAATGTAGAGTGTTGTAACACTTAGGATAATTACAAAAGATATGAGCTTAAATAGAAGGTTGCTGCCCAACTGCCTGTCAAAACCTGGAAGGATGAGATAAAGTCATTTAAATGCAAGAAAAAAAATCATAACAATAATTGTGTAAGAGCGCACTTCTCTCTGTCTGCTGACAAATACAGCAGTAGAAGGGATGTGCAGCTTAACAGTGTACTTGCAAAAGGAGCTGGAAACTTGAGATTCAGTTTGTTTTTTCCAGCATAAGAAGGATTCCCCAGCTGCTCTACCTGAAAAAAGTACCCACCCACTGGCAGCAATGGATGAACAAGGCTTTTAAATCCGGAGCTGTTTTTCCCCATGTCTTAATCTGCCTTCCGTCATTCAGGCAGAGTGGTCTGGAAGTATCAGCAAATTAGTAGTTTTGCCAGCATCCTGCTTTGTGTAACTGTAGCTGGAGAACTACTTGAGCCAGGACCGGCAGAGTAAGAGCTGAAGCAAGGTGTCTGCAGGATTCAACATAGCGCTTTTGTGAATATTGGTGCTGTCCTGAGCAGTTCAGTAGAACTTGATTCATAAAGCTACTTAAATGTATGAGCGTGCATCCTACAGCCTCTTATTCTGGTTAGTCTTTACTGACAATTTGCCTTCCATGTCTCCCTAAGATAAAGAGAAGCAATAACTCTAAAATATTTAAAGAGGGAAGGGGAAGAGCAGTGACAATTTGTGCCCCGTAAGGACAGTTTAACATCAATACTAGCACATGGCTTTTAAACTGGCTTGTTTGAAGTGAATCTGAGGACTAAATATGGCATTACTGTCTACCTTGTAAAAGTCTTCAGCCACTGCCTGTATGAGTAGTCAAATATGGAGAGAAGATGAATTCTGATACATCATTAAAGGAAAACTTACTGCATCCATCCTGTGTAGTTTGTAAGAAAAGAAGTCAGCCTACATTTGTCATTCTGGGAACTAAAATCAGTTCAACATTCAGGAACTATGCAGCCCTATTTATTTAATTTGTGTATGTCACCAACAATTAATTCTTAAATGATAACCGTGATAACCACTATCTTTAAATGAGTACAGCCAGCAGTCTCCATCCCTGGGAAGCTTTAGACTACACAAGCATGGAAAAATGAATCACTAGAAAGAGTGCCAGCATAGATAATCATAGGCAAGGCATTGTTATTGATCCCATATAGTCTCTTTGCACCATATAGGGTCTCTGAAAGACAGACTCATGTGTCCTTGCTAAAAATATCTCCTATCTGGAAAATGCATTCACAAATTCTTCTGTTCACTCTTGTAAAATTATGTATTTAAACCAAGTAGGAGATCACATTTTAAAAAAGCCATATCCTTTTAATGTATAAAATGCTAATGCAGGAAGGAACAACACATTTGGGTAAAGCTTTAATTAATGTGGTCATCACAGTTTAAATCTTCTTCCATATCTGTTTTGAATCTGTAGATGTCCAGTCGGAGATAGAAGATAACAAATAATACTAGTCAAAGTGAAAAATGTTTAATTTATAAGTTAACATATCTAAGAATTTCTGATGATTCTAAAAAATAAATATATCAGAAAATGATCATTATTTCTACTGATGACTTGTAGATGTGAGGGATACTGTGGAATGAAGCACTTGTATCTGCAACTTTGCTTAGTAACTGCACTTATTTTTATGCATTGAGTATTAGCTCAGCATAGTTTAATCATTAGACTAGCTTAATAGTTAAATTTTGTGGGTTTATATGTGAATGCAAAGGCAATATACCATGATAAAGTAAAATCCAACTTTAGTAGTACTACTAACGTTCAAAGTCGGTTGTGGAAGTTACTAGTCTTGATAATATTCACCAGCTTAGTACACTTGGGGGCAATTGAGAAATGTTTGTAGCAGCACAAGGAAATGTTAACTTTTTCAGCCTCCAAGGGTGACTGAAATTGTTTCATCTCAGAAGAAACCCACACTTTTTTCTCTGGCTTTCTTGTTTTTCCAGTCAAGATTAGATACTGCTTTTGGCAATTTGGTGATAACCAAAAACTGTACAATACCACAGACCGTTAACCAAGCTCTTTTATCAGCCAATATTCTTAGTTATCATCCTCTGCCTTCCTTTTGAGAAATATAAACACTGAAGGGGTATGAGTAAATAATACGCTTTCTGATTTTTGTATTTCCTATGAAGGTTATAAAGGACAGAATATATTGCAGGAGAACATAATGTCCTCTTCTTTGTTAGCAGGAACAACCACGTTATGACAGTAAGATTAATCAGTAGCATTTTTATCTTTTCTTTCTGTAGGTCAAACTGTCGTATCTCTCATAATAAAAGACAACTAATACAGAAGATAGAAACTTCTCTTTTAAAATCAGGTTGAAATAAGTTCTTCCATTCCAGATATCTCAATTGAGACACACATTGAGTATTAGTTGAGGTTGGAGTTGCTATGGCTGTTATACACGCACTGGCTGCTGCTAATAGTCCACCCTTTACAAATAGCTAAAATACAGCAATGCTTGCCTTAGAACATTTCCAAATATTTGAGTCAGAACATAATAATAATATTCCAGAAATACCACTGTAGGGCAAATGTTGGTAAATATAATCTCTTTTGTTGCATATAAGAGCAAAGATTTATTTTTAAAGATTGGATCAGGATATTGCCATTGTATAATTAGGAGTCAGGCACTTGAATGGACTAGTAAGGCAGTTCTGTATGAACCTTTAGTTGCTGTTGTTTTCCTCTCCTCGCACACACTTACTATCAAGATAAAGAAATGCTTTACCTTTCATGTGAAGCAACTTTTCTTAGAAAAGTAGGCTTTTATAATTAACCTTGTTTGTCACCATTTTATAATAGCTTTACCTAAGGTTTGCCTGATTACAGAGACTGAGCTACTGTCTCCTATCTGGAATGACTGAAAATCTTTGCCAGGGTTTGGTGAGCACAGCATCCCTGGGCAGACAGTTCCTATTCATCTTACACCACAGACTCTGAGGACACTGGAAAGCTGCAGTTTCCTGATGGTAACAGAACCAACTAGATGAAAATGTAGTATTTCTCTAAAACTGAAGGCTCCTGCCTTTTTGAGCATCTTGTACTACTTGTAGTATAAATGGAAGACTTCATTTATTCCTTTCAGCTATGTAGTACATAATCTAGTTCATCATAAGCAAGCTTAAGTTTTGCTTACTTACTACCTGATCATACTTAAACCTAAGACAAATACTTCTTAGGTCAAACGCACATAATTCCATAGGAAACTTCAATAGAAAATAAGAGATTAATGTGATTAGTTGACACTGTGATTAAAAATACTGAAGGAGCACAAGAAAAGTTAGCAGAGTGAGATAAATAAGAGTGAGTCTTGCCTCAATTTAACTTTTCTCAAAAATTCTAACCACCAATATTGCACATCTTTCGGATTATATATTCTTTGTTCTTGAGGGGTAATAATAGAGAATGGAACTCCTCTGGGAGGTGAAGAAGCCTTTGAAGCCTGAGAACACAAAAAATGTTCAAATTTTCTTTAGTTTTATGATATGATTTCTCTAGTCTTACAATTTTTGTGTACTTAGATAATTTCCTTTTGTTACTTGGCCATTCACATACTTTTGTTAGTTATTTAATCCCTTTGTATTATGAAGATTTAAATACCTGTGCATAGTAACACCATCTTCCTGAAAATTACAGCTAGAAGAAATTATAATTAAAGTATTCTCACTACTGTTTTCAGTTATGAGACAAGGTAGATTTATTAAATGAAAGATTTAGTAAAAACAAAACAAATTGATTGACTGTGTATTTGCATTTTCTCTAGTAGCAGTAACAGTAGTGAAGTCTTGCAGAATTACAACAGACATTAATTCCCACTTCTAATGGCAAGTCATATTGACCCACAGCCAGGGATACTGACTTTTGTAATTTGCTGCAATGGTCATCAAACTATGTTATCAGAGAATTTTGCATTTCCCAGTGAGGTCTAAGCACAAAAACATTTGAAGCTGGCTCTGCACAATGTTTCTCATTCCCATGTTGGCTATTCCTAGTGTGCTTGCTTGTGTCAAGTGCTCTGCAGTTGAAGATACGTTATGTATTTTACAGGTGAATGAAAGAAAATAACATTTTTTTTTTAAACTAGTCCATGAACATTTTTTGTTAATGCTACATAGATTTTTGACACATTGCATTTACAAATATGAATCACAGCTACCACCTTTCATCAAAAATATGTTATTGATTTCCCATCTGTAGAAGAAATACAGCAGCACCAGTTCTATTTTTCTTCTACTTCCCTTCAGAATGTTGTCTCTATATTATGGTGCAGCAAAAGACTGCAAAGCTCTAAAACTGCATGACACACTCCGTGCTCCATCTCAATCCAGTAATTCTCTGCTTATGGGAATGACCGGTCATTTTACAACTGTAATTATGATTTAAGAAGGAATAAACAATGGAAAGTAATTGTTTAGGTCAGATGACACAGGAAAGTCCAAGTTGAGCTGCATCCTGTGTTTGTGTTTACAAATAACACCAAAGAAAATATCTTAGAAATTTTGGTCAAACATGGCAATATATCCAACAAGATATTCAATAGCTTCTCAAGATAAAGCATTTTCATCTGTACTAAGTATCAAAGTGATATAAAAACCTCTGGTAAGCAGTCTGCAGGGGAAATTTTCATCAAATGAAGTGCTGATGGAATAAACTAATGTTGCTATCGCAGACAAAATCTAATGTAACTGTGAAGGGGCATTCTGTAATGTTGTAGTCACTACCTATAACCTTCTGTGTAGGAGGCATGCTGCACACTGCTAACAGGAGGGCTTACAACCATGTTCAATGTTTGTCATCTCTCCCTCCTGTAACTCCTTTTATGTCACCAAATCTGCATCTGGCAGGCTGGTGACAGACAAATTACTGAGAAAACAACAACAAACCCAACAGAAAAATTAGGGGTGAGATTCCTGGATTTTATCTTAAGATACTGTTGCTGGACAAAGGCTACACATATTCAGCCATCTTGTAGCTAGGTCGAATGATAAAGTCTATACCAACCTTTCCTTCCCTTAGTAGCTTCAGTTCAACCCTGTAGAAGCACTTATAAATCTAACCTCCCATTTCATCATTCCTGTTTTTAGCCATGCAGTAACAGAACTCCCAAAGTTAACTCACAGGAAATGGTTGGTAGTACAATACAACTCACTTCTCAGCTGCTTGCGGGGCTGCAGATGAGATGTCTCGTAACAGATATCTATAGCTACAGGACTCCGAAATGTATTTGTGCCATTACAAACTTGCTCAGATTGTTATTGAAGGACAAGCTGGTTGTAATGTGGGCTTTCTGTACCTGACTGATAAGCTTACTGAAGTTCACTATAGTCAAAAGATGAGACACTTCTAGAAGCAGTATTTTGCTTCTGTGATTGTCAGCATCTCCATTTTTAGCAAAGGGGCTTAGCATTGGATTGGCAAATTTTAGATCAAAGGGTAAGCTGCTGTCAGATAGGATCAGATCTTAAATGTTCAAATTACTTATTTTGAATCCTTGCTCATAAGAGCAATGAAGGAAAGCAATGATGAGAGACATGTTCCAGGGAGTAGGAAAGTAAATGTGTCAAAGCTCCAGGCTACACAGGTGACAATATGTGGGAGAAGGAGTAGAATCAATATTTTGGACAGTGCATAATGCTTTAATTCCTAGGAATGGTGGATTTTTTTTTCTTACTGAAATGAAGTTATATACAAATAATACAAAAATGTGAAGACTTGTGTATATCCTTTGCCAGAAAAAAAAGTACAAAACAGCACATACAATTCACTTTGTGCAAGGATCAGAATCGATTCTAAGATGCTTACTGTTTAAATTAATGTGTATAATTGATTTATCCTCTGTGTAACTTTAACAACATGCAATCGTACATAACACTAATGGTTTGTCATTCAAAATTGGATTTGGTAAGTCTGGTTCTCAGGTTTTCAGCTGACTCCTTCTGATTGCACTTTCTGCATTCATAAGTATCTGAGCTTTTTAGGATTCACAAAAAGCTGAAATGCTAAGCCCATCTAAAACCACCTCCCCTACAAAGCTTCAGTATGTTAGCAGTGGTTTTGTGAATAACTAGCTCAAAGCTTCTGATCAGTCTCGGGTTTTAAGCATGAATCCAGCACTGCAAAATTTGTAGTTAATGACATCTTAAATTATATGGCAAAAGATTCTAGAGATCTCATTTGATATGTGCTGAGCATATCACTTACAGGTAATAAACAGTAATGCCAGAAGAATGTGTGACAGTGTGAAACAATGCTGAAAAAAGGAACAGCTCTTCTTTACTGAGGCACAGAGACTAAATGAACCAGAGTTAGAGAGCCTAAGACAGATCCAAGAGTGGACCTCTGTTCTCTGGAGCCTCAGAGGGGTTCACTGGAGGACTGTTCTTCCTCGCTTGTGGACAGCAGTTTGTAAAAGGTCAGAATTATCAACAGAAAACTACATGAAGACTACCTCCTGTAAATTATATCCTGCTCCCCCTCCCAAAAGTCAGAGATTATTCCAATGAGGATCTGGAGAATTTACAGTACTGCAGAGAGAGGGCAGTAGATTTGAGAAAAGACTAGTATATACACACAGGTAATGACACAAAACCACCTCCCAGCTTGTTCCAACAAAGTATATGAGAAAATACTTACAAGCCAAAAAGAAATGGACAGCATTTGAAGAGGTAAAGAAACAAAATAGTTGCATCAGAGAGATCAAGTAAAGACATATTGATGATCTTGCATCTTACTAGCCAGACACAATTTATTTTGAGTCTTCTCACCCTGTGGGGGATCCCTACTGAAATTCCAACTATTGGAATGTTGTTTGTTGGTTGTCGTTTTTCTGGCAGCAAAGTCTTCACTTCAATACCTACTCTAAACGAGATTAACAGCTGTGAATTCCATTTGTGGAACAGAGGAACTCTGCCTAAATAGTTAAATAGGCTTCATGAGCCATGTGATCTTATAACAGGGCTTTATTCTGACCTTGCAGCAGTATAAATCAAATTATGTTCAGAACAACTAAATTTCATTGCATTTTTCCTGAATACAAACTAGAGAGGAATCTGCTTCACATTAGGCATGTTTGTTATTTAAAACAGAGCCATGATCAGTTTCAAACAACTTACCTCCTTTCACCAGGATATGGCACACCTAAGTAGCACTGGTTTGTGTGACAGAAGGATTGGTCAGGTCCCTATGAACAATCCTTACATGGCTGTCTTAAATGTTAAATGACTACATATTTTCAGGAAAATACTTCATATGGTAAGATGTATGATAGATCTGATGAATGAATTCTGCAACTGCCAAATCCCCCTCACCCTACCCCATGCCAGCAAGCCTTACTATGACTAAAAGTTGTATTAGTTCCAATAATGGAACCCTAACCACCCATTTGATAACTTATCCATGGTTATATTCTGCTTGTATTCTGTTTTGGTTAACTAAATGGTTAATATGTACAGTTTCCCACCGTCAGTTTCAAATTCTTGCTGTTTGATCTGTTCACCAGTCCCCAGTCATTGCCTTTTCCCTTCCTGCTTCAATATAAGAAGAAAATTACTATGCCAAAGAGCACAAAGGTCTGAATTACTGAAGCATCCTTCACTTGCTTAGCCAAATATTCAATTCTAATGCAACTAATGCTGTTTTCAGTTATCCAAGAAATTCTGCTGTTCTATATTTAGAACATAGAATCTTCCTTGATTTTTTTAAACAGATCACTTGCCCTTAGTCTCTGTCAAAAGATAGATTCATTCTGGATAGTGTGAACTAAAGCAATTCAGGCTCATTCAAGTACTTGAACAGTAGAGGAAAAATTACAATGCAAAAACTTTCTCTGACTTTAGCAGAAAAATTATTAGAAAAGTAAAAACTTTAGGGAAGTAATTTTTGCATCTGAGCTATCCCAAGATGATCAGAGGGCTGGAACACCTTTCCTATGAAGACAGACTAAAGGAATTGGGGTTGTTCAGCCTGGAGAAGAGAAGGCTCTGGGGAGACCTTATTGCGGCCTTTCAGTACTTAAAGGGGACCTATATGAAAGATGAGGACAGAATTTTTAGCTGGGCCTGTTGTGATAGGACAAGGGGTAATGGTTTTAAACTAAAAGAGGGTAGATCCAGACTAGACATAAGGAAGATTTTTTTTTTAAATGAGGGTAGTGAAACACTGGCACAGGTTGCCCAGAGAGGTGGTAGATGCCCCATCCCTGGGAACATTCAAGGCCA
>JAVKLA010000084.1:19865359-19895020 GCA_034782735.1 Sagittarius serpentarius
AGGGGGGTTGGACTTGATGACCTTTGATGGTCCCTTCCAGCCCAAGCCATTCTATGATTCTATGATTCTATGATCCCATTCTCAATCTGCTTTGATTCGTCAGGTGCAAAGACTTGGAACATGAAACTTAAGCCTTTGTTTCAACCTTTAAGTTTTTTCAGTTAACTTTTTTATAAACTTTTGACTGATGTGCTAAGCAAATACACTGTGAGGGTACGTAAGGCCAACTTTTCTGCTTAGTGTCAGATCCTTCCCCATTCTTATATTTACTGGCACATATTTCACATTGCTTCCTCAGCTTCACTGTTTATTGCTGATGGTGAAAAAGGGAGGCAAAATTATCTGGTGATGAACGAGACATACTTTTGCAGATGGTTTTCAATTAATTGTTGTTTCAATAAGGTCTTGCCTCTTTTGTGTACAGTAAATTTTTTCCACAGTAAAGTTTATGTGCATGAAACAATATATACTTAGTGCAATACCTGAGATGCTCACTAAATTAATCACAACTACAGACTACAGAATTTATCTTTAAAATTGAGGAAATTTCATGATGAGACTGGAGCTTCACTGAGAATGAAGATAGCAGGATCAAATACTCAGTTTAGGAAATACCACAGCCATAGTTATCCATTTAACTTTAAAATTCTGTCTTTGTACATGGTATATTTGATATATATTACCAATTAAAACCATGAACAAACTATTCAAAGTAGTAGAAACTTTATCATATGGTCCAATTCAAACGTCACACCATATGAGAAATAATGTAATACATTACTAATGTTCTAAACGTCTTTCTACACCATCTAATGTGCACCTTGTAACATCTGCAAAGAATAAAAGATGCTCCTGAATACATAAACTTTAATTTTACCTTTGTAGTTCAAATGGCCAAGTTTTTAACAACCCTAAATATTGAGTATGATTAAACTTGCAGAAACACATCTTTCATTGAATTGCCAAACAAATAGAGAAACTCTTATTTAACTTTTATCTAGGAAGTAAAATCTCTGGGGAGAACCTCCAGGAGAAGCACAATAGCATTACGGAGCTAAGTGAATGCAGATGTCTTGTCTGCATTTCTTGAGAGACCAGGTTGTGCTGCACCTTGCTCCATACATGGTTTCAGTAATGCTTAGGACGCACTGAGTATCAACCATCTTCTTGGAACTACTTTATGCTGCGCTTAGTGATCTCTCCCAGGTCCTCACATCCGTGTGGTCAGCTATCCTAAGCTTTGGTTTTACAGAATAAAGAAACTGCATCTTTAACTAAACTAGCAGGGCTTTTGAGTTTCTCGAGATTCCAAAGTAGCAAATTTTCACTTCCCAACAGAAACAAAATCTTAAAGGAACTGATGTCACCAACTGCTGTTACCTATATCCCTTAAGAAAACAGAATCACCTAAAAACATGTTGCATACAAGAAAGTGACAGTTAAAGGTCAAAAAAAGGACAAACAAACAGCTCAATTAACTCACTGTTCCAGAAAGTTCAGACAGGCTTCCAGGCGTGACCAACTATAAAAATGAAAAAATCCTAACTGAAATGAAGGAGGGGGCCTATACTATCACAGGAGTATCAATTCCTACTGTCAAACCTTCAACTTACTTCTAAAATAAGTATCAGCAAAACTTTTTAGCCTTTACTTATCACAGATATTATCAATTTGGAATTATTGTAGTTACAGTCTACCCTGACTGACTCAAAGACATGTTCTACAACTGAAAGGTGAACACAATTTCAGTGAATTATACACAAGATCTAACCTGTTCACCGTGCTAACATTATTTTTACTGATATGTTAACTCTAGTTAGATGATATATTCTTCATTAAAAGAAAAAATTTTCCATATCTATCAGATGAATTACTTCCAAGGTTATTTTTGCTAGTCTCCCAATGATTGCTTTGCTATATAGATTAATGTTTAATGTGTAATTTGTCTTATCCATGTTACTTTGTACTTCTCATACATTGAGCTGTTTGGATAAAACTTGCCCAGTGGTCTGCTCAGTCCGCAATACAAATAACAATAATTGATTCACAATCTCTCCCATTACATAGGTTGACTGTTAACGATTAAGCCATTTATGGCATGCAGTTTCACAAGCTAGAGACGAGAAAAGGAAACACCGAGAATGATATTCAACCTTTGCTATTATGGTGGTTTTCTTCATAACACCACTCAGGAAGTGGTCCACTATCTCTTATATCACCTCCATGACCCTTCTCTCACAAGACTCTTTCTGGACCGTTGGAGTTACTTTGTTGCTCAACAACTGCAAGTTTTGCCTGACATTATGGTTATCAGGTTTGGGCTGAAGTGGCTTCAGAAAGACAGCTTCTTGCACTATTTTGCCTTTGAGAAAACTGAGGTGTCATGTAGAAAATAAATCTTTAATAAGAAAATTGAACTATAAAGTATGACACATTGCTAGAGAACCAGTGATCAGTGACCTTAACTGTACAGCTGCAGGTGATATCTGTTGTTATAGGTCATAAAGGGACACCGAAGATTTCTGAGTTTTTGTGGAGTGACATGCCTAAGTCATTCTTAACAAAACAAACAGTCAGGGTTAGTGACTATCCCTTGGGGTTTTTCTTTGGAAATGGCAAGCAGATGCTGGTACCTTCTGTTTCCAAGGCTGAGTAAGCATTTTGCACTAAACAGCCAATAGATAAAATGTTTAAGCAACCCTTGGAAGTAGGATGAACTAGGTTCCACTCCAAACCAAACAGCTGTTGTAGTGACTAGAATAATCTTTCTCTAAGTTCTTCTTCTGGTTCAACATTTTGAATTCTTCCCCATCACTCAATTTAGCAAAACAGGGTAGAGAATTTTGGTCAGTTACGAATAATGAAATATTTAAGGTATTTGTCAGGAAATTAAGGAGTTGTGTGTTAAACCTGTTTAGCATTTCAAAAGCAGGACTAGGCAAGGGCCACATTTCCATGTCTTTTGAATCTGATTTTTCAGCACAGTGGTTGTCTGACACATTTTGTAAGAACTCATTGCAGGTACATGCTAGACAGCTGCGGAGCACAATTACTTCTTTCCGCCACATAGAGGATGTTTTGGTCCTCCTTTAGATGGAGTTTAATGGTCATTTAAGTACAGATAATGCTTAGATGGAGACAGTTCTGTACTCGCACAAACCAGTACTTCACCGACTCGAACACTGAGGACTTCAGACATTTTTAGCGTTTGAGCAGATGTTTTGAACATTACTATCTTTGACAGTAATTTAGCCACCTAAGGCTAAGTCTTTCTTTGGGCTCATAACTGCTCAGTGGATCTGGACCCTGTTATCCTGAGTAAGAGCCTTCCAGCAGTCAAAAATGCATGATGACATTGGGGCACTTTCCTATACGCAAATTACACATTGCTTCTCCCTTCCGTGAATTTTGTGTTCTGCACTCTTATCATGCTTCTACACTCTGTAACAAGGAGTACAGAAGGATTAGTTGAGGCACTTGCTAGCTAGCCATTCTTTTTTTCTGATCTTCACGATCTTTCCCCTTCCTGCCATCACCAGAGCAAAAGCAAATTTGCATATTCCAGTGTTAGAGAATAGTATCGGTTTTAAATGGCACTTTCTTTCTAAGAATGGAAACCTATTAATTCTCTTTTATGTGATTTCTCCTCTGTAGTCCCTCCTGAGATAATTTTCTTTTGCTTATCAACATCTTCACTGTAGGATACTGCAGGTGTCATGCTTTCAAACTAACAGGAAAGAACTTGGTATTTTCAAGTTTTTCCCCTGTTAATTGGTATTCATCAGTCATAAGCTAGAAAATACTGTCTCTCTGGCAAGCAAAAAGAGCTCGTAAGGCAGAGTCCTCAGTGTTTCCTTATTGATTGCAATAAGATTTGTTCCAGTAGGCTAATTAACACATCTGCTCTAGAAATACACCCAGGAAGGAAGAAGCACAGGAACAGGAACAAGAAAGAAAAGCGCTTGGCCATTCTTGCACATGGGGAATAGTGCCTAATCCTGCAGTCAGTGGATTTCTTTTACTGTAAAACACTACTCAGTGAAGAGATTCTGAAAGTCTGAACCTGAATGTCTTTTTGGCTAACAAATATCCCGGTGTAACTGAGTAATGTTTCATTGATGCTACTGTTCATTCACTGATACAATTGTTTTGTGCTTCTGATTAAAATTAATGTAAAGCCACACTAAAATCTGTGTGCACATCTCAGCAAACTGAGTACAGAAATAATTTTAGGAATAGCCACACAAAACGGTTAACAGATGTGGTCTGTGAAAGGCCTCAGATTACTAATATTCTTCTTTTTTTGTCCATTGTTACAGTTCTAATTCTTACCATGCATTTGCGATCATCCACCCCAGCTAAATCCTCCTCAAACTCCTTTCCTACATCAAATTCCATGATGTAGTTTCTAAAAGTGCTTAGCGTTTTAATGATCATATGATCCCCATTCTGAAGGATTTCTTTGTCAGGTTTTAGCAAGTTTGCTATTTTTCTTACAGCAACATTTACATCTGAAAAAGAAAAAGAATTATTTTAATCCAGAAAAGTCTACCACAAAAAGAAGCTTGTAGCTCTTGGGAGAACTAAACCATACAAAAATAAATAAATGTCCAGATCTTTCAGGCCAGCTTTCTTATCAGGAAAAAGTCCATAACCTAATTCTTTTAACTTAAATAAGTTAATGTTTTAATTTTCTGATTATGTGGAACCCTAAAAATCCCATTTGTATTTGACAGTTAATAAGGCCTTCAATATTTCTATAGAAATACTAGCACTTTACATCAAATGCAAATGCAGAAAATCGCATTAAGTACCTTATTGTCTCTTTATTACACATAAAAATATTACTCTTTTTTAAAGTTTGAAATCTGCCGCTTACCTCTTCAAGCTATGTAGTTTAATCTCTGTTAATGTAAGCTTCAAAATGGTAAAAAGTAGAGGCTGCTTAAGACAAAACAATTTTGAATAAGGCAATTCTTAAAGTGCATTCCTGAAAAAAATACTTCTCACAAAAAAGATTTATGACTGTACAAGAAAAATAGATTCATGTAAAGACTAAGACAGGTTGCATTTATTGATTATTTATTAAAGAAACACGAAGGGAACCTTACCCAGTGCTTTCAGATACTCTTCAAAATTGTCATTGCTGACCATTTTCCAGTAACCATTGAAATCTGCAGGCATCCCTACTTTAGGTAATTGTCAAAATCAAAGTCTCAGAACAGTGTGTTGATTCTGCAGCACACAGCTCACTGCCTTGCTTTGTGGCAAGTTTGAACTCTGGTTTCTTTTATCTTTTTTAGACCATGTAGCTATGCAAGTCCTTCTAATCCGATTATTGTTGAAGTGTTGCCTTTAAATGCTTCCACAAGGCTGAACTTCAGAGATTTCTAATGACAGCAGGATGACTTGATTTAAACAGAATGAAACATTCACCTTCCATATAACTTCTGTAAGGGTACTGATTATCTAGAGATCCATTTTAACCATATTACTCTTCATTTTTCATGCCACTCAGAAAACAAAACTTTTAAATAGCTTTAGTTTAGGATATTAGCCAAAGCTATACAAGTGCTTATCTTATGTATTTTTTGAGGCGAATCCTTCTTCCTTGAATATGTTCCAGCTACTTTATGACTTCTTTTTAGAAAACGATCACAGACTCTTCCAGTGAAAGCAATTTGTCTGGCATTACTTTAACTTGTTCCACAAGCTCCTTAATTCTAGAGAACTACCAGTGGAAGCTGTTTGGCCAACTGAGGGCTCAAAAAGCGCCAGTTAGGTGGAAACTTGTATTAAGAAGCAGTGGTTAATTCTGTATACTGATAAATGCTACCTCACTGCTGAATGCATGCTTTTAGTTAATTTAAGCAAGACTGAAACACAGAAGTAGCACTTCATAGAGATTCTGTATCTTTTGAAGGTGTCTTCTGTCAAAAAGGAGATAGACTGAATTAGCAGAATAGGCAACCAACATATAAGAGAAAGGATTTTTCTGGCTAACGTTAGGGCTCAAATACTGAGACACCTTCTTAGCTATTTTCAGTTATTTTCCACTGTGTATTTTCAAATGGTACAGCTGAAGGTCCTCTTGGATATGTTACCTACACCAGGGCTTTGGCACGCACTTACTCCTAGAGCAGACTCTGGATCAGAGAAGCAAAGAAATCCACTTTAAATCCGGGAATGAGGACTGCCTGTCATTTGTGAATCTGGAGGCTTAAAAGTGATGTGAATGGTGCGTGCATTTTTAAGTACTTGCATGAAAAAAAGATTTATTTCCATCTCTTGTCCAAACTGCCAAAACACAAAAAGTTATTCAGGGTCCTAAAAAGTCAAAGTTTAGCAGTAACACATATTTAAATAAATATATATAAAGAAAAGTTATGGTTCATTTTATTTTGTTGCTTCAGAACAGTAAGGCATCTTCATACTAAAACTGTCTGTAGGATTACAGAATTACAATTCAGGAAAGTACTATGTTTGACCCTTAAGTATTACTGCAGATTATTATTTATTGTTAAGGTCTTATTTCTTTTATTTTCACAAGGAAGCTGTTTATGTATTTTAAGCTATGCAGCTGAGCATCCCGATTTGCTTAAGCCCTACCACACACAAAAACATGAATTTAAAACACCACATGAATTCAAGAAATTTTGGACTGATGTACTTTCACCTCATAAACAACCTTCTCAAGAACTTTACGTGAAAAAATGCCAGGTCTGTCCCCCACTACAGACATCAGTCATTTAGTGGGTTTACTGTTGTGTTATGCAACTTAAGAGGCTGAAGCAAGTCACCTTCATTCTTCCGCTCACTCTCTTCTGTGTAGATATTATGGTGTGCAATGTAGGATATAACAGAATCTGGTACAAGATACTTTACACTTAATCCTCTGCACAAGGCATAGCGTATCTGTGTTGCACTGATTTCATTCTGAATCCATTCTTTCACCAGAAAGATATTGTGCTGAAATTGAGTTAAAAGGTCTGATTCATTGATATACTGAGCAGGATCAGAGCCAGCACGGCTAACACAGACCAAACCAAACTTTTCCACTATTTCTTTGATGTGTTCTTTCTTCCAGAGATTGGGTGTCTTAAACGTCTGTAGAAAATCAGCCCCACAGAGCAGCTTTAATTCTGGTAGAACTGGAAAGACAAAAGGAAATGACAGCTTGGTTTTCTAGGAAGTTTATGCTTAAAATTGCTTTTAACTTATCACTTTTTCTCTTTTTTTTTTTTTCCTCTTTTTAAATCATTTACTTTTACTCTAGTTTTCTTTCAAAAGGTTGAAAGGTTGCAAGAAAAATTCAGCTTGGATTTTATGTGTCTGGTCACAATTACTTTATCACCTACTTCATCATCACTCACAGCATATCAAATATTATCTGTACAATGTTAAAGGAGAATTATTCCTCCACTCAAGCAAGTCAAAAAGGGGCAGAAGCAAATCAAGAAGAGAATTATTTTAGCACAAATACTAGACTTGATTGAACCTGGCTACAACACCCCAGCCTGCCCTGCTCACTTTCCTCAGGTACTGCTGGACCAACCCCAGCTAGCGAGGCCCTCGCCTGCCACTGTGGCCATATGGCTCCCCGTCCCTTAGGAAGCAGCTGCCCTACTGCACTCTGGCACACAGACACAATGTTTGCATACTGTCACATTAGCCTAGAATTTTGCCTGAGTTTGTGCGCCTATATCATCTAAAACATGACGGACTGTATCTAATCTAACTACCTTTACTGGTACAATAAGCTAGTTAGTTGACCTGCTAAGTTTTATTTTATTTTTAGAGAAACTTGAACCAGCAGAATATTATACAGATAGCATTTTGTGTCATGTGGCCATGGCATTTTTGTTCCAGTACAAAGAGATCTAAAGCCAAATTTGCTGTACCTTGAATAATGACCAAGAATGATACTTCACTAGTACAATTTTTTCTGTTTCCTCTCCATTTCTTATTTGCTGCCCACTGCCTAAACCCAGTACAGAACTATCTCTTTCCTCAAAGTCGATTCAACAGCACTCATCATTATATCATCGGAGTATTTTACAAACATTGACTAGGTATTTTCACAGCCTTGCATTCATGTGAAATGAAGGGGAAGGATGGAGGTATTGTCTCCATTTTACATTTATTTGTGGTTGTAGATGGTTAGCATATCTGCAAGTCTTATACAAACACCTTAAACCAGCGATTCGAAAAATAAGAAACATACCAGTGATGATGCATGAAAAGCGTACCTTAAGTGCCCTAAGATACACTGAGTTTTGCAGAGTTTTCATATATACCACAGAGTTAACTAAAGCAAGCATTTCTTCTCTTCTTACGCCCCTCACTACATACCTTCTTACCCCTACAGCAAAGGCAGCAGGGGTACTGCACTGCACCTTCCTGTGCTCTGAATGCAGCATTACTGCATAAGGAGGACTGTATGGGACAAGGGTATCTTGAAACATTCATGCCTGACAGAATCACGATAGACTGTCCACATTCTTAAAAAAGAATTCTGTTTTTTTTTAAAGTTTACAATTAGTGTATTTGGTAGGAATGTGAGATTTTTGTAACAGCCACCTCCCTACAAACCATCCAGTAAATTTTATTTTCATACCCACATCTGCAAGGTTGGAACCTTTAGATTCAATGCTTTCATCTGTGCCACTTGAGCTAGTGCTGAATTACCTGCAAAAGGGCTACACGAGTATGAAACTCGGAAAGAATGTCCCAGATACTTCTGACAGCTGATGAACGATGAGACACCAAGAGCCTTAGAATTCACACAACCGTGGAAACTCTATCATAATAGAGCTGATCTTTTCTGCTGCATCTCTTCCAAGCTGTGCCCTGCCCATCTATTTCCTCATGCCAGTTCCAATCTTCTTGTCTTTCCACTCACGGAGTCTACTCTTCCCTTACAGTTCCCTTTTCTCAGTTCCATATTTAGACTGTTCCAGTCCCCTGCTTTCCAAACCCTTACCTGGGCTTTATGTCACAGCTTGCTTTTTACTTAACAGCAACCTCCACAGTAAAACAGTACTCTGTTGCAAGCTGTATTAGAGCTAGTATTACAGCAGAGCTTTTATAGTGTTGACGGGTTTTCTCTGAATGTATATGCATTGCAGTTCTAGGTTACTAGAAGCTAAATTAACAGATTGTAGGCTTTACAAAAAGGCTGTCAATTTTACAAATACATCTCTGCATATCCCCATATCTTCAGTGCCAATGAGAAAATTGTGTCTTTTACCTTTCAAGGGCACTTTGCTAAATGATCTGCGGCTTCCACTACAGATAATGGTATCAAACCCAAATGGCTGCGGCAACGCTCCCTTTTTTGGTAAGTACAATAGCTTTTATTTCAGGCGGTTATGTCTGGATCAGGGAAATTTTTGCTTGTTTTTGACTGGTGTAGCTCAGTCAATGATGGTGTACAGAAATGAATTGCAATTCTTTGAAGTGTTGTCCAGGGAAAAAGGAGAGGGTAAGCTAAAGGAGAAATAACTATTAACACAAAGGAAGCAGCTGGACTTAAGGTCTAATTAAGGAAGACTTCTGTTGGAATATGCCAGGGAAAAGCATTCAAGAGGTGACAACAAAGTTGTTCATGTAAGGCAACTGAAAGACCTGAAGTGCAGGGGATTCAATTAAAAATGAAATTAAGACAATCAGCCACCTCTTGTGAGTTGGAAAAGAAATATTGCACGTGAAGCTATGTTTGGTGAATCAAGAAGGGATGGCAAATCCCTGGATACTGAAAAACAGAGAAAAAGAACTCCACAGTCTTGTCATGTTCATCTTCATCCTGAATGACTAGCACCAATAAGCTATTCCAAGTTTATTAAAACTACAATAATTTGTCTATATGTGTCCTCATTGAACCTTTTTATTTTCAATATATATTAAAGTGACCTGATTATTTAATGTGGAACAAAATCATGAGGTTCAGCACCATGCAAAGAAGTCTCAGTTTCGTAGGCACACATTTAGTAGAAAAATAGTATATTATGGAATTTTGCCACTGCTAAATTCAGCCATCAAGCTGATCTTTATGAAAGCTTCCGTTAGGTGACTGAACCTTTCTATAAACTTCACAGAAAACCCCAATTCAACAGATTACATTGTTGGGAGGGGTTTCTTTTGTGGGGTGGGGGTGGGAAGGGAGGAGGAATTGGGTAACTGTTGCCTGCCATTAGAAAGTTTGTGCTAACCAGCATTTATTTAAAAGAAAGGGGAGGAACTCTATTCTCCTTTGCAGTTCTCGGTAGCTCTTGATCATTCACCAAGCCCCATGCCATACCATGCTAGTGACCAAAGAAACTGGGAAGAAACCATTCTGTTCCTTCTTGGTGGGCCACATGCTTAATGTAGCCAAATCTGTATCACTGTCCAGTCAGTCAAAGCACTGAGGGCAGAAAAAGTAACAACAGGATGCTAGCCTTTCTCTGTTCAAACTTTGTGGATAGCTGCCAGGTAGAATTTGAATAAAAAATAAAAAATATCTACAGCCACTATGTACTAGACAGAGAAACGTATTTCTTGCCTGTCCTCCTTCTCACTCAGTTTTTTGCTACGGCTTTTGGTTTTGACTGTAGAGGAATCCTGTGACTGATGAATTCTAAACTAAGAAACTTTATTGGGAAAGACAGACTAGATTCCACATTTGTCTTCTTGACCATTTTTCCATAAAATGCTATAGAGCTTGAAATAACTACAAAAAATAATAGCCAAAAGAATTTTTTGTAATGGAAATTAAAATAGTCTTTACTTCTTTCACCCTGATTTTCCTTAGTGTGGCAATGTGGAATAATCTGACTTGTCACTTGCCAACAATCATTAACCCTGTCAGACACAAGATTCTCAAGGCATTCGGACTGGAGTGGACTTTTTTTTTTCCTCTACCACCTATAAAGATACAACAACTCATCTTTTGGAAACTTTTGTATAACTGTGAACAACTTAAATGTATTATTCATGTCCAAGAAATGCTGCAATACTACAGGAAAAATGTAATGTATCAAAAATCTAGCAGCGTCCTAGCAAGTCATAGGGCTAGGGAATATGGTAAAACAGGAAACTCAAAACTGACAGTGTTTCCAGAACCTGCCATACTTCTAAAGTCAACAGAAGCTTTTCTGTCCAGAAATACAGTAAACACTAATGCATCAGCATCACTGCTGTGGTATCCATATCCTTCATCATCCATTGTCTAACACTAGAATTACCATTCTAAGTAATCCCTATACTTTTTTATCTTTTTATTCATATATTCTATGCTTTGCAAAACCAGCAGGGCCACAACATACATCTCTGACACAGCTAAAGAGACGCTTATAAAACCAAGAATGAATGCAACTCCAAAATAAGTCTCCTGTCTACATGGGAGTTACTACTGCACCAGCAGTCATGCTGGCATTTGGTATGGCTTGTTTTTGGCAGGCAGCTCCAACCTTCAAAACTTACCAGCGACTATGTTCAACTTTTTCATCAGTTAGTCTAGTCTGGTAAAGCTGTATTGTTTTTAATGCTGAACAAAGAGTCGTGTTTACAGTTATGAACCAACCTGAGTGCTGGTAAGAAAGGGAATCCTCTGTAGATCTTTCTATGGGCTGTTTGTTTTTCACGAATTCCTTCTTGGACTGGAGCAATCTGAGTGATTCATTGTAATGGTGCCTGCATTTAAAATAAAGGCTCTGTGTGAGGTAATCCTCTCAGAGATGCACAAAGCGATTACCTGGCACTTTCAGATTCAGGAACACAGTCTGCTTTTATTTACTTTGGATTTGAATACAATTTGTTAAGAATTTAGGATATTCATTCTACCATGAGATTAGTATCGATGTAGTTAACATTTTGCAGAATTCACAAGCAATCTCCATAATGGCATTCTGGTTTTCAATTCCTTTTTGAAATTCTACCATTATGGCAATTTTGGTACTAACATTACATTTAAAACATTGTGGAAGTTTTGCTTGGAACAGGATTAAATCACACTTCAATCACTAGATTTAATTTCTTGATTAAATACAACCCCTCATGATGATGTTTCAATAATGTGTGTTCAGTTTTCAGGAGGAGACATTCTTGTTCTCATCCTCTCCTCCACAAAAACATGTTCCCTGAGTCTTCACCTCGTGGTTTTCCCTTTCATTTTTATTAAAAGAATCGCAATCCTGAGAAACTCAAAATACACAATTCTCATAAGATTTTTGACATCTGCTATGCTTCTAATTTTACTGAGTTCAGATCCAAGAAGGCAAACAAGGATCCTTTTGTCAGTTTTTCCAGTTTCTATTACCTTATTCTTTTGCTGCTCCTGATCACCAGTGCTGCACTGCAATACTTATGGTAGTGGCCCCTTCTTTGATCACAAGGGCAAGTGCCGATCTTAGATCCAAACACCTAAACTCCCTTCCTTCCAAATCTGCATGGCCTTGCCTGTTTAGAATAGTCCCTGACTTGCACCATCATGAGCCATGCTTAGGCATTGCTCATTATTGGCACGAGCAAAAATCATTTCAGGAAAAAAGCGCATGGCTAAATAGGACGGGTAGACAGACTCAAGCCAGTGTCCCATCTCTGTCTAATACATATATAGCCAAAGTGACCATCAGGTCTCATATAACTGTATCAAAGCAAAGATTATGAGTTACAAGGTACAGTCCGAATTCAGTACATGTACAAAGCCATGCATAACCCTTTGAATGTCTGACCTAAGGAATGAATTTATAGTTTAGTGATTTAAATGTACACTCTTCAAATCATGCAAATACTTTTAGCCACAGGAATAAGTTGCGTAAGTGTCAAGAACCTGCACCTAGACAGGCTGCATAACAATCTCCAGTAACTTTTGATGCTCAGCCATTTGCTAAAGAGACTGCATAGACAAGAGGTGAGGGACATACGGTAGTAGAGAGTAGGTAGGAGTAGCTTGGCCTGTGCCTTCCTACATTTCTATTTTTAATTCTGCCTTGTAAACAGGCTGATGCTATGTATAGTCAAGTACAGTAACTTCGTATCATGGACTGACATTCTTGGGCCATGATAAAAAATAAGAACTCTTGGCAAAGAACTCACTGCAGGACTAACGTTACAACTACTGCAAAATCTTAACTGTCAAAAGGTCTGTTCAGCAGGCGTTTCAAGTGCTGGGGCAGGAAGGGTTACGTTATTTTAAAGATACACCAAAAAGGACAAATCAGTCTGTCAGTTTATCAAGCATTTTCTGAACTGTGTATGAAGCTTTGAATAACTACATCATTAAATCACAAGCAAAATTCAACAAAAGTTGCCAATTCTAAATTAATTCATAGTATATCTGCACCACAATCAAATCTACATTACAAGAGAAATGAATGTAGTTCTTTGGTTACTGACAACACTGTTTTCTTGTCTAGGAAGAACATTCAGGAACAGCAGCTAAGTGGGAAATAGCTCTGTCATGTTTCCTCCTCCTCTCTACAAAAGCCTTGAGATAGTCTCAAAAATTTCCACACTTACTTAACAGGCAACTAATAGCACCACCACAAGTGGGATATGAGCTTTGCTGCTAAAAATTCTTTTATGCCGTAACTATTTGGAAGCCTCTGCAAAATCCACAGATTTTGATGAAATATGACAATTTCAGCGCACTCAGGTAAAACAAGTACTGTAGAAAAAGGCCATTCATGTGTCTCAGGACACAATGCTCTACTGCAGTTAAGTGTACAATTCAAAATACTGGTAAGAAGAGACATTTAGGTACAATAATATTTTTTGCCTTTGCCTTGCAATAGCAAAATCTCTTTCTATTGGTACTAAAGGTTCCTAGCTGAGGGAGCTTATAGTGAAGGTAGCAACTGGTTCTTTGACCAGGGAAGAATCTATAGATTAACCTTCAACACTTGTGAAGAAGCACAACTCCACAATAAACCATTGCCTGTTTATATTTGGTAAGGATCTAGCTTTAAATCCACCTCTTTTTTTGAATATTCATGTGTGGCAATTAAAATACAATATAAAGCCAAAATACCTACATGTGCTATTTCATCAGGATGCTGCTAACAGGGTTCAGCATTAGATTATGGCACCAGTTCAGCTCATTAATATAGGTCATCATTTGGGAAAAAATGCTTTAATCTCATTTCTCTCCCTAACAGGCATCCTTTTTAACATTTTGTGAATTTATTTAAAAAACTGGAGGTTCACTTTCTAGAGCGGCAGGAAGTTGGGCAGTTCATACCATATTAATACTACCTTCCCTGAGCAGAAAATTATACATACAGGTTTTATTTATTGTACATTTTATACTAAAGGACTTTGAAGTGGATTTACAATTTACAAACCCAGCCTTGTAAGTAGCACTCACTTCAGCTGGAGCTGTGCAAGACCAAAGCCTTTGTAAGTAAGATCACCTGATCTGTAAGATTTGTGGCTGCTTCTCTGGAGGAAAATAGTTTTACAAAACTGAAGTTTAGGAGAAAAATCCCATATCCAACCAATACTGCAGGACAGACCTTTTGGTGATTTCTCACACTGGAATATACGAGTGTGATTAGAGAAAAGAACAGACAAGTTTTCTGCAAAGACAGGGTAGCGTTGCCTAGTCTTCCTCCCACTCTGATCCTATTCTGCTGGTTGGAGGGAAGGGGCAAAAGAAGCAACTGGATGTCTATGTTCACTCAGAGAAACAAATAAAAGCAGAACTGAAAGGCTCTGCTAGGTTTTTTTGTAAGTGCGTAGGGTATTCTTATGTATGGTTTTGTAAAGTAACAGGTCTGGTTTTTAATTGCTTTCACATAGAGCCATAAGAGCTTTCTGGGCAGTCATTGGAAGGCACATTTTAGAGTCTTAAGCTATACAAACAACTGTTTCCAGTTAGAAAGTAACCTAGAAAAAGTGGATGGAAATGAAGAATCATTGATAGTTCTTACAGCACACTTGCTTTCTTGAAACATGACATCCATGAAGTCTTTCACTTTAACAATATCTGTTGACCCCTGTAGCATCTATGTTTCCAGAAAGTGGCTAGCACAAGAAGTTTGTGTTTTCATACCTTGCCCCATAATGCATTTATTACCAAGTGTCATGGTTTAATCCCAGCTGGCAACTAAGCACCACGCAGCCGCTCGCTCACTTCCCCCTTGCTCCCAGTGGGATGGGGAGGAGAATGGGGAAAAAAGTAAAACTCGTGGGTTGAGACAGTAACAGTTTAATAACTAAAATAAAATATAATAATAACAATAATACAAATATAATATTTGTAATGAAAAAGAATGTAACAAAAAGAGAGAAATTAGACCCAAGAAAAGACAAGCGATGCACAATGCAATTGCTCACCACCCGCTGAACGATGCCCAAGCAGCAATCCGCCCTTCCTGGCCAACTCCCCCTGTTTAGATACTGAGCATGATGTTCTGCGGTATGGAATATCCCTTTGGCTAGTTCAGGTCAGCTGTCCTGGCTGTGTGTCCTCCCAGCTTCTTGTGCACCTGCTCGCTGGCAGAGCATGGGAAACTGAAAACTCCTTAACTTAGGATAAGTGCTACTTAGCAATAACTAAAACATCAGCGTGTTATCAACATTATTCTCACACTAAATCCAAATCACACTCTACCAGCTACTAGGAAGAAAATTAAATCTATCCAAGCCAAAGCCAGGACACCAAGACCAACCATATGGGAA
Source organism: Sagittarius serpentarius (assembly GCA_034782735.1). NCBI lineage: Eukaryota > Metazoa > Chordata > Aves > Accipitriformes > Sagittariidae > Sagittarius > Sagittarius serpentarius. The sequence continues at coordinate 19,881,023 of JAVKLA010000084.1, forward strand.
AAAAGCACGTTTCAAGGTCCTTACATCAAGTTAACAGGTTTTGGACAGATTGTTTTCTTTTTCCTTCCAGCACAAAACCACAGCAAATTCAGTGATTTTGAAGAAAGCATCAGCAGTTATGGGCTTTGGTTTAACTTGCCATTAGAGTTAATAGGAAAACTTTTCAAAGATATGTGACTAGATAAACCTGCAGGCATAATAATGCCAACACAGCTAATCTGGAATAGGGATGCTCCTCAAGAGTAGGTTTGTTTGTAAACTCTCTTACTTTCTGATTAAGATCTCTGTATTAGCTGCTTAGAGACTTAAACCCAAGAAAAATAACATGAGATCCAAGAACTTTGCTACAGTGACTACAATTTTGCAAGACCCTTTCTCGGCAGAGGCTTTCACATGCAGCTAACTACTCACATGGCATAAATGCAGTACTGTGGTGTATTGCATTGGTCTGGGGAAAGCCTATCTGCTTTGCACTAGGAAAGATTCCAGATGGGGAATACTGACTATGCAGCCTTTCTGAAGGAAAGCGATGTGAATTTTCATTGCTTGCAGATCTAATGCTTCATCTCATAGCAGATGATGCCATAAACAGACATGTTCTACTTTGCTTGGGTGTTTTACATGAATGAGATCTGTGCACTGATCTGGTAGCCTGACAGATTTTTAGCAATCAGTAACTTCATAAAGAAAGGAAAAAACCCCATATAATTACCTTAATACGTTTACTGTTTCTGTCCATGTCTCCTGCTCACTCTCCCATGGATCAACTCGAATCCAGTCAGATGTCTCCAGTGCTAGTTTAGCCATTGCTATCCGGTGCCTTGCTGAAACCAAACCTTTCTTTCTGTAGTCATCGTTAACAGGAGACATTATGCCTTCAATCACCTGATACCTTCCTTTTGGAAAAAAAAAAAGAAAAGAAAAAAAGAAAAATGAGTCATCATCACAGAATCTTGAAAATTTAGGGTGGATGGGACCTTGGGAGCTCATCTAGTCCAACCTCTTCAAAGCATGGTTAACTTCAAAGTTATAAGAGGCTACGAACAATCTGATCTAGGTATTATTTTTAATACAGAAACAGCAATTAAAAAAATTAAAAAGTAGCCTTCTTGTTCAAAAAAATTAAAAAGCAGCCTTCTTGTTCCTCTGTGAACTAACTGCTCACTATTATTACCAATATGTTTATCCTATTAGATGATTCAAAGAGGAAATCTGGATGAACATACAATTTTCAAGCACATAGTGACGTTTACAATTTACGATGCAAACTATCAAAATCACTAGATAAAATTAAGTTTTATATTCCAATAAGTACAGCTTTTATATAGCCAGAGCAATGGATGACTTAACTGACCACTGCTTTGTTCTTAAGCATCTGATGCTTGTTATTTATCAAAATTACTGTGCCTTTTTATTGTGTTAAAGCCAGAATTATAGCATATTACTGCAGCTGTGATTAATGCAATTCAGACAAATCAGAAGATTCAAGAACAAAGATGGGGCTAATGAAGTCTAAAATGAGACTTACAGCACTATGCTCCAAACATCAGCTTAGCAGCTATTAAAGACCCTTTCTATCTGGCTGATCATGCTAATTAAATTTGAAAATATGCCCATATTTTTCTACTCCTGTAACCTAATGTAATCATTAACACAACAAGCTCTCTTTGTTAGACTTTGCACTTCTGGCCTCAAATCAGGAAACAAAAACCATAGCTCTCATTTTAATAAATCAACAGGGAAATAAAGCACTGATATGGGCGACACCCCTCAAGAAACAGAGAGGAGAGAAAGGGTGTTTCAAATAAACAGAAATGAAACAAAATGATTTCTAATGTAACACATGCATTTTAAATAGCTATGATAAATATGATACTGAAGGGCGGGAAAATCCTCTTTCTGTTTTCTAATTCAGTTGTTTCAACAAAGAAACTTAAAGAATGCAGCAAGTTCCCTCTGTTGCTTTGCAATGAAAATGATAATCCTGGACTCATAATTTCTGATACTGGCACATTACAATTTAATATTCTAAAATGACAGTTTAGTAACTTTACTTTTATTTTGACGTAATAGGGTAAAATTTTCAAAAGAACTTGAGCAAGTTGGACTTAAAAAATGGCATTAAAATTCAATGAGATTTACAGCCATGTCTCCTGTTAAAATGTCAGTACAAACTATTCTCTGTTTTAAAACATTCTCATTATAGGCTAAATGGTCAATAGACAAAATTTTCCAGAAATATACAAAGATGTGTATACGATTAAATCCATCTCTTGATCTGAAATTAGAAATATTTTCACTTGATGTATGGACAACAATTACTCTTTGATTATACAATGCTATAAAAAATTTGCATTTAAAGGGAAAGAAATTACAGTTTGCATTCACTAATATGTTACTCTCATTAAAAGGTTTTTCTTACACAATAGTTTTCCACATTTCGGTTCATTTCCTCTCAGCTTCTACAGATATAAATTGTTCCCTTATATTTTAAATGAATAAATTAAATGTAAAAACTGGTGTGAGATCATGCTAGCCAAGAATGATTGCAACTCTGCCATATCCTTGTGAGCTGTAAAGATTTCAGTCTCTAGTGTGGCTTAGAACTGTACAAATTGCATGAGATAAGAGCTTCTGATGCCATTACCAGCTTGTTCCAAAGCAGAAATGAAACCAAATGGAAGAGAAAAATCAAGGTTGCTAATACTTAAGGTACCAAAAGTCAAATACGATAACTGTTTAATATGATTCTCAACAACTGAATAACCCAGCACTATGCAAACATGATGCACATGAGAAACTTCCACCTAAAAATACAAGCTTTACCACTCAAAATATAGCAGAATATTTTATTATCGGCTCTAAATGACTTGTGTCCTCTACACAACTTCACCTATTCACGTATGTCCCTCAATTTTGGCAGGCATGGAAAGAGGAAATAAATTCTGCCATCTTGGTTGTTTTTTAATTTCCACTGCAATTCTCTTCTCTGTCCCATAAATTATTACAGGTAGTTTCAAGCCTTTCTTGGTCCAGAATTATCTTCAAATTGTATTTCTTTGGAATGCTATTTGTTTTCAACATGAAGTATGTTATTATTGCTTGTCCTAAGTATGTGTAAAAATCCTCCAGGCCCTTCAGTGCCTTTGTTTTTCTAAAAGTACCTATCAAAAGCAGCAAAAATTTTCCTCTTGCTATGAACTTATATTCTCTAAGAACTACTTAGGAAAATTGGTTAGAAAACTAAATATAACAAAAGTAATGAAATAAAAAGTGTCCCTCAAACATGTTAAAGTAGTATTATTAATGAAAAGAGGTATTTAGTATTCCGTTATAAAGGTGTCCTAGTTTTGGCTGGGATAGAGTTAATTGTCTAATTAGCTGGTACAGCGCTGTGTTTTGGGTTTAGTATGAGAAGAGTGTTGATAACACCCTGATGTTTTCAGTTGTTGCTAAGCAGTGCTTAGACTAAGTCAAGGACTTTTCAGCTTCAAACCAAAAACCAACACCCCCTCCCAAAAACACACCCAAACACCAAAAAAACCCAAACCCACCAAACAAGAGACTAACTTCTGTATGTTACTGCATTAATGTGAGCAATTCCAGGACAAAAGATTACAAATTTTTGGTTTGGGTTTTGGAAGGTTTGTCAAGGAATAACCATTTTTTCTGTTTCTTTAAGCCTGTTCTAAGGGCATAAAGTTATCTACACATCTAAGATTTAAAAAATTGAGGCTGATGAACAGTTTAAATTTTACTGCATAGTATGTATACAACATCGATTACATAAATAACAAAAATCACTTTGATTGCCGAGGAGTCAGTCCTCCTTTGCGAGGAAAGTGGCAGCTATTTCAAAATGTAAAATGATGTAAAACTTGCTATCAGAAGTGAACACTATTGGAAAATAGTTACAATACAATCTCATATTCTAACCATCTAAGATGCAACAACAGCTTACGTTAATGTAAGTTTTCATTTCTTCACTGAAACAACCACTAGCACACTTGTTTTTATGAATATGGTTAGTTAACTGGATTATTTAATTTCTTTTATCAGCCTTCTATGTGTGACTACACATACATTAAAATCACATGTTAAAATTATGTCTTGAAGTAATAGTAATGGTCTCCCATGAACCCACAAGAAATCAACAGTTACCCTCCCAGAACTCAGCCTATTAATGCTAGGAAAACAAATACAAGGATTTTTCACTGTTCTATTTAAACCAAAATGTTAGTTTTATTTATAGGTTATAATTAACTGAGGTGGAGGGAGGGATATCTAACGTCTTGGTTCAGGTGCCATGTAGGGGAGAAAATGAAAACAATGCCACCATGTAATGACAAGAAACAAGTAATCCCAAATATCTTGAGTTGTTCAAAACAATTTACAGCCTAAATATCATAAAGATACCATCCTATGCTTACCTTCCCATGACATGTATGTAGAGATTGCTAAGCACAAAAAAGGAAAACAAAATAGGCAAGACTTTTTTTATTTCATGTTTGGTCACCTTCTGTGAGGGAAATTCAACAGAAGGAAAGTCAAAGGGGTAAAAAATGCAGCAATCGTTGCATTGAAAGTCAACATAAACAACAAATACATCAGAGCAGTAATGAACAATCTTTTAGGATAGCTCTCCGCAGGATGGATGACTTTACCTTCACCACTTCAGAGTGCTTGAAAGATGCATTCACTGAATTAGATGAGGTGTGCAAAAATTGTAGTGACAGATGCCATATGAGTATCTAGGCAAACATAAATCATATCCACCTGGTTGAATGAACTACAGGGCCTGAAGATGCAGATTTACCTCTGTAGTCAGATAGCCACTGAAATACATTGCGACTTCAGGAACTCTCCTCCAACAGCTAAGTAATTGAGCATGCACAATGATCAGTCCCCCCAAAAATGCCGAATGATCTCCACACATCACATATATAATAAATATCTCATATCAAGATCTTAAAATACAACTTCACTTCTATGGAGTTCACTGGATTTGGACAAAAAGAAGGAAATGCAGTTTCTTGACAGCTATGAAAATTATTATTTCCTCCAGAAAGGAAGGCTAAAACCACCATCTTGAGAGTAACAGTATGAATAATAAAGTATTGTAGCTTTACTCACAGGACACCTTATTCTGAAATGCTCTCATCCAAGCTGACTTTTGCTAGGTAACATGACAGGGAAGCAATGGTTCTCTTCAGAGATGCTACAAAGGAGATGACTAGTATTCCAAAGTCAAATAATGGGCATAACCCAAACACCACTGCAAGCAGGGGACATCCAGCCCTTATACTGCTGGGTTTAAGAGTAAGACAACAAAACTTGTGGAACAGAAAGATGCCTACACTTCTTCCATTTCGAAAAGTGTTCCTTAAATTCAGAAAAAGGTTGGGATCTAAACTGTATGCACTGATAACAGTACTGAGAAAAATTAGTTTAATGTAACAGAAGTGTTTTCTTTAGGCATGTGGTATATCTTGAGATGTCTTAAGATTTGTGCTTTTGCTGCTTTGATTTGCACCTCTGCAAAGTACACTCTATAGCTTTAATTCTTTCTGAATGCTAAGCTACACATGCATCCCTCTTCATGAGTCTTTCAAGGGTAGAGCCTAATACAATTGGCCAGGTACTGCGCCATTTAAGCAAGCACTGCTGTAAATCTTATAATTAAAAAAAACCAAACATCAATGATAGGTTTCCTTTTCATTTTTTAAGTTCAGAACTAACGTCTTTCAGTATTTTTTGTGTATGTAGTGAGTAACTACTGCTGATCTGATACTATTCCAATCATATATCTGTATTGCTAGGCACACTGCCAAAACAGTAGGATCAAACCAGGGTTATTTTCTGTTGTTTTCATATTCTGGTTATCAGAATTGTTGCAGGAAGACAAATCGAAGTCTGTGCATTTATGCTGACTTAGAATCATAGGATTGTGTAGTTTGGAAAAGACCTTTAAGATCATCGAGTCCAACTGTTAACCTAACACTGCCAAGTCCACCACTAAGCCATGTCCCTAAGCACCATGTCTACATGTCTTTTAAACACCTCCAGGGATGGTGACTCAACCACTTCCCTGGGCAGCCTGTTCCAATGCTTGACAACCCTTTCTGTGAAGAAATTTTTCCTAATATCCAATCTAAACCTCTCCTGGATCAACTTGAGGCCATTTCTTCTTCTCCTGTCACTTGTCACTTGGGAGAAGAGACTGACACCAGCCTTGCTACAGCCTGCTTTCAGGTCGTTGTAGAGAGCAATAAGGTCTCCCCTCAGCCTCCTTTTCTCCAGGCTAAACAACTCCAGTTCCCCCAGCCGCTCCGCACAGGACTTGTTGTCTAGACCCCTCACCAGCTCCCCTGCTCTTCTTTGGACATTCTCCAGCACCTCAATGTCTGTCTTGTAGTGAGGGGCCCAAAACTGAACACAGTATTTGAGCTGCACCCTCACCAGTGCCAAGTACAGGGGGATGATCACTTCCCTAGTCCTGCTGGCCACACTATTTCTGATACAAGCCAGGATGCCATTGGCCTTCTTGGCCACCTGGGCACACCACTGGCTCACATTCAGCTGCCTGTTGACCAACACCCTCAGGTCCTTTTCTGCTGGGCAGCTTTCCAACTTTCTTCCCCAAGCCTGCAGTGTTGCACGGGGTTGTTGTGACCCAAGTGCAGGACACGGCACTTAGGCTTGTTGAACCTCGTACAGCTGGCCTCGGCCCATCAATCCAGCCTGTCCAGATCCCTCTGTAGAGCCTTCCTACCCTCAAGCAGATCAACACTCCCACCCAATTTGATGTCCTCTGCAGACTTACTGAGGGTGCCCTCAATCCCCTTGTCCAGATCATTGTTAAAGATATTAAACAGAACTGGGCCCAATACTGAGCCCTGGGGAACACCACTTGTGACCAGCTACGAACTGGATTTAACTCCATTCACCACAACTCTTTGGGCCTGGCCATCCAGCCAGTTTTTTACCCAGCAAAGAGTACACTTGCCCAAGCCATGGGCAGCCAGTTTCTCCAGAAGAATGCTGTGAGAAACGCTGTCAAAGCCTTTACTAAAGTCTAGGTAGACAACATCCACAGCCTTTCCCTCATCCACTAAGCAGGTCACCTTGTCATAGAAGGAGATCAGGTTAGTCAAGCAGGACCTGCTTGACTTGACTTGCTGCTGTTACAATCTGTTCCTATCCCTTTCTTGAAACTATCAGTCCATTTTAATCAGACGCAGCCCTTGAACAACATAAACTTCTAAATTCCCAAGGCTGGTTAGTGACTAATTACTCATTGGACTTCTTAGCTCTGCTGCCCGGCGCTGCATCTGATACAACCCATTGATTGTATCATATTTTTCCCAAGTTTTCATAAGATAGTAACTCATTTTCCTTCACCTCCCCCTTGCATCTGTCTTGTCACAGATAGAAACATCTTGCCTTTCATACCCCCCTACTTTGCCCTTTGTCCTTTTTGGTCTTATCTGGAAACTTGGTGATGTAAGTATCCTCCACTGGCAATACCAGCAAAATGACGTTTTAATTGATTCTAGCACTATTTCTTTGGACTTTATGGTCAAATGAGAAATACAAAGAGAAATAAAAGCATCTGACATTAGATATTAACAGACTGAAAGGCATTTGCCACAGTCAGTACAAGTTTCAAGAAACATTTTTAAAACAAGGGACTGAATCTGAGAAGATTCTAGTTATGTGTGAGGGTGTGTAAAGAGTCAAATTCACAAGAGCAGAGACAAAAATCCAGATAAAGAGAATCATTAGAGTTATTCAGTCACATGTAGCTACATCTGTTGTATTTAAAAAGTGGCATGACAAGATTTGTCGACTGACATTAACAGGAAAAGGATGAATTACTTGACGTGGCAAGATGCTGCTTCAAGTATCAGAAACTCAATAAAATTCCCTACTAAAAAAGGGATGTATGAAAAATAAGATTATAAGTATTTGAAACCAAAGTGATGTGCAAAAAGCTAGCAGACAGAATTACTGGAGATGTCAGTCAGGATGCACGTCAGGGGTAGTCATGTCATTCATGACAGTAAAACCTGACTGTGAAGTCAACTCCCGCCAAGCTGTTGCACAACTCATCATTTCTGCCCAATTCGTGATTGAGCAGAAATATTGAAGTAGCACCAGAAGTCATTCTCACAGCCTAGGAAACATCACCCTTCATGCTAGTTAATTCTTCACTCATGCTAGTTACTTTTTCAGGCATTCAGCGTGTAAGTTAGCTCGGAAGTATGTTGCTCTCACCGAGAAGGGAATCAATATGAATATGGCAGACCACTACCTCACTTCAAACAAGCTTTACTCTTGTATAACTATTGTCCTCCAGCCCCACTATCAGCTCCCAGTCTGCAAGTAGTGCTTCTTCTCAGCAAGTAAGTGCCAATTTCTCCTCTCCTTCCCTGGGTAACCACAGAAGCAGAAACAGGACTAAAAACATGAGAGAATGACCAGTTAATTTCCTGGGTGGGAATGGTTCTGCCATAAAACAGGCATGCAGAACCAATCGTTTTTATAGCATGTTGTCAACCCCTTCTGTTTGAGAAACTGTCTTCACCATAGCAAGAATGACCATATACTAGATTTGTATGTATCCATACATATAAACACATGCATCTACATTTATAGTTACTTCAAATAAAGCTACATCTACTTGGGGTGGGTAAAGCTTCCACAAGCTAATTGAGGATTCCTGGTTTGCAGACATCCTGGGTTAAGCATTCAGAAAGTGCAACGACAACACTGTAGGCAACCCAGACACAGACAAAGTCCCCTTCTTTAATGCATGAACTACTTATACTAGTAAGACTCCACACATTAAACTAAATTCAAAAGGCAAGTCACATCCTATCCAGAACTAAGCACTGATGTTAGAGAGGTGCAATGTAACACACAACTTTCATTTCAGCCTTTCAAAATTTCATTTTTAATATGATTTTCACTACACATTTTTAAGTAAACTGGTCCGAGTAAGGGGTGGAGTCTTGTTACACAAACCAGCCAATGAATTGCAATTCAGATAGTATCAGAATTCATTTCTCCGTTCAATCCTTCTTTCAAGGTAAAGAAGTAAGTTACTGGACTATAACATATGACTTAAACAGAAGTACCAATTGGTCTCACATTGCCTTTCTACTCTTTGCACACCTGGGCAGCAGAAGCAGTTATAAAATTACAGTGAGAAAAGTCAATTCAAATCCCTTGTTAACCCTTCATTTCTAGTCCCGCAGGAGGAACAAAATCATTTTACAGTTACGGTACAGACTCATAGAGACAGCCTTCAGAGCCAGTTGTGTAATTCTTCTTGATGAAAGTCAAAGTATTCTCACAGTATATGGCGAGTATGCAGTTGCTGCTTTTACTGCACACTGGTATCAGTGGGTTACCAGATTCTCTCCCTCCCCCTGCCCATTTGACAGCCAAATTCCTTTTATGATTATTTTCTGTTCAGGTTCTTACTGAACCACATCCATAGGAACTTCTCTGTCAGGTTCCAATAAACTGTGATTCCCTTCCAACCTCTTCCAGAAACATATGTGTATATTTTAGCTGCCAGATGGAAAAAAAAATAAAAGCCTCAGCAATTAAGTAGTTGATCAAGCTTAGAGTTAAATGCTTCTCAGTAGCTTTTCTGATCCTTGCTTAAGTTCCTGATGTTACCCACCTTTCTCCTTTGTTGCTGAAACTTTCTAGCCTGCTGACATCTAGCTTCTCTGATCTCCTTTATGAGGAAATTATTTTGCTAGGGGAGATAACTTGTACCTCTTAGTGAAGATGGATAATGAATAATTAACATTTCATCTTTTCTCCAGTTTCACCTGGCTGTCAAAACTGCTAACTGTAACACTTCTTCATATTAAAACACAATGTATCATAAAAGCATAAAATTTGAACATAAATGTTTCTCAGTTCCAAAATTGTTAAGCATACTCTGTCACAAGACTCAGCATGCTCCATGAATATGATCCTAAAACTGCTGATAAAACTTTCAGTTTATTTGCATGAATGCTCATTATGATACTTGTTTATGTACTGAGTCAAAGGAAAAGATAATGCTAGACTTACTATATTGAATATGCCATGAAAGCCTCATATTGAATGATAAATGAACAATATTAAAATTAAGCCAGTTGTAAAGTGACAGCTTATCTATAATGAGAGTTAAAAATCTTTCTTCCTTTTCACAGTAAAACACCACGTGCGTGTGGTCCTGACACCACCTTACTGACCTGTTTTGTGCAGGTGATCTCTAGCCAGCTCAAATAAACGCATATGCATATTTGTGATGGGGTTAAAGGAGCCACAAGCTAGAAGAATGAGAGGTATCCTGCTCTTCATTCTGACATCAAAACATCAAAACACCACCCTAAAAAAAAAAAAATTATTAAAATAAAAGACAAACTTGACGAAGAGAAGCCTGTCCATTGTTCCTGAAACTAAAAGGAGCACTGTTTTCAGAACTGTGTATTACTGGAACGCTAGTAAAGTAACAGAAGATCAGTGCCCTGTATCATCACAGCATACAGGAAGTACTAGCTCAGAAACATGTGTTCTTTGATATTAATTAGGAGAGCATCAACAAATTCTGTTTCCCCACATAGAGAGATGGCTAGAAAGTATTTCTAGAAATTCATATTGTTACTATTACTAAAAACTGTCAGATTTTTTACATATTTTTTTATTTTTAACCTGCTTTTGTCAGAAAACAAGGTTTCATTCTATCAACCCTCTTAATAAGTTTGGCATCTGTAGGCCTGCTACAAAAGCAGATTTTTTTTTTAAAACTATGTTCTTATGATGGACCTTTGCAACATATGACAAAACCCCACCTGCAACACCCAAACCTGCAAGTCTGACTTACTTCCTTAGAGGTGGGCAGGCAGCAGCTGGTGGCCAGCCCGCCAGCTGGCAAACACTTCTAGCCAGGTTATCAGCAATTGCCTGTACAGTTTTTTTTGTTGGATGGCAGAGCAAGTGATGGTGGAACAACAGCAGGGAGAAGAAGCTATAGCTGTTACAGGAAAACACTGGGGACATTAAAAAGCTATGAGTAGTGTGAATGGGTGGGGAGGAATGCTGTTAGGAGCCTTGCAGGTGCATTTACAAACAACCCTTATATAATTTAGTTATAATGTCAGTCACCTCAATAAAAATGTAGCAGAAATCAGTTTAAGTTAGTCACTGTGCTTAGAGCTACTTATTTGCATAGCTCTCTTTACAACTGATCCAGAAATATCTGGCATGATAAAAACAGTTTTGTCCCACATACCTATCTGTGAATCTGATTTTTAGATGGGGCTGTCTTCTTTTCCTAGGATTTGAAATCCCTACAATGCTCACACCCATATATCATACATACATCATTCTCTTCCTTTCCCCTGGCCTCCAGCCCTCTCCATCAAGTGTAACAGTCTTCCTGCAGAAGACACTTGCATCCCAAACTTCAGAAGTCAGTCTTGGGTTAACAGACCAAATCTGGTACAGATTCTGTGCTCTGTTTAGCCAAATCCTATTCTCCATCTGCAGTGTACCAAAGCACTGTAACTCGCAGCCTACCTCTCACTGTTCCCAGCCCTTATATTCCCTTCCCCCCCCCCCTTTTTTTTACTTAGGAAAATTTAACAATAATGGTTAAATCAATGTCAAGTTGATGTTTTATTCTGCCAACTCTATCAGTTCATTTACAGAGGATTTGTAACTCTAGGACTGTATCTTTTAACAGCATTCAGTGCACCTAGCAACAAGTTTTAATATTTTCACTTGTGACATATTGGCACTTTGCAAACTTTTTATAGAGAAAATTCTTTCAAGCACACGTGCTATCTGTACCTTGACCATCTAGTACTGAATATACATATAAAGATTATTTTATAATGTCTTCATTTTACTTTATTCATTTCTCATATCTCCCATCATACTAAGGGAGATATACTGGGGCAGAAAACCCACACTGGCTGTAGAGCCACTGAAAGCAACAATTTTATGGTCTACAATTGTAGCACCTGTAGAAAGCACATTTCAGGGCACTCTCTCTCTCACCTCTGATTTACTGTCCCTGTACAGACACTAACAAACTCATATGTGAAAACTGTATGCAAACTTTACAGGTTCTTTATTCAGAAAAATCAAACTCAAAGTGTTCTTTTGTTCAATATCAGCAATTCTGTAAATGTATCTTCATTGTATGGGGAAAGGTCTTTTTGCCTTGAAATAAGCAGCAAAACACTAGTATCTGTAATTAACTGAAAAAGAAATCATTGCTAGACCATCTAAATGCTCTCCTATAGTCCCAGCTTTTTGCTAGAAAAATTCTGTTGCCACAGATTAGTCAATGCTGAACTCTCAGTGATAAATCAATTAATTCCAGACTAAGGATTTTCTAAGGCAGAAACTTTTTACAGTCATAACTACAATGATGTTGCTCAGCATTCAGCCCTGCAAACAGGCTTATATAATCTTATATGACAACCTAAAACCAATGACATGGTCATACAACTTTACCCAATTGCCAAGCAGTATCAGTCAGCACCTCACTCAAACAAGTATGCATTCAGGGGGAAAAACACATACTCATTTTTCCCTATTACACATATCAATAGCAGCTGTAGCTCTTACATCTGCTAGCTGATGGCTCTGATATGCTCTTTTCTGTTCTGATGAAGTACAGTTTAAATTTCCTTTGCTGTTCTTTTCTTTGCTATCTTGAAAGTTATAAACTGAATGCTTTCTTTTGTTTTTTAAAAAAGCTTTTAATTCTATAGATGTCTCTATTTCTCACCTGAAACAGATAAGTTGGATGGTTTGATTGCAGCTCTTACTCATTTATACCTTGGACACTCTAGGGAAACACTTCAACCTGTAATTCTTAATGATAACTGCTAATGGAAACTCAAAAAACAAAACAACAACAACAAAAAAAGACAAAAAGAAAAAAAAATAAAACCAAGAATGTACTAATGGTAAACATGTAGTAAAGAGGCATTTCAAAAGATGTTTTTATACATATATACACCCCCCATATATATAAAATATCTATATACATAAATAAAAATCAAAACAGCAGCAGTTTTATTCCTGTTATCGCCAATATAGTGTATCTTCAACTTATTCAACAGGTATAATACAACTTCTAAGATTTCAAACAAAACTTTCTGATTCAGTTGCTACCTCGGCTCGCATTAATTGTTTAAAGTCATTAGAACACCATCCAAAATAACAGAAAAAAAAGAGTTAACTGATTGTTCAGCTAAGCTCTCTTGAGAAACCAGAGGAGAAAACTTTAAACACAGAAGTTTAAACAGAGGAGAAAGCTTCTTGGCCTGTTCATCTTATGCGACGCAGTGGCAGTCACACTTTCTTTAAGTGCTACAGCATCCCAGTGTTCCTACAATTACAGGCTTCTACAAACATTCAGTTCAAAGCCATATGCATTTGACCTACACACATCAAGCAGACTGTTCTTAACTAGTTTCACCAACTGAATACATACTACAAACAAGTAGGTGACTGTGCTGTTATCAGGCATTTACTGAGTGTGCAGGTTGTGCCAGAGAAATACATTGCTATTTCATGTGTTCCATAAAAATAAGCCATTAAGCCAGTCCCGAATACTTAGTAAGTTGTCTCTCTTGCCAAACGGCCTACAGACCAAGAAAGCAGTAGTTTCTGCATCAATTTAAATATGCTAATACCAATTTGCACCTATTAGTTGCTATATGTTTGCAAAAAGTCACCCAAGTGTAACATCAATAATGTACTTCATTAAATAAATAATCTGTGATTAATTTGTTCCCTAGCAATTATCCCTTGTCGTGGTTTAACCCCAGCCAGCAACTCAGCATCACGCAGCCCTCTCACTCACTTTCCCCCCAACCAGTGGGATGGGGGAGAGAATTGGAAAAAAGGTAAAGCTCGTGGGTTGAGATAAGAACAGTTTAATAGAACAGAAAGGAAGAAACTAACAATGAC
>JAVKLA010000084.1:19910453-19929117 GCA_034782735.1 Sagittarius serpentarius
CTTAGCAACAACTGAAAACATCAGGGTGTTATCAACACTCTTCTCATACTAACCCAAAACACAGCGCTGTACCAGCTACTAGGAAGACAATTAACTCTATCTCAGCCGAAACCAGAACATAAATAAAATGCTTTTTGAACTGAGTTGTGTCAGGAATAATTTGCTAATGGTAAACAAACAGAGCAGTAGGTCTGTTCCTAAACTGTGTTCTCCTTTCAGCCCTCTCAAAGTGGATGAAACTGCACTTCGTGCCTGAAGTGCAGTGATGGAAAAGAGATGATATGGGAAGAGATGAGTATCAGACGAGAGAGTGTACAAGAGCTGAAGCACTGAGATACCACTCTGCAACGGAAGAACAAACGACCACAGAAGGATCCAAGATGATTACGAAAGATGAACTAATTAAAACCTATCTTCCAGCAATTAAATGAAGACAAAGCTACTGCTACAAAATCATGCAGTGTTACCTAAAGATAGTGGCAATCACTGGACCAGCTTCTGCTCTTTATCACAGTAGTCTAATTTTCATGGCTTCCAATTCTGGACTAGTTCCAGTGGGAGTTTGGAGCAACAATACTATTCTATTACTCTTCTGTTACTATTAAGTAAAACGCAAGTTAGAATACCCATGTCAAGGTGTAAAACTATGAGTATGAAATTCCAAGCCAAAGTTGTTCCCGATGATATGCATCGGTAGCTGTAAAAAATTTGGCATTTGCTGCAGTTTCTGAGACACAAAGCGCCCAGGGTCTTACATAAGTTATCCATATCAAGGCTGTAGAATTAGGCCTTGTAATTGTAAAATCTGCCAAAACAGCAGCACGGCAAGTCAGCATAATCTTTTAGTTCTTGGCATCTGGCCTTTACTGATGCGTAGTTCAGATCTGAAAAAAATTCTGTTGGAAGGAGATGGAGAAGAGAAACATGAGAGATGTGTTCATTAACCTTGACCCTCCATAACGGAATTGGAAAGCATTAACTTGAAATCTTGGCTTGGACAACGAGGCGATCATTCACTCAGCTTAATCTGTGAAGTAAATGCACAAGCTTTTATTTTTAAATTACTTAAATGCTGCAGTTATGGTTAGTTTGAACATTAAATCAAATATTACAAATATGGGTGGACAAGAAAATGTTAACTTCCTGCAAATGAAAATCATTCAGTTGCTTGATTGCTATTAGAATTAAAAGCAAACATTAGCAAATCCGTTATTACTGAGGTGAGCAGTAGAAATAAAAGGCTAAAATGCAGTACAGAAACAAAGCAAAGCAGGCTCCAGTGTGCTATATTCCTCTGAAGCTGCAGAAGATAAATGAGCAGAGGTAGAGACAGGACAGAATACAAAGCTTTATTTGAAAGTTAAGAAGAAAACCCAAACAACTTAAAAGGGCTCAAATAACAATCATAAAACTTTTTAACTTGGCTGCAAGGAAGACTTATCTAGAAGGTAAAATACAAACACTGAAAGGCAGATAAATAAAAGTTTCTCCCTTGTTTTAGGCTCCATAATGATCAAAGCAGTTTTTTGTCACAAGTGAACAAAATAGAATGTTGGGTTCATTCCTTTCTTTCTTTCTTTCTTTCTTTCTTTCTTTCTTTCTTTCTTTCTTGAGCCTGTCATGCATGCATTTTAAATTGTTTTGGTTTTTTTTCCCCTCTCTCTCTCCTTAATCCTCCACTGTTTGTAAAATTCTGTCAATATGTATCAATTGTATCTTGGTAGGCATTGTCTTCCATTTGTTTTGTCTTTTCCTTTTGGTCATTGATTTTACTTGCTTGTATTTTGAATTTTAGTGAAGTTAAAATAGCTCATTTTGTTTGCATAATGTTTAAGATAATGTTCCATACTATCTTTCCAGCATAGCAAGTGGTATTATTGGTTGATAAAATCTCAGCATTAGGGTTATATTCGGTAATTTAACGACTCTTAAAAAAAATGTGCAGGGTTGTATCTGGAAGTAACAAAAAGAACATACATGCAGTCTGAGACAATTTTTGTAAGGTCATTCAAAAAATCAGTTTTTTAATATAAGAAACTTGGCAGTGTTTTTTTTTCAAGTGCATTTTATAAAAGTATTTGGCACCTTGCTTTTCATTCTTAAACTCTTTGGGATATCTGTTGATGGATGTTAGCATGCTACTGTATTCTTCCTCTGTAATCTACAGAATTTTACCCGCAGGTATTTTTAATAATTGTACTGGAAACCACAGCACCATTTCTGTCAAATGTCAGCTTTCCTATACCTAAAGCCTCTATATCATTGGAAGTTTGAGATTTAATAGTTCTGCTGAGCTGAAAGTGGGAGTAATACTGTTATCAAAAGGAAACCATTCCTGTTTTCCTGGTATGGCTCTGCTCTAATTCAGAAGGGACGGAGACAAAAAATACTTGTACTTTAATATGTTTCTATACAGCAAAGTTACTGTATAGCAAAGGTGCTGTAACGTCCCCACTGTGGTACACTGGCAAACCAGCAGAGTTAAAACTTCTCTTAGTGACATGATCCAGTGTTGTCACTTGCTGGACCTCCACGTGCTGATGTGGCCGGACAGACGTCCCTGTGCCGTGTGGGGCCATGGCCTTGCGCTCGAGAGAGGCGGCAGGAGCACTGCTGTGAGCAGAGCAGTACATGGGGAGGGCCAAGTCAGCAGAGTCTCTAGAGCAGATACTCCAGTAGTAAAAATGGTTGTAGTGAGAGCACAGTATAAACTTTACATCTGTTTACCAAGAATGAAATGGGATCGAAAAGAAACATTTGCTTCTATACTCACAGATGACAGTAACTTCTTTGCCTTCTTAGCCTGAACAGAACCTTTCTAACTTTACACTGGTATACGTGAGAGGAACAACAAAGCATTGGGCGTTAAGATTCTGTTTAAAGTGCAGGGAACAGTCCTGTAACTATTGGAATAATTTTAATTAAATTGCTGTTAGTCACAGCATGGCACTAGCAAAAATTGAAATGTACCATAGAGGCATATTTGTTCTGATAAAATTTTGACTGAGTAGTACTCACTGATCTCTTGCACAGACGTGGCAGAGAGAAAAGAAAACAAGTCTAATACTGGCAAGCACATGGGTTTTCATAAAATTGGATATCTGACACAATTCCTTTCTACAAAGATACTGGGAGGATTTGGTATTCTTTCAATGCAGAACAAAGACTAGTTTCAAAACCTTGAAGGTTTGTTGTGAAACGGAGCTGTCATCTTTTGGGGAGCTCTGTAATTTTTAGAATAGCTTCTCCATAACATGGAGTTGTGTAACATAGAAAAAAATGGGTATAGTATGTGGATTTCATTATTGCTTATCTGAGAGGAGTTGCTGTAAAGGCTCATCATTTCCCCACTCTAAGTAATGGAGGTAATCCAGGCTTCGATTCCTGCTGCCATGGCCACACAAGTTTGCTGAAATGCTCAAGTTTATTGCTGTTTTCTGGGAGCAAACTATAGTCACAGTTTTTTCCCCCCACGTGACCTTTTCTTCTCCTTTCCTGCTGGTGTCAGGAGGAAACTGAGGGAGTTCTTGCCTGCTCAGAACCAATCTTATGGTTAGTACACCAGGATATTTGTGGACAAAGTGGTCAGTAGTGTGGGGTTTTTGTGTTTTGAGGAGGCACTGCAGTGTCACCCTTCCCACAAGAGGATTCCCTTTATGCACACGCAGTGATGGTACTCATGCTCTTAGAAAGCCGTACAATTTCACCAGGCAGTGGAAAGCATTACTCAGGTGATGGTCAGCTGCTCCCTTAAAGTCAGTCAGACGCCTGCCTTTCCTGTGTGGCTAATATTGCCATTCTCCTCAAGGACTATTGATGCACAACATGGTTTTAATGTAAAAAAAAAAATTTTTTTTCTTATTTGTACACTTTTTAAAAACATGCAATATAGTACTTTAAAGCATAAAAACTAAATGTGATGTAGGTATCACATTTTACTCATTTTTACACATAGTTCTGTTTCTTGGTTTCTGTATCTTTGTCAGCTAGAGGATTTATCTCCTTCTCTCAGCCCTCACCGGTCTAGTTTTTAATGACTTGGCTAGAAGATTATTTAATCTGTTTTATATAAACTTTAAAATGATATGATGAGGCATAAATATAATGCTCAAAATCTTGATTTCAGTATAATTTAATATAAAGGATCTTTTACAAAGCAGTATTCTGCAGCACAAAGCATCAAGGCTTTCATCCATCTTTATTGTTTCTCATTTAGGCCCAGATCCACACTTATATGCCAGATGGCAACTGCAGAGGAGTTTCAAGTTATAGCTGCAATAGATGAGAAGATAAGTGCCTCTTGAGAAAGGGAAAGCCAGATTGCATATTCCTTTCAATTGCACCTGATGACTTATTGCTAGTCGCTAATTGGCTTGTCCGTACACAGGCAATTCAGAATCTGACGGCAGTGCCTAACTTTATCTGTAGCTCTGTTCTTCCTGCAGAGATCATTGGTGAAATAAACCCTTGCAGAGAGGAATATTTTATATGAAGCTCTGTGAAAAGCAGACCTAAGGGTTTTTTTTTCCTTTCATTACTGCTGTGTCAAGATATTTTCCTTCAGGAGAGCCATAAAATCTTGCGTAACTGTCATTGTTAGTTATTATTGCAAAATAGAGTAGCTGACTATGATGTGCTAACAAATGACAATATATGCATATTAAAAAAGAGACAGAAAACTATGATAAGTAGACCTTGGTCTATTTTTCATTAAAGGTATCAATGTTTTAATAGCGATCTTCGTTTCTCACCTATTTTTGAGTGCGTTTTCCTTTTAGTCCTGGGTGGGGCATTTGACAACTTATTTAGTCTGCATGCAGAGAACCAAGAGAGTCAACTATGAAAAGCATAAAATAATGCAGGAATGAGAAACTGCTGGCTTATTTTCACTACTTAGAAGCCATCAGTAGCTGAAATGTCTCTAGAGCTTTAGAACAGCGTTGTTGCTTGCCATTGTTGTGGATGAAAGACAAAATCTGTGTGTAATGGTACAGCGTATAGCCAAACTTGTAATAAGCCCTTTAAAAGGTGAAGTATCACTTAGAAAACAGCATCCCTCATGCAATGAAATGTGAGTAATTTTCCAGCTAATGCAGAACCTGCATTATCTCCTAAAGTCTTCAACTGAAAGCGTTTTCCCTTTCATCATTTTCCCTAGTTACATTTTGGTAAATGCAGTAACAACAGAGCTACGTGCAAACAGAAAAAATCACAGCTTTCTGTCTTATAAATGAATATTAGTTGTCCTGAGTAAAAATCAAGGAAAAACAGGCTATGTAATTAAGATCTTAATGTTCAGTATCTTTGTTGCCCATGCATCTGTAATCATAGTCCCAACAAAACTGGAAATATAGGTGTGAAAGTGCGACATATCAGGGATGTAATGCCATATAAATAGGTAAAGAGCATATCTTGTTAAATAAACATGTAGTAAAGTAAATCACTGGGAATCAATGGTACTTCTTAAAGGTATTCTCAACAAAGAAGGTGTGAAAGTAGAAATATTCTTAAGTACAACAGGACCACATTAAACACCAAGAAAAATCATTGGGGAGATTCACAACACTTTAACTGCATTGTGTATTGAGTCCACATCTTTTAAGTTATTGTTTGCTTCAGAAAATTGCTAAATTGACTTTTCTTGTTAAGGGCTCCACCAGTAACAGATGAGACACAATCACAGACAAGCATCCAATCAAGAATGAAGCTGTTTAACACTTGGATAGCTGCGTAGTCAAACCAGCAGTCCTCAGGGACATGAAATTTAGCCATCACAAATGCATTAGAAATCAATGAATGTAGATTCCTAAAAATCCTGGGTCAGGTCTTTTCAGTGTTTTTTTTTCTCTATACGGGATCCAGACCTAAAAGATAATGGGGTATTTGCAGTGGCTCCACTGCTACAGCTGACCTAATAGCTTGCAGCTGACAATACTTTAAATCTTTTCCATATATGTGAAGGAATTACCTTGCTCATCAGCAACCACAGGTGGATGACAAACGGTGCTTATTTAACAGAATGCAGCAGCTTTGTTCTGTTGGTTTGATAGCAGCAGTGAAAGGTAATTTATCTAACTGAATACCCAGGGTATCTGTAGGTAGCCCTACAACAGGATTTAGCAAATGTATCAGGTTGGGTATACCTTGAACTTGCAAGTGTGAGTTATTGCTGTGATAGTATGCCCCTTTGAATGGGGCTTTTGAAACAGTACACTTGCTTCGGAACTTTGGGGAGTAATCGTCACAGTGGTTTCTCTCCTAGCTTTGGCAAGACTGTGATCTGGTTTAATTAAATGCCTCTCAAGATATGGCTGCATATTGGTGGATAAAAACGTCTGCTGTAGCCTTTGTCATTTTGCAAAATAAGGGGTATTTTGTAGTCTAAAGTATTCCTTAAACCTTCTGGGGAAAAGTAAATAACTGCAAAGTAAGGGAAGAAATTTTGTTATGGTTTGAAGTGAACATGTTAACAGATTAAAAACAAAGAGCTGGGATGGATGGCTGGGAAGACGACAAGAGTTAAGGTAAGCTTGCAATGAGATGTTTGAAATGATAGTATACTCTGCAGTTATCTGAGAATAAACACTTGCTAATAATAATGATAAAGTAATAGCACATTCTGTATCTGAAATATCTTAAAATGCTAAATTGAATATTATCATTTGTTTACCATATATTATAATGTGATTTACGTCAGCCTGTATATGTTATAAGATAGTGTAAGAGATAAAATTATGGAAGTGGTGAAAGCAAGCTTTCACTAGATTTGACTGATGGAATCAAAACTATGAAGGATTCACTAATTACTTCTTACTCTTTCTCTGCCCCAGTGATGAGAAGCAACCCAGGGTGAAAGTGAAGACAAGCAAATTTGGAATAAGTAAGTGAAATCAGTAAGATTTCGTATAGTGCCTAATCATCCATAGGATATCACTGACCTATCGGTCTGTTTGGGGGAAGGGAGCTGTCTTACAAGAACTGGGTAACTGGCTAATAAATCTAAATTTGTGATTTTACTAATCAGAATAAAAGTAACTGATACCTTGCTTTAGGGCTTTGCTAGTTTACTTCTGAAGCATTAGGCATTGGTTATAGTTGGAGGAAATTCAGAGGCACCGTTGGGCTAATAGTGCAGTTATGGCAAAGTGACATGAATAGTTTTTACGTGAATTTATTCCTCTTAAAGGTGCTGGTTTGACTGACATACTATAGACCAACTTCACTTTTACACATACAGCTTCCAAACAAGAAAAAGTAGTTTGGTTACTGTACAGCTAAAAGAGAATTTTTCCCGATGGAGAAAAAGTACTGCTCTTTCTCCTTGAGATTAAATGTCATTTGTTGAAAATTTTAAAGATTGTTTTCTTCAGTCTTATTTTTCATTCTCAGCTAATACTGACTGAATTCAATGGGGTTGTGTGGCCTAAATCAGTAAGTTTGTGCTTGAAAGTACTAGCGCTGATTGACCTTGGCTAGGATTGTTCAGTGAGAACAGAGGGGAGGGAGATGCTAATTTTTTGGTGAGATGGAACATCCTATATTTATGAAGAAGCACTTTGTTACAAACCTTTTTTTTTTTTCCTGTGTTGGCAATGATGGGGTAACAGGTCTGTATGGAACAGTGGGGACTTTCTTATGCTTGCTTTTCTGCCACAGATATTCATATGTATGAGTAATAGCAATACTCCCTGGCTTTTTTTAAACTTGATGTTTTAAATACTCTAACCACTGTTTTTATTTGTTAATATGCCATGTCATACACATCTCAGCAAATATAGCAATGAGTAATTCCATTTTCGAGGTCAGACCTGTTACAGAAGGTGCTGTTTTCCAGGTAAAGGTTCAAGGTGCTTTTCAATGAATTATTGCTCTAATAAATCATTTTGTATATATACTAGCACATACAAGTTAGGATATTAATTTCCAAGCAGTGCCTGTCATGAATATGTAGTTTAAAAAACCTGAGATGAATAAAGCATATGGCCTTTACATTTCAAGACCATATCTGTAATTCACTGTACATTCATGCTGATACACAAAGGTGAATTAGTTCCAGACAAAAATGCATCAATGCTCTATTGAATAGTCAATTATTAAACACGTAATGGAATCTGTGGTTATCAAGGCATGCTCAGAATGTGCATAGGGTGCATAATTTGCACCGGAATGGAACAGGACCAGTCTATTTCTAAAAAATCCAGGCAAAATTATATTAACATGGGATTACAATAAATTATTGTTTCTGCTGTACAATGAATGGGCTTACTTTACTTCATTTACCATGTCAAGGAGCTAATTTCAGAGTCTTGTTATACGTACAAACCTAGAAAAGAGCAGTAAGCAACATTATTTTCATTGCCCTCAAGAAATAATCTATCCAATTTTCAGTGTTCTGTTTTGTGGAGAAACAATGTTTTTGAGAACCACAGGTGAACGTAAATGTTACAATGTAAATGTCTTGGTAACAGTTCATGTAGCAATTTGGTTGAATAAAATGAAGAAAAAGGTAAGTTATTGCTGAATGATAAGAAAAATCTCATGAATGTCACCTGCATGAGGTTTTAAATGTAGTTTGTTCTCCTAAATCTATAGTAAAGATTTTATTTAGGAAAAAAAAGGCGTTTGACAATTTACTATTGACAGTTGACATTGTCAATGAACTATAAACATTATTCAGGCTGTGACTGTTTATTATTTTACTGCAATTATATACTGTGATTAATGCATTGGATCATTGGTCTAGTGCATATTTTTGATTAACATTTAGGTGAGCTGCAGATTTATTGCAGTGTGTTTAAAGACACCAATTAAATCAACAGAGGTGTGTCAGTCTGGCTGTATCACTTCACAAGTGTTTTAGTAGAACTACTCTCAGTTGTGTTAAACGTAATTGAGTATAGTTAATTGAGATATTGCTATATATATTTTTGTGGTTTATAAAAAAAATTAATTTCCTCATCTGTGACTTGCAAAAATACTTTTTACTAACATTTTTTTGCAGCATAAGTGATTACAGTCAAATAATTATATGCTCCAATAAAAACTGCAAAAATCTCTCCTTATTGAGATTCAACAGGTTGCCATTAGTTTATTTTCCAAAAATACCTGGACAGTATGTGAGATGATATTAAGTTATTTCTGACATCTTGTATGTATTAAAGAGGAAATATGTGATGGAGGGCTTTATATGTATCAGTCAGTATATCCAACAAAAAGAAAAAAGCAGAAATTGTGTAACTGTTTGTAAGATATTGCAAGAATTTCTTGGCTGATGAGATTACAAGTGCAAGTTAATTCCTCTACTTTCATACAGATAAATTCAGAGGCAGAAGTGCAGGCTGTCCATACATTGCTTTTCAAGATACTTTTTCTTCTAGAAATTTCTGCTAGAATATGAATGCAAAAATTAGTTCTTCATTCTGCAATCTGTAATTCATTAAGGTATCCTCGTAAAAATGCCGACCCTCACTGTGTGATTTGTTTTGTGAAAGATGCTTAAGACCAGAATGATTTAAATGGTTATGTGCAAAAAATTCTTAGCTGGGTTACTTGATAGGTAAGAACAGAAAGAAAGTTTGCAAAAGAGGTGGGATAACATTTCTCCATTTCTGCATAAGATGTTTAAATGCATCTGCAAGCAGATAATGCAGGTGGGAGCTTTTGCTGCAGTAAAACACACAAAGAGAACATGCCATGATTGTGTAAAAGCTGGTCTATTGTGTCTTTCTTCATGATATGAAATACTTAACAGTCAAGCTTAGCTGTTTAAAACAGCTGTCTGAAATAGCATGATATCTTGCGATTACTCCATTTGAGTTAACTTCAAAAAAGTTGACTTTAACAAAAGATTTTAACAAAACCTTAGCAAATGAGTATAGTTAAAATTACCAGTCCAAATCCTCAACATAAAATGCACCATTAAATCCTAACCCCCAACACATGAGTGTTTTTTCGAAGCTCTGAGAAGAAATATCTTTGTCACTAACCATTCGTTCCACTGGGGATTCTGTAACTGAG
The DNA here is from genome assembly GCA_034782735.1 of Sagittarius serpentarius. Classification (NCBI taxonomy): domain Eukaryota; kingdom Metazoa; phylum Chordata; class Aves; order Accipitriformes; family Sagittariidae; genus Sagittarius; species Sagittarius serpentarius. Next base: position 19,920,471 of record JAVKLA010000084.1, read on the forward strand.
GCCTCCAAGTGGGAACCTGCCATTAATAGTAATGAACTTCAAGCACCTGTAGTCAAGGCATTTGCTATAGCTGTCAGTCAGCTGGGCTTTCACTGGTGACCTCGTTTATCCTTCCGCTCCAGTCATTGATCAAGCAACTTCTGATGCCTTTTTTTGAGTACCTTGTTGATACCTCAGCAGATGTAATTGCCTGCTATTATGATTCATGCTGTTACTTCTATTGACCTTTCAGTATTGTTTTGTTCTTCCCAAAGAGGATATTTTGTTAGCTATGGGGCCTTTATGATTAATGATGTGATCAGAGTACAGTGAGAACTGTCTGGAATATGAAACTATCTTGGTATGAAGGAGGGGCTCCTTTACGTCAATGAGATTATTTTTTTTGTTCATATTTTTGTAGCTGCAGGTATAAACCTCAGAATAAGCCCAAATCTGCCTAGTTGTACTTCAGGCAATGATTATCTCTTCTATTAAAAGCCATTCAGGAGGGAGATATTTTCCAAAATCTTTCTCATGGATATTCTATCATGTCCTGTGAAAGAAAAGACACAGTTCCACTTACAAATTCATTAAGTCCTGGGGTAGCTCAGATGTTGGGGAACAATGTGTCCTCATGTTGGCCCTAGGTTTGGTACCTCTATTTAGAGGGGAGAGGAAGATGTGACCAGTTACTACTCTCCACCTTAATGTGAAATCTGCATGGTTTTTTATTACTTGTTTGGATCTTGGGGAAGGTGGTTATTTGAGTTCTGCACCTGAACAAAACTTTGTTTCCAGCAGACCCAGAGGGTCTGAAAAGATATCTCAGTATCTCCCATTTAAACTGCAATATTCTAACATAGTGGCTCCAGTGACTAAGGACTACTATTCTTCCTCTTTAGCTCAACTCTCATTTTGCTTGCAACTTGCCCAAGTCTTTTCACTTAGCTTTATGTTTTTGCCAGCCCACATTACCTGTATTGTTCTTTTCAGGTTCACTTTCCTCCTGCTTTACTGTGCAATTTTACTGTTTTCTCTAATGACTGCTTATGCTAATCTATGAAATCCTTATAATAAGAAAACTCCTCCAAACATGCAATCATAATGACATGTGGGTTTTTTAGTCTAGCAAGACAGACACAAAAATCAGGATTTGCTTACTTATCTTTTCAAAATTATAAGCTACGGCTTGGGTAAACTAGTAGCTGTTACAGCAGCAGGAGAAGGAAATTCAACCCATTTTAAAATATATTTCCTAAGTGCTGCTTGGATTAGGAAAAGAGAGAAGGGAAAAGGAAACAATCCTGCTGAATGTGCAGAGCAGACTAGTTATCTTCTTTCTCCCCCTTAGACATCGGGAATACAAATAAACAAAAACCCAAACCAGCAATTCCATTTGTCCCAGTATCCCTTGAGCTTTTGCAGGCTGCAGTATCTTTACCTTAGCAGAGCTTTAATCCTGTTGGTTCTACATGAATAACCCTTTTACGAGGGCCACGTCTGCCTCTCTGGATCCTGGTGCCTGCATGGTCAAAGATTGCATAATTGCATAATGTAGAGTGACGCAATATTACTGTAGTGCCATTTCTTCATGCTGCTGATCTTACAGGAAAGAGAAGAAAAGAATGTACTAAAATGGCTCCTCTTCTCTTCTGTCCTATCCAGACTTTTCTGCAAATGTTTGTTTGAGACTCATGAGTATAAAAAACAGATTTTGATTTTTGTTAAAGCTACAGTAAGTGTACACCCCTTAGGTACTGCTGAAACTTGGTATTTCATTCCTTCCTGTTCTCAGTTTCTCTGTGTTCCTCCTGGTAGTAGTATTTGTCGGTAGCAAGAGTACGATGTCAGTACAGAGCCCTTAGAGTTGCATAAGTGAACAACTTCAGTGCCAGCTTCAAGATTATTAGTCTTTTGGAATCTAATACTGTAAACCCCAGTGGAAACAGAGGCAGATTTCTTTGTAAGATAGAAGTTATGAACCTTCAAGGTAAAGCATGGCATTGAATAAAGGACTAGTTAAAAATGAAATTGAAATTATGCATGAGAGAAGCAGTGTTTCTTTGAAGGAAATACTGATTGCATATGCAAAAGGATTAAAACATTTGTGTCTTTAACCTCTGATTTTTGTTTATGTATACAATACAGACAGTTAAACAACTACAGAAAGGGCCGGTCTCTTTCAGAAAATAAAGAAAATCAGAATAAAACAGTAGTGAAGAGGGAAAAGAAACACCAAAACTTTAATGAATGTCGACATTGAAATGCAGTGAGTTCAATAGTGCCATATTTAGAACGATGCAATTTCTTTGCAAGTTGCAAGAAATGGCATGGACAGGTGAACAGGATTGAAGAAGAAATATGTAATACCTTATTTAAATCTTTTCCCATCTAAAATAAAGCTTCTTAACCGAAGAATGGTTCAACCATCTATGGGTATGATATTCCTAGAAATAGGTATATTAAAGGAGGGTTAGGTTAAAGGAAACATAATTAACATTTATTCTCCTCCAGAGTTTCCTGAGCCCATGCATAGTAACGCTGAATTGCGAGCTAAGCAATAAAGGGCTCCTCTTGTAAAGTTTTCTGCAGTGAGGATGCAGGTGCTTGTTATCTCTGAAACTGCTTTATGGAACTGAATTTGCATTTCCTACTAATTTGGCTTCCTTTAAACATGAATAATTTGAATCAAAGCAATAGTAGGAAAGGTGGATTTTTTTTTTTGCCAAGACTCGCAATTCAGTGAGGGTAATGACAGTGCTAGTGCTTTATTCAAGAAATCAATTTGGCCTTAAGTTAGAATAAGAAATCTTCAAAAGAGATGTTTCAAAAAGCCTGGGTAACTTTTTCTCCTATCTATTATTAGCACTTGTTGCAGAGGAACTGATGATCTTTAATATAGCTTAACATCTGTATTGGGTACTCTCTGCATTTTAGAGAGGGAAAAAAAAATGGATACAGATTCCTAAAACTCTTTAGGTGGGTAACCCCAAAGTAATCTTATAGCATCTGGATAACTTTTGGAGGCCTGGGTTTGTGTGATTTGGCCCAGGTAAAATGGGAAATTTGTGAAATAATAGAAATCCAAATTTGAGTCTCAGTCCAACTCTCTGGGCAATGGACTATCCTTACCTTGCAGAACCTCTATAGCTATCAAGTAACAGACTTCTCTGTGTGAAGATGACATTCTGATGCCACCAGTGTCAGTATGAAATATGACAATTTTTTCATACTTTTCTCTGAAGTATTTATTTAGTAAACAATATAAATATTTTTGAACAACCTAACGAGAATTTCTTACAGTAGTCATGAAGAACGATTTTTTTTTTTTAATTCCATCTGTAAAAGAGGATATGTCAGTATGGGCTTAGAAGCAAGAAGGAACCAAAGAAAATATAATGCAGCTATTTGAAAACATGGCTGCCTCCATCTTGCCAAAGGAAAGGGTTAAAATAGTTTTTGACTAGCAGATACAGAAGTGAAATATGTAACACATTAAAGAATAACTGAGTCTGTCATTCCTTTTAGCAGCAATAACAGGCAATGAAATCTTGGTCTATATCATTCAATATTCATCCCTAAGCTGTGCAGTGTGCAATACCTAAAATTAATACTGAAAAATGAGATAAGCTATGAAAAGTTAAAACAACTGATATAAAAAATTAGTAGGAAATTGCATCAAATGTTTGTAGGATGAAGTTTATTGGTAGCTACTTTCTACACATATACCCTTCTGCAACTTTATATACTGCCTACCAGACTGAATTGTCTAAAAAAAAAAAAAGTAATTTGGTTCAAGTATCTGCAAGTGAGAATGAAAGAAAAACCACCAAAACCCCCAAATATTGTGAATACCTCTTTGCAGAGTCTGTAATGGAATATATGTCTAACTTTGTTAAAATTATGCATCAGTAAAATCCTTGTTAGCATTGAAATCGTGCCAGTAGTGGAACTTATACAGAAGGTCCAGCGAGTGATCATTTGCTTCTCAGATACACTTACTGGATTAGCGTGGAAAGTACTGTATAGTTTGATTTTGGTACAGTTAGAATAGAATTCTCTTTAGCAATACTTTAAATGAAACATTGGCACCACTAATAAGAAATCCATACAGTAGTTACAAAAAGTCCATAACTAAAGAAAATATGAAGTGGGGAAAAGCGAGATTTCATGCACAGGAGAACAGAACAATAATAAGCTTCTTTGGAGAGAAGACTGAATTAATGAGAAATGCAGGGTTGAAAAAATGCATTTACTTTGTAAGAAGGTGGTTATTGTATGTAGCATTTAGCCTCCAGTTCAACACAAAATAGAAAAGCACACAGCTAACCTTCCTGTCGTGTGTTGCTATGTTAGCTTCTGTGGGGCTTTGCCCATTATGGATGTGCTTTGGTACTCCAAAATGAAGACCCATATGGGTCATTTATATGCTGTTCCCCGATCCAGTTCTAGTGTTTGCATGTGGAAGCATGTGATATTAAAACTGGGCAAAACTACTGTTGCCCAAGTGAGCAGGACAAACATAATGATCCCAAATTTTTGTCATAGATTTGCGTTTCACATAGATACTCATGCAGTTCAGTGTAAGTGCCAGAGCTGGTCTTATTTATGTATAATGGTAACAGCATGGAAAAGGGTAGTCAAGTGATAAGACAAGTTTAATCTGCCCTGAAAATAGAGAAAGTTCCTTAGATACCACCGAACTTACAGATACTGTGTTTTTTATTTGAAGTGTGGTGTTTCATCATTTCTACCTGAATCTGTTGTCACCAGCAGCTTTCTTGCACACCAGTTACAAAGGCACTTCTCTCCATATCATAAATTTCAACAGGCAAATAATATATTGTGCTTCTAATAAATGTGCATGACCATTCTGCTAAGAACTTCATACACAGTTGACACTGAAAAGTCCTGTTCCCGTACCAAAGAGTTGTCATAAGTGGCACAGTCCTGCCACAAGGGATGTAGATATAGTTGTCTCTTCCCCTTTGAGCCAATTAATATCATTTTCCTCTCTGAATGTGGAAAGCTGGAATATGCTCATTTTCCTACTTTATTCATCCAGATTCTTACTGATTACAAATACAGGTATCCAAAACAGTTTAACAAGCTACATCACTTAGGGAAATTGTTTCCACCTCTTTCCTGTGCATCCAGTCATTTTTGACTGGAAATACCCCCTTTTTACTATTTGTGTTTTTGCTGTTGCATCTTGCTGAATGCTTGGCTGTTACGAAAACTGCATGAAAACAACCAGCTCAACAAGCTGGGATCAGCTGCTGAATTAAGGAAAATGCATGCAACAGAATTCCCAGTGCTGTACTGGCATTTTTTCTGATCTTAGATTCAACTGAAGACCTTGTGCTTTAGTCTTGAAGCTTTTGCAAGGTATTTCAAAGGCCATCCCTCAGCAATCTGCTCTAACAGATGTGATAAACACGGCTAAGGACGTTTGCAGAACAGCTACTACAAGAGATGAAGAAGCAAAGTCTATTTATGCTTATAGTCTATTGCAGGAATTTTAAGTCAGAATTTCTTCACAGCATACATAATGTTTTGTTCAAGTTATTTCTCACTGAAAACATTCAGATTATTCTAACTGAGAAATGACGCACAATATAGGGAAGGCTATCATATGCTGACCTGTGCTTTTTAATAATATATGTGAAATTAAAATAGCAGGAATATTTAAAGATATTAGGTTCCTACAAAGATAGAGGTAAAAATTACCTATTTTAATTCTAAGAAAATTACTATGTTTGGTTACATTTCTCCATTGTAAATTTTGGAGGTATTATTGGAACCAGTTCTTTCTCTAAAGTGGAAAGTAATACTCTTTGGTCTATTTGATCCATGGAAACTAATATTACTGCTCATTGCACATAAGGAGGAAGGACTTCACATCTGTAAAATATTTTTATCTCCTGCACGTAAGAGTTTAAGACTCAGCTTGTCTTTTGGCACCTTTGTTAAGATATTTGCCACGCTCATATTTTGAAAATATTTTGTATTTTTCTTGATTTCCCTCACACGTCAGTATGCCTACCTCTGTCTCCGTGAGAGTTGTGCTCTGACGCTAAATTCCATCAGATCAGAAGAGAGAAAGAAGCAAACAAGACAGTCTCACAAATACATAATGAGATGGCCTACAAAAGCGAACAGCCCACGTTGAACAATACAAGAAATGTTCCAGCTATACTCCAAAAAGCCAAACACAAAAAATGTGGAAAATGTCACATGTGCTGCATGTTGTTTTCAGTTCCATAATACAGTTGAGGAAGTTCACCTTCTCTCAGTGGCACCAGCATATTGTTGCAGCTTTGTTCCTCTTTGATACAGAGGAGCCGGTGCCCTTGCTGTTCACTGAGCTGATGGAGGTTTATGGCTGATCTGCGTTGCCACAGTGGCTCAGACCGCTGGAATATGTCAGCAAATCTTATCTTTCATGTCTCTGATGTCAGAATGAATCTGATGTAACCTCGCATGTATGAAGTTGTCCTGGGACAAGTGAAACCAGAAGCTGTTATTTGTTTGGATATTGATTGGTTTTCATTAGTATTGACTGTACAGAACTGTCTGTACAGCTTCTGCTTTTTTAGGGGAATAATAAATATTAACAATAAGCTATAGTTTACTGTACGTGTCTCTTACAGATAGTAAAATACTGCTAATTCAAAAACTAGAGCATTTAGTTTTTAGAAGGCTAAATGAATTTCACTCAAACAGGTTATGTGTTCAGAAGTGAAACTCGCTTCCAAATTAGAGCCGGGGTGCTGTTTGCAGCCTCTGTAGCCACTGCAGTACACCCTGCTGCTCACACTTGCTCTGTGGCCATATTCTTGCCTGTCCTCTGTCCCATCTCATCGCTTTCTTGGGCACAGGTCAGGGGCACAGGTCACTAGGCCAGCACAACTGCTGTGACTTCCACCCTTGCTGTGTAGAAGGCCCGGCTTTAATTTGCACTTTGTATGTGCCATGCCAGGAAGAATTTTTCTCTCTGAACAGCTGGTGGTCGAGAAGAGAGTTCCACTTTATGTGGGATCAGGCGTTCATTTGCTGCTTTTCACTGTGTTGTCTCAAAATACGTTGAATGAAACAGGTCCCTAGGAGTAGGATATTTCCTCAGGTTTTCTGGTTAGCTTGGTTAGCTAAACACTAGAGGAAGAGGGGTATGCTACAAGCAGAAATATGAGCTGTACAGTGTCTGGCAGGTGGAATGGAAGAACATTTATTTTGCTATGATGGATGATTGGTGTCTCAGATTCAGATCTGCTTTAAGGTTATATTAGGAATTATCTTTGCATCCCTTGTTTCACTCACATTATGAAATCCCACATGGCGCTCTGTCTTTCCTTTAAATCATTATACATGCTGGTCTTTCTCTCACTAGTATGATTTTCTTTATTTATAACATTAAAACTTGATTTTTATGATGTTATTCATTATTTAATGCTTTTACATAATGATGAGATAAGAAACATGTTACCAGAGAGACTGGAATGCTGACAGCTAACAGCTTCTCATATAATAAATGTAGGGCTGGGTAGGATGGTGGAGTACTGAGAGCTTAAGTTGTGCAGCCTAAAAAGGCTACAGTTGTTTTTAAGGGTCCTAGTCCCCGCCAGATCTGAGGGACTGCATTGGAGCCAACTATGAAATTCTCATTCCTTGACACAGGGAAATAGATCCCTGTTGCTAGCCCTGCTGGATCCCAAACACCTACAGAACACAATGGAAATTTCCTTTCTTTGAGAACTGGGCCAGGAAAATTCTTAGACTCTGAGACAATGCAAGTGAAGTTTGACACAGGAAACGTACTCAAGTTAGAAATGGAAATGAAGGTCCTTAGCCATGAAATAGTCTCTGGAGCTATAACAAACCCAGAAATAGATGCCTTTATTTTTATATCACTGAGTAACTCATGTCTCATGTTCCTTTTGATAATTGTCGAGGATTTCTGTAACTCCTGGTTCCTCTGACAGAAAAAAGTTGAAGACCAGATGGGACTGGTGGATGCCATCCTCCAAATCACACAGTGTAATTCAGCAATAGGAGCTAAATAGCAATAGCCCACAAACTAGGTGGTGTCAACCGGAAAACAGTGATTTCGCAATACCTGTCTTTGCTGGATAACACTTAAAAAATAATCTATTTGCACTCTAGATTATTTAGTGGTTTTTGTTTTGTTTTGTTTTGTTTTTTTAATATAAAAGTGGAGGAAAGTAATATGAAAAGCTGTCAAGACAGATGACTGAATTTCATATAGCTGCATTTAATAAGGGTGAGTAAGAGAGACTTTGAATCGCTGTTCTGATTACTGTTGCCGCCTCTCTTCGCTAAGTGTGGGATACAGCAGGATGAGTCTGGCCCCAAATCTTGGTGGCTCTAAGGATCCTAAGCGGATTCTTCCATTGTCCAGCAGTTTATATTTCAACTTCTCATGCTGGCCTGGCTTGGAATTCTCCCCAAAATGTATAGGATTTAGTCTTCTTTTGACTACACTGGCCTTTCCCCTCACCTCAAGAAAATCTCCACTTGTTTCCCATTTGAAGAAATATAAAAAAAAAAGCACAAACGAAGAGCAGCTAGACATAAAATCATAGAATGGCTTGGGTTGGAAGGGACCATCAAAGGTCATCTAGTCCAACCCCCCTGCGGTGAGCAGGGA
>JAVKLA010000084.1:19936281-19982714 GCA_034782735.1 Sagittarius serpentarius
CCACCCCCCATTCCCCGTCGCCCTGCGCCGCTGCCGGGGGGAGGAGGGAGAGAAAACCGGGAGTGGGGTTCAGCCAGGAAGGAGGGAGGGGTGGGGGAAGGTGTTCTGATATTTGGTTTTACTTCTCATTATCCTTGTTTTGATTTGGTTGGTAGTAAATTAAATTGATTTTGTTTTTTCTCCAAGTTGAGTCTGTCTTTTGCTGTGACCATAAGTTGGTGAGTGATCCCTCCCTGTCCTGAGGAGGGGAGGAGGTGAGGAGGTTTGGATCTGAGAAACTCTTAAAGCTGGGTTTGCAAATCTCTGTGAATTTCCCCATCCTGGTCTCTTGTGCAGAGAGCCTCTGTCTGTAAGGTAGCTTTAGGGTGAGGTGCTGGGGGAGCTGTGAATGTTGTCAGACTGTACCTTGGGAGAGGAACTTTGAGGCCAGGAGGCAGGTATTATGCACAGGCTTTTCAGTCTGCTTGGAACTGCACTATGTGTGTCTTCATTTTTTTTGTACATAAATTCTCTGCTTGCCTTACTTTGATTTCTGTGAAGGGTGATTTCCACGTAATCAGCAAATACTTGGTAAGTTCCAAGGAAGCAGAAAGATGATGGGGCAAGTGCTTGAGCCCTGAGAGTCCTGTTGAATTTTGCTGTGAGATTATTGACTGTTTGATTTAAAGCAAATCAAAGTACCGGAAGAGATTGGCTTCAATATGTGCTATCGCTGAGAGTCAATTTCTGTTCTTCATCCATGTTTCCCCTCCCCAGACCGGGTGCTGTAGTTACTTAGCAGGACATGAAGCAAAACTTAATAATGGCAAATGTGTGTTTGAGACATTTTATTTCTGTTCATTTCACAGTTATTAAAGTAGCAGAATAGGAAATGTAATTGACTGAAGGTTTCAGGTACTACACTTGAGCTTTGCTATGTTACAGGAATTAGGTGTATTTGCTGCTTCTTAAAGAGAGAACTGACTTGCTCATTAGTCTACTATTAACTGCGGTACTAAGGGAAACTGGTATTTACTTTTAACAGTGGTGACCCCTTTAAAAACAGGGTGCCTTATATTTGTGTGAAAGTAAATTATCGTATTTGTACCCATAAATACACAGTATGATGCTGGCCATCTCCTTGGTTAGTGTTTTTATAAGATCCTTTTCTAACGTGGCAGTGCTGTAGTAATTGATGTAAATTTGTAAACTTAAAACCTATTAATATCTCTTAATTTGCCACGTTAAATTGATGTAGTCCAAATATACTTTTATATTGATGTGTACAGCCAAATAACTGTTCATAGTCTCATTTTTTCTGCTGTTTTTTTGTGATCAACTGAGGTAATTTTTTGTAAATGTTGATACGTGGTCTTCTTTACATATCTAGTGGATGTTTTTTTCAGTTTGGTTTTTTTTTGGTAGGATGTGTGCAGTGTAATTAGATTTTAACTGTAAACCTTTTGAATTGAGATTCTAAATAGAAACCATAGCATAATGCAGATCATCACAGAACTTCCTATATCTGATAGAGAAAACATGTTATATTCAGAGCGGTAGTAAAAAAGTCTAATAGCTGTTTTGTTTTACCTTAGCTTTTTAAAAAATATGCAATTTTATATAAAGCTAGCATGGAAGCAACTAACTGGGAGACATTATGTTGGAAATAATTATTCTCTCCTTTGTACAGAGTGCATACTATTTGCGAGTATCACGCATATGGGCAGGCTTAGTATTTCTTTGATTCAGAGTGAGTTTGTCACTTCTGGCAAGAAAGAAATCGATTGCTATTAGGTGTGATGAGATTTAGTTTGAAGATAATTGAAGTTGGACTATGACAAATCCTTCATATTAATTAATAGGATCAATTTGTTGTGATGACCCCTCCTAATTAGCTGACAATTTATAACTGAAGAAGAAAGGGGATTGACTTAAATTTCAAGACACTTCAACACACTAAGTTAATGTAATTAAAATAAATGAGAACTGCATTTGGCACTCTTCATTTTAATTATGCAAAAGATATATTTAAATGTCACTTTGTGCTCATTTGAGCATGTTGTATGTTAGTTCAGGCACTGTGGATATTATTCTGTCTATATTTTTAAAGTAGAAACACTATGTTCAGCAAAGCTTAAATAATTCTCCAGAATTTCACAGATCTCTTAAGTGATCTTAAGGCAGTGTTTAGTCTAGTCTTCCGGTGTTGTTTTGGGGAAAATAAAAAAAAAAAAATTGAAAATTTCAGTTCTGCATTTCTGATTTAGCTATTTTGAGAAATATGTATATCAACTTTTATTTAAAATATTTGATTATGAATTTATACAGTCATCTTAACCTGACTTTCTGGGAAATCTTGTTGTAGTAGTGTTTTGATGGAGGGTGAATATTACTACTTGATAGAACTTCATGTACTGTTACTTTTGTATTTCTGCTGCCACAGCTTGTCTGCTTTTGTAATCTGTTTTATATAGTGACGGCACACTTTTAAAAATAGTAATATCAGAGGGAAAATGGAAATGTTTAGTGTGGGATGTACGCAGAAATATGAAGCTGAAATAAAAGGGGAAATGTACCTTCAAATTTGGCAGGGCAGTATTTGCCAGCAATTTGTGCCTTATCATTTGGGAAAACCTGTTGCATTTATTTTGGTGCACCGTGTATTGAACACGATTTTTTTAGTTGTTTCCAGAGGTTTATAGTGTATTAATGGAATTAAACAATGGAAAGGTGCCATTTGCAATGTATTTTTGTGTTTTGTACACAAAACCTGTTGGAAATTGTAATTTTGAAATGCAAAGCCTCAGTGTTATATTTTAATTCTGGCTTGATGTCATTAGAGAACATGACTTTAGGGATTTATGCTGGGAAGTGTTTCCGGAGAACTGAAGAGAGAATTGGTGCTCCTTTGCAGCATTATGGCATCTCCTCGGTGGGCAGCTCAGCTCTGCAGCACCGGGTTGTCGTCCAGGCTGTCTGTGCAGGCGCATCCCCCAGCCTGCATGTCTGCAGCCCCGGGTCGTGCTGAAGGCGTGCATGGAGGAGAGGAGGGTGCTGTCGGTCTGTCAGGTCAGACTTACTGTGAAAGGGGAGGAACTGTTGGTGTGGATTGTATGGCGTGTTGGGAAGAACGGAGGGTATTGTTAGGAAGGCTTCTTCATGGTAGTGCCCTGGGATAATTAGTGTTAGGGCATTCAGGATACAGTTGCTAGTGAAAGTGTTAGCTTTCAAATGGAAAATACTGCTACCTGACTTGAAGAACAATAATAACATTTGAGTGTCGTGTACCACATCCATTTTACTAACTGGATTTCATTGCTTAATACCTAAGCATTGATATAATTACTGATTTTCTCAGTTTCTTCAGCATTTCAATGCAATGAATGTGACAAGATTATTTATCATGGTAATTGTTTCAGTTTGAAACTGTTCAGAGACTATGTAACAGTATTTTTGCTTACTAGTGATTTTTTTCTTTGCATTCATGGGATTGGAAAGTAATACAATGAGAATCGTGATTTCTAAAAATTCTGAACCACAGAATATACCCCTTCCTGTGGAATTCTGGAAAGGAATTCCAGAAGCTACAAAGATTTCACTTCTGCATTAGCTCTGGTTACTGAGAACACTACAAAAGCATTTTTGCTCCGAGACTATACATTTTTATTTATCTTCAATATTCTTAGTTCTTTCCAGATATTGATTTATGAAATAGCATCTGAACTAGTTATTTTCTTCTCTTCCAGGCTGCTGAATCAGGAATAATAAAAGTGAAAACAATAGCGGCACGGAACACTGATATTTTGGCAGGTAATGATTTGCAATGTAATAGGAAGAATAAACTTGAGTTACAGATCAAAATGTTAAAACGATGTCTTGGATATGTGTAATAATCCTTCATGTCTTTTAGTGTGTGCTGTGTCAGTGATGCTTTAATTTGGGCACCTAGCAAAAAATCCAGCAGAATAAGAATTTTTTAATACTATTTCTGTTTCATGTTAGTGCTATACTGATGCTGAGGAAGGTCTCCATTTTCAGTTGTGGCTCTACAAAAGTAATCATCCAGTTAGAAAAGTAGCATGAAATACTTAAACTCCAAATTCTCAATGTTTTATTTGCTGTCTACGTTCACCACAGCTGTTGTTGAGTGCTCTGTGTGGAGTTCGGCAGTATGATCCTCGTCTGTGTTTTGTATGAGAGTTTATCTAGTCTGTGGAGACTTGCACCTGGCAGGCAAAAATCCACTTAATCTGAGACAAGGTCATTCAATTTAAGATGTACCGTCATTGCCTTGAGGGAGTTGCAGCTTTTTAAGTGCTTAAAACGGTATCTCTGACTTTCTTCAGCTTTATTAAATAGCATGTAAATTGATGGCTTCTTGCCAGTTGCTGGTAAACCTTTGGCCAGATTTGAATGTCCCTGTATTAATACCCTAGTGTCTACCCAAGCTGTAGTCAAAAATCCTTAAAATACTAAATTATTTGAAAGGTCCAAATGCAACAGATTTAAAACTGTTTCTTGTTTTGAGGTATGTAAATCGGATATTGGTAAGGAGGCACTTTCTAGAATTAGTTGATGTAGCAGTCCCACCCCTCAATATTTCACTTTAATGCCTCTTTTTTTATTTGTTTATTTTCTTTGTTTTTACTGCTGTCATGAATGCTGACATAAGTGGGAAAACTATGCCAGGTAATGTCAGCTATATCAAAATACACAAATGAACAAGAGATATCTCTAGTTAGCCATTTGGGAAGCTGTCAACATTCTTTGGCGTATTACTGTGTAAAGAACTTTGTATTTTAGAGAGCTAGTTTGTAATCCTGCAAAATTCTTAGGTTTTTAATCTTCATTTAAAAGTGAAGAGATGTGAAAGATTATTGATTTTGGGCATGGATAGGCAGTCTTTACTTTTACCTTTTTGAGGGAACACTATCTGGTAGTTGGTCAAACTTTTTAAGTACTTTTCCTTTGGAAGGTTTAAACTAGAACGTAGTTAGTATTATTTAATTCATCAGAAAAACTGTGTGGATTTGTTGTTACAAGGTTTGGAAAACCAGCAGGTCCTAAAAGTTATTTTGATTAGTTAATCTTTGTTAATAGGATAATAACTTTTTTCCCCAGTAAGAAACTGTGGAACAGAGGGGAACATATACTTTGCCTGCACATTATCCTAACATTCCACATTTTAAACGTAATGCCATTAAACAGTCCCAGTTCTTTATGGGCTCTTTTATTTTTTGAGCTATCGGTTGTAACCTAATCTTGTAGATAAGTTAATGTCAAGATCTCTGTCTCTTATCTGCTATTCAAAATTTTTTTGGAGGAAGATAGTATGTATACTTTAGTAATAATAAAGCTGCAAAAAGCGTCTGTAATTGTGAAATCTATTGAAGTAGGTACTTTTTTTGACTGCTAGATCATTTAAGAACACCTACTAGACAGACATTCTAGTAATCCATATAAATATTTTGATCAGGATACAATTTTTCTTTATGTTTTGATGTAAACTGCCATTTCACTAATATAGATGAGAGTAACTGTATCAGATTGTTTTGAATAAGCTGACCTGATGCTTTCTTGAGGCATTACACTGTACAGGATTATAAATTTTAGGAAAACAGATGCAATCTTAAAATCTTTATTAAAATTTTAAAAATCTTTTTTATGTCTGGTGGGATGTGTTTAACTTGCCAGAACTCTGAGGTCATTGATCTAACTTCTTTCTTTCTCTTGGAAAAGTTAAGTTGAGCAGTTTCAGAGTATTCATTCTTGGCAGTCTGTACGTGCTTTGTAATTTATTTATGAGGATTTGAGTAATTCCAAAAGAGAAGTCAGCTTAAGCTTTATATCACAGGAGATAAATGTGAGAAATTATTTTCACGTGGCTCTGAGATGTGCAATTCATACTTTTTTTTTTTTAGAAGTTCTTTTAAAAAAATCAGAATTATAATCTTGCTGATAGAATAAAGGAGTAAGTTTTACTTTCCAAACTTCTTTTTTGATATGGTTTATGATAGATTTTTTTTTTTTAATATATTCTTACCTAATTTTGGTAGCAAGATGGAAGCAGACCTGGATATAAGAACATTTTTGTGTACTTTGAGACTGAAGCTAATACAATGATCAGTACCAAACTAGATCTATGAAACATTAATTTTTCAGCTTCATAAAGTAAAAATCCTTGTATAGATCCTGTTGTGGGATTATTGTTTTTAATGGATTATAGGAAAACCACTGTAAAAGTCTTAAGTTTTTCTTGTTATTTATTAACTCTCATGCCATTTTTGCCATTCATAACTTTACCATGAATCTTATGTTAAGGATAAATGTTTTTTGGTATCTTTTAAAAATTTTGCTTTGTTCTTTCTGCTTGATAGTTAGAATTTAGTGGCAGTTTAGGAATTTATATGAGTGAAGAAGCATTTGTCCCCATGTTAGAGTGAGCTCTCTAGGTTCTATTGGCCATGTGTGGTAGGTGTTCGTAGACAGTAAAAGCAGCTTAGACATCAAGCTCACATGTAGACACTGACAGATGCCTAAATTACATGTCTTAATTGGCAACAAACTTCCATTTTTGATGAAGTAGCCAATGTTTTGTTTTTAATTTGAAAGTCATGGAGTGTTTCATAAAAGAATGGTATTGGTGGATATGGTTTATACTGGATGTTTTAAAAGCAGATTTATTTGTTTCGTAGTTAAGTTAAAAAAACCTGTCGAAATCAAAGCAGATTGTTAAACAGGCAGTGAACCTATGTGTTCATTCACATTTATGCTGACATTTTAATTGGTTTTGATCAGGCATTTGGTGCAAGGTCAGCCTCTCTCAGCTGGACAGTAGAGCCTCTACTGGTTCTGAAGAGGCTGACGAAACTGTGGACTGTATATGTGTTAATATCACCTGTAAAAACTATTACTTTATAGAAAGTTGGCATATATAATTTATACTAGCCTGTTCTTTTCATAGAAACTTGTTAGTCATGTTAGTGCTTCAGCTGAAAAATATCACTAAAATATATTTTTGTACTTTTTACTGTGATTTTTTTTTTTAATTAGTTGTAGTCATAGTTAATAATAAACCCTATTGTGAGCCAAACTTCAAATTGTTCAATAGAAAAAATAGATCATGTTTGCATTTTTATGTGAGATGGTTTTTTTGTTTGTGGTAAGATCTGTGCTCTAAAAATGTGTGTGAAACTTTCATGAACATATTTCTCTTATTACACAAAGACTAAAACATAGTTTATGACATTCAGTGTAAGAACACACATTGAACTTTCAACTGTGAGGAAATTTTTAGTATCTGAAATGGTGATGAGCAGCTAAAATCTTAAAAGTTTGCATGAATCAACAACCATGCCTGCAAACAGAAAAGCATTCATCGGTCAGAGTCATGCTCTCCTTTCATCTTTCAAAAATATTTTCTTTTTTAATTTGATGAAGTTTATCTTAAATTTCTAGAATTACTTTTATGGGGAAAAAAAATTTAAAATGTCAGTGTGGAATGTTGTATTCATTGTGAAGTTTTCTCTCCTTAAAAAAAAAAAAAAAGTTCATGAAACTTGTTTTCTCCTGAAAAAACTTCATTTTAAGAAGCTGCCCTTTCTCACTAAAACACTGGCTGAAAAAAATTCACAGCCAGGTGTACGTACCCAGGATACAAACAGTCCAGTCTCTTTCTGCTCCTGTTTTGTCAGTGCCATTTTGCTGTTCCCCTTGGTGCCACGTGCTTTGGTATGTCTGTGCCCCACTTTGTGTTGCTTTTGAATTTGGTGCTGAGGTAAAGCAGAGCAGGAGGAGAAGGCTACCAGCCTGAGGCTGGTCACTGCTTCAAGGCCAGAGAAAGCTCTGGGGTGGGAAGAACCTTACAGCATCTTACTAACCTAAGGAACTCTTAAGTGGACGTTTTGGATTTGGAAGGAGAAGGTCCCTTGAGTGCGTAAGGAAGAAGGTGCATGGGATTTGAGCCTCAGCCAGGGTAATTGTGGAAGTGAGCTGTGGTAGCCCAGTGTCTGTCTTCACTTGGCTTTTCCCTCTGGTGCAAGAGTAAATCCCAAATTTCCAAGACTGGAGATTTCTTTTTGTTAAGAGGTACGATTAAGAAATTTTGCATTGTACTCTTCAAAGTATTAAACATTGACTGCTTCCATATCTCTTTTTGAAAGCATTGAAAGAGAACAGCTCAGAGGTAGTTCAGCCTTTTCTAATGGGTTGTGGAACAAAGGAACCAAAGATCACTCAGCTGTGTCTAGCAGCCATACAGAGGCTCATGTCCCATGAAGTTGTTTCAGAGGTAAGATCAGTCTTTATATAAATATGTAAATATTTCAGCGTGGGAAATGCGGGCCTCAAACTGAAGGTGAATGGTTTTGGTTTTTTGTTTTTTTTGGAGGCTGTTTATGTTATAATGAACATAGTCTGCAAAATGTTACTTGTATCTATTTTTAAAAAATTGCAATTTAGAAGAAAACTTTTTTGATTATACCAAAAAAAAAAAAAGATGAAAAAGAGGTGAAGAAACATTAGTAACTTCTAGAAGGAAATTAATGAAAATTCAAACCAGCTCATTTAGTTTGCATTCTTACACTGCAGGAACAGAACACGTAATGGTCTTTGATAAATGTAACTGTTGAAGTTGCATCCACAAAATTTATTCTGTGTGATAACATTAGGTACTATGTTTTTGTTACATTTTACTTTTAAAAATAAGATAAAATGGATACGCATTTCGTGCAACTCTGAATGTCATAATATATTATAGTACTGCATATATGGTGTGTTAAGAAGCTGATGAAAATAATAGCATTAAAATATACCTTCAGTTGTGCTTGTATAATGTAAAATTACACTTTTTTCTCTGATATGAATGAATTTTGAGGGTAAAATGCCTTTGTACTGCCTGTTCTATATTTCCAAGTAGAAAACAAAGTATGCAGTTTAATTTGGACTACACATTAAAAGATTTCTGCTGTAAATTCTTTAAAAATATTTTTTGGGAAGCTTGTGACAATGAAATTGGCTTTATGTTCTCAATGTAGTCCTATAGTATAGACAAACAGGCAAATTCAGTTAGGATATGCATTTATGAGAGTGCTATTCTTATGTGTGTACACATGATATACCATTATGTAAACATCTTAATTGTTGGCAGAAAATTATTTCTTTGTAGGCTGCAGCAGGAAACATTATTAATATGCTTTGGCAACTGATGGAAAATAGTCTTGAAGAACTTAAATTGCTCCAGACAGTTCTTGTACTTTTAACAACCAATACAGTTGTGCATGATGAAGCACTGTCCAAGGTAAGAATTTGTCAGTGCCAGCTGTAGTACTTAGAATATCGAAGAGGAAAAACAGGGAGAAATTTTACATATGAAGCGTTTGGAAATAATGGAAGAGGAGGGGTCTTTCTTGATTCTGTTGTGTTCCTATTGTCTTTATATATAGAGTCTGAAAACAGGATTTCTTTTTGCTTCCTTTTCAGTCTTATTTTTTAATTTCTCCACAATAATAAATTTGTGACTTAATGGGAACTTTACATAAAATCACTGGGCTAATGCCTATCTTTCTTATCGGCTAAATTCATCATATGTATGTTTTCAAACTGAAATCAGAGCACATAGCGCAATGCAAGCTCTCACTAATAAGGCAAATATTAGAAGAACCTGCCTGCCACCCTGCCTTAAATTGCTTTTGGAAGCAGTCCAGTTATTGCTCTTGCAGTCAGAACTGGAATAACTTTATTGCATAATTTTAATTGTGTACTGTTTTGGATATTATGTTTCAACTAAGACAAAAAATAAGGATTCCGATCCATTTTAATCTTAAATTACTAGATACTTCTCTTTGAAGGAGCAACATTTTTTACCCATCTGTGAATTGTGAAGTTTTGTTTGAAGTAAGTTCCTCTTCTAGATTACGTTTTATAATTTTTTTTCTCTTTAAGAAAGATTTTTTGTTTTTAAACAAATCTTTCTAAATTGCTGTCCTTGTTATGCTCTGCCTTCAGTGTATTGCTTTAATATCAGGGCCTTTTTTTTTTTTTTTGAGAGAGAGAGAGGGAATAGAATTGAATATTTTTGAAGGCATTCTGTTCTGGTGGAAGGTTTTCAGGTTTTCTTTGCTTCTGGTTTTAATGAAATAATTTCCTAGCTGATGAAATGTGTGGATATTAAAATTGTTATTAATCTACTTAAACAAGGGAAGGAAAAACATGAAAGGAAAACAAAGCTAAATTACAAAGGTCTGCTGAAGGCAAGAAGATAATGGAAAATTTATAAAACCTATAAATGGCAGAATAGAAACTTGCTAAAGATTGACTGGTTTGTCACTAGGTTCTTTTTTTACTTGAGTAGTCAAATAATGTCAAAGACTTTTCAACACTATCTTGTTTCTTTTGTTCCAAATAACACTCATTTTCCAAATGAGGTGCTATGTTCTTGGGCAGAAGCATGATTTTTGAAGAAAATCGGAATACTTTAGAAAGTGGGATTGTCAGTCATTAACTGGATGGCAGATGTTCTTCAACAACCTGTAAGGTTGTTTTTTTTTTTTATCAAGTTTGAATCTAATCTCTAGAAGGAGACAGTTGCTGTTTAAGTCCGCCATACCTTTCCCTTACACATATCGCATATCTGCTTCTCATCACTTCTGTCATTTATTCTTCTTCCCCTGCCTCCATATACCTTCTCTCTCTCTTCCCCCCTTATTCTTAGGTTCTTGGTATCTGCATCCTGTTTCACTTGCCTTTTTTGTGTGTGTCTTCCAAACACATTTTTTCAGCATCTTTTACTTGGTCATCTCTCTAATGTCTAGAAACTTTTTCCTTTTGGACACCAACTACAAGAGCATGTGGGCGCAGCAGTGTCAAATAAGTAGGGAAGGTCTTTCCCAGCACATCTTTCTCTTTTCTTGTGTCCTGATCCAGAAGCATGCTCACATAATACAATCACTGGAGAATCTAATTGCTGTACTTCTAACAGTTTCCTTAGTGCATGTGAAAATCTAGTACATTTAGAAATGTATAGTCAAATTTGGGCAGGCTGTGACAGGGGTAAGAAAAAAACATTAGCGACAGAGCAATATCCTGGAAAATTTCTTGATGTTTTCCAAGGCCTAAAATTACCAGAGTTTCTCAGTTAACCAAATACAAGTATTACTTGGCATGGGTAAAATGGTGCAGTGGTTTGTTTGGTTCCCCCCCGCCCCAAGATTCTTTCGAGAAATATCTGAAAGTTTTTGGTTTTTTTTTCCGTGTTGAAAAATTCTTAGAGAAAATCAGTTTGAGCCAGACATACATTGCATAGTCACGTTTCATCTTGACTGATTTAAATTAAGAAAATTACTGGTAAACCATCTTGAAAAGACCCCTTAATGCGGGCACTGCTGTTAGATTATTTGAGTCACTGAGGCAAGCAGCTCCGGTGTCAGCAGGATCCACAGGGGAGCACTCCAGCTCGGTGCACAGGGGGTTTCCCGAACTGGGAGAACCTTAAGGGGAGCCAAGAGAGGTGCCAGGAGCCCACAGCTTGCGCCACAGCAGGTGGGCAGGCCCAAGAGCAATGGTGGGCAACACCCCACCCCCCCACCCCCTACACCCCCCCACCCCCTCCCCATATAAAATAAGTCCTTAGGGAGCACTAGCGAACAGGACGTGGCTTGGCAGCAAGGGAGTGGTGCGGCAGTTTGCGTAGAAGGGCATGCGGGAAGGGCGCTGAAGCTCTGCCAGTTCAATCAGTGAGCAATGGTATCCACCCAGCAGAAAGCCATGGCCTCTCCAAGCTTTGCACCCGCCGCAACTGATGCAGCTGCCCAGACAGAGCTGTGGTGAGAACACGCTGCCACTCGAGAGTCAGGCTGCAGGCTGTGCCCTGCTCTTATGCCAGTACGGGACAGCAGCAGTGAGCACAGCTGTGGGAGGTGCGCCCAGGGAGAGGAACTCCTCAGCTTATTGGCAGAGCTCCTGGAGGAAGTGAGTAGGTTGAGGAGTACCAGGGACTGCGAGAGACAGACGGACTACTGGAATCTCACCCTACCTTCTGTGGGACAGGCCCAACAGGCAGACAGGACGCATGATGCGGAGGATTCCCTATCCTCTCACTGCCTGGCTGAACACAGTGACTTAAGGGGTAGGGGGCAATGGTGACAAGTTCCTGCCCAGTGCAGCAGGCACGTCTCCTCTGTGACTACCCCACCTTCCCAGGTGCCCTTGCATAGTAGGTATGAGGCTCTGCAAGTGGAATCGAACAATAATGAGGACAATGTTTCATCTAGCTTGGAAGTGTCACTGAGGTTAAGTTGGCCTATGCCCTGTGTCAAAAATGCTTCCATAAAGAAAAAAAGACTGGTCATTGTCATAGGAGACTCCCTTCTGAAGGGAACAGAAGGCCCAATATCCAGACTGGACCCACTTCGTAGGGAAGTCTGCTGCCTTCCTGGGGCCCAGGTTAAAGATGTGAAGAGAAAACTTCCTACCCTGGTACGGCCCTCGGATTATTGTTCATTATGGATTTTTCAGGTACGCAGCGATGAAGATGCAACAAGAAGACTGAGGGCAATCAAGAGAGACTTTGGGGCCTTGGGACAACTGGTTAAGGGATCAGGAGCACAAGCAGTGTTCTCCTCTGTCTTTCCAGTTGCAGGAAATGATGAGGGAAGAAACAGGAAGAGCCAGCAGATCAGTACCTGGCTCCCAGCCTGGTGTCACTGGCAGAATTTTGTGGGTTTTCATCATGACTCGGTTTACGTAACACTAGCCCTGCTTGCAACAGATGGGGTACACCTGTCTCAGAGAGGGAAAAGGATCTTTGCACAGAGTTAGAAGGGCTCATTGAAAGAGCTTTAAACTAGATGTGAAGGGGGAAAGGGTTAAAACCAGACTTATTCACTAGAGAGAAGCATGGGAGCAGCACGTCGGTGTCTGAGGGGTGGTATGCTAGCGAGGGCCTTTGGTCTGCCATCTCAGTGGAGGTAGGAGATGGAGATCCATGCTGCAGCAAAGATGCAAGGGTTATTGATGTGTTAGAAGTGCCTGAGAATGGTCACATAGGAATTAGGGCTTATCCCCCCAAAAAGGTGGCAGGATCAATAGCCCAACTGAAGTGCATCTACACCAATGCATGCAGCACGGGCAACAAACAGGAGGAGCTGGAAGCCATTGTGCAGCAGGAAAACTATAATACAGTTGCCATCATGGAAACATGATGGTATGAGTCGCACAACTGAAATGCTGCAATGGATGGCTATAAATGCCTCAGAAGGGATAAGGAAGGAAGAAGAGGCAGTGGGGTAGCCCTGTATGTTAGGGAGTGTTTTGATTGGCTAGAGCTTAATGATGGTGATGATGGGGTTGAGTGTTTATGGGTGAGAATCAGGGGGAAGGCCAACAAGGCAGATATCATGGTGGGAGTCTGTTATAGACCACCCAACCAGGATGAAGAGGCAGATGAAACATCCTGTAAGGAGCTGAGATGAGTCTCACAGTTGCTAGCCCTTGTTCTCGTGGAGCATTTCAACTTACCAGACGTATGCTGGAAATATAATACAGCGGAGAGGAAACAGTCCAGGAGGTTCCTGGAGTGTGTGGAAGAGAGCTTCCTGACACAGCTGGTGAGGGAGCAAGCTAGGGAAGGTGCTGGACCTGTTGTTTGCGAACAGAGGGGGACTTGTGGGTGATGTTATGGTTGGAGGCCATCTTTGGCATAGCAGTCATGAAATGATAGTTTTTGGTTCTTGGAGAAGTAAGGAGGGGGTCAGCAGCAGAACTGCTGCCTTGGACTTCTGGAGCACAGACTTTGGCCTGTTTAGGAGCCTGGTTGACAGAGTCCCTTGGGAGGCAGTCCTGAAGGGCACAGGAGTCCAGGGAGGCTGGACATTCTTCAAGAAGGAAATCTTAAAGGTGCAGGAGCAGGCCATCCCCATGTGCCAAAAGACGAGCCCGTGGGGCAGGCCGCTGGCCTGACTGAACAGAGAGCTTTGGCTGGAACTCAGCGGGGGGAAAAAGGGAGAGTTTATGACCTTTGGAAGAAGGGGCAGACAACTCAGGAGGACCACAAGGATGTCATGAGGTTATGGAGGGAGGAAACTTAATCTGCCTACTGCTGTAAAAGACAATAAAAAATGTTTCTGTAAATAAATTAGCAACAAAAGGAGGGCTAAGGAGAACGTCCATCCTTTATTGCTTGTGGGGGGGAACATAGTTGACAAAGGATGAGGAAAAGGCTGAGGTACTTAATGCCTTCTTTGCCTCAGTCTTTAATAGGAAGACCAGTTGTTCTCAGGGTACCCAGCCCCCTGAGCTGGAAGACAGAGATAGGGAGCAGAATGAAACCCCCATAATCTAAGGGGAAATGGTTAGCAACCTGCTGTACCCCTTAGTCTGTGGGGCTGGGTGGGATCCATCCCAGGGTACTGAGGGAGCTGGCAGAAGTGCTCATCAAGCTGCTTTCCATCATTTATCAGGAGTCCTGGCTAACCGGGGAGGTCCTAGTTGACTGGAAGTTAGCAAATGTGACACCTATCTACAAGAAGGGCTGGAAGGAGGATCTGGGGAACTACAGGCCTGACAGTCTGACCTTGGTGCTGGGGGAGGTTATGGAGCATATCATCTTGAGTGCCGTCACACGGCACATACAGGACAACCAGGTGGTCAGGCCTAGTCAGCATGGGTTTGTGAAAGACAGGTCTTGACTAACCTCATCTTTTTCTTTGACAAGGTGACTCACTTAATGGATGAGGGAGAGGCTGTGGATGTTGTCTACCTAGACTTTAGTAAAGCCTTTGACACCATTTCCTACAGCATTCTCCTGGAGAAACTGGCTGCTCGTGGCCTGGACAGGCATACTCTTTGCTGGGTAAAAAACTGGCTGAATGGCCGGGCCCAAAGAGTTGTGGTGAATGGAGTGGAATCCAGTTGGCAGCTGGTCACAAGTGGTGTTCCCCAGGGCTTGGTACTGGGGCCACTTCTGTTAAACTGATAAAGATATCTTTATCAGTTATCTGGATGAGGGGATTGAGTGCACCCTCAGTAAGTTTGCAGGTGACACCAAGTTGGGTGGGAGTGTTGCTTTTCTTGAGGGTTAGGAAGGCTCTACAGAGGGATCTGGACAGGCTGGATCGATGGGCCAAGGCCAAATGTATAAGGTTCAACAAGGCTCGTTGCCGGGTCCTGCACTTGGGTCACAACAACCCCATGCAATGCTACAGGCTTGGGGAGGAGTGGCTGGAAAGCTGCTCAGCAGAGAGGGACCTGGGGGTGCTGGTCGACAGCCGGCTGAATATGAGCTGTCAGCGTGCCCAGGTGGCCAAGAAGGCCAATGGCATCGTGGCCTGTATCAGGAATAGTATCGCCAGCGGGACCAGGGAAGCGATAGTCCCCCTGTACTCAGCACTAGTGAGGCCGCGCCTTGAAAACTGTGTTCACTTTTGGGCCCCTCACCACAAGAAGGACATTGAGGTGCTGGAGCGTGTCCAGAGAAGGGCAACGAGGCTGCTGAGGGGTCTGGAGCACAAGTGTTATGGGGAGCAGCTGAGGGAGCTGGGGTTGTTTAGCCTGGAGAAAAGGAGGCTGAGGGGAGACCTTATCGCTCTCTACAATGACCTGAAAGCAGGCTGTAGCAAGGCTGGTGTTGGTCTCTTCTCTTAAGTAACAAGAGATAGGAGAAGAGGAAATGGCCTCAAGTTGTACCAGGGGAGGTTTAGATTGGATATTAGGAAAAATTTCTTCACGGAAAGGGTTGTCAAGCATTGGAACAGGCTACCCACAGAAGTGGTTGAGTCCCCATCCCTTGAGGTATTTAAGAGATGTGTAGACATGGTGCTTAGAGACATGGTTTAGTGGTGCATGGTTTAGTAGTGCAGTGTTAGGTTTATGGTTGGACTCAATGATCCTGAAGGTCTTTTCCAACCTAAATGATTCTGTGATTTTTCTTGTACTTAAGAGCCAGTTAGTGGCTGAGAGGTTACTCTTGCAATCATGACGTTACCAGAAGGATTTGTTGGGGAATAAAAGTTAATGCTTTTTTTTTAAAGAGGAATATTATTGTCAACAGTGGTTTGTCATAGGTGAGCTGTCTTTGTTTTCACTCATTAGGGAAAAATACAGCTAAATCAGGAGTTTAGGTCTGAGGTCTTATTTCATGAGAATATTGGAGAGAAGACTGCTTTTAGAAAGTAAAATTTCTTTTCAGTAATGATTTCATGGTGTTATTTGTAGCTGGTTAGTTTTTCCTAAACAAGTGCCAGTGTGAAGATTACATTTTTAGAAAAGCCTGTATATTGCTAAAAATGAATGTTAGCAAATACATCTCGCATTCCCTTTCAGTCATGTCAAGACATGGTATTTGAGTGAGATATAATAATATGAGGCTGATTATTTTGAGGCAGACCCAGGTGCACAGATATTGATGAGAACTCTGCTAATTTTTGAATAAGGTTTTTTTGATCTTCCAGAATGACAACTTTGACTGGAAACTCATGTTTACCCAAGACACAGGAACGCATGATGTCTTGTACTTAACCTAATTCTGATAGCTCATTGAAGGTATGAAATCTATTGATTTGAGAGTACTTGAAATGATGTGGAATGAATTTTTTAGAAAAAGCACACAGCGAATCAAGCACAAATTTGTTGTTTCTCAGGTCATAACATTCATAATACTGCTTGGAATAGTTTTAAAAACTGCTATTGCTATGATTTTTTTTACCTGTCTGCTGTATTTTCATAGGTGTCTAAAAGCCTATTATTTATATCTCATTAAAAATTTTCTGCTGATGTTTATTGTTCAGTATTTGGTGTTGTGAAGTTTTTGTGCTTACAGTAAGGCCACAGATGGACATTGACGAACTTGTATTCTAGAAAGGGTTGAGCCTAGAAAAGGTCAAATTGCAATGAAGTCTACCAGCAAATGGTCTACCTAACAAACGCCAGCATATACTATTGAATTATTTTGACAGTGCACAGTATATAGCTAGGAAACCATTGCCTATATAATCCTCATAAAATTCTCACTGAATTCTAAGTTTACTGCCAAACATTAAAAATTAATGACCAACAGCCCTGATAAAGCTAGGAAGCTGAACACCAAGGAATTAGAAAATGCCACACCTAAGTGAAATCTGAGCATATGTAAACTGAGGTGTTTCTAAAAGTAAAAATTTATCAAGTGTACACAGTTTTCCATGGGAACAGGCTCAGAGTTGGTACCAGAAATGCTGCCTTGCTGAATTTCATTCTGTGTTCCAAACAATGGCACTGCTCAGGATCCTCCAAAAGAATTTTTACAAGCAAATAAAAATACTGTAAATTTTCCAGAACACGTTCATACAAATGGCAAGACTGTGTTTTATTTGACCTTCAGAGGAAAACCTCCCAAAACCCAAAGAAAAATTCAAATATGGAAACCTTCACTCTGCATGCTTAACCTTTCGGAAAGCATTGGAAATCAGAATACGATAATGAAAAGGACTAAGTAATCTGTGACAAAGTTATCTCAAACATCTATAATGGTATAATATAGGTCATTACCACTGCTGTAAGCATTGTATTGGGCACTACTATAAATGCTAACTGGTTATATAAAGGTTTTTACAAGGTTCTAAATTAGACCATTATCTGAATGTACATATTAAGGAGTAGGTATTTGGTAGGGTATATTGCATTTCTACACCATAAATTTTTATCCATCACATCTTCATACATTATATTAACAAATGTAAGGTTTCTCAAAGCTTTCTGAGAATATTTAGTCAGGTTATAGTCTGGTAAATCTTACACACAAGCTATTGCACTGACCTGAACAGAGCTGTTTCAGTGAGAAACTGCTTATCATGGTCAATAATGTGATCACAGTATAGCTCATAAATTATGAGGATTTTGATATTGCTAAGTTAGTTAATTAAGATTAAAAATGCAAGTTTTAATAGTGAGTATAATTGGAATTATGCAGTAGTGAAGTACATTTTGGATTTGTGTTTAATTGCTTTCATCAGAACAGAGAAACTGGGGGTTTGTATTGATACCTTCTAGAAATTATTATGGAATATTGGTGGCTTTGAACAATTGTGTTAGACTACAGCCAAGGAATTTCTGAGGCTTTGAGAAGCTGAAACATAGCTCTTAAGTAATGGGACAAAATGCACTGTAACCTATTGAGGGATATTCCAGCCAGAAGGGGAACTGATTTCTGAAGGTAAGGCTGCCTCAGAGAAAACCTGGCACAAAAAACAAGCCCCCTCCTGCTTTGTTAGAGTTCCCACTCTCTGCTGCAGATGCTTCATCAGTCTCAGGCTTTAGTGACTGTCAAAATCTTTGTGCAAGTGCCAAAACAGTCGTGTCTTCCCCCCACCCCCCCCGAAGAGACCGAAGCAGAAGTACCAAAACTTCTCAGCTTATTTTGTGCCTGGCAAGGGAAACTTGTGGGCCTTTTCCCAATATTCATCTGTCTTTAAATACTGAACTTGTTTAGAGTACAGGACTTAAAATTTTAAGTGGCACAATGTTCGTACCAAGAGAAATCAATTGGATTTTAATCTCCAGTTGTGTTTCACGCATTAAAACCACTTTCAGTTTGGGTCTGAAAGATCTATTACAGTATTTTTTCCTACTGTATTCCTTTACTTCTTTGTTTCTATATTTCTGTATTCTATTTCTATATCTCTCTCTGAGATAAAAATAAAAATACCGTGTTATTGGATTAATCTATCAAAATATGGGAATGCTTAGGAATATACAGTAATTCATTTTCTTTGACTCTTACAACTTAATTCCTTCTGGATCATAAATAATAGTAATACAGAGATCTAATCGGAGTTCGGGGCTAAAATGAATACAAGCTCCTTATCTTCTGAGTGTGGCTAATACAATCTAATATGCTATTAAGGTGAAAAAGGTATTCCATAGGAACGAGGCTCTGCATTTAGAATGTGAACATAGATGCATGTTCTACTGAGGTAGCTCTCTGCTTTTTGAGAGAATCACAGGTATTGCCAAATTAAAATCTTGGCATTAACAATTTGTGCTACTAACAGTTTTCCTCCAGTAAATACCTCCTACCTCGTCCTCTTTATTCAGTGACCATGTCAGCCTGATTTTTATATAGAACGAAGGCTATTCTTGGTGCTGAATTCCTTCAGTCTGAGTTTATCCGCCACACAGCCATCCTTGCAGGCGCTCAGCATACGGTACTTCCTCTCTCAAGTTCAAGAGTTTTGAAACAAGACAGAGTTTGGAGAGTCTACAGTTCCAATCACTTCTCATTTAAGTATTTAAATTAAGTAACAAGTCTTGGAAAGGAATCTTTGTTTCAGTTCTGAATATGAAAACAGAGTATTTCCTTTGGCATAATTAAATTCAGTCTCCTTACTGAATATTTCAGATCTAAGTATCAGCAATGAAATGGTTAACTACTCTTTTAACATATGTAAGTTGCAAAGCATTTAAACATGCCTTTCTGGAAAGATGATTCGTAGTTGTGTCCACTGTTTCAAACTGCTCAAGCAGTAGTCAGCACAATTTACATAGCTAGACTTAGAGCCAGAATGAAAACTTTGATATAGGAAATTCTGAAAGAAGACCCTTAAAGGATTTTTTTTTTTTCCATGTCACTGTTTTGCAGCAGGAGGTGATGGTTTGTTATGATCCCAGTAAAAAAGGCACTTGGACTCTGTAAAGTATTGCTTAGAATGCTATATACAGAAAAAGAGTAGTATATAAGCTCTTACATCCCTTCCGATACTGGGATCCTCAAACTGTGTGAGATCAGATGGGCTTCCAACCAGGGTGCAGCACACCAGGCAGATCCCATCTGTGGAAAATTTTCCCATCAATTTTTTTTTTTTTGAGATCCTACAGGGTTTTCTTAAAAGAAAATAATTCTGTTAATTATTTCTACTGTCAAACAAAAAGGATGTTCACATGAGATCTTGTTGTGGCACTTTTAGATAAAGGCAAGGGCATGCAGGTAATGTAATCACTGGCACCGAGTGGGAGCTGCCTACAGCCTCCTCTGTTAAAATTACCTGGCTACGTTGATTCTGCAGCCAAGGTATAAGTGCAGCATGACAAACCTGAAGGTCAAGCTACACATGCAGCATAGCACAGCACAGCCTGTGCCTTCTTGGATTAAACTGTTAAGTGGATCACCAATTCCTTGATTTACAATGGCCTTCTGGTTAGCATCACTACAGTGACGAGTTTTGATTTTCACAGATCCTGTCCCTCTACCTGGAGGGACTAATCCAGTGCCTTCAGACTTAAAAATATAAGAGCCTTTTATTGAAATTAGGATTAGGTATCTGCTGTCATATTGGACAGTGATTTAAGTGCCTTTTCCAAATTTATTTCAGATGGACCGTATCCTATTGGGCATTGTTTAAGCATCCTCAAAATTTTAGAACGTTTAAATATCACTGTTCTTTGAATATTTATATATCTTCTCCTTCTTATAAAGGCAGATACAGGCAAGAAAAAATATATTACCTGATTCCAGAACTGCTGGTAGTTACTAGTCCATTTAGGAATAGAACAGAGTGTGCATCTCTTTGCTTATATATTCATGTATTTTATGGAAAAATACTATAATTGAGCTGATAAATTTGGTGCTGTCAATGTAACTCGTAACTTGGCCATTCTAGCTAGCCTTGAAGAAATGGTGCTTACGTTACTCTTACCATGCAGTAGGCTCATTGTATCACTGTATACAGTACTGTAAAGAAGTGATAACATCCATCTCAACAGATACTCATAACACTTGTACTTGGTGGAACTGCTGTGGAAAGCAAGAGAAGCCTTACCTCAACTGACCACAGCTGAAGCAGGATGAGACTCCGTATTTGGCTGATGTGTTTGTAGGAGTTTCATTCTCACAGCACCTAACAACAAGAATAAGTTTTATGGATTTGTCCCCAGGACAGTCTTGTGAGCTGCCTAATTTTCATTAGACTTCATAACTGGGATTAATCAAGTCAGTTAATCATTCATGTGTTGAAGTAGAGGAGAACCATCCAATCTGATTACCAGAGCCAAATAATGGTGCAGTAGGAAAGGGCACTAAAATGAAGTATTCTTTCCCTAGGTTTTGGCAGCAGCCGTTATTGTTAAGGACAGGAATAGGATTGGTGGACTGCGACTTGTTGTATTGTCAAAGTTAAAAATACAATTTTGCATTATTATATGTTGATTGTTTTAAGCCAGTTGAGCTATTTGTTTATTTTAAATGGACCTTTTTGGAGTTTTGGAGTCTATTTAAGGCTTCACCTTATGAACAATGCATTACCTTTTCAAGTGCTTCTCCCCTTAAGTTACTAATGTGAGGGTACATGCAACTCAAATGGTCTGAAATATTTAATGGAGACACCATGAACTTGCACATCCACATTGTATTGTATTGTATATACTGTAAAGATGATTTTAAAATAAGGTTCTGTATTTCTGCATTGAAGTCCTGAGAATTGTGTCCTACTTGTTTAATCGTGTAACTCTGGAAGAATATTTTTTTTTTTAGTAGTATGGTCATTCTAGAACTTGTGTGAGAATAAACAAATAGTTTGTCCCATGGAGCCTGAAAAAACTAATAACATTTGTAGTAAACTTAGGAAAAAAAAAAAGTATTTATGTTCTCAATTTATTTTACTTTATCTGTATCACACATATAATAAAGCTTGTAGTTACTCTTCTGAAACTTTTTACTGAGGATGATGCCCGTTATCTGTGAACTGTCAAAACCATACATATGATTGGCAACTTCAAAAAAAAAATGCAAAAGTTAATTTCTCTGACATTTTACCCCCTAGTTATTAATCCAAAATTATAGCTTTATGCTGGCTAAATTTGATCCACCAAAATCCTTTTGTACAAATGCTGTGCAAAAATGTGCTGTATCAGATGGTAAAGGAAAAAGATGTTTCCCTTGAAGAATATATAAAAAAAAAAAATATCTAATTTCTCTGTATATGACTACATGAGCACACGTCTGAGAACTAGAGTTACTATCATAGCTCCTTTCAATTCAGCATATTTTTCAGGAGGGAATGAGAAGGTACTCTGGGGCTCTAATGGATGCATGAATAGCTTTGTACTTTTGGAAACAGCAGTTCATAATTGGATGGTTTCACACATAGAATTGCTTTGGTGTAATCTGAAATGCCTAGATGATATTTGTGTTTGTCACATAGAAGTTGACATAGTTGTCAGCTTTTGATTGGGGTAACAGAGAAACTAAATCTCTCCTACAAAGTGCAGGGCATGTGTAGTGAAGTGTCCACATCTGTGCACCCTGTTTTGCTAAAGTTCAGTGTTACTGGTCCCAGTTTTCTGAGAGCAAAGGTCCTAATGTTAAAAAGGGAATTAATTCTTGTCACTAGCAATGGGAAAACTACCGAGTTTCGTTTCACAAAGGTATGGCTCGATATAGGCACAAAATTGCACAAGTATTTGGCCTGTAAGAGTTTGTTTTACAGTTACTTATACTAACAATTGGTGGGAGATGTCTTCCTACAAAAATGCTACCGAATTGGCTGTCTACCATGAATGTAGCAGGAAAAACAAGGAATTAAGACATCTGGGTTCTAGTTCTGTGTCTTGTATAGACTCCGTACGGTACTGGGCAGTCACATCACTTTCACTGTCATCTATAAAATGAGAAAGATTGTATGTCTTTGTAAAAGACTTTGAGAAGTACGTGCTTTGAAAGTACAAGCTGGTTTTACTGATAAATTAAAGGGCATTAGCATTGCAATCTAGGTTTTATTTCCTTATTGAATAAAATAAAATGACATCTCAATGCATGAATAAGGAATTCCTCAGTAAGTTAAGCACATACATGTTAAGTGTTTATTTTATTCATTTTCATTCCACAGTAGATGCAAGATTAAGTCTAGAAGCTGAAGGCTCTTGCAGTTCTATGAAGAATATCACAGGTAGCAGAGCACCCAGTTAGTTTCTGTTATCTCAACACAGAAGACCCGCAGTAAAATGTAAAAAGACATTGCTTCCATGGCTATTAAACGTCTGACTTTCTGAACACGCCTGGCAATCCAGGCATTAACTATGATGAGTACTTTTGTAATATGGACACCTGTCTATTTTGAACTGTGCTTTACATAAACTCCAATCACATTGATGATTGAATAGGAATGAAACAGGAGTGAACAGCTATCTGTTACTACCACCTAGACCACCTTTCAATTGGTAACTGTTACTATTTTATTGAAATAAATGGCACTAGCCACTCCTCCTGTGCATCATGCTTTTTCTGTATCTGCTGCTGGTATTGCTGAATATTGTATTCTGGCAATTTTTTGGAAGCTCTGATTTCAAATACATTGATCAGACTTCTTTTTCTTCTCAAGCATTAAGATGTTATTAGGGCTATTGTAGAAAAATCCTGCACAGACTGGGAGTTTCATGTCATGTATGACATCTCAAAAGCCAAATAGTAAAGCTATTGTGCAAAACAGATCTGTTCCATAAAAACTAAACATTTGCAAATACATCTTTCCCTTAAGAGCTGAAAGCCTTTAACTTCATCTTTTAGCCAGCAAGAAATTGAAAGCTTGCACCATCTAATGGAAAACATCTTTCAGCACTAATAAAGTAATAAGAACAAATTGGGCAATGATCACACATAAAACAGGATAGATAGCACCCTGGGAATATGATCTCTAGCAGATTGTTAAAGGTGAGGGCTGTTTACTGATTTCCAAATAAATGCTGTTTCGGAAGTGACAGCTGCAGCCTCTGCAGGGGATACTACTGGCTTCACATTGAAATGCTGGCTTTGTGGTACTTAAAAAAGGATTAGGTAGAACAAGAATAATCCCTGAACAGGCAAGAATGTGTCTTTTAAATGAAATGCAAGGTTGAGCACTGTTAGAGTTTAGACAGCACCAGATTCAGTTCCTCTCTGTGTTTGCTGTTAGTTAGCTTTTTCCTTTCAAATCCAGTCACAAGTTTATTTTTATTATTTAAAATTATCTTTTGAATATTGTTCCTTGTATTGTTTCTCTCTCACTTATAAAATTTTTACAAAGCTGCAGCCGCAGGTATGCTGTGTACATTGCAGACAGTTTGAAAAGTGGGCCTGGTGTAGTTTTTCCAACAATATTTCACCTCTACTTCAAAAGTGTAGCTAAACTGGCTAAAAGGAAATTGAAAGGAAGAAAAAATCAGCGAACTTGAAGCATTTTTTTTCTGACAGGTTAAATTTCATTGATGATGTATTCTAGGTGAGGAGAACCTAAGATGGAGAATTCAAAAAACCCCTAACAGATGACCTGCTTCATTTCCAAAGCTACTCCATTTAAAATGATTAAATAACTACCAAAGTGCTATTGGTTGCAACATTAAATCTCCCAGTTTATACTCACAGGCTATTTCTTATCTTCTCATCTTGTTTATTAGTTAGCATGAAGTTTTATTGGTCTTTTTAAAAACATGTATTTGAGTTGTTGTGATGGGAATATGGTTTTCTTGCTGCTAAAGTATGCCACATATGTTTGGCCATATTGATTATATATCAGTCCTTCTCTCTAGTGTCTGTAGATACCTGCCGGGAAAAATTTGCCCCCAAAGGGACGTCAAATCACGTGAAAAATAGTTTATGTCCACTTCATGGTCTTCACAGCTGAAGTATGCTTTAGAGACAAAGACTGCATTTCTTGTGGAAATAGGGAACACAGATGTTTAAGGCAATGGAAGGGACAGAAATCATGGAAGACAAGAAATGGACAGATTGGGGCAAAGCCCAGATGTCAGAAGCTAAACGATTTATCTAAGGCATATCTTGACCTAATACACAAAGCAAGGGTAGCCTCCCTGTTAGCACTGGTCTGCATTGTGTGGATTCTAGAATTACATGATATGGTCATAGCAATATCTCTGCACAGCTTTCCATTCAGACCAGGGTTCTCACCAAACTTGCCTTGACTATAAGGGTACTGAATAGCAGACTGAGGGTATCACATCCTAATTATCAGTACTTTGTTGATCTTAGCTCGGTTTTTTCTCGGCCTACATTCCAACTAAGTCCCTATGAATGTCTGTTCTCATAGTCTCCTCAGTCTTCAGAGATGCCTGGCCAATAGGAAATTCAAACCTGAAAGGTTTAAGAGGAATGTAGGATGGATTATCTGTGTTTCCTTTGTCTGAGTCTGCACTTCAAAACGAAATGAAGAACGCTTGCTGTTATGATTTGTAAAATAGGAGCACCTATTAGAAAAAGCCTCCATTATGCCAGACTGAAATTAAATGGGCAAGTTGACCAGCAGGAGGAAGCAAATGCTCCTAAGAAAAAGGATAGCTAAGGCAGTAAATATGTTGCGCTATATTACACTGTGTCAGTGAACGGAGCAGACAGTGTGCTTGGATCTCTTGAGTTTCAGTTTTGTACAATAAACACATTACTTTCCCATCCTGTCAGTCCATTTTAGCACAGTAAGGAGCTACATCCTCTTTGAAACATTATAGTGTGTAAATGGAGAATTCATGTCTTTATCATGTGTTGATAAATCTAGTAAAAGGTTACATTTGAAGCTTTTTCTTCGTTTGATGCCCACTGATGATGTGAAAAGACAGCTACTGTTATTTTATTACAGTGCTAACATTTGCATTTCCATTATTATAACACCTCCTGTCAGTATTTATAGGTTTGAATTTGTGAGGTTTTGTAAGTTGAATATAAAATAGTCTGCCCTTACTGAAATTTGGCAAAGAAATTCTTCAGACTTGAATGATTTGAAACTCATGTACATGGAAAAACAACAACAAAAAAAAGCCCAAATGCCTCACAACTCCAGACCTTTTTTATTAAAAAAAAAAAACACAAAAAACCCCCAAAACAAACAAAAAAACCCCAAAACAAAACAAGCCACATGGAGAAATTTGATTCCATTTCCTTGTAGCTTAGAAAGAACAAGTCAAAGTTGTTAATAAAGGACCATTTCTAGTGGCCTTAGGAATTTGTCAGTTGTCTCAGTGATGAATCTTCCTGAAACTGAAATGATTCCACAACATATAAACATTTTTCAGTGCCAGCTGGTTACAATGACAATCTTTAGAAGAAGAAAATTCTTGCTTTAATTCAAAGTCATATTAGTGAATTCTGTAAAGCAATGTCAGTCACACTTACTGGTATAAACAAAAATTTAGTTAGATGGCTAGATGTCAGTAGAATATTATTTGTGGTCACATCTCAAGTAATAATAAGGCTGCCTTCAGCTTTTTCAGTACTTGCATGCTATTATATATAATTTATTATGCTAGCTGAATAGTAGTTTCATAGGTTAGCAAACTGGGTCCTTGAGTTTATCTTGTTTGCTTCTTTAACAGAAAGGTCAGGGGTTTTTTTAGCTTTTTCTTTTATCAAAATATTGGTCTTCTCTAAAAGTCATATATGTGGGTTTTTTCCAAGTCGGACATGGTGGTACTTAATTTTCAAAAAATGTGTTTGATAGGCACAGGTCTTTCACTGCCGTGTGTACAGATTCGTAGTGTATAAGATGGGGACAAATATAAACATCAGTTTCCACTGCTAGCTAATTTGGTGCTTTTCATGAACTCTGATCTTATTCTTTTTTCCTAATTGCTTCTCTTCTAAAGTAGACCTAAATCTTGGCTGTTGGAAAATTGAACACAATCGATAGACTGTTGGTCCTCCTGCCAGCAAGATTTAAGTACATTTTTTTAGTAGGATCTAATCTATGTCTTTTAAGTCCATCTCTAGGCACAAGTTTTTGCCTGCCCTGCATGCAGACTTCTTAACTGCACTCCACATAGCTCCCTGGATTTGAGAAAGCCCTGGAACACCATAAGGGAGAAAACTGATGTCTATCCCATCCTTTTTCAAGGGCACACCTAATACACCTAATTACAGCGTGGGTAAGATGACTATGCTCATTCCATGTGTGCCATATAAAACTAATAGCAATATCACTGATAGCAGGCAGGCAAGCCTGAAAATTCTTCCTCGTGGAGTCTAAATTCTCATGCAGCAAGGGCTGATGTAATATGAGTACTCGTTTGGCCTTAGAATACTGTGAATGTGCCACACTTAAGCAACAGCATCTTAAAAACACAGATATGTGGGCATGGCTTGTGTAGCAATTTGTGCTTTAGCTTGCTTTGTGGCCCACAACCTGACAGTCAATACAGACATAATCAATGAATTTGTGGAATTGAAAGGAACATTTTTGTTAATTAAGCCTGTTCTTGAGTCTGAGGAAAAGATTATACTGAAAAATGGTCAGTCTGGATCTTCCTCTGCATTTTGTGTGAAAACTGTCAGTGTGTCTGCATCTTGAAAGATCTGCGAGAACTGCATGCTGGCCCATCAGGTGGGGAACATGGGAAAAGACAGAGAAGAATGGCAAGACATCCCAAATCTTTTAACTGTCCCAAGTGTTTTTACTGCTTTGACAAGCTGATGCTTAGGCTTCCTGTTTGCAGGAAGAGAGAAATGGAGAGCATATTGATTATATTGTAGCACTGAGTAGTGTACAGTGCAGTCAAGGCACTGCTAGCCCAGTAGCAATTTTGGCTAGGCCAGCTAATTTGCTTAAGGCAATGCACTATCAAAGGGAACCCTTCTGCACTTCATTACAAAAAGATTATTTGGCTTTGAAAAGAGAGAAATTATCAAAAGAAAAGATACAAATTATAACCTGAGAGAAGAGAGGAAGGCTAATTAAGAAAGCTTATTGCTTCGTTGAATCAGAATTTCAGAAAGATTTGGCTGCAGTGCTACCCTAGATTATATTTGTAAATACCTGAAGAAAACTGGCT
This sequence comes from Sagittarius serpentarius, assembly GCA_034782735.1. Classification (NCBI taxonomy): domain Eukaryota; kingdom Metazoa; phylum Chordata; class Aves; order Accipitriformes; family Sagittariidae; genus Sagittarius; species Sagittarius serpentarius. The sequence continues at coordinate 19,964,032 of JAVKLA010000084.1, forward strand.
TTGATTGTCGATAAATTTGAAGTGTATTTTGGCAGCTTTGAGCTCTAGGCATTTATAATTCAAGGGATAGTAGGACCACCAAAGAATGACATGGATAGTTAAAAATGAGCTGGTGGAGAACAAGTCTATGAAAAACAGTATATGAGAATACACAAACTAATCTTATTCTTACGGGGTATAGGATAATAAAAGGCTTGTTGGCCAGACTTAGGCATCTAAATTTTGTTGAATGTTTGTTAGAATTTAATTCCATACTCTTGCATTTTTTTGGTGTCCAGTGTTGTCACTAAGTGGCAAGTGTCCAGCACTTCTGAAAAATCAGTTCTTGTATTTAGGGACCTATAGCTGGCTTAAACACATCTTCTGAGTAACTTTGATTTTGAGAATGTTGGCCTAAAATTTTTTGAATTTGCGCTTTCATTAAAACAGAATAAAATACTTAGTAGCAATTATTATTTACTGGCCAAGACAAAGATAATGCTCATTTTCACACATACTCCTTCCATTTTTATTTTTAATGCTGACTAGATGTTGCTGCAGATACCTAATTTGAAACAAAGGTAAGCAGTGCTGTCTCAATAAACTGCTTTAGACATGTAGTGGTTTACATAAATGGAATCACATCATGGGGTGATGCAAGACAGGACATCATATGCTAAGGAAATCGTAGCTTTGAAGTAGGGCACTTGAGCATGTTACTGACAATGTTCATTTAGTTCTGAACTAGCAAAGACTGCCAAATCTCTAGTGCCTGGAAGGACAAAAATCCATTTTTGGGACCATCTCCCACCTGCAGTTGGTTTTTGAAGCTAGATACACACTAGGCAAGCAATGGGAGAGGGTCAAACATTTTTGAGCGTGCAGACTGCAAGGTCTAACCAATAGAGTCAGGAGGACTTAACCTCATTATCCTGTGATTTAAACTGGGGAGGAAAAAAAAAAAAAAAAGCCTGGCTGTTAAGCAAACAAAGACAAAGAAAACCCTTGAAAAAAATTTGGCCTGGCAGAGGAAATTTAAAATAGGAATACATGTTTTTGCAGAATTTAATTGAAAAACAATCTGATACTGGTGCCCTAAAAATTAAACAGACCTCAATTTTCACATGAATATTTCATAATGGGAAGAGATGGCAATGCACCTGTGTGTGTATATGCATGCATGTACATGTAAATATGATTAGATTCACCAAGTTTCATTATATAGTATATACAATTGTGAAGGTGCTGTGCACAAAATCTGCAGATTCAGTTCTTTGGTATCATCCTGCTTAATGATGACAAGAACTCAAGTCCCAGATTGTCACTCAGTCTGGGACAGGTTTCCAAAACACCTTCATTATGTCTACATACTAGTTGCAGTATAGTAATGAAAGGCCTCACAAGCAGATGCAAATCATAAACTGTAATTTATTGCTGTAGGTGATCCAGTACCAGGCAGTACCTTGGTGAGGAATTTAAGGCACCCAAGGTAGAAAATTGCACTACTAGTTGAAAATGAGGAATTAGAGTTCAAAAACTAATCTTATTTGGCTTATACAAGACGTTTAGGGGTTATCCAGGACAAAATAAGACCTTAGCAGGCTGGTAGAAAGTCTGAACTTGTAAGTCCTCATTCTCAGCTGTGACACAGAGAATAGGTCTTGCAAGTTAAATATATCCTGACTCATTTTTTGCATTAGCTTGAAGAATTAACTGCTGTCAAAATGGTTCTTCAACTACTGTGAGCTGCTGTTCTGGTGCTGTTTTGTCTGCTAGCAAAGATTATATGGGTTTTGAGCAAAACTAATCTTCATTATAACTGTGCTGACATCAGTCAGAGATGTTCCTGCCCAGTGACTCAAAAAAAAAAAAAAAAAAAGAGTTGAGAAGAACAGTTACAGTGCCTTAAATCTGTATTTGCAGGTATTTTTTTGTTTTTATGTGTGAATTACTATATAGCAGTAGAGCTTGGTGCAGGGTTTTTTATGTACTGGGGTCAGGTCTGGTTTATTGGGTCACTCATCAAGGGAGAAGCTACAGGTCTGCATAAAATACAGAGGAAATAACTTGGAAGGATCACTTTAAATGTGGGACCTGTGAACAGCCATATTATATGTTATAGCTTCACAAACCATAGACTGAGAATTACTTCTATAAGGCACAATAGATATCCCTAAGAACCTGTATGAAGCCAGGTCAAAGCTGAGTAACACATTAGATCCTATGCAGCCAGTGGATCCATATAAAAAAGTGTAACAAGATACAGTAATTCTTCAGGGGTACACTTTTGCAGCTATTGTTGTTTAATAATATTTAGTTATTTCTGCCAGTAATTTATCTAAACCTTTCTTGAGTCATGTAAACTGTTGATATCAGCAGTGTCAAGCAGCAAGGAGTTCTATAACATAATGATAGGTGAAAACCCACCTCCTTTTCTTTGTTTTAAAACTGTTCTGTTAGATATTCCATAATTCTTGTACTGGGAGATATGGTGGAAATTGCTCACTATTCTCCCTATTCTTGCTGCTTTTGATTTTATATGTGGTCTGATACATTTGAATTGACTACAACATCTGGAGTTTTGTCTCCAGCTGGAAAGTTGTGTTCAGTACAATAGGCTGTAAATTTAGACCGCATTAGCTACCCTATGCCACCTTCCAGCCTGGATATTCCCTTAATCTTAGCAGGACCAGGAGTGCCTGGTACCAGATATTTTTGTTTTCTTTAAAGGGGAGCTGAATTGCCTGTACTTACTTTGCATCATCACCGTGCACATAGAGAGATGCCATCCTGCACACTAATTTCCTCACAGGACAAGCTGTAGACACCTCACTGGAAACGTATATTCCATGGTCACTAGAGCCCTGAAATCTGAGAGGTAGTCAGTATTAAAGGAAAGATGGTCAATATTAAAGGAATAATTGGAAATACTTTTTTCTTCTGTGTACCAAGCTGTGGGTAATCTTTTTGGTTGCCAGAATAACTGAGGTGGTTGGTCAGTGAGGAACTCTTTGCTTTCAAACAAAGAGTGTAGTAGGATTTTGAAAGGATTTAAGAATCCTTTGGTTGGTAACGTACAATTACTCAAGATTAAGTACAAAAATCAAGCCCCAGTGATCTTAGGCTGAAGTCAGGAGTGGGATTTTTTTAACCAACAAAGGACAATTTGCTAGCTGTTTCAAGGAGGAAGGATTTATCTCCTACTGAAATATTTGGTGCTTCTGGCTACTAAGGGTAAACATTTAGACTTGCCAGAATAACAGCCTAATCCAGGATGGGTACTTTAAGCTGCCAGACTGGCTCGGCTCTGAGTACTTCAGGCAGCCTGGCTGGGTGCCATGGTTTGAGGCTATCTGTTCTCCTGTGTCATCTGGCTCTCATGTATCTGGCATTGTGTTGCTTTGTTTCCATTGCAAAGCAACAAAACAGAATTACATTTTTAGCAACTAATGATGTGAGAAAAATCCTCAGCTTGCTAAGTGCAAGAGCTTTCGGAGAAGTGTTCTTTCAGACAAGCAGGCCACCTGCTATATGGGGACTTACAAGAAATGCCCCATTTCCCATTATGGAATGGCTCTTACAGGAGAAGGCTTTATGCTGTTTTGCTTTCTATTTCAACACAATGAAGTTAATGGGGAAACCGTGATAATTACTTTGCTGTGCCTGTTAGTGGGAGAAAGCAACAGGTAAGTCATAATTTGTTTCCAATAAACCAGCATCAGTTTTCACTGCCTTTCTAGCAAATGTACACTGATGTTTCAAGATTTTATTAGTTAAAATATTAAAGCCATTTTTCATTGGTGTTTCTGCAACACTTTTCAAAAAGTAGCATTGCAGAGTGTTGTTATCACTTTGCAAAGAGGTTCATCATTTTATAGAAAGAGAACTGAGACACAGACTTTGTTGACTACACTGGCCAAGAGTTTCCTGCAGTGTCCCCATAATTCTGGTTTCAAGATACACATCTTGCCAATTCCACCCCACACTTTGATTTCCCAGCAAGCTGAAATGACTTGCTCACCATCAACAGGCTGATAGCAGAGCCAAGCATAGACCCCAAAGCCCTGATTAAAGCCATTTTTCACCTTGGTGCAATGTCAATGCAAAACATAGAAGTGCAGCTGAACAGAACGGCCTCCCTCTGCTCTATCAGAGCTCTTGCTTGTTCGCTGGCTCCTTGCATAATTTTCTCTGTGTTGTTTTCTGTCAGCTCTCCATGCAAACTTTGATCTTTTTGGGCTTCCTTGCGTGTGTTCTTTTAATGATCTATTTTTACTGAATTCTTTACAATAAATAAGTTTGACATGTTATGGCAGTGTATAAAAGGCTCATGCCTGTCATCATGGATGGTAGCTAAAGAGCACATACATGGTCTTGGCCCCAAGAAGATATATTCTTGAGAACTGTGATGTGTATGTAGATCACCTTTTATTTCTCCCTCCTCATAATCTACAACCTTTTCCTAACAGGTAGTAATCTGTCCCAATAAATCACCTCATAACCTACTAGGAACAGAACAAATAACTGCCTCACAGGCTGCTCAATAAAGCCAAACTTATAGATTAACAGCACAGTATTTTCTTGACAAATTTTAATCTGGTAATATCCAATTACATTGTGATTTCTATCAAAATCTCATCCAGATAGCTTTAAGAAATTAACATTTTTCTTAAATTGTTGTCTCTCTTTCACTTAATCTCCTTTCCTTTTCTTTCATAGGTTAACTGTAAGCAATTATTTCCTAGTTCTTTCTAGTACCCAGAGTTTGAACTTGTTGTTTTAGTGACTGGTCATTCAGCTCAGATACTGGTTGGTGTGTGGGTGAATTCCTCCTACCCTTGCCAGTGTTCATACTAAAACCAACACACGAGGCAGAGAGCTCTGACCTGCTAAACATGACTGCGCCAGAAGAGGAAAGCATTGACCTGTGTTGACAGACCACTGGTGTTCCTTAGCCTTCACTATAGCATAACTATACAGCAGTGGGTCCTAAGCAGGTATCACCATGCAGGTGCTGCATTTCGCTGTGTGGATGTACTGAAACTAACCCAAGTGGTTCTGTTTGACATGATCTTGCCCAAGGTCATACAAAGTAGACACCTGAGAGAACAAGGGATTTTGGGAATGCAAAGATAGCAAATTTAAGTAGTAATTCTAAATAAGATTTTTTTGCCTTCCCATTTATGTTTTGTCTGTTTTGATCAGGAGCTCCTTCAGGCCATCCTCTGTTAGAACCCCTGGATGTTACCAGGATATAAATAGTAATACAGAATATTTCACAGTATAGAAAAGCTCATATTAGGAGAAAGGCAAGCAAATTGTATAGCCAATAAAAAACTGGAAAAGGAAGTCAGGTGCAGTAGCCCATGCTAGCAGCATCCACTAGCATACTTAGTAGCAAGACTGTGTAAGACTACAGTGCCTCCGTATGACAGACAGATGTACTTACATGCGCACCCACACACAGACTGTGTGTCAGTTCAGGCAGAGTTGGAGAGCTCTTATTACACAGCAAATAAGGACAGTTCCCCTCCTCTTTCTATTCAGTAGCTGAACTGAAGAAGTAGGTGATACTATAGCCTGTTCTGCTTCTAATTGTTATTTGTTGGAGTTGGGGCCTGGGAACTGGGTGATCTTTAAGGTTCCTTCCAACCCAAACCAGTCTGTGATTTGTTGTGTTCAGATTGTGAGCTGTAGGAAAGTTCCTGCCCTTCAGAATTTGCAATTAAAATAGCTTAGATGTGGAGACAGTTGGATACCACAACAGTCTGTGAGAGGATAATTTTTCCCATCATTGAGATGATGAATTTATTTTGTTGCATACTGAGAAAATAACACCTAGATTTTCTGTTTTCGTCAGTTAATCTCACTCTGCAAAGATCAATATAATTTACAGGGTCTTGGAGAAAGACGGTGGCTTCTCCAGTGTTACTCATCTAAAGGGCTGGAGCAAAGCACAGAGCTCTCGTCTCCTGCATACCATCCCAGTGCCCTGTTTACTGGGCCAAACTCTTGGTTGGTGGGTGCAGAATGGCACAGAAAGTAAAGTGACATGTCAGAAGTGCCCATTCAGGGGACAGTCTTAGTCGTTATGAATCAGTGACAAAGGACAAGCTGGATACCTCTCTCTGTTCTGCAGTGAGTGTTGGGGTGAGTGGACCTTCTTATTGCCACAAGCTCCCATTGCTATTTGGCATTCCTCATCCTTGTCATTATTCAGTGGTTGGCAAATGGACTTGCTGACTTCTGGACTGACCTACTAGGCTTTATGTTTTATTGATGTCCTATGGTTTTCATGACTTCAGAATTTGCCATTTGCTTTAATTAGTTGAACCTGAGTTCACAAACTCAGAGACCTTTTAAAGCATTTGGCAAGCTGCATGAAAGTGTCACAGCAAAAGTCTCTGACATGCACAATGTAATCCATGTTGAAAACACAGAGTGGTTTTATAGATACTGTTTTAAATCTTGAATATTGAGGGGAAAAAAAAAACCGTAAGGAAAAAAATATGCCTACTCCTCTGCTGAGCATCCCAAAAAGAAATTCAGGGCGAGCTTTCCCAGGTACTTTCTGTAGACCTAATGCAGCTCTCATTGATTTAAATCAGAATGGAAATAGTCCAGGTATCAAAAATCTCTCCCCAACTAATAAGTTTCTTGGTGTCTTGTCCGGACTGTGCACAGCAATGTTTCTGACTCCACTTGTTTGTTCCAGTGAGGTCAATGTGCTGTACAGGGTATGGACATACAATCAAAAGCAAATGAGTTCCCATGGCACAACAACTAGCTGCTTGCCCACTGAGCCTACGTGGGGATATGGTCACCATGGGTGTGCTCTTAGTCCCCTCTCAGTTATGAGGGTGGTGTAAGCTAATTCATGCAGCTTCATAACTGGGGGAAGCTAACAAACAAGCATTCGGCTGTGTATTGAAGCTGATGGGTGGTAACCTATTAAGTCATAGTAACTTGTTGACTTTGAATCATTTACTGTATTCCCATTGATGTGCTTAATGAGTACTGAGTAAGGACCGAGTTGTGTTTGGGTATCGTACTGCAGGGGCTCTGTGTTTCAGTACTTGCCTGCCCTTATTATCAGTGCAGAATGAAAGCATGATGTTGATGTACGGGCAATCTGTTGTTCAAGTTGCAGCTGGTGCCCCAAGTATAATTTTAAGTCTATCAGACATTGCATTGTATTTTTAATTGCCTGTATGTTTGCAATCCATTCGCTTCCCAGTGGTAGTTCATCAACAAGTAACAGCTATTAAGGGAAATAACCGTCATCCATGAACCTCATGGATTTTGCTTCTGGTATCACTGTTCAAAACCAACACTGTGGTAACTGAGCACTGTAAGTGTAGGTACAAATCTCTTGAGGCTTTATGGAAATACAGTGACAAAAATAAAAGGTCGTGATCAAAAGACCAGAATAATTGCTGTCATATAGAATTTAAAATATTTAAGATTTACTTAATGAATATTTAAATATATTAAAGCCTTTGATATTGAAGTGGTTGTGCTCAGCAGAAACTATTCCAGGGCTGGTATCTGAATTTCAGGTCAGTCTGGCTCCAGACTATTAATTTGCACTGTGGATAACTGCATCTCTTTCATTCCCTGGTGATCACGACAGCTCTCATCCTTTTTGTTGTCCTGTAAACTACTTGGTTCTGTTTGCTCAACTCAGTTGCTGACTTGTTCAGATCTTAATGATACAAAATGGGCATAATGAAAAGAAGCAGCTGATTGCATGTAGAGTTTCAGGCAGAGTCAGAGTAAGCTGTGCAAGGGGAAATCCCCTGCTGAGGCAGAGGCTCTTCCAGCCTTGTGAGAAGATGGTGGCTGTACTGAGGATGTTCGACTGCTTGTGTTATTGTATACCCTGTGAAATTCATTAATATAAATTGGAGCTGGAAGCTAAAAGATAGGAAGCAGGCAGTTTAGCTCAGTTTTATGACTGCATGAGTAAATAACACTTTGCTGATTCTTATTAAAGGTGCAATAAATAGAGAGGACACTTCTTAAAAATTGTTGTTAATGCGATGGGAACTGGAAGAATCCTAGAAACTCTGGGTCAAATTGTATTTTATTGCTTGGGTGGCTGGTTTTGGAAGAGAATGGAATTGCAAAAGGAACCAGCTGGAAAGGGATATGGATCATGGGAGGCTGTGCTTTCACAGTCTGTCTCTTGTACAGAGCTGTAGTGAGGAAGTGGGGGAATCTGACTTCCCTGCTACTCTGGTCTCCATCTGTTTCCGTGGCAACAGGTGTCAGTCTGCTGAAAATGGAGTAAATGAGAGTTTGGAAACAATTATTGTTTTAAATCACTTAGTTTTTGCAGTCTGACAACTGTTCCTGTGGCGATAGCAGCAGGTAACAGAGCAGTTAGGTTCCCAGTTGTCATGTTCATATCCAGCTACTAAGTGACAGCTGAAAAATCTCATTTTGTTAAGAACACCCCCAGGCTTGTGGGTCTGAGAAATGGGAAGTGGTTTTAAACTGTTTATTAGACAAAAAAAATAATATGCCTTCCTCTAGGACAATATAGAAGGGGAACGTTAAGGGGGGAAAAAAAGGGTATTCTAATACTCCAGGAACTCCTCACACTTGGTGGAGAGAGCAGGCCTGGTCTTCACACGCATACTTACAGCTTTGTATCGCCATATGTTCAGCTCTTGTAAAACTACCTGTAAGATTTCAAATCCACTCACCCTTGTGATTTTGGAGATAAGCAGTTAATGCCAGTTTTTCTGGTTTCCTGTCGTATCTTGGCGAGTCTGTAGGGAGTAGGAGAAGAAGAAGAAAAAGTTTTAAAAAAAATGTAGGAGGTGTGTATAGGAGACATAGCAAGAGGAATCTGTCACAGTATCTAGCTCAAGTTTTCATTAAAAGGGAATAAATACTGGCAACAATTTCAAGTGTTTGGGAAAGGAGTTTGCAATACTTGCCTCTATTTATAGCTCCTAAATCTGCAAAAATGAATTCCAACTACACATTTGATTTACCTTTGGACTGAAAACTCTATTGCTTCTTTTTTGTTTCTAACGTAACCAGTGTTCATGTTCTTGTTTGCCTTTCAGGACCTGGTCTGCATAAGTAAAACTGAGGGGCATCATGTTGGATTCAGTCTCTAGACGGCTGGAGAAGCCTTGAGCTGACCAGAAGCAGCAGTGGAGGTATTCTGTAGGAAGTAGACACAAATCTAAAACTCTGTGCAGGGGTCTTAAGGCTGAATAATATCTTGTTGATACTATAATTTTAGAAACGTCATACTTAAATTGTGCATAAACAGTTGTTGATTTTGAGAAATTGTAATAATATTTTGAAAAGTGAGGACATCTTGAAAAAATAGCACCATGTTTCTTTTTACTGCTTCTGAATTTTGCAGTGTGATTTGGGAGCTTATGTCCTATGGCAAACCAATGTGCGTTAGATTCCAAACTCATTAAGTGTAGTATCTACTTGCCAGATATTTCAGTCTCATTTCAAATCCCTCTCTAAAATGCACATCTGTCAGAAGGCTTTAGAAGAGGTAAACTAATTAAAACATTACAGTGAAAGAATTTTGCTCACCAAACTGCCTATGATTTTTACAGAGGCAGGAAAGTCTTATTAGTAAGACACTTCAGCATTTTAAGTTCAACTGTCTATCATCTCAGATTTGCTGAGTTCTTGAACACAGAGTTCACAAGTCTTATGTGCCTTGCGAGATACCTGGGGCATTTGTGGGCAAGATAGGATCAGCAGTGCTAATTGATAAAAATTTTGGTAGGCATTTCACATGTGATTTTCTCTTTATTAATGTTAATCAGTTGATATCAGTCTTATGCTATATGTAGCTTCTCCTTAATTTTTGGTACTAATTTACTACATAAAGATCAATGCTTCTATTTTTCTTTCACAGTCTCTCAGACAGCTCTCAATCTATTTTAAATGTGAATCTTTTGTGCTCTCCATTTTCTCTGCCATTTCTTTGATCTTTGCTCTGTTTTGCAATTTAGAAAGTTTTCCTTCCCCTAGATAATGTGCAGTGTTATAATTTTTCTCAGGAGATATGCAGAATTCTCTCTACAGGCCTCAGAACAATTCTGCAGCATGAATCTGACAACTGCATGGAAATGCCAGACTTCAGGTTTGCATATCATAGGATTCCCTCAGTTTTGTATCCCTAATATCTCGTGTTCACAGTGCAACAACATCTATGCAAATAAAAAAGTTAAAATGCAGAAGTCAAATCAAATAATTGCCATTCTGCAAACACCTCCCACCAAGAGTCAGCCTTACCTCAGTGGAGCAGCTCCTCAGGTTTTCTTCAATCCATTGCCTGAAATTGCTAGAAACAAACATAAAGGCATTTGTGGAAATAAGTGAGTTTGATTGTTAAAAAAAAAGTTAAATCTTAGTAAATTAATAGTGGGCAGGCTGCTCTGCTTTTGGAGAAGCTTACAGCCCTTTGGACATCTGTCTGAAATTAGCAAACCCTGAATCCCAGTATATTTCCCCAACTTGATCTGGTAATGAGTGTGTTTATTGGACGCTGGCAGAATTTCAGGGTAGAGACTTAGTGGCTGTCTTCAGCACCGGATTATTCTCGAGACCTGATGCTGCTGCTTTCCTGGGAACTCTGCAAGGGAAAGGAAGAATTTGAAATCTGAACATTTTAGTGGAACTGTAAAGCTGTTCCCTTCGTAGCTCCAATAATTGTGTTTTTAGAGTGAAGGAAGTTGTCACAGAGATGGTAGAAACCTGAGCGAATAAATTTATTGTTAAAGGACTAATTAAAAAGTTCTATCAAGTGCATTGAAAACTCTTGACTGGTTGTGTATTGAGAGGCAGATGGGACTGGGGAGCCCATTATTTTTTACTTCCTTCTTCCAGCTGCCCTGATAGAATTTCTAACAGCATAGGCTTGAGTGTTCAAAACACAAGATTCTGGAAAATGCACAATAATCGGCTCATGGGTTTTGTTAAGGTGGCCTTTAGGTCATGTAACTGAGCTTGTTGGTGTTCGCACTGTCAACTTTGTCTGGATATGAAGGGACAAATACTCTAGAAATTCTTTCATAGGTGACACCAGTCTGTATTTCAAGAGGGGTCAGCTTGTGCCTCACAGTATTCTGAAATGAGATGTTTTAGTAATTTTTTTATCATCAGTTTTGTATATTTAATACAAATAGAAGCCTGATATTATTTATGTAATCCTAAGGACAGGTGGTTTCACAAATGAGTGACTATCTATGTTAAGATGATAAGAGTCTAAGATTTAGAAAAGAGTCTATGGATATCTGTTGTTGGCTGTTTTGCTTAAAGGGTCCTTTGAGTTGTGTTTTGTTGTTGATAAGTATTTGGTCAATATATTGATAGATCTGATTGTTTTGTGGCACTTAGAAGAAGGGTATTACAAAGGGTGGCCACTTTTTCATCCCATTTTAGGCATCTGGTATTAGAAAAAGAATATTACAATGTAGCTTTCTTTTCAGTGTGATCCAGCTAAATATTTGTTTGTTTTCATTCTTTTTGGTTTTGGTTTTTTTTTAAAAATGATAAGTAGTATTAGTGTGCCCATAGTTTCTTTCAGCCAGTAAAACTGTTATTGGAGAGGACAGAAGCATGGAAAAATGAAAGCAAATTGTAGATAAAAAGCACATTAGACTTAACTTTCTATCCTGACTATTCAGGCTTGATGTTACCTACATCTTTACAAGGTTTTCAGGTAAATGATACTCTGATTTTAAAAATGGATTTTATGAAGAGTAGGATATTTCTCTAATTTCAGTACTGCAAGACAATGAACATTCCACTTAACACTAGTATTAAAAAAAGCCCTTATTTTTGTTGTGAACGCTATGCTATATACTGTTCTTCCTCTTTGCACTGCTTTTTTTACTCTCTTTTCTTTAGTAATAAACTTGGTGGAAGCTATCAAGAAGTTCTTTTGCTAAAAGTAAAAAAAAAATAATAAAAAAACTCTCTTGAAGTAGGTTTCTAAACTATCACAGTAATGGCTTCTAGAACAAACACTGTGTAGATGATGAAAGGAACTGATTAATATCTCTGAATACTTGAAGTGAGGACTGATAGCCAAGAGCTGACAAAGAATGATTTAAAAATGAAAATGAAGCCGTAATATATTCAAAGAAATGAAATGGATATTACTTGAGAGGGAAGGGGGAGTTATATATTAATTTTGACTTCCAAATTAAAAAAAAAATTGGGGAGCCAATTATCACCCAATTGCTCCAGGCTGGATTTCCAACATGATATACAAAAATGGCAATTATACAACTTTATATACTCTTAGACAAACAGCACTAATCAAAGATGACTTCTGTGATTGCCTGCAAGCTCTGACTGGCCCAATCCCAAGTCCAACATCCACTAGGAAGGGGGAGGGAAGAGTGGATTTATGCATTGTGTTAGCACAGTCAAAAAAGATATGAGGAAATAGAGACTTGGTTCCCAAACCAAAATTGTGAACTGCACTTAATATCAGGGCTTACAAAAGGTGCTGTGTTATCTGCATTTCGGGTATAAAAAATCTGGAATTTTCTTTATGGAACCAAAGGGACACAACCTGCCTAGTAAGACCCTGGGGGGAAACGAAGGTCAGGGGATGAAAGGCCACACCTGGTAATCCTCCTGAGAAAAGCCACACCTGGTGATCCTCCTGAGAAGTGTGATCTAACTGGAAAGTACTTGTCTGTCCTTTGGAAGCAGAGTTTTGATAAATCTTTTTCAAGTCGTTGACAGATTTCCTCTGGAAACCTTGCTAATTTTCTACCACATTGGCCAGGAGGTTACTCAGGATTCAGAGCTTCTCTGAGCTGCTGTTGCAGTCATGTCTTGCCATGTAAATGACCCCAGAGCCAGTTGCTCCTTGTTTCTGGGCAGCTGGCATGAGGTGCTGCTGGTCCTTACCACCTGGGGAACACGTTGGGCCATGTCATGGGAAGGTGTGGGTGTTCCTGGTTCCAAGGAAGTCCTTGTGGGAGGACTGCTAGACCAGAGGTGCAGAAAAAAGTACAGAAAGGGACCATCTCTTAGTGGATTACCTGTGGATGATGATATTTTATATGTGGCTGTTGTCCCTTAGCATTCTGTAGTCAATTGTTTGGTAATGGAATGTGAGCTGGAGTTATTCAGCCCTAGAACTACTGAAAGTCTCTCCCATTCCTATGATGTTATGAGGTTTGTCTGAATACAGAGATGAAAAGACTGAAGTTCCAGGTACCACAGCTAGAGAAAATAGGGATTTTGTTTGTCATATCAGCTGAGGAGACAAGGCTAAATGGACTTGCAGCTATGACTGAGAACTGAGAACAAGTGTCACAATTAACAGAGCTGTTGACTGTCGAATGGACTTTTGAGGTACCTGGTCTTGATATGACACAGTGAGGTGTGCCACAAGCTCTGTATTGGAAAGCACTTGCGTTCTCCACCTGGGCTTTGGAGTCGTTTTGGGCAGTCCTACACCAACAGTCTGTTCCTCTTTTTGTTGACACAGTACAGAAGTGCAGAAACTTGCCTGGGGGCTTAATATCCTCATTGTGAAAAATTCCTTAGAATAAAATTGTAAGAAAGTAGGCAGCTGGAATTTAGTACTGGAGAGATGGTACTTGAGGGAAGAGTGACTACAGTATTCGTGCTTATAGAGGGTAGAATTTTCTCTTCATTTGCCCTGGTACTGTATTCAGATAATTGGGTTTTTTCCCCCACAGTTGATTATACACAACATAGGAAGAGTTCGTTTGCACTGCATAGGCACCATTCTCATTTATATATATTGACTAAACAAAAATGAAGGCTTAACATATAAATCGGCTAGTCAACAAAACTCTCACTGAAAAAAGCTCATCACAGTGAAACAGATACTGGTCTCTGATTTGGGATAACAGAAACAGCATGGCAATACCTAGCATAACAGGGGTTGCCCCACGGCAAAACTTGCTTGTGCTGGGCCTGGGTCACTTCCACTACAGTAAATGTTTCTTAAATGTCATCCTATTATACACAATAGGAACCATGACATTATATTCATAGGAGTACAAAGAATTTATCATCTAAACCAAATAATACCATACACTCTCAAAAATACTGAGAAACTTGCTGCATGTATACCATGCTTTAGTACAGCAGAAGCATGCCATGTAAAATGAGACTTTACAGAAGGTGCACTTAGTGCTTGTAGCACTAAGAAATTACCCTGGCTAGTTACACTGTAAAGAGAAATTCTATTGTTAATATGCTGTTATCATCACAATTCATATTATTCCACTTCTTTCCCCAGCTTCCTCTTTGTTCCCAAGATATAGCAGGTGATGTCTATCGAAAATTCTCCATGAAGCATGCTAAATGATTTTCTGCTACTTGTGCTGCTATACACCAGTAATTTTATAATCTGCATGCATATTCATATATAGCTGTGATAAAGTGCACACTTGTGGAACTAGGAGAACAGGATTTGATTTGTTTTATTGAGGACAGTAGGTTGGACTGTTTTCACCAGGCCTTCTAAATCAGTTAAACTTTGGAAAATGGACTTATTTTCTTCTGGCTGGTCCAGAATATCCAATTAACATTTCAGTGACTTAAGCACATCTTACAATAATCCGTCTCCTGGAGCTGCCTTAATTGCTCATAGGAAAATAAGTTTGTGCCATAAAAAAAATGTATTTTTGGGCTGGAAGAAGATGAGCCTGGCAGTTCAGAATGCTGAACAGATGGTGGTGCAGAGTCCTGGACTGCAAATTCAGCTGTGCTTTGGGGTTCCTGCAGATTAGGCCACCCCTTTGGAATGCTGCAGAGCCACTGAGGATCCATTCAGGACCCTTTTATAATAGCTGGTGTTGCATCCTATGTTGAACCACAAAAATAGCAGTTGTTATTTTCATTTTCACATAATAATAGTGCCACATAAACTGCTGGATCTGCTTTCTAGCTGTGAATATAGGCAATCAGATGCTACCTAGCAGCTGTGCTTCTGTGGGAATTTACTGTAAATATCTCAGTTAAGTATTTTCATTCTTTGGTAAGTAGTATTTGTTGAATAATGCTAAAATATATTAAGGTTTCATGTTGTTAAACTGGAAGCAAACTCCTGTATTTTATTAACTATGTACAAAAGTATTCTATTAATGCAACATTGTAGTTTATGCTAAATAAAATAGTTTCTTTGGATTCTATGTGATTATTGTAAGTGTTCAATACTTGGAGATCTTAAAATCCACTAGTGTTTAATAAAAATGAAAATCTATAGCTATGCTGTTCACACACAACTGAGGCTTAGATATTATTCTCCTACCACTCATCACTTCAAATTGCATCTTCCTCAACAGCTGGGCAAGAACAGAGAAGTCGTCGTCTGTGGACATTATAGTACATTCTAAGCATTAATACAATTAGGTTATTTCATGCAACCCATACGCAAGGATAGAACAAAACTGAGTCAAAAATCTTTCAGGAGAATGTTATCCTTGTGCCCTGCTCATCTAATTATAAGAACACCCACATCAATTGCTTCTGTGGATCAGAACTACAGCATTTGAAAGAAAAGGGCTATTAGCTTAAAACCAGCACCATATCCTCTGTACCCACAAATCTGAGAAGCAGGTCAAAATCACTAATATACTTCTGATAGTCTCATTTTGAAGACAGGGACTTTAGTCTTGCCTTAACTGTAAGTCTCACCCAAGGAGCAATTCCCTAATAAAAAATGATGCTACATTCTCTGCTACCTCTAGCCTAAGGAGTGGTTTTATGATCTATATATATATGCCCATATAGAATGTGTAACATGAATTTTAAACTAGTAGGTCAGAAACTCAAAGCTGGAGTTCTGTAAGCAAGAATAACACCATCCTCTCTTTCTACAGTTATGTATAATACTTTGTATTTAAGGATAAAGACTTTCAGAGACAGGTATTTCCTGGAAATTGCTGACTGGCTGGAGGAGTTGATGCTTTTGGCATTTGCGTGAGGTACTTAACCTAGCCGGTCATTAAATGGTAGCGATTGTCTGATCTGGAAATAGTTAATGCCATTATAAAGACAAATAAAAATGATTCTCATTGAAAATGAGAACATTGAATATTACATCCCCATAGGTGTGGATTTTTACGCATAGTTTTGGATTTTTGCTAGTAATTAAAAAGCACAAGCACTAGCAGACACCAGATTGTCTTTTCTGGAGTCTATCAAATTTATAATTCTTCTTAGGTTTTATACCCTCAGGGGTAACAGTAGTAAACAGAGGAGTAGCTACATAAGATGGCATCTCCCTACTCTAACTAATCTACTTGCTGTAAATACAGAACCACCATAGTCTCACTCTTGTCAGTTTAAGCACGTTTTTGTTTTGTTTAATTTACTCCTTTCAGCACTAACCAACTGGAGCTGCCAAGGGAAACTTCACTGCATAGAAGCTCAGTTGTCAGTGGTGCTGACACCAACAGAGTTGTCATAATTCCAGGGAAGGAACCTCTACATCTAGAGCACGCAAACAGGGGAAGCATGAGTTCTGAGTGACTGATGGCAATGGGGAAAAATATTAAAGCTATTAAACAAGCCTGGAACTAGTGTGATCAAATGGAGATTTACTGTAAAAGTTTGAGTCTTAACGCTAGCATGCATTAAAAGAAGGTGCTCAGCTCTGATCACTACTGTGTTTTAGAACAATAAAAATGAGGATCTGATTTTTGTACTCTGAATTTCATCTGAACCAAAACCTAGGGACTAGGAAGGAGCCTTTCAATTTGCTTCCCTTGACTTTATGGACAATATTGTGCACACCACCACCACCACCACCCCAAAAAAAAAAACCCCAACCAAACCAACTGCAGTGAAAACGGTAGCTTTGTGTTTTCTGGCAGAGTCATTTTGTAATATGGTGTAGGTGCTGTAGTCCCCAGTTCTATTCATACAGGCAGTAGCAGAAGCCTTGAAAATGGATGTCAAAACAGAAGAGAAGGGATAGAAAGGGAGAGGTGCAGAGAAATAGGTTCTGCAGCAATACAGAAACACAACTGAGAGTTCTGTTCAAGTCTTCTCATTCTCAGTTTAACGAGCTATTCATCAATCGTATTCATGTCTCTTTTTTTTTTTTTTTCCCCCACTGATGGCACAGTCTTACAGTTTTGAGAACTTGTATCTTTGCTGGGAAAAAAAGGGGATTTTAAAATGAATTAGTTTAGTCATTAAAACAGACGGAAAGTTAGATTAAAAGAGAACCATGATAAACTGGACAATCAAATAAATAGAAAAAGACCTTAATCCCCCCCCCCCCCAAAAAAAAACAGATGTGCCTCCTGCAGATCTCTGTGCGAAGAGAGTGCAGTCATGAGGTAAAGCATCATATACATACACAAATTTTTCATCCTGAGGCTTTTTCTTTGAAGAACAATAGCATGTATTAATCACTTGAAGTTCATGCACACAGATTTCTTTTGGCTGAACATATAGTCTGATGACTAGGGTTGCATCTGCCTATCATCTAGATATGTAATCAGATTTAAAGCTTTTCTCAGTTACTTGAGAATACAGTTAAAACCAAATGTCATTAAATGTGTGCAATCTGTGTACGTACTGAGGTTTTTATCTTTAAATTTATGACAGTTGATGAAACTCAGTGACCTCTTGAAGAAGCTTATGTTGCAGGGTGATATTAGCACAAGAAAAAAAAATGCTACCAAATGTAACATCATGCTGTTCATTTGAAATTCACAGAAAGCCTCAGTTTGCACATAATTTATATATTGAGCCAAGTCTGTGATCATCTGTTTTAATATAAATCTCTTTCTCAGAGTTACATCACAATGAATTCAAGAATGCTAAGTAATACAAATGTTGAAAATGCTATATAGATGCAAAGATCCTTGTCAATGTGCTATGCGATTTGTGCACTATTCACATAATGTGCTACAATACTGACATATTAAATCAAGTGATTAGAGCTCCATGCTTCCAGTTTTAAAGTAGATACCTTTAAGCTGAATATGGTTCCCCAGAATTAGTTTCATTACTTTCACTCTGCTTGTTGCAGTGCCCCAAAAATTCATCATTGTTCCAGTTCAAGTCTCTCAAATAGAACTTTTAAACCTTATTTAGTATGTGTACATAAAGTGGGAAAGAGTTGGCCTTCTACAACACTTCACAAGCAAATGTAGAGCATCTCAGTCTAAACAGATTGGGGTATTCTTGGTATTTTGCAAAACATTTAAAAAATCAAATTGACAAAGTTTACTGATGAGAACAAGACATCAATACAAAAGATGAGGAACACATTTTCTTGCCTGGATGCACTGACAGACTTATTTGAATGTAGTTACCACTAAACAGGTGGAGATGTCACTTGAAAAGCTGCATGATTGAAATATATCAATCCTCTAACTATATTGGGGCATATTAAAAAGCAAGCCCAAAAACATCCCCATCTGTGTACAGAAAAATCCACAGACTTCCTAGCACTCAACACCTTTGGGGAAGCAGGGAGGAGGAATACTGTGCACCACTATGCCGGGCTAAACATCCCAGCCTGAACACCCACCTTCGGGGACCACAGGACAATATTTAAAAAGTGACAGTGTCGTGGTTTAACCCCAGCCAGCAACACAGCACCACGCAGCCACTCAGTCGCTCCCCCCCCACCCAGTGGGATGGGGGAGAGAATCGGGAAAAAAAAAAGTAAAGCTCGTGGGTTGAGATAAGAA
>JAVKLA010000084.1:19982814-20009626 GCA_034782735.1 Sagittarius serpentarius
TACCACACTGAAAACACAGCACTGTACCAGCTACTAGGAAGACAATTAACTCTATCCCAGCCGAAACCAGGACAACAGTCAGTGCTCATGAGGAAAAGCAATATTTACTATGGGTTGGAGAAAAAGTGCAAAATGATTCCAAGAGCTCAACAAAAGACATCAGATGAAAAGGCTCCACATTTAAGTGGCATATGATTTTCATGGGACCTGACTTACAGTATCCGAGTGCTTGATGCTGGCAGTTCTTCATGTTCTGTCATAATTAGTCTACCATTTGCTCATTTTGCTCTTGTTCTCAGCTACTTATTATGTTACTGGCTGTAGCTTATTTGCATGCAGGGCTTCATATTCTGTTTCAGTACCATTTTCTCCTGCAGGAAATCTTTCTTTCTGGTTCTTCATTGGCCTTGTGCACTGAGGAGGACCTAGACCTGCAGGTGATATCTTTGTCTTAAGCAGAAAGTGGGTCACTGGCTTTTCATAAAACTGGGGATAATGCTTCCCTAGATTTTATCTTCACCTGCTGCTCCTGCATTTTTAAAAACATCAGACACATCCCAGCTCCCTGGGAGACACTCCCATATTATTTCCCTCAAGCAGGCCTCAGTTGCGTTTTCATCCTCCGGCTGGGAGAGCACAATGAGACTTTCCCCAGAAGTCTGTCAATGCAGATCATTTAATTAGGCCAGGCTGGATCACTCTAGCAGAAGTGCAAAGCTCTTTTTCCCCCTGGAACTGCTAATGCTGCCTTCCCAGTGTTCAGACTTGGTGGCTGGGGAGATGAAGTTAGGACATAATGCATCCTTCTTACTCTGGTGCATGCACTGTGGCTTATTATTATATGTCTAAAATATTCAGCCTTAATTTCCTGCCCTCTTGCACTTCAGTGTTTCCCCATGTTTGTACATGGCATAAGAGCAATGCCGTTATTCAGCTGTACTTGTAGAACTCAAAATGTTTTCCCAGGCAAAAGAAGCTAGTATCATCGGTGAGTACATCTTGATAGTTGAAGACTAAACATGACAAAGGTTTTCTATATATCTTAAACAAGTATTACAGATGAAACGTATTCAGAGTTAAGGCCGTATTCAAAAGATAGCCAAACAATTCAGAAAAAATTATGTAGCTAAAGCACTGATACAGCTTCATTTATGTCACGATGTTGTGCGAGAACTACAACTGTGATGAAGGAGTTTTACTATTTGTAGTGCTAGATGGCCTGAAACTGCTTCTTAAAGGTAGAGAGGTTATGTCTGCCCTTTTATTTTTCCTGTTTGTCTTATTGTTAAATGGCATAGTTAATATTGTCTGGCTGTGCATTTATTACCTTACAGCTTAACTGAGACCAAAGAAATCATGAGAGATCTTAACAGTACAGCCTTTAATAAACTTAAACTAAGGCTAACAGAAATATCCTTCCTTATTCAAAGATAAGTTTATGTTCAGTAAAGAAACTCACATTTGGTTATATAAGAAAAAACTTTGATTCAAGCAAAAGCATATCCAAACTGAAGTCATGGAGTCGTGACTGCTTATCTGCTGTAGGTACACTGGAGAAAGAGCAAATATATATTTCTCCTGCTTATAGGAACCCCACTCACAGGCTTAGTCTAGTCTTAGAAGTATCCTGTTAGTGAGAATAAGGTTCGTTGCACCTTTTGTTTGGTATTTAATATTCTTGATGAACTTCTTTGAATAATGGCAGTTGTGGTGATGGGCTATTTGTAGCTATTGATCCTCTACAGACCTGCCTGCTCTGAGGTAATCAGCAAAATTAACACAGGCAACTAAACTGCCATTATTATTGACCCAAGCTGGATTCACAGCAGTGACCCGGTGCTAGAAGACCCCATTATCCAGTCCCCAGAGCCTCCTGTTCTTCTGCAGTGTAGGCTCAAGTATAACGCAGAAAAATCAGCCAGTAGAATTTCCATGCTAAAAATCCTGTGATCCACTAAAGCAGAATTATGATTCCCTTATCCCAATTTAGCCTTTTTTTTTTTTTCCTTCTTCTTCTTTTCAGACTTAGTGACAGTTAATGAAAGGCAAAGCTTATTTTCTGCCAAGGAAGCTAAACTGAAGTATGGTTGGGTGATCAGGACAAGGTGTCAGTCAAGGGAGAAGACTTAATTTTTCTACACTGCCAGTTTCAGTGTGACACCAGATGAATGCAATTTAGGGACTGCAAAACCAGTCAGGATTTGCAATACACTGCTACCCACAGCCCTGATGTAAGCGTATAGGCTCTATTGTAGTACCTGGTGAGCTGGATGCCCAAAATGCCATTAAGTGGGAATACAGCCAAGAAACCCCGTAGGCAGTGAGGGTAGGGTGGCAGCACTCTTACGGTTAGTGATTTAGTAACTCAGCTCCGTTAAAGCCTGACTTCTGAGCCTGCTTGAAGGCCATGGAGCTTCAGTAATGAAAACAGAGTCAGTCAGAAAACTGAGGTATCTCCATAGTTAGACAGCAACTGAGCAGACGTGTTGAGGGTATACATTTGGACTTGAGTAGCTATGAGGTGACATAAGTAGGATACTAGTATTTATGTTTTTCTAAACAAAAAAAGAAAGGACACAAAGAGAAAGGATTATAGAGTAAGATTCAGGTATGCAGGAGTATCTTGGACATCTGCGTAGTACTAATAATGTAAGAGAACAGTAAGAACGGAGTTATTTCCTAAAGGAAGACAAGCAGGGAGCCAAGGACAGCCATAGCACTGGCCAGGCTACAAGCTCACCTGCAGGGCACAGTCCCACAGCACTGGTGTCAAGCAAAAGCAAGACAAGAAGTCAGGTCTGATGTCAAATTCAAACACCACAAGAATAAGAAAAGAAAAAAGAACCTACAATGTGGCTTAAGCGAAGACCAAAGGTCTGGGTTTGAGCTTAAATGGGGTTCCTGGGCCCACAGCTGGAGGGCATATATGGATGGAGGTCCCAGGTGAGGCTCTTCAGGACAATTAATGGCTGCTGAAGACCTTTACTATGTGGGAGATATGAGCAATCCACCCACACCTTTTGGGGATGGCAGCTGGAGGACAGATGAGCTAGCCTAGAGCATCTAAATGGCATTACATGCCTGTGTTGGGGCCACTGAAACCCACCTGCAGTGACTAATTGCAGTATAAGCATTACAGCACTTCCTCACTCTGTGTTAGTATTCTGAGAATAAGTAAATTAGACTGAGGAACTCAGCAATTATGGCACGGGAAGCTGCAGGAACATCTTAATTTGGAGTTGGATAGGATGGGCTTTCCAGAAAGAAAATTGATAGTTAAGAAAGTTCATCTGTGCTTGATTGGAACAAACTCTTAAATTGTTTCTAATTTTTACAAACCAAAAATAAAATAGATTATTTTTCTATTAATAGTTTTATTTTTTTTCTAACTCCAGTTAGGGAAAAAAATTATATTAATACTTTTTGATGAAGAATTTCCAATTGACTATACTGTGGAATATGGGACACTAAGAAATTGAATGAAGAAATGCACCAGATCCTTTTCTTCAAAGAGTTATTGTTTTGACAAAAAATGCAATAAACAGAAGCAAGCTTGACCTGCTGAGCTTTAATAGAGGTTTTGGTGCAGATTACGTAACAAGTTCTTAAAATATGATGCAGTAACTGTTCTTTCTTCCCTTTTTTGTGAATTTAAAAATGCCCTTCTGGTGTCTTAATAAACTAGTTGTGATGTTTTTTCCTGTTTTGGGGGGTTTGCTGGTTTGGGCTAAGGCATCAAACCAAGTTCTGAGTTTGCTTAGAGGTAAAAGGTTTATTTTAGTCAGTTCCTTATACCTTGCATGAACACACTACACGCAAAGACTAGCACTTGAGATTTATCTGTGTCATCAGTAAGGAAGAGAAAATGCATTAAGAAAAGCTGATAGACTGAGTGTTGAGATTCTTGATGCATTTTATGAAGAACATAAAATCTGCTATATCTTTGCTTTTCATCAGCAGTGTCTGTGAGTATAGCTTCTTTCTCTACTTAAAAAATCTTGGGGGAAAAAGCTACAATTCCGTATTATTTATAAGTACCTAACTCATTTTTGCTGCTATTAGTAATTCTTCAAATTGGACTTAGAGATGGCAATGGGTATTTAATTCAGGTGTCTGAGGTGTGATTGGTCAGAAGTCATATAGTAGGACTTCCTCTCTTTGGTTGTGATGTAGGTAGAAGCGGCTTTGATTAAGTGTGGGCTTAAAAACCTATCCTAGAGAGTGGAGGAAGAATGACTACCACAGACTTTTAAGGTATCTTTTGAGCCTTTTCCTTTCTTGGTTGCTGAGGCCTAGTCTGGATGCCTTTCCTATCAGAGCAAGTAAGGCTATGTGCATGTGTAAGTTGAAAGACAAACAGGGTATTCTTGCTGGGCATGTAAAGTTGCAAAATGGCCAGCCTGCCTTACACAGACACTGATACCACCTCCTGCACTTTGGTGTGGGGTGCAAGCTAGGGTTTGGTCAGACAATGGGAGAAAGCTTCATGCTTGATTCCCCCCGCCCCCCGCCCCGATCAGCAAAGGGTTATTTCCTATAGTAGCTCAGAGTTAGAATTCTGATACAATTCAGTGGTACCAATTACATATAACCATAATATCAGGGACAAGGCAGTGTATTTCTATCACTCAATTTCAAAGTGAAATGACAAGAGAATGAGAAATAATGGTGACAGAATAAGGAATATGCATCATTTATTATCAGGATCTGTGTTGTCTCAGTTCCTGATTGGTTTCTTTTTTTCTAAGGGAATAGTTAATGTGTGATATTCTGATTTTTAATGATGGCTAATACAGAACTGGGGTCTGGTGTAAAGCTGTTATTTAAACTGTTTTAATTTATTATGAATATATAAAATAACTAAAGTACTTGATGTGCACTGCATCATTAGAATTTGTGCTGAACTCTTTTTAATCTGATTAGTTATTTTATATGAGAGTAGAATTAGATGATTGTACTAGAAATGCCAAGAGGTAGATTTGACGTCTTTATTTAAGAGAGAATCTGTTAATCCAATTTCCCAGAACATATGCTACTTCTGTTGGTTGTAAATCCTTTTCAAGATGACTTGAGTTTCCCTTTGCTTACTCTGAACAATTTTTCCTACCGGAATCTGACAATTATGAAATAATTATGATTTTTTTTTTAATTAAATGATTGTTTTACAAAAATAAAGCCAAAAATAGCCACACACACAATTACTGGAAAATACACAGATATGACTATTTTGAAATACTGTTATGATTCTGGGCATTAATACAGCTTTAGACTACTTTAATGCAAATAACAAAATTCAACTTAAATAAGTTTCACTGAAATTTGTTTTAAAAGACCATCAACTGTACTATGTAAAAAAATTGTAGATTTTATTTTTGTTTCCAAAAAACCCACCCTAGCCCCCACCCTGAAAAGTATGCAGAGACAAAGTACCATACATGTATAGGTTGTAGTATCTCCTGAAGCCATATCCTTAATTTACAGATTGACCAAGAGTTTCTTTATACTTAAAACTGAATTTGGGTGAAGTTAAGGAGGTCACTTGGAACTATTGTGAGATAAATCTATGGACAGAAAAGTGCAGACAGACTTTTGCAAATTTTATAGCTGGCCACAAAGACAAAAGGACAACTAACTTCCCTCGTCTCATGTAGCAGCCTGTAAAGCATATACTCTACAGTTTTACACAGATCTAATGTAGCCAGTCCAATTCATAGCACTGTTTAATTAATATGAAGTACTTCATGAATCTGCATCCTATCGTGTTACAACACAATGACACCAGTATGCTGTCTCATTTGATATATCTGCATATCTCCAACTATTGGTAACAAAAGTTATGCGTGTGGATCAAATGCATTTTGTAGCACGTTCATCACTTTCCTTCTGTCTGTTACTTTCAAACCCCATGTATTGGTATCCTGTTGATTCTCTAGATTAGAACAAAACCCAGGCTTGGAAGTTGGGATATTATTTATGTATTTATTTGTTCTAAAGAAGCTTCCTTATATTCATTTTAAGAACACAACAAGATTTCATGCTCTCTTCTTATCTTCTGTTTGAACGATACTGTCCAGTTAATTAGTTTAACTTTATCATGTTGTCTAAAAGCTCCTTGGCCTAAGTAAAAAATGTCCACTTGGAAAATGCCCTTGAATTCAGTAGACAGCATGTGATGTATGAATAGAGTAAGAACAAACAAACTTTCTGAGCACAAGTGCAGAGGATTTATGATTCATACTTTCTTCTGCAGGAGTGCATGATTGGTGGATTTGGACAGTTATAAGTTATTTGTATTGCATTGAAATCTGGAGATCTCAGGAGATACTGTATTCAGAGCCAGCTCTTTCACTGGGTATGTTAGGAAGGTGAACAGAGAGGTGAAGTTCCTCCAGTTCACACAATAAATGAACAGCCAAGTTGGTATTTTGGATGCGTGGCTTGTTAGGGAGCATCTGTATTGACTGGGGAAAATACAAATGAAAATGGAAGGACTAAGATCTGTTCCACTGCAGGGGAAGCTGTCCAGGAATTTGGAGGAAAACAACTAATGTGTAAGAAATAGAGGCAAGAGAGATAAGAAAGAGGAACTTGAAAATGATAGTTTCAAACATTTTAATTTATTAATAAATACTGTTCCAAGTAGGGAAATCAGCAAAGTTCTTAGATGTTTTGCCTGTAGCTTGACAAATAGTAGCGAGGCTTCATTTGTAAAATGAACATGCAGGTTCAGTTTTAAACTCCAGCTCCTCTCTAAATGGATACTTGTATTCCAGCTTCCAGTTCAAGCCTATTTCTAACACATTTCGCTGATAAAACACAGGCGCTAACAGTTGAAGTGGTTACACATCAAGTCACATTTTGTTTAATTCCTGCCTAAAACAGTCTTTTTCTTTTTTTTTTCTTCCCCTCCAGATTTAATCGGGGAGTCTTAATGCTAAAACACTCTAGTCTGCTGAAACATTTGATTAATTTTGTGTGGTTGCAGTTTTGTAATGAGACCCTGAAAGCAGCCAGGAAGCTTTACACAGCTCCACTGAACATAGCTGTGAATTATTACTGTGGGAACACTCCAAGGAAATAAGTACAGCATCCAGTCTCAGTGGAAGGTTTCTGTCTGATTGGTTTTCCAGTCACAACTTCTTACTCCTTATGCTACAGAGGCTGGGATTCTGGTGAGGGTGCTGGGCTCGGTCCAGGAGAAGGGCAAATATTTACAGCGTCCAGACAGCTTTCTACCCAGTTATAAAAATGGGTGACCACGGCACAGGGTTTTGAGAGAAGATTTAAGTGAAGAAGAAAATACCAATGAATCTGACTAACATGGATGGGAGTAAATGTTGAAATTTGCAGATAAACACACAGCTTTTGAAAACATCATAGTAAATTATGGGAAGGTTTGGCTTAAAAAAACCCAAGACACTGTCTAGTCCATACCTTTCCACAAGGCAAGATAACTTCTATCAAGCTTTTCCTGATAAATGTTCCTGTAATATGTTCTTCAAAATCCTTCGGTGCTAAAGCAGTACATCACAGTTCTCCACTGTCCTCACCGCACAAGTGTTCTTCGTGTCTAGCCTGAATTTCTCTTGCTGAATGCTAAACCCATTATTCCTTCTTCTGCCCTCAGAGGATAAACAATTTATTAACTCTTTCTCTTCCACTTTGTATCTTGTACATAGAGATTTAGAATCAGAATCACAGAAGAGGGGTCTTTCAGAGAATATACGATCCTAATTCTTTCAGTCTTTTTCTTGGATATTTCAATAAACCTATGATTATGTGACATCTTGCTGGGTCTCTGGTACTTCTTATCATTCTCCTGTGGACATTCTGTGGTTGATTTGAATTTTTCTTCAAATGCAGTGCTCAGATGATATATTCCAACTGAGACACTATCAGGCTGGATAGAGGAATTGCTTCACGTTAAGACACTTATTTATGTTTCCTAATGTGATGTTTGCTTTTGAGCAGCAGTATGATAACGCTGATTTCAGTTTGTGATCTATCATAACTCTGGTATCCTTATCTGGAAAATTGGTGCTTATCACGTTGTTCCCCCCTGTTGTTGTTGGTTTTATTTTTGGTTTGTTTGGGTTTTGGGTTTTTGGGGTTTTTTTTGTATTTTTTTTTTTTGTAGTTGATTAGTGCTAACTAATGCTTTGCATTTATCCTGACTGAGTTGCACCTGGTTATTTCAGATCTTTTCTTCAGTTTCTCAAGATCACTGGGTATTCCAATACCATTCCCCAAGCATTCATAGCTTTTTTGTGTTACCATATTCCATGTTCCTTGTTAATTAATTAGCAGCATTTGGGTTTTCTTCCTAAATTTTGTTGTGCTTTGTTATTTACAGGAAAACAGAAGAAGAAGGCTGAAAATATATAGGCATGCATTTGCATGTGCTGTTTCATTTAAAATACTGCCTTGTGTCTGGCAATATTTGGTACAAATGTGGATGTTCAGAAAAATATGTAGGAGCAGATGGAAAAAACAGTTTGGAAAACCTTGAGGGGAAGAGTGAGCCAGTAGAGTCTTTGAGTTCTGTGTATGATAATATTCTCGCACAGGTAGAAACCCGGAGAAACTGAAGATGGTCCACCATCTTTCATCATCGAGGTAACTTGAAGACAAGAAACTTGAGGAGCTAGCTCGAAGTTCACCTGCTCTTTGGTAGCTGTCACCAGGCGCAGAAAGGGAAGAGGGATAAGAAATAGCAGTTTACTTGCCCTTGGTACAAGGGAATGATATACAATTTCCATAAAGGATATCCATCTGTATCTCTGAGTTATTGGTCTGAAACTTCCTTGCTATGTAAATCGTTCTGAGGTATTTTGAGAGGAGTGAGAGATGTATCTTTTTCCAGAAGGATGTTGTGCTGCTTTTCATTTACTAAGTTGCTAATATTCATGAGACAAGAGTGACAGTAGTTGACTATTTTTGAAGGCTATGTGCAGAGATAACTCTCCTCAGCACGATACTAGTGGTGTGCATTGGGAGGGAACTCCTGCTTTGCTTAGATGTTATGCCTGGCATTTGACTATTCCTGTTCCAAAATAGGAATGCCAAATAAAGTTGGATTCCAAATGCTTCAACTCCCCTGAGCAAAGTAGTATTTACATGGACAAAAATAGATTTAACATCCTATCACCAGCCCTTTAATGCATGTTTTAAATATCAGGAAATCTTCTGGGGGGAAGGAGTAGGGAGAGTTGTAGTTATGTATAAATAAAATGCCTGAGCTGTAAATAACAAGAGACATCAGAGGTGGAAAATCATGCTTTTTGGGTAGCCTGTGACTAGACCTTAAAAATTCCTTGAAAGTATGATTTTAAAAAAACAATTGTCTTCATTCTCTTTTTCATTTAAAGAACTTTAAGATGGAATGCTTAATTAAGATCAGGTTGCCAGTGGTACAATTATGCCCTTTAATTATATACTGTCCCTTCTAGATGACCTTGAGATTTATTGACATAGAATTACCAGTCCCTGGCTTTTTCCATCTTTTGCATTTTTGCAGCACCAAATTTTTCCTACTCTAGACAGACCCACCTGGCATTTCATCCATGACCACAAATAAATTAAATGGTCTTGCTAGGATTGCAGATTTTACAGATAGAAATCTAGCAGTTGTCATTTACAGCAGGCTGTGGAGAAAGCTTTGTAAAATGTGATACAGTAGGAAACACCACCCTCTTGGCTGTCAGACCAGCCTGTGTGAGAAACTGAGAGCTGGAAAATCATCACTGAGAAATAATGATAACTGAGGAAAGGAACTTGGGTATATAGTGTGTATGTGTCTATGGGCAACAGTGGTGGAAAAATTTCAACTGACCAGCTCTAGAAATCACCAAAAAAGGACTTCAGAAAATTGTTTAAGATTTTTCAAAATTCTTCACTTGTGTTTGAAATTAATTTGAAATTTAAAAATATTTTTTATATCATCTGGGGGGAAAATGAGCTCCAATTCAATGAAGATAATGCTGCCATTTGAGCACAGAGTACTCACAATCTGGGAGGCTAATGTTGTCTGACTGAGAGCAAGGGCCAAAACCTCTGAGTCTAGCATCAGGGTGAGTGTCTTCACCCAGAAACAGTGGACTTCCTTTTCCTTAGGACCTTTTTCATTTTGTATAAATGTAAGTTTGAATTGGTCATTCTGGGACCATAACACAGCTTCTTATGCTCTGGGTTTGAATTTAGTCCTGAACCTCAGAAGCCTCTTGTGATGAAATTTTCATGCAAATTTGGTAGGAAAGTATATCTTTCAATGAAGTAATATTTTTCTGTTGAAAATCCATTTCTTTATATAATACCTAACCATTTTTATTCATCTGCTACTGAAACAGAACAGATACCCTTTGTGCTGTCAAAAAACTCTATCCTCTAATCCAAAGCATGTATGCAAAGTTTTCCCAGAACAAAGCAAAGAACAACAAAACTCATCGAAGGGGAGATGCCAGAAGTTCTTGAAAACACATCAAATATCTATGATAGTCTTTATAAAGGGAATTTGTGTAAAATAATTTTAATAACAACTGTAGTATTTTCAGAAATTAGGCCTTATAAAAATCAAAAGAAACAGGGTAATGTTCATCTACCTGGATTAGAAAGGAACAAAATGGAACAAATACAAGAACTGTTATTGACTATTTGCTTCTTTTAATTAGTATAAGCCCCAAATTTCCAATAATACAGTACCTGGGCTCCCTCTGTCATTGCAGCAGTCGATCCTGTTCTGTTTTCATAGGTATTACTAATGGAAGTGGCACGTTTTGAAATACAGTCTGCCTTCATTGCCCAATGAGATGTCATGTAAGAGGGAATTAACAAAGGTTAGGAACTAACATAGGTTCCTGGCCAGTAGTTGCTAGTAGAGGAGGAAACAAACTTCTCAAGTGAAAATACTAAAATGTGTGAAACAAATGCTTTCAGAGTAGGGTTGGATGGGAATATTCTTGTGGGGAAGAATCAAGTGACAGAAATATACATATATACATCTTTGGAGAAGAGTCCTGGGAACAGAGTCTTGGAGGATTTTGACAATTAAAACAGAAAGCATGACTGGAAGCAGTAACCACATCTGAGCTGCTCGTTCCCTGCAGGAGAATTTCCTAGGACTGGCAGCAGAGCTGCCTGAGTAGAGGCTTTGTGTCTCTTCATTCACTCTGCCTCTCAGATCTCCGTAACCCTCAGGGACTGACGCAAGGCTTGTTCACTTGGTTTAGTCTTCCTCAAAGTTTCCTTCTCCCCTGACAGTTTCTTATATGCTTCTGGTGGCGTCCAGCAGTGATTGTTGTTTTGATATGGTAATAATTCTTCGTGCTGCATGCTAGAGAGCTCTGAACAATTTCTGCCTGTTAACTTTTGTGTACTTCCACAGTAATAAGCACTTTTTAATGGAGTCATTAAATAAACCTGTAAAATTCCTTGTAAGACATTTTAGGACTGCTTCATCTGGATCTTCAGAAAGCTAAAAACTCTAGTTATAGTTTACTGTATGGGGGAAAGCAACTGTCTGAAGTCTAGAAAGCCTTGCTTTAGCAAATGGAAATAATTAAAACAAAAGTAACATTTTAAACATCTTTTTTTTAAGCAGAGATTATGTACTGAGGGCACTCTCCAATATTGCCACAGGTGACAACTGCCACAATCTAGCCAAAGACTGTCCTTCCCAAGAAGAAGAAATGAACTGTCCTTATTTAGATAAATGTTGCAGAGTTGTCAGTTCATTAAATAAAAAAATTATTCTGTCACTTAGACTATGTTTTTCTTAGGTCTTTGCTAATTTGTCTGCAGTTAGCACGTGTAGCTGTGCTTCTGACTTCTGCCCAAACCAGATCTTCTAAAAAAAATACTGCTTCATTGTTGTTTAGGGCATACAATATTAGGGCTTTTATAGACCACAAAGATGAATCCTAGCATTTTAAAAAAACAAAACCTAAAACCAAACAAATAAAAAGGGAAGGACTCGGAGGAAGGGTTCATTTCGGAACCATCAAAAATTTTGACATTCAGAACTCTTTCTTATCTTTTTTTTTTTTTTTTTTTTAATTAAGCTCAAAATATTCAGCAGTTTTGAGTCAAATGCAGAACCAGTTTGGGATTATCCAAATCTGCATATGAGTCTTCTTATAAACTCTTCTACTGCAATCACTCTTTCCAGTTCTCAGCCTTTATACAAGGTGTTGAGATGCATCTGTGCTGCATGACTTGGTATTGTCATATTATCTTTTGGGGTTTTTTTCTTGAAGGGAGAAGCTGATGAGGTAATGAGAGAGGAAATGCATCAGGGATGCCCAGTGGGGGGACTTTGCTTTGGTAAATCTTCGTTATTCTTGAAGAAACTGGGTGGGGGGAAGCAGCTGGCTATGTGTGGGGAGAATGATAGGGGGAAAGGGAGTCAGGAACAGCACCTCAGCACAAGGAATCTGTTTTTGTGAGGCTCTCCTCACATACATGTACTATAAACATCACCAAGTAGTGTGAAGAGTTGAGGCTGTCCCTCTCATCTCTTCATGAAGCCAGCTCCACCCTGGCCTGGGTTTGCACGGGGGACAGGGAGTTGTGTTCAGCATTCACTGGGCTTTGCTTTGGCAGGGATGTGACTTACAAAAAGCTCTTCTACACTCTCCTTCAGAGCCGTGAGGGACGTGCAGCCTCCCCAAGGACCTGCTGTAGGCTCAGCACGCTCAGGGGCTGGCTGGCAGGGAGCTTCCCACTGCGTTGGGGGATCAGGCAGGAGAGTGAGTGTTCTGGGTAAAGGCGACAAATGTAACCATGCAGCATCCTTTTGCCAGAGTAACTAATGACTATACATTATATACATAGGGATAGTCCTGACTTCCTCTTACAGAATTTTTTTAAATCTGATTGTTTTTTTTTTTTATGCTGTGATTACTGGTTCTAATCCAGTTCCTGATGAGGTGGAGCATTAGACTGAGTTCTAACATCTGAAAATAAGATTGAACCCCTGTAATATTTACAGCAGTGCAGAAAAATGAAAGCATAATGCACTACCAGGCAGCGAATTGGAGAGATCTAACAATACTTGGATCTGGAAGTCTGGTCTTTTTATATGATATTGGTAGAAATGTGGATTACCTTTGGCTACTTGGGTGTAGGCTTCCAGATGCATCTTCACTGAATTGTCATGGTTACCCCTTGCTGTTTCAAAACAAATTTGGAAGCCTACCGTATTGCTGAAAAACAAAACCAGATTTCTTAAAAGAAACAAGAGTCAGATTTTAAACATACGTAATATGAAAAGCCAGTTTTCCAAAGGTGATAAAGCCCTATTTTATAGATAAATCCTTTGCTCTTTCAAAGAGCCTCGCCTTGAGTCTGGCTGCAGAACAGATTAGAAAATCCTAGCTAGGATTTAAAGTATGTTTTGCTCCCAATTGCTGTGCAAGAGGCACCCATATGTAGTCACAGTGCATCCGAGGAATAGCCTCAATGTTTGTATCGGTACATTTAAATACACAGTGATATTCTTCAGTTCATGAGCAGCAATCTGTTTGTGTCCAGATAGATGGAGAGCCTTTCCTTATAATCATAAAACACAAGAGAAAGCCTAGCCATTTAAAACCCAAATATTTGGCACCTCCAGTCTCACTGCTGCTCCTCCACAGCCATGCTGGCTTTTAACTTCCTCTTTTTATTAAACTATTAAAATGGGAATTTTTATTACTCCCAATTTAGCACTTCTAATAAAAAGCTACAGTTAAAAGCCTCTGTGGGTACTGAAACTTGCAGCTGTGATCGCTCTTGATGGAAATAAAGACAAACTCAGCTTTTAAAGCTTGCCTCTGTCAGGTGGTGGCTCCAAATCAGAGGGAGCTGGGTGGGATAACAGCTGGGAAGGAATTACAGCAGCAGGAGGGGGATGAGGAGAAAGGAGAGAAGGCGGCAGCAGAAGAGAAATACTAATTATGTGGTGCAGCTATTGTTACAGTATGAAAACACCCCAAAGTTTGGAGCTAATCAAAAGCCACTCCCTGCTTTGATACAGTACTTATTTAAACATGACATCAGTATTCAGCAGTAATGGCTTGAACCTCATTGGAGACTTTGGATAATTTTGCCATTAATGTAAAGTTCTGTAGTATACAGTGGTCCTGACTAGAGTATATCTCAGAAAAATTGTAGCAGCAGGGTGAGATAGCATGTTGTTACAAATCCTGGAAAGTGGATATTTGAGACAGTTACTAGCTGTAAAGGGCAACTTAACCTCTTGAACTGGGGATTCAAAGCCACAATAAAAGAAATTTCAATACAAAGAAATTTCTTTTATATCCAGCTTCCTAAACTGACATAATTCTCTTTAACACAGGACAAATAATAATATAAAGAAGTACAAGAATATGTTTTTAAACTTTTTTTGTTTTCTGCTGGAAATAAATGTTTTCATTGGAAAAAACACTGAGATGGAAACTGATATAACTATCTGAAGTTTTCTGTCTTAAGTCAGACTTTTTTATACTCCCTTTTTCTTTCTGTAAGTATAATATGTGGGAGGAAGATAGAGCCATATTTTCATTTACTAAAGTTGAATTCATCTTTACCTGCTGGACTGCAGGAATCAGTCTTGGGGTGAAAGGAATATTGCAAGTATGAACAGTGTCCCCTGCAGGGCCTTGGAAATCTCCAGGAACAGTGCTCTTCTCTGCTGACTGCTTTTCCCTCTGTCTAGGAAATGAGGCTCTTCCCTAGGTGGAGGTTATATGGCTTGTGATTTAATTTGTGTTTTGTTCCAAAACAAAAACCAGAACTGTGGACCTCTAAAATAAAAAAGCGTAATAGCATAAAACTGCCAACTCTTTCATTATATTTTTGATGACCAGAGGTATAGCAACTGAGCAGTTGGTCAGGTGTCTCAGTTTACAAAGCACTGCTGAAGGCTTGAGGAGGAAATATTCTTTCGCTGAAGACAAAACTCCCTTTGACTTCTGCTGGAGCTGTATTTCATGCTTATGATATTGTGGTGCACTCAGTTATGTCAGAGAACAGGTCAGCCCATCCAGATCCATTTTCAGAAAAGCTCCTCAGGTTGCATCTTTCAGCAATGTGACTGAGTTAAATTTAGCTCCACTGATTTTCCTGAAATTTTCTTGAATATAACAGTGCTGAAACTGGATGATAGACTGTGGGGGTTGCTGAGTCTGAATAACCTTTGGTGCTGCCTATCTTTGGTGCTGCTGTCTCTTCTTCATATTATATTCAATTGAAAGTCTACCTGAAGCCAAAGCCAGAATGTGCACACAGCATTCGGGCAACTTAGGATGCCTCTTAGGACAGCAGATTTTAGGTGATGGCAAGTATCAGCTTTCAGCAGTAATGCATGTCTGCAGCCGTTTAGGAAAGGGCTTGTGCCCCCAGCTCCCCGCTCCCTTGGAGGCTGCCCTGCTGCACCTGGTGGCAGGAGAAAGTGGGTGTCTGCTAAGCCGTCCCCGTTTAGTCCTGTGCTTTAAGGCGCACCTTTTCTGTCGGTGGTGTATGCTGAGGCATTTCTCAGACTCGGTCAGCGTTTGTGTTTCTCTCTGTGACTCTCCATCCATTTTGAATGACTCGTACTAGCTGGTGTTCAGGAGAGAGGCATTATCAGTTAAAAGTAGTTGTTTTATTACACTGCCATTCTATGAGTTGGCCTGATCTACAGCACAGACGAACCAGTTTTTCAAAAGCGAGAAGAAAGTGTATTACTACGGCCAGTATTTAAATATACAGCAGTGTGGCTGTCTGACTTAAGAACAGCGACTCAGGCATGCTTCTGGTGGGTGAGGAGAATGCAACCGCAGGGAATGAGGACAGTGTAAAGTGCACAAATATTTTGATGTCACCGAGTGAAAAGTTAAAGAAAATTATTGTAATGTAGGGAAAGGGAGAGAGGAATACGCCTTTATGATTGCACTAATCAGCCACACTGTTTATATTTCTCCAGGGCTAGAATCGGGGTAGGGGGAGGACACGACTGATTCTTATGAATATTTAATATATATATTTTTCAAATGTTTAATCAACTCAGTGAATTAAGGAGACTTGCGATGAACAGATGAAGTATTAGACTCTGTGGAGTGAAGACAGGCATTTAAATTACGAAAACAGCATGATAAGATTGTGCAAGCTGAGTCCAAGGACCCTTGATCTAGAGATTTAATGGATGGAAGGGAAGACAAGCAGGAATATATAAAAAGATCCTATTAGTGCCCTAGGGTTATCTGAGGAAAAAGGACTTTCCAGTTTGAGAAATTAATTTGAAAATGTTTACTTTTCATCCAGATATTTTATGAGGAACCCTATGGCAAAGTACAGAAAGAATAGGAAATATAAAAATAAAAGTGGGGAAGGAAGATACAGTAATTTAGAGGCTCTTTTCCAGTTTTTTTCACATTCCTGTACAGCATAGCTTTCTGCCTTTTGTAAAGGGAGATCAAAGCTGCAGGAGAAGCATAATCTAATGAAAGGTATCTGGGCCTTGGGAGAAAAGGAGTAAGTGTCTGAAAAGGGATGACAAGTGTATAGTTATTCCTCCTGTCAGATCTAACATGAAGTCGGAGAAACAAGAACACAACCTGCACCAATCTACCTCTCTTACACCATCAGGAGTGGAGATCTGAAGCAGTGGGAGGACACACACAGATATGTTGTCAAACTCACAGGGGAAAAAAAATGCTGCTGTTGTACAATCAAAAGAAAATAGCTGCAAACTTTCAATATGTGTACTATTTAAGAGTGAATGCAATCAAGTTTTTGATTGAAAACTAACTGAAGTGCAATCAGAGAGTGGTTCATGGAAGGCAAAAAGCTTTTCACTTTTGTCTATCTTAAAACATAGGTTTTGGTTATTAAGGTAGATTTATAGGGCTGCCATATCAAAAACATTTCTAAGCTTATGTAATAGGTAGCAAGGTCTCTGAAAGGTCACTTTCAAAAAGCTAGGACTTGATGT
This sequence comes from Sagittarius serpentarius, assembly GCA_034782735.1. NCBI lineage: Eukaryota > Metazoa > Chordata > Aves > Accipitriformes > Sagittariidae > Sagittarius > Sagittarius serpentarius. The sequence goes on from JAVKLA010000084.1 coordinate 19,999,763, forward strand.
ATACCATTTTAAAATAGTGCTGCTATATCATTAAAGCTGAAATTGTGAGGAAGTATTAGTTTTTACTCTCTTACCTATTTTTGGTCTTTATGTATAAATAACATAGGCATTATCATAAGGGCTGCTCAGGTCTAGCAGCAGACAAATACTTCTTTTAGAAACTCTCAGAAATTCTCAGTGTTGAGAATAATTGTGGATGTGTGTATTCTGATTCCCAGCAGAGAATTCACGTTTTGCAATAATATCACTTCACATATTGCCCAAGATTAAAAGGAAAGTTGTTCATGACCTGTCTTGTGATCCATGGCCTTAGCTCTGCCTGCAAAACCATGATCTCTTGGTCTCATTGACACCATTCAGCGCTGAGGTCCATGTCAACTTTGTGCTCCTCAGCATTCATTTTTGTGGGATTGTTTTTCTTAATAAGAAAAGATGAACAGAAAGACACCTTCCTCCCTTCTGCTCCATGTGGGCCTATAGGTAGTGCACCGTGTACTCTGTCCTCTACTTCTCTGGAGTGCTTCACATTCTCTTCATCTTCCTTCCTTTCCTCCTGTCTTCTGCCTTGACAGGTATTTCTTTCACCTGTGCTTGAAACTCTTCACTTTTTCAGTCTCTCTTGTGTGGCAGAGACTAGGACTTGACGGTCAAGGTGGAGAGAAGTCTTCAGCCCCTGTGGTGGCCCAGGTGCATTTCACATCACTTCCTGGTCTGCTGTTGAAACAGCTTAATATTTCTCTACATGTCTCAGGCACTGCATCACTGTGCAGCAGTGTCCTGATGGCCAGGTTCATAACAGCGCCATTTCCACCAAGCTGCATTCTTCCAGAACCAACAGTGCTTATGAATACTCTGAGAAATTATTTGCCATGTGTAGGGCTCTCTACTTTTTTTTAATCTAAATCTTACCTACTGTTTTGTTCCCTGATCACTTGCTGTTAAGCTGCTCTGGAATTTCTTACACCATCCATACTGTGAATATGATAAAATTATTTAGATCCTTTCAAATATATATGGTTTATAGAATATTTCCAGAAAGTCATCTTTTCAGCCCATAACCATCAAATCTTGGAAGTGTCTTGTGCTCTTTATTTGTCCAAGTTAATTTCTGAGACAGAAATCTTAAAACAATGTCATGGTTTGTTCTGAATTTAAAACAAATGTAGGAAAAAGTCTGTTCCTGGGAAATAATGTAAGTGGAGTGACAGCATCTGATAAATAGGTTATATTGAAATATTTGCACAAAAACTTCTCTGGGAACTGGATACATGGACACATGGAACAAAGACAGGACACTAACTCGTGACTTGACTTGCAGATATTCCACTGGGAATTCTTACCAAAATATTTAACTTTTTCAGGCAGAAGTAAAGGTGATTGTGGAGAGGTTGAAACATAAAGTTTACTTCTCCTGTCTGCCAGGCTGGTCTCTTTATTCCTCTCCCTCTGGTCTCTAATCTCCCATTTGACCAATTAGACACAACAGCACAGTCAGACTTAAAGGACTAAATGGCAGTATGAATGCCTCAAGCCCAGCTGAGAGGTTTGTGCATCCCTCTTCCATCCTGTGAGGGAAAGAACTAGAAAAATCCTGTCTCTAGCCTGCATAGTGTCCTAGTTCTGCTGTCTTCATATAGGGAACGGTACAGACCTGTCTTGCATTACAGCAGATTGCTGCACAGGCTCTGATTGCATGCTAGCCTAAAACTCTTTACCAGCTTTAATACCACGCGTTAGCAGTAATCATTATGTGCATTCCCAAATAATTCTTTAAAGGGAAAGTGCAGATATGTTCAAAGTAAACAATGAAAATACTTTTTCTGTCAAGGAAAACTCCTAGTGTAGTATAATAATGAAAATGGTAAAGTTGCTTCAGGAGCAATAGGCCTGTATATAGTTGAACAGGGTGCGATAGAGTATCCCCATACAATTATTTAGGCTCCTCACTTGTCATAACTAAGAGGTCTGGAAAGTGCAATCCGTCTTCAGCATGTGCTGTTGTGTCCCACAGCAAGTGGCAGTGAGTGTGTAACCATGTTTATGCACAGTTGTATATTGGAAAAGTTTGAGAGGACTGGGATACTAACAATTTGTGGTTTTGCAGACTCTTCTATCTGAAAACACTTCTCTGGCTGCTGTTGATCTCCTCTGGCCCATCCTGGAGGCAATAAGGGGAGCTAGTGAGCATGGCGATACCCATGTACAGCTGCCATTATCTTTCAGTTCCTCTTTTACATAGAAAATTTTGAAAGACATTTTCTTACACACCCCAAAAGTCTTATTTTCTCACCTTTTTAAAGGAAAGGGAAGGCATTTCATAACATAAGTACTGATGGTGGGATATTATAAAAATACTACAGCTGGATTAGGCAGCTGAGTCCTTGGCTTGGAATAGAAGAATGCCTGGAAAATTAAGAAACAAATGTTCTATGTAAGTAAGAAGAAAAATCTTTTTTTGTCCCAGATAAAGTTCACCCAGTCCCAAGTGTACAATACTCTTCTCTCCATCTCTGACCGTTAACTCATTTGTGTTTTATAACTCCATCATTCTGATGACCATTTAAAAACTCAGAAGAGATTACTTAACTATGTTCCTTTTCTGTTGCACACTTCTTCTTCTTTACTATCTCTGCTCCAGTGTAATCTCTGAAGAACACATTTTAGCTTGAGATGGTATTTTTCCTTTCTTGCTTTTGTATTTTTCTAGTTGTTTTGTTTTATGCACTTGCTTTGTTCTATGGGATCATGAAAGAGATAAGCTGCTGCTAAGAAGTTGTTTTGAAAACACCTTTGCTGTTCTGGCCTGAAAGACAGCGTGCTAAAGCATCAACTGAAGATCTGTCTTACCGTTCCTCTAGGATACTCTTCTTTTCTCACGCACACTGGCACAAACATGCACCTGAAGAAGCCACATACTGAGACCTTCTCTGGTTGGAGGCTGTACCTGCCCTGCAGAGAAAAAGCAGCCTTTGGAAGTGGCTGTAAGCCTGTTCTAGCCCATTGAATGCTACTTGTTTCCCATCAGCGTTGCTGCCTTGTGGCTGCCTGCCTGGCGGCTCCCATGCTGTGTGCTCTGGGCTGCAGACCCTCCTTTGCCTCGCAGGACGTGCTCTAGCTACACTGAAGGCAACTTGCGAGCCTGGCCTTTCGCCTGGCTTCAGGGCTGCCCCTAACACACAAGGCAGGTTTTCTGTAATTCAACTCCCAGATGAAACATATTGAGTGACTCCACAGGAGGTTCTATAAAACTCAGCCGAACACGCGGCTGAAGCTCCTCTGTATCATTACCCAGGGGATCCTGGGCAGATAGTTCTTTCCATTGTTACGGTGTTCTCTACGGTGACGTTTTCTGTTACTCGGATGACTTCCTTAGGTCTTGTGAAGGTGCCTTTTACAGAGATTTTGCGTACAAGTTTCTAAAGAGGGATCTAGTGGGTAACATTACCAAAGAATTTGGTCCCTCAGCTGGCAATGTAAAGATATTTTCATCTAACAAGTTTTTGGTTTTGGTATGGGTTTTTTTGTGTGTGTGTTTGGTGGTTTGTTTTTTTTTTAAATAATAGCAATATGGCCTTTTCTTGTAAGTAGCTTTGCTACTAAATAGCTTTTATCAAACCCTTGCTAGTCTCACTGGCCTCCTACTTTTCCAGATTTTCTCCAGTACCAAGTAGTTTGGGGTTTTCTCCTTTGCTTCTATTCCCTCCTCCTTCTCACCTTTTCCTCATTCCAGTATGATGAAATGGATGATAACTAGAAGACCTCCTCAGCTCGAGATGCAAAAAAATAAAAATAAGAGAAAAAAGGAAGTCAGAAAACTGAAAGGTATAATCAAAACCAGAATAACCCTGATCTGGACTCTTTCTCTCTTGAGTACTTTGAAATACTTTCATGTATAATTTTGGCCACTAGAATCAGATCACTGCAGTTTGGATCTAAATCAGGAATGAAAGATATTGGTCAGATAACCAGGTTACTCGGTCTCTAGGTGAGAGGAAAGTGGCTGAAGCTTGGAAGAAAAGGCAAAATGGTCAACACGTACATTTGACCAGTTAAGTGATTTGCTGTGAAACATTCACATTGAAGGAAGTCTTTAATTCATGGTGACAGGTGCAACATGAAATCTGTTTTGTTTCTTACCATATATTTTTCTGAATTGGAAAAATAAATCAGATGTTATAAACAAACCAAACAGTGTTTCTGTAAGCACGACAGACTCTACTCCTGGTTCACTTTCCTGACCAATCTTGACAAAGGTTTGCTGTGAGGTTTGCCAGATCATCAGGTACTTTCAGATGCTGACAGTGACTCTTGTACAACCGTCAGTTCTACTGTCACTCTGACAGAGTTGCTTCTTTGCAAGTAGTGGAATTTCTTTGATTGATTCTAACCTTTTTTCCTCTGAAAATCTGTGCTTTTGCAATGCTGTGGATTTTGCTATATTGTAGTACTGTTTAATACAGCTTTAAGTATCACTAAATGAGCATGATAGAGGACTTGCACGAAGTGGAGAAATGAAGGCACGTTCACAGCTCAGAGTATCACTGAGAGTCTTGCACGGGCTTGTTTAAATTCTTACAGTGTGAGAGGATATGAGGTCTTTAAGATCGCTAATGGCATGAAGAAGAAAAAAAAATTAAGTGGAAATATATATACAGAAAAAATAATATCAGTGTTTCTCAAGAAAAGCCTTGAGGATTTTCCACTGAGTTATCAGACACCAGGCCTAGAAAAACAGAGAAAGTATCTTTCACAAAGTCATGGTGGATCAATAACTTTTTTTAACACCATTGTGTGCATCTGAATGTTATCTCAAAAAGCTGGTATTGTTTAAAGCTGGAACCCATGAGAATACATTTTCCTGGTTTTATATTCTTTCCTGAATCATCTCTTACAGCAAACAGGCTTCTTGGCTAAGTGGACCGTGACTGACATGGTGTGGCCATTCTTGTGTTTTTACTCATGCTCTCTTAATGTACCAAAGCGTGGAATCTGAAACGGAGGGGGATGGAGCCTCCTCGGCGATGAATGTCAGCCTCTCACTGAAATCACTTGTGGTGGTATGTAGGGCGCACAGCTTTTAGAGAAAAATCTCTGGAGAGGTTATATGATTGTGATACTGGGCCAGGTCCAGAGGCACTGAGACCAAGGAAAGCTGCTGTTGGATTGGGCCTCCGTTCGGTGTCTTCCATTTGCATCTTTCTTTACTCAGAATATTTAGCAGCTTAAAAATCATTGTTACAAATAAAAGAAGGTTGCTCTTAAAGAAATACATAGGCTTTGACCCTTTCTTTGACCGCAGTTATTTTAGCTTTCATTCAATTCTACTGGAACTGCCACTTCAATCTTTGGCTTTTGATTTAATAGACCCCTGTCAAAGCCTGCATAAAACTGATTTAAGATAACCCTAGAACCAGACAGAGGTGGGTTTTTTTTTTTAATCTTTCAGATTGATGTTTTGTTTCTCTCAGATCTTTGTGAAAATTCAGTAGAGGGACTTGAAATGCTGCATTTAAATAAAAAAAAAATCTAAAATAGAAGAGAAAAACCCTCAAACTCTGATTGCTGTGTACTGAAGGTGTAATGTTATGCATTACAGTTTAACTAAGACCTGTTCAAGGAGAAACTTCAACAGCTTGCCAGGGGCAGTCTCCATAAGCCGTGGCTGCTGTTAGAGCCTGCTGTAAATATTCTGCTGTTCTGCAACTGGCAACTGTTAAACTTGGCGCAACCCACGTAAAATGCTTAGATAAAAAATAAATATTTCTTTTCTCTCCCTTCAGAGGTAATTATGTTAATAAATATCAAGAACAACAAACAATCAAATCAGTGGTGAGGACTCATTAGTAAATACTGTTCTCTCACTCATTTCATTCATAAAGCTGCATCAGCCAGGTGCTTGGAAACCAAACAGGTTTCACTTTTTAACAGCAAACCTACTAAACTGCAGTGGGTCTGCCTTTATAGCACATCTTTATTTATGTTTGCTGAAGTAAAGTGGTTGTCCGTGGCACTTTGAGCAGATGGTCTGGGTTCTCCAGTTCTACTGAGAACTATATTTGTAACTAAAGCAATATCTGTAATATAATTTCATGTTATCATTAATTTTTTTAAATCAACTGTTTATAAAGAAGTTTCTCAAAGCTAGGACTGACCTTTCTGAATCCTATCTACAGAAATTTCTACATCTGAAAACTATGGCAATTATTTTTACATCTATTTATAAGCCATACTCTCACCATATTTTATGGTTTAGCCTTCTGTTTCTCCTGAGTTCTCCTTCCAAGCATTACACAGATCATGTATGTGCAATATACTCCACATGCTATAAATGTAATAGCATTGATGATTTCTCTGGAGAAGTTACCTCACTTAAACAAGATAATTCAGGGAACATGGTACCTGTGCTTGATGAAGTGGGTTGGAGACTTTTATCTTAATCACTGTATCCTATTTATTGTCATTAACTGTGAAGCATTTTTAGCTGCTCTTGCACATTCTGAATTGCATTAGTGCTACTAGGACTAGTTGCCCATTTCGTCCATTCATCTCCCTCAACATATTTCTTGTGTTGAACATGTTCTTAAAATACATTGCATTCAGTGGCCAGAATACAGACACACCTCCGTTTCATCCAGCACATGAACCTCATGATGTGAGTGTCCTCCTATATGAGCACTGAAATTTTGGTACTGGCTGCCTCAGGAGTTGACTGGGGGAGAATCTGGTTCCAGAGGAGTGCCTGCCGGCAGGCGAGCAGGATGCTGGACTTTTTCAGAACACCTGTGTCTTATATTCAGCTTTGCCATGAAGCAGCTCTGTGAATGGAGATACAGAAATTGTCACCAGCTAATTTCCTCTGTTCAGGTCTGCCTCTCAATCTGTGTCTTAATATTGGCACCTCAAGGAATTACTCCAAGAAGCAATAGTCCTCCAGTCCCAATAGTGAAGGGCGCATTGTTTGTTTATTTTTTATACTTAATTTTATTTTTTCCCTTGTCATAATGCAGGCTGTTGGCTCTCAAACTAGGAGTGCCATAATTTTTACAGAGGTCTAGGTAACTAGCTGCTATAAATACGCTTTATTTCTTTGGACTGAAAAAGCCTCAGAGGCATTCTGTTTTTAAGTATCCCTGTAATTTGGGGGGTCAGGAGAACAAATTGAAGTGGCTATATTTACATGCGGAACAGTTCTACCTCAGTTCTTCAAGAGCAGATTTGAGTTGTGAGTGGCTGCCCAAAGAAATACATAGCTGAGAAGAGACAGATTCCCAGCAGATATCAATTATCTCAGCCTCATTCACTTGAGTGGAGCTGCCAGTTTACTGCAGGATTTGCTGCAGGATGCTGGCAGAGGAACAGGGGATATCAGCAAAGACATCAGTCACTTGTTGCATAGCAGTTTGTTTGGCATATGGCCATTTGCTACAAATTGCCCTCAAAAGCTTTACATCTTCTTGAAGCACTGAGCTATTTAGTATGTTCAAACTCATGTACTTCAGTGTCCTTCCTAATAGAATTCCTTACGTAGGCAACATATAATGTTCTAGCTGGCAATGCGCTACAATGTTTGTAGATACATATATGTGTATATAAAATGAAGAGTTGAGGTCCAAACAAGAGGAAATTGGGTTCTAGTGTTAAAATGTCCAGTTTTCAGAGTTTTCTTTGCGGCCATAGAGGGCTTTTGGAGCCCAGAAGCCATGCAGGGCTAGAAGCTTCTTCAGGCAAGACACAAAGGGGGAGAGAGAGATTAGTTTCTCCTGTCTCCAGGTTTCTGCTCTATCATGTCATATCACATATACGTGATACAAAATATATGTTTTCGCAGTCATGTAAATACAACATAAGACTTCAGCTTGTATTTCAAAAATCCCAATTTCGCATCCTCTTTAACTGTAGGAGTCTCCTTACGTATAATGTGTCCGTGCTTTTGACTTCAAAGTGTTGCCAGGTAGGAAATTCCAAATTGAAACTCTCATTAGCTGTGGTTACTACGAACTCAGAAAAAGATCATGAGAAAAACAAACATGATGTCCTCTTTCATCTGAGGAAGTTCAGGTCCTGCTGGCAATTTGCATATTGGCTAATAAATCTTGCTCTTGGGACAACTTGTTCTTATATTTAATTATGTTACTGGGCTTCAGAGAACTGCATCTTCTTCCATGCCAGTGTATCTTCCACTTTGCCTGTGTTTACAAGGGACAGATACTTCCAGTTTCTCTCTCTCATCAGTCATCAGCAGGAGTTTCCCTCCAGCTCCACAAGAACAGGCATCCTGGGAAGATCTAATCTCACCTCCTTTTCTTTACAGAGTTTGTCATAGTTGGTCATACAGTGAGTGTCAGATTTCCTGGGGAAAAAAGGACAATATCATATTCTTGTGTTTCTCCAGTAGTTTTTTTTGGTATGGTAAGTGCTCCCTGTTGTAGAGCAGAGAGTGGGTGCACAACCCTCCCAACCACATAACAGGTATATCCAGCCTTGCAAGTGAAACATAAAAAGCTCTTCCTAACGTCATTGTTTGCAAGCTTTTGCTGTAGGGGTTTCTCTGCTCTCCTCATTCTTAGTATTTTCTATGTCAGAAATTTCTAAGACTTTTTGTATTTTTTGATTTATGTATGCATGTATTTTTGTATACCTGTCCACACCTTTCTGTGGAGCTGTGATGCAGAAACTTTAAAGAGATCAGAAAAGATTACTTAGACACTTTGGACACTCCAACATTCCAATCATACGATGGTCACAAGGCTTTTTGTGTGGAGAACTGGAGTTTTCTGGATTTAAAAAATATTTGTAAATACAATCTGGTTAACATTTTCCATTAGAAAAACTAATGGAGAAAATCAGCAGCAAAACAAATGTTTGCTTTTTTTTTTTTTTTAAGAAAGAAACAAGTTTTTCTATTTATGATCTTTGACAAAACTGATACTTTAGTTCATAAAATAGCAAAACAAATTTTTTTGAGGAGCTACCAAAGCAAATTTGAGAAAATAATATTTCCAGAGCAGGAATCTGACTTGATGATAAAAATAAGCATCGAGAGTGTCATGACATGCACAAGGACTCTTAAAATATACTGAAAAGCCCATTAATAAGTCAGATGCGTAGTCAGGTAACCCCACTGAGTCTAGGCCTCTTCTTTATTCCTCTTGAAATCTACAAAACTTTGCAGAAGGAAGTTTTGGAGGATACCTTTCTGTCTTGCTTCATCCCACAAAGCGGTGACATTTGGTGTGTGTGTCTCTCCCTCTTATGCCCTCTATCCCCAGCCGTAATCTTGCACTTGCTCCTTTATGGCCTTTCCAGGATATTTGTGTGCTTTACCTCATTTAGACTGCAGCAATGCTCTCAGCTGCCAAACTGCTGATTTACTTTATTTCTGAGTTTAATGTGGCCCAGTTTTGTGCTATGAAACACAAACAGTTGCTGGAAATTTAATTGCAAACATGAACATATAAACTCAGAAAAAAAGCCCAAAATGGAATTTATGGAGATAACTGAAAATAGCCATGGCCATATGGATTTTGTTGGGTATGTGCTATATGCTGATACCATCTTTCTTTTGGTAGCAATTATCTGCTCTCTATTTTCAAGTCCTTTAATTCTTGTTTTGCATTTAGCATCTCAAAGCCATTCAGGAGAAACATACTTTAAGCATCATTACGACACAAATTGGTGAACTGGGAGTAAACATTTTATAAGCAATGTGTTTGGTCTTTTTTTCTGTGGTGCATTTTTTGTGTGATTTTTGTTTTTTTTTTTTTTGTTTGTCTTTTTTTTTTTTTTTTTAAATGAAAATTTCATTTCAAAGCCGCTAGCTTACCGGGTCACAAGTTAATAGTGTCTCTGCCTAGCAATGAATTT
>JAVKLA010000084.1:20009726-20039446 GCA_034782735.1 Sagittarius serpentarius
GAGGTGGTAGAAGCCCCGTCCCTGGGAACATTCAAGGCCAGGCTGGACGGGGCTCTGAGCAACCTGATCTAGTTGAACGTGTCACTGCTCACTGCAGGGGGGTCGGACTAGATGGCCTTTGATGGTCCCTTCCAGCCCAAGCCATTCTATGATTCTACTGACTGTCTCATCATGAGTCAGGCTACTGTGGATTTTTTCGTTTCTAGTAGTTGTTGTTATAAATGCTGTATCATCATTGTGAATGTTTCTCTTATATTTGATGCATCATGAAACTCTCAGTTTCCTAGTGGAACATCAGCTATAAATAACTCCAGAGTAATTTGAGCATCATATTGAAGGAACAGAGTGTTTTAGGATGATAGCTATGTTCCTCAACCAACTTCACATCTGAATTTCCTGGATTCATAGGAAAAAAATGGAAAATGTTGTCTTACATGCTTGTAATAATAGTCAAGAAGAAACTTCAGGGGGATAAACCGACTGATCTATTGCTGCCTTGAACTAAAGCTGCAAGAGGAACTTCAAGAAACTCTGTGGGATTTCAGCTGTGACTTTCTTTGATGCTGTCATGAGAGGGGAGATAGCATAATCAATGTATCTGCAAGTCCAGGTTAAAAGTATCTTCTTGTATAAAGCATCCATTTCCAGCAAGCGTTCAAGGTGTACATAATAGGAGAAATGTTGGAAGATTTATTAGCATCTTCATAAAGTCAGGACAGCTGTTAAGTGATACAGTCCTACTTTTTGCTTCTCTAGAAGCCATTTCTACAGGCAGTTAACTGCATGTCAGCAGCACCCTTTGTTTTACAGGCTGTTGTTTTCTGCATCTATCAGAGTTGTCCCCTTGGTTTGCTCTGTGGCATGTTCTATAAATCATACTTTGGCAAAAGACGTTGGAGGATTGTTTTCTTTAGAGGTAATAGTACTTGGCATTGATAAGGCACATCAGAGAATCACATAGAACTTTACTAAGAATAAAATGAGCTTTGTAACATCCCTCTGGAGCAAGTATCACCATTCCCATTTTTTTCAAATATGAAATTTGACATTTTAGTGTATCTTATGAGATGTTCTGTTTAGCCTTCATATTCTGATCTTAAACCTGTGGCTGAGTGGACTCCTTGTGTCCTTCACATGGTAAAATTCTCCTGTGATGCTTGTTGTTCATGCTGCTCTCCAGGGAGTCATGGGCAATGTGAGACAGCCTTGGCTGCCTGCAATTGACTCCAAGGGATCTTTTCCAAATGAGGCTTGAGGCAGAATGCCTTCTCCTCTCTCGTACTTCCTAGTCAGCTGTCAAAAATATGTGCATTAGTTCCAATCTCATTTTCCCCATCCATGTGGAGTTGAGTTTCTCAACCCACGGTGCCCAGTGGAGGTTGGTGAAGCCAGCTGAAGCAGGGCCTTTACGGCTAGGTAAGCCTAAATGTGTTTGTACCAAAGCTCATGAGACACAACGTTGGTACATCTCTGTGTGATTCCAGGGAGAAATGCTGGATATGACATCGTGAGTGCATAGAAGCTTGGAAGACTTAGCTTCATATTTATATTTACAGACACTAAGGGAAAAAGAAACATTAGCTGTGAGGGTCAAATGTCTCTGTGCTCCTGGCTCAGTAATGCAAATCCCTAGGTGGATAAACATGATAAAGATCCATGCTGTTTTGATTCAGTTCAGGAAGCTGGACAAATGAAGGTGGGGAAGGATTCAGACAACTGATCCTGACATGAGATCACAATCAGAGGTGGCTCTTAGGGAACAAGGATGTGAGTAAAAAAACCAAACCAAACCTAACCAAAAAACCAAATGAAAACCAACAGCTGATCTTGTTTCTGAGCATTACCTGTAGATGATGGGGGTACACGAACAGTCTTTCTTCCCACAAATGGTAAATTAGGATGACATGAATAGGGAAAATTGGCTGTGCTCCACCACTAACCTAGAAAGCGGTAACTGTTGAGTCGTAGCTGGGAGGGATTGTCACAATGACTGCAGGCTTAAAGCCCTGGTCTTTGAGAAGAGATAGGTGTCCACTCGAGAGACGTGTTACTGGACAATATCAAAGAATAAATGACCAAAACTATGCCGGAGACAAAAAAGCCGACATGAGAAACTGCCATATATTTTAGTCAAGGGACTTGTAAAAACATGCATTAGTGTTGAACTGCCAGCTAGAAAGGTAGTCAATTAGTGTCTCGATTAAATTACATTTTGCCAGAGCCCTAGCTGGCATGAAATGGCACAGTTCTGACTTTAGTGGAGTTTCAATAATATGCAACAGGTTAGGATGTGACTTCTTACCAAGTTATTACTTTGGAAAACTTTCATTGAGATCTGTCAGGTTAAGGACAACTGTATTCTCTGTCTATAGCATTTACTATAGACTCAAGACTGAAGAACATTATCTTGGCTTTAAACAGTGGCACTAGCATTATAAGAAAGTGTTTCAGGATTTCTTTTATCTAGCTGGAATGTTCCATTTTTTAGTATTTCTACAGGACAGTATGAAAAACTGCATGTACCACAGAGAAGCAATTACCTTTGAACTCAATGTTCTTTTTGCTCAGCTTCCCCCTTTTTTTTTTTCCCTCGATGTATTTCACATTATGCCCAAACTATTTAAACATCAAGTGTTTGTGGAAAGATAAATATAGTGTGCATATAGCCATTAAGGCTGAAACATGCTTTTAATACTAAAGGGAAAAGGTGTTCCCATAACTTGACAGTTATTCAGAAGAAATGGAAAGGCTTCTAACACAGAGAATGGTCTAGTCTGTTGAAAAAAGATCTAAGGGCTAATTTTTGTTTCACTGCTAAAAAGAGTTCATGATAATGAGGCTGACATTTGCCAGTTGTTCTTCTCTATTTTTTACTCAGAAGGAATCCTAACTAGCCTTATGGCTATAGCTATGGATAAGGTCATTTCTGCTTCATTCTTTTTTCGCTCTCTTACTTCACGCTGGATTTTAAATGGAGTTTGTTTTGTTTTAACAGTTGCTACTCATTGCTTCCAAAAGTGACTGTCTTCTTACAGCACAAGGGGTTGCATTTCATTTCAAGCTGTGCGTGTGTGTTTGTGAGCATGGGAGCAGGAGGGTGAGAAAAAAACCCTAATCGTGTGGGGCAAATTATGCTTATACATAGGGTGAAACTTATACAATGTAGTGACATTCTCCACGTGTAAATAATGGTGTCACAAGCTGGCTGTATTTCGTGATGAAGAAGGGTAGTCTAATGCTGACTATATATTCTTTAGTCTGGTGCTGCCATTTACAGCTCAGCCCCTCCCAGGAGAGGGCCCTGTGGTCTGCAGCTCTCTTGTGTGCACAGTTAGCATTGGCTTCGGTGAGAGATCTTTGGTGTATGTGCCTGTACTTCTGCAACATGATGCAAATGAAATATGGGTACTTGAGTCTATAGGGAAAGTGGAGCATTTTCCTGCTTTTGGCCTGAAAAAATTTCTGGTTCCATTCTTTGGAGTTTAGTTGAGCGTACTGGCAGTTCACCCCATCCTTCCAATGGCCAGCAGAATTAAGCAGATGTGTATTTTTTCTTTATTTGCTGGATGATGCTTCAAAGCAGACATAAAGGACCAAAGACATTACTCTGATACTTCCTCAGTCAGAAATTTTCCTCTTGTCCCACCACTTTCCAAACTTTGATTAATATGCACTAACACTAAACAACAGAGATTTGGTAATTGGTTGTGTGTGAATAAATTATGGTCAGAAATGTTTAATTATGAATGTGCATGTCTATATAAGAGAACAGAAAACATCTAAAAGAAATATGATATGCACAAGGGATATGAAATAAAAAGACATTCCTTAGTGCTAAAAGCCATAAACTGTCAGGCATTTCAGTGATTTGTCACCTCTACATTAACCACTGACTCAAAGTATTAATGATAAGAGCAGGTAATTACAGTGCTGTCCTCTAACGAAGAAGCTGTTATAGCTGGGCAAATATCAGGCACTATAAAATTGTCTTAAATTTGTGTTTGCACAGCAGACAGCATTCAGTAAGCTCCTGTTAGCTCTGGAGATGTTTGTGAAAGGGAACTTTTTCTTTTGTGTGTTTTATGTTGTAATACCAGAGTAAGAAACAAAGGGTAAAAAATGGATTGTGTGACATGTTTTGAAGTGTCTACTGCAGAGGGATAAAGCCAAAATGGCCTTCTCAAAGCCAAAGGCAAATCTATGGGGTTGCTACAGAGTTTGCAGTAGTCAAGCTTCATTTTCTTCCGGTAAAATGAAGTATGGTAGTGTATTTTTATAGTTGCTCTGATACTCTCTACACTTCATTCCTTATTCTTTTCCTGGCAGCAACAAAGTACTGACTGCTGCGTGACACAAAAATAGGAGGTGTGCTACTGAGAACATCCTACTGTAGATGTTCATATGGCCACAGCCACATCTAGACAAGATTATCAGTAAGGCCAAAGACCTGCCTAGTTGGTAACTGATTTATTTCTTGCTACAGAAGCTGTCCAATTAGAAATACCTGAAACTACTGCCAAGGAAGCGCTAGTGACTGCAGCTATGCTGCTTCCTCAAATCTTGGGCTTTGCTCTGCCTTCAAGTTGCTTAGTATCTATCACAAGTATTGTATGATTTCAACAAACAAAACACCACAGAAAGATAAGCTGTAGGCAAAATTCTAGGCAATGTTTGATTTGTAGCTCAGGACAGACAGCTACTGCTCTCTGTGCTGAGGGAGGTAACTTTCTCTTGGTAGAGCTGAACAGTGTGATGTGACAGTCCCGATGCACACCCAGCTTTCCAGATGACAAGGGAGAAGGTACACTTTTTAAAGGAAAGATGCTTCCTGCAATAAATATGGACAGCAAAAAGACAATGAGTTACCACTGAAAGCTTGTCTTCCTCAGCTGAACCTACTTACCACAAGCAAAGTAACCGATTGATGCACTTGCTTAGATTCCAGCTCAATTTAAGGGAAAGGGTAGAAATGAAATTGCTCTTGGCCTTGATTAATGTTGAAAATATTGATCAAATGGCTTATCTGCCAAAAATAAAAGGCTTGTGAGTGTTCTTTGAAGATGGAGCATGGGTTTATTAGTAAAACTCTGAGGGGATGATTCCAATAAGTTGATATCAAGGGATTTTTTTCCTATGGACACCAGTATTTGATTGAAAAGGCTTTACTGAAAAAAAAAACTGGTTTTAAGTGGTTTTCTTGTATATACACATATCCACATGTACTTGTCTCCATGTGTGTTAGTTGGTAGAGCCCATTCAAGGTATAGATTGTCAAAGAAATGCTTGTGGCCACCCAGTTCTGAAGTTAAAAGTATTTCGGTCCAGTCTCTGAGGTGGCCTGTGTTAAACTGCTGCGCCATCAGGAAGCCGTCACATCAGCTGAGGAGGACGTGAGGGCAGCAGTGCTCCTGGTGAGAGGAACCAGTTTTCAAAGCGTAATGGCTGCCAGGATGCTGCTTGTTCTGCGGGCTTCACAGCTCCTCTGTCCAGCTGCAGCAGCGCGGGGCGGCTGTACTGCAATACCTCACCGGGTAAATATACCTGCCTCAGTGTCCGTTTCATTATGACAAAGGTTTCACACAGCTAACTTAAAAAATTGCCCCCAAACATTTTTTCTTTTCTTCCCCCTTGTCTTTATTTGAACAATTCCTTCCACCTTCTCTCCCTATTACTGAATTTCTGGTCTTTGTCCTCCTTTACTGTTTATATTGTTGCTTTCTGCCACTGTTTCCTGCCTTCTCCAGTCCCTCCTGCTGATACTAGTGTGTATGTGTTTTTATGCTGTGCTGATTCCATTCCCTTTTCTTGTGCTTGTTGGCCTTTATTGCATTGAGAGCAATGCTGATAGTTTCGTTGTTGACATATGTGGGATGAGATATGGCAATACATTATTTCACTGAAAATTTTCCTCAAAGGATTATCCCTCCTGGGTGAAATGATTGTTTCCTCTGTTTCAGATTAACCACGCTAGGAAGGAAACATTTCATGCTTCATTATTACCATTAATCTTCCAAGGTGCCCCTCTGAATGAAAATCCATTGTTTTGTTTAACAGAGAGGGACACCAATACAAGTTATCTGCTGTAATTATACTTCTAACAGATGTATCTGTCAGGTTGCCCAGAGTTTGGTAACATAACATCACTGGATATTACACTGCAATGTAAAATACATTTTCAACAAGGTATGCAGACCTGTACCTTTTCTGTTAACTCGAATAAAATGTCATGGTACTTAATCTGGTGTAGTGCACATGGAAGTATATTTACCTTTCAAGATTGTAGGAGACTCACCTTAGATGCGATGTCAAGAACACCTAAGGTGGTGGAATGTGACTGAAGAGCAGGAAAGGGAGGTGCAGTTCTGCACCTTTCAGAGTTGGTAGCGCTCCTTTTCTTCTGCGGAGGTAGGATCAGGATCGTCAAATCTTACCTTTGGTTTTGCTTTCTAGTTGCTGTTGTGGGTAATGGTGACCTGCAGTCAGAGAGGCCTTTTCATTTGAGGTGGTAGGAGACTAAATTCTTCATGTTCTTCATGCATCATGCCCCTTCCTGACTCATTGCCTTTGGAAAGCAGCACTTTATGTTCTGCAGCAAAAGAAATATTAATTTGCAGATGCTGCTTGCTCATTTCTTTAGGTACTTAAGTAGTTCTGTAAAAGCTTTGCATGAATTAATATGTAGGATGTGCCAAACTCATTATATTTCTAGCTATGATTTATAATTTCATCCTTTTCCTTTTTCAACCAAGAATACTCAGGTGTAGGGGAACGTTGTAAAGCAGAGGAGCTCGAGAGGCAATGAGCCAATGTGTTTCACTAGCTGTGTGCACTGTCCGGTGAGGATTGCAGAGTCTCGTCAGTCCTAGTGTACCTTCTAGGTTTTTGTGTTAGTTATTGCCAATAAAGCAAATCAAAGTACTCCTTTGCCACGGACATAGGCGGGGGGCTTTGAACTAAGTGCTTTGCCTCTTATGTCATTCCTCGTGATACATTTTTAGATTCTTAACTGCCTTAAAAGACATTGTCACTTACACTGAGTTTTTACAGTGCATAGCAACTTTAAAGCCAACCTAAGAATTACTAAATAATAATTATATCCTTCCTTTTTATTCTGCTCTTTTTCTGTTCCTTTTGCTCCCACATGTACCCATCATGCTCCTACAGTTTCCAAGTCAAATATTAATAAGCTTATACATGCTGGAATTAAGTTTGCCTGTACTTAATTTAGTTTCCTATGTGTTACAGTATAGTTTTTAATTACATGCTATCTCAATACCTCTTTCTTTTTTGTACTCCACCAACATGCCGTTAGCAGTACTGAAGTCTCTTTTTGCATCACAACTGTCCCTTAGCCTCTGTTCCCAGCCGGCTCCCTAGAACTTCCAACTCCCGTCAGGATTTTCCTCTTTTTTCTTCCTACCAGTGGTGGGGGCAGATTGGGGAGCATGGGAGTGATGGGTTCCTGCTCTCATGTTCTGTGTACTAACCACAGCAGTCCTCATGCTGGAAAGAGTAGGCAAAATCTTTGAAACGCTCTGATAAAGCATGCTCAAAGTACACAGGGCTTAATCTCCAGACCCTTTTCAGGTACTCTAAAACAGGGATGTCCTAGAGACTCTTAAATATACAGGTATGAGAACATTTTAAAATGCTGAAAACAACGTATTTTGTCCAAATCTCACTTTGGTAAAAAAGCTAAACAGGTTTTGTTGGAACTTTCTATGAAGTAGAATTCCAGCCAAACATTAACCCAGAAGGCTAGTGCTTCTGGAGTTATAACCAAATCAGGATGGTGTTTTATAATTGAAGCTGTTCAATATTCTTAACTATAGGAATCACTACTTTTCTTAAGAAAGGAAGATTTGTATTTCTATGCAAACTTTTTTTCTGAAGGTTAATATTTGCAACCTATTGGGTTTTACTCTTTGGAACTGGAGACTTACACATCTGCAGATTTATCACACTGCTTGAAATGGCTATGATTATTCTAAACAATGAAAAAGTTAAACTTGAAAATTATTTTGATAAATTGGTTAGACTCCTGCTTCCTCTACTCTGCATGCTCAGAGTAATGGATTCTGGTGCTCATGGAGAGCTGACTTTTAAGAGTTTGTGTGAATACCTGGGTTCATAAGGAACTGTGTATCAATTTCAAATCTCAGCTGGAAACCAAAATGCTTATTAGTCATTTTTGTCTCTGATGTCAGAAAGATTTTAGTCTCTTTCAAGAGGTCTTTCCTTTCCTGTATTATGAAAGTGGGTTACCTTTTCCAAATCTTCTGAGACAGGTTAGCATTAGTTTCTCTGAGAAGGGAAGAACCCCTCTGATTATTTATTTTTGTTTTTCAGTATATCCAACTCTTCTCTCCAGTAGTGGTTTCATAGCACAAAGCAAAATATGGGGATTCTTAAGCGGCTTAAATGCAAACAGTGTTTTCTAATAATGACTACAGGAGTGATTGTCTTTAGTGGAGTTTTAATGGGGGTCAATGAGGTTAGAATGGAGAATATAAATTAAAAAGGAAAATTCAGGGAAGTAAATCCTTAAGTCTGTAGGGTGTTGTTAGGGGAGGTGAGGAATCCTGCATTGTCAGTCAGCAGCCCAGCACTGGGAAAAGGGAAGATTATATCTGCTGTAAGTCCCAAGATGTGGTCCCTTTTCCTTTTTGTAAGCAAAACTCCCCATTGATTTCAGGGAATTTTGCCGATGTAATCAAAGCATATCTCTAGATCAGCCTAGTCATGGGGCTGAGCGGCCTTCCGCTGTGATGTGGCATAAGACATCTCTGTTGGTTGTTGGGAGTTTAGATGCGAAGTGTCCTAGGAGAAAAGAAAGCTTTAAAATGAACCAGATATCCAAAACAGCCCTGAAGCACGCATCTAAATATTAAACCTAGAAGTATTCATAGAAACAGTTGTGACATTCATGTAATGCTCCCTAATAGACTCCAGCAACGCCTTCAAGTAGTCTGGCATCTAGCATCTGGCATCACTTCCCTCTCCAGGTCCAGGATAAATTTTGTTCCACGAAGGCAGGCTGCTCTTGACTTGCCTGCGGGGGGGTAGCACAGAGGCTGCTACATGAGGATGTACTCATCCATATGGTGAGCCAACACGCAGACACGTGGGATGGGAACTCTGGATTTGTCTTCTCCCAGGTTCCCAGGACAACAGGTAGGGATCGCATCTTGGGCTCCCCCTGAGGGTAGGAAGTATTATTTTCACAAGGTCTTCCTAAGAACTTTTGCTGTGTACTTGTGTAGAGATCAGCTATGTTATGGCCTGGGCTGATAAATCCGTTTAGGTAGGAATGACATTTTTCTCTTCCAGTGCTTAGTAATTCCCTCTTTTCCTATCATGAATGTAGTTTATGCTTGGCTTTGTGAACTTGCTTATTATTTCTCAAGGTAGATATAAGTTTTGGCCCTGACTAAAAGTAGAGGAATAGTACAGTCTGTCCTAATGAAAAAGAGAAGCCATAAAGTAGTACTACTAGCGAGTTATTACCTCTTCTTAGCATCGAACATATGTTTGGTGCCCACAGGTTATGTAGGCAGATTATTTGTAATCTTCAAATGTAAAGGAAGCTCAGAGATGCTTCTGAATTGACCATATTAACTAAAGTGCTATTTTGTTCTTTGGAAAGGCTGAGGAAGAGAGTAAGAAACTAAATTCTCATTTTTGTCACCCAAGGAAAAATATTCAGGTCTTCCTGTGTCAATTGCAGAAAACCTTGCCTGAGGATGTAACATAAAGAGCAAAGTGGAAAGTCCCAGCACTGTTGCAGAGACTGATATGATAGTCATTGCTCCTGCTGCAGAACACTGCTGTTGCATTTTGCGGTGATATTTATAATTTGTTCACCCCCCCCCCAATTATTTAAGAAGAATTACCTTTTAAGTAAAAAATAAGGTCTGGAAATACAAGGAATTCAAGTCTTCTCTTAAAGTCTAGGCTTAGTCTTAACTGCATTTGTTTAATTTTAATTTGTTCTTCTGGTTTGAATGATCTCCTTTGTTATCCCCTTTTTTTTTCCTGATCATTTGACCAAAAGTTCCTTGTCTTGGAGGAGTCCTAGGATGGAATTCCTATATCATTTGGAGCAAAAAGTCTTCTCAGGCAGTCACTCAGCCCAAGAGCCAGCATGGAATTTGAGCATGGAATTTCAGAGGCAGGTCTGAGTTCTTTCCTCCCATATAGGAGCTGCACTATAGGGAAGAGCTTCTTTCACTGGAGAATGAAGTTGAAGGAAAGTACTCAGAATGGTTTAGGGCCAAATTTGTAGAGGTCTTTAGAGCTCTCCATCCACCTTTAGTTACCTGCTTCCCTTTATAACCCTGGTCTCAGTACCAACATCATAAGCGTATGACAATGAGCTCCCAGGTCACTTGTGCTTCTGACCACGCGCTTCTGTGTTAGAAAAAATCCTCTCACCTCTACATTTCTGAGAGAATCCCTGTAACATCCTGATGGTACTGCACCCAGTATTTGATACCAACAATCATTTGCTTTGCTGCTGCTGCCACGTATTGAAGATAGTTTCTGACCGTTTCTTGAAAAAAGAAAAACTACAAAATGCCCTGCTTTCAAGGAAAGTGATTTTTGCGCCATGAGACAAAGTTCCCAAGGGCTCAAGGTGAATACTTCCATTACAGTTAGAACCTGCAAAGTCTTTCACACTTCACTCTTCCACACTCAAGTTCCTGGGCAGTATTACCTGTGTACTGTGTATTTGACAGGAATACAAATAAATTGGAAGAACTACAATTTTTCCTTCTTCTCAGGATAATTTCTAAATAGATTAGTTCAGAAATGGGAAATGGAAAGAAAGCATTCAAATGATTTCATGTAGCTTGGTTTAGGATATTCCTTTGCAGTCATCTTAGATTTGTAACACCTATATTTTATTTCAAAGAAAATTGACTTCTGGATTATCATATTAAGCAAAATTAAAGCAGAGAGAATAAAAATGAGTGAATTATTCATATGTGCTCATGACACCCCTGCAGCACAAAAGTCAGATATTGCCACATGGACAAGATAATGTGAAATTGAAATCTGTATATAGCATTTTGTCAAAGCCCTGAATAAAGCGACTCTTTAATTATCAGCACTTCAGCTCTTTTAGAAGAGCAGATTTGGAGAGCCCAAAATAGCACAAACTTTAAATTAGCTTTTTTAGGTAACCCTTATATTATTTTTACATTTTTATGCAGAAAAATTGTGGCATCACAAAATGTAGTATGTTCCATGTTTACCTATATTTTACCTCTCTTCAGGTTTTCTTCCTTATGTAGTTCTTTTAATTTCCTGGTTTTTGTACCTGTGAGGCCACTACATACCTCTCTGGGTACCCAGGAGAGTTATTTATCTGAGGAGGACTGAGAATGATGTAAAGAGCAATTCTTCCCCCCCACCACCCCGTTGCACTGTCTAAAGGCATGATCTGTCTTCTGTTATCAATAGCAGCTCATACCAATTTCAATGGAAACAGATACTGTGTCAATAGCAGGAAATCAGGCACAGCTAAAATAAGTGGGCAGCAAACTGCTAGCGGGGAGTAAAATGGCAACCTGAAAGCTACCGTCTTCGCCTGTGCGGGAGGAGCGAGGGCCCAGCTGGGTGAGAGCAAAGCACTGCCCTTTTTTTTTTGCCCACCTTTGAGCAAAGCACAAAGCTGAGCTGTGATTCCTGCCCGAGCAGCAGCATGGGCACAACCGGACTGCACTAGCTCTTCTCCAAGAAAGCAGGGTGTGTAAGGGTAACCCCTGCTCAGGGAAAGGGGAGGCATGCCTGCTTGTAGTAGCTGCAGTTGCTTCCCCTCTCTGGTGGCAGCAAAAGTGACTTTTGCTACCACTGAGGATGTGCACAGAAGAAGTTATTTTGCCTGCGCTGCTGGCAAGTCTGCAACTGCTACTATCAGAAAACCTGGCAAAACTTACCTTTTAAAAAAACAAGCAAACAAAGAAACCACAAAGTGCTGAACCAACAGACCAAAAAAATTAAAATAAAAAAAAGAGAGAGAGAGAGAAAAGAGATTGCTCATCTTCTGTCTTGTCCATTTACCTACCAGTCCCCTACCTAGGATAGTTAGCAGGTTTAGACCATGGTTTTCATCAGTGGCACATGTCTAAACCATATGGGTTTGACTGAAAACTCTAGTCCCTCGATATATATTTACCAAGCTTTCCTATTCACAGATCACGCAGGTAATGATTTGCAATGAGGAATAAGAAGCTCATACTCTTCTTGATGAGTCTTGAAAGCTAAGAAGGGTGACTAATAAAATGACCAAGGGAGTATGTCTATTAAATGACTTTAAAAAAAAAAAAAAAATAAAAAGGACTAATTGTGGAAACGAAGAAATCATACAGATACCAGCAATTTCCATCTTTTCCTTAATGTGAAGTTTCTCCTGATGCCTTTCTTTAAATGTTGGATTCTGTCTTTTGAGCTATGCTACCTTTTCCAAAAGCAGGAAGGTCTGACCAAATAACTAAATCAGCTGAACATTGTCATGATCGGGAAGCATCTGCACAGAAGTCGTGCTTCATAATGATTCATTGACTTTAAGGTCACACAGAATCATTATGATCATTAAGCTGACCTAACTGCTACACTCAGCTTCCAGTAGGCTGTCTCTTTTTCTGACATGTAGCTGGCCTCACATTAAAGGTGTTGGCTATTGGCAAATCTGTCAGTTCTCTTGCTAATCTCTTCCAATAACTAACTGATTCTCTTAAAAAAAAAAATATCTTATTTCTAGTGCCAGCTTTTGGTGTTTTTTCTGATTTTGTCTGCTAAATTAAATAGCCTCATCATTTACTTACCTTTATTCCACTTAACTGGTTCCCAACTTACTTAATGTGCTTTGACTAAGTAGATTGAACTTCCTACTTGGTCTGTGTAAAACATTTTTTTCAGGTCTCTAGTCATTCTTGTAGCTTTTTTTATAATCCCTCTGCAGTTTTTCCGTGCCTTTTCATGGCATGGACACGAGTACCAACACACGTGTGTGCTAGAGGCAGCATCACTAGAACAGTCCACAGAGGTGGTTATCTCCCCCTTAACAACCCTTACTTGACATGCCCTTCTTTGTCCATCAAAGGATCCTGTGAGCCATGTCAACAAGAGAATCATACAGGGAATTCCTTCCCATTTTGGTAAAACACACACCATTTCTGTAAGATACCTTGTTCTACAAGAAAAAGATGGTCACTGATAGTAGGTGGGACGGTTTCTAAGAGAGATGCATTCAGGCAACTGCCCTCCCACTGGTGCAATGACAGTAGGACGGGGGTGGCTGTCTCCTGTCCTCCTGCTCCTCTGCCTTTTGAGAACAGGTTTTCAGTTTCATAATGATTTTGCTGTGTGACCTTACGAGGGCACTGAAACATTTTATTATTGAAAAATCTTCTGTAAAAAAGGTACGAACACCTTTTTGAAGAGAGACTAACTGTGAGGCTTAATTAAATGTTTGACAAGATGCTTTGAAATCCTTCAGTAGAAGCTGCCTTAGTGTAATTAATAAACAGTATGGTTCAGATTCTCCTGCACCCTTAGAGAATCTATGGAAGCAGGCAGGAAGGGCAAGAAATTGATGAGAATTTTCTTCTAAAATTTCTCCATCTTTGAATGCATAGCTTATTTTACTTTAGACAATTAGCTGCAACAGGTTCCTCATTAAAACTGTATGAGTAGGCCCTGCTGATACATTATGTCTCTCCAGTCTGTCTGCCTTGTACCTTGACTGTAGTGTGATCACTAATTTTTTTCAGACTGTTTGCTGATTCTGTGTTGGATTTTTGTGAAGACAATTTAGGTTTCCTTCTCTTCCTTCAAGCTAATTTTTGGTCTTCATTTGATCTTTCTTTCTTATCTTTTTTCTGAGTGATATGACTTAGAATGTAGGCAATATTTTTAACGTAAAGATTGTTCAAATGAGAAGAAATAATTGACTTGAATATGACTTTATCTTTTTTAAATGCATCCCTATGTCATAATCTTTTTCTGGCAGCCTATGTGCTGATATACCCACATTTTTGCCTTTCAATAATGGGGTAGCATTTACATATATATTTCATATATTAGTTTTCTAATTCTTTCTTACTTCTCTGTGAATTATCAATTTTATTTGCCTTGAAATAATTAACTTGTTACATATACAGTAATTAGCTTTGTAAAACATCCATATTCATTGAATTGCAGTGTCTTTAAGGGAGTGTACAGTTTACAATACAAGCAGTTGTACAAGGAACAAAAGCATTACAAGAAACAGACAAAAGGAAAACAGAACTAAGATATTTGTTAGCTGCAGTAAGAGTAGTAAACGCTTAGCAAACTAGTAAAGCTTTCTTTAAACTCAAAGAAACTAGCAGCTCAGATGAAACACAGGAAAAAAAAGACCCCAAGCCTTTTGAGATGGTATATGCCAGAAAAGAACAGTATTTAATACAATCTTTTGTTACAGAAAGGCGAGTAGTCAAGATATCTCTAGGACAAACCAGGACATGATTATTTCTGAAATATATACGTGGCTTCCACAGTGCAGTTGGCTTTGCATCTCCTCTGGTCTCCCTGTAGCTGCTGTCCCCACTGTCTGTTGGGAATGGTCCCTGGCACAAGCTGTTCTCCGGATTGTGCCCTTGCAGGCTGGGAAACAACGGCTTGGCAGAAGCCAGCAAGGGGCTGGGGAGCAAGCAAACGGTCAAGCAAATGGTTGACCAGCTGGCCAGGGCCTGAGCTCGTTTCCTGAACCTGTTTTAATTAGGAGCATAGATGAGACCACTGAGATCCACTACTCAGTGCCTGGATTGGAGAGTGCTGCTTAGCTTGAGTCTTTGCATCACAAAGTAACTGGTCACAAATGTCTGGAAACAAAGCCCCCTAAAAAGGGACAGTCCAGCACTTCTGTCCAGTGAGCACTCTGACTCTTGCTCTTGCAGAATGAGTTGGATTTTAAAAAAACACAAACCAGAAACAAACAAACACCCACAAACAAACAAACAAAACCCCACAACAAAACCCAAAGAAAAGTGAAAAGCACAGAAAGTGGTTTATGAAAAATAAGTTTTGGACTTAATTCTTCTTTATTTCACGTATGTGATTTAATTCAAATTGGATTAGAGGTATTTCTTGGCCTCATTGAATTCACTGGAAGTTTTGCTCCGATTCTTTGGATACTGGGTTTTAAGGCAAAACTCAGTGAAATCGGTGGTAGTTGATCCTGTGGATTCTATGGGTCTGGAATGAGCCTTTTTTTCTTTTCTTTTTTTTTTTTCCATTCATAGTGCTGTAATAAATGACTTCTACAGATTAAATATTTGTGTTACAATAGAGATCTTATTTTATCAGGACAGTAATCAATGATGTAGGATGAAATACTACAGTTTTTATGCTAGTAATTGGACAGCAAAACCAGGATTTTAACTGGGCGGGGCAGGGATTATACCTTTCATTTTTCTGTCCTGCTGTTCCTGTTTGTCCTGGTTTCGGCTGGGGTAGAGTTAATTGTCTTCCTAGTAGCTGGTACAGCGCTGTGTTTTGGGTTTAGGATGAGAAGAATGTTGATAGCACCCTGATGTTTTCAGTTGTTGCTCAGTCGTGTTTCAACCAAGTCAAGGACTTTTCAGCTTCTCCTGCCCAGCCAGCAAGGAGGCTGGAGGGGCACCGGGAAGTTGAGAGGGGACGCAGCCGGGACAGCTGACCCAAACTGTCACAAGGGTATTCCATACCATGGGACGTCGTGCCCAGTATATAAACTGAGGGGAGTTGGCCTGGGGGGGGGACCACTGCTCAGGAACTAACTGGGCATTGGTCAGCAAGTGGTGAACAACTGCATTGTGCATCACTTGTTTTATATATTACAATTCTTTTATTATTATTGTTATTGTCATATTATTATTATAATTATTCTTTTATTCCTTTTCTGTCCTATTAAATTGTCTTTATCTCAACCCACAAGTTTTATTTTTTTCCCCTGATTCTCTCCCCCATCCCACTGGGTGGGGGGCAAGTGAGTGAGCGGCTGCATGGTGCTGAGTTGCCGGCTGGGCTTAAACCATGACACTGTTGTTATGTGGCACTATGGGAATTAAAATCTAAAAAGCTGCTATATTTTCTCATAGGAAAAACAAGTTAACAGTTTTTCCTGAGAAGCCTTAAATAATCAATACTTAATTATACAAAACATACTTTATAATATAAAAGCTGTAACTATTGTTTGTGTAATCTAACTAGTCTCATTTTGTTTCTTGTGTGATAGCCCAACAAGTTAATTGCACTTCCTCTTCACATCTGAGTTGAAATATCGTATATTCTGCAGTATTTGGAAACTGGCCTCAGGGAAATTGGCATCGCTTCTTAGCAATAACTCCCAGTAATTCTGAGATTAGCTCACGTATCTTCTGTAGAAGTTCCCCTATTGTTATAGTTATAGAGCTCTCATATCTGCTAACGATGGTTGCACAAGATCTGAGCATCTTCTGGTAGTTTTCCTTATAACTTGTACCCCAGGTTATCACACCGAAAGATTTACTAGCGATACAGTGGAGGTGTTTATAGACAATTTAGCAGCAATAACAGAACAGCAACTTTTCTACAGAGTGAAAAAAATGTATTTGAAGACTCTGGCAACATTCAACATTACATCTTCTCATTTATTTTCTAAACTTAATGTACTGTTACTCTCTTCAGGACCAAATTTTGTAGTTCTTTCACATGTAAAGCTGTCTTTTATCTGGAAAGATGAATAACAGTTGCAAAATACCTTCACCTCTGATCTCCTCGGCTTCAGTTCTCTGAATTTTTTCTGTCATTCCTTTCTACCTTGCCATTCCCAAACGTTGTCTCATCATGTGCTACTTCATCAGATGCCTTTTTAAGGTGCATGCTAATCTGCAAAAGCACAACTATAAAATGTTATGACAGGATGCTGTATTTGCAAGTCAGTAATTACCTCAAGTTCAAGACTAATCGCATCCAGTTTTTGTATGTAACTTTTTGTCATTGCATGATATGGAGATACTGGAGGATAGAAATATGAACAAAGAAAAGAAAAGTAAAAAAAGAGAAAAAATACCATCAAAGAGTGGGGGAGAAAGGTGCATTTAATCTTCCCTGGAAAGCATTTAGGCACAAACACACCTCTGGGAAATTGAGCCTCCCAGTGAGAACAAACCAGTGAAGTGAAGAGGGAAGGTCTTGCCCTGGTTCCCGTTTCACAGTGAGCCTGAGTAAGAAAGGAAGAGACAGTTGCTCCGGGAATGCATAACTGCACCAACCACAGGAAAATGCTGCAGGATACCTTATGCTCTGAGAAGTTTCCAGGGAAGTGGTAACATGGCCAGAATTACCATCTGGCCCCGAGTCTTGCTTTTTTCATGGAGATCACAAAACTATATAGATCTTATATAGGTCTCTGTTCTGTTAATTAACAGTTTTATTGTACATCTGAGAGACCGCGGACTGGCAGAACTTTCTAGCTCACTTCCATTTATGCAGAAACATATTGCTATTTCAGATTAATGATGCAGAAGTAGTAATTATGTTTTTATAATGTTTTTTGGTGAGATATCAGCTCTCTGTGAAAGAGTAATTTGTGTTACAAGATACAGCTAGAAACAAGACAGTGACTTGCATATAATTTTTTAAACAAAGGCCACGGTAATCCTCAGGTTACCGCAACCTCTGGTGTTTTTTACCAAGAAGATCTTTTGTTCATAATTAATTCAGCTTGTTTTGTTTTGTCCAAGAGATTAATTTCTTCTGCAAATGCACTGAAAAACATGCAAAATCCTTTTACGTTTATTTAGGACATAAAAATATATACAATAAATTGGTAGCAGACTTCTTGCCAATATGCTACCCTGCTGATGTTCGCTAAGGCAAAATGGGCAAACGTGGATAACCACTATAAAAATACTTCTACGGTTATTCATTTGGATTGAAAATTTAATTCAAGTTGACTTTAACTCCTGGAAATGTTTGGAAATTAAGTTTTAATCACTCAAAGGTTTGCAGATTGTGATCTTCAAATATACACATTTAAAATGTTCAGGTGCTTGGATGGTACTTAAGTTATATAGAATACAGAAACGCTTGTCACCATGGGATTACTAAATCGCTATGTCAGAGCAAAGATACAAAACCAATTAAACAAACCAGATCAGTACTTGACAGCACCTTGTACACCTAGGGTAATGAACGTGCACAAATATTACTTAGTGTGAAGAGAGAAATCTAAGTGCAAACTCTACAACCAAGAAGGAGGAATTCTGTATGATACCCTTAGAAATGATGTATTAGGCAAGGAAAATGGGGGAGAAGGGCCTACAGACTGTAATAAGAACAATTACAGGATTTCCTAATTGTCCACTTTCAGAATTTTAAAATGCTTGATTGCAAGAAAAATGCACAAAATCTTTGTCAGATTGGTGTTTGTTTATGGAGAGAAATATGTGAAATTAACTACATACCATTAAATTCCACTTAAGCTTTGTATACACTACTAAGGAGTGCTGTGCAATAGGAGGAAATCTAATGAATGAAGCTGTGATGCTGAGAACCCTATATCCACACTATACGTATTTCATGAATTTAACTTCTGTCTTAGGTTTTACCCTGGTCCAGTCCTGTGGGCTGAGCAACAGTTAAGAGCTGGAGTGCACTAAGTGTGAACATGGACCACGTGTGCTGCTCTAATGTCACTTGACAGGAATCCAGTTTGTGTACTCTGTAATCGCTCAACAGTGGCAACAAAGCATAGCGGGTTCGGAGAGTCAGTTTTGCTTGGGAAGTGCACTTGAGCCAAACTAAAGTGGCAACATAAATGCACATTTTCATTCTTAGCTCTCTTTTATCAAAAATCTTTTGTTTTAATAATTTTATTACCTAGTTTGCTGCTGATCCTCCACTTAGAATTAAAAAGAAAAAGAGAGGAAAAAACTTACAGTAAACTTTTGATGTGCTTAATATACAATAAATTCACACTTATTTTGATTGATTTAGTAAGGTGGGAACAGCCGAGAAATGGAAAGCTTGTTTTGAATGTTCTAAACAATCAGTCAATCAATTTGCTTGGCACAATGTGATGTGATGTCATTTACCTAAACTAAATGATGAGCTTGTGAGGGGTGTTTTGTCCGAGATGTTGTGTACCAGTGAGTCCAGATGAAACTGATGAAACCTGTGGGTGGCCAACATCTGTCTCCATACTTACCACCCCCACCACATAGTACCTCTCAAGCACTATGATGTTGCAATGCCTGCATGGAAAGCTGCCTCCTACCTCTGTCAGGTTACCGTGCTTTCTGTTGCAACAGAACTTAAGTGAATGGGATGCTTCGATGGTTCAGCTGCATTAGCTTCCTTTTCCACTTAGCCTTCCTAGAACTCAGTAGAGGTGATGATTCTGCTGAGTCATAAAGCTACTGTCCAGAGGTGTCCTGCTGCTGCTTTGGAGGCTCCTGTGGGAAGAGCCATGGTGATAGGAAGGAGCTGGTGGCCCTCTTGGAACAGGGACTGTGAGGTTTCCTTTATCTTTCACTATGGAATTGCATTCATTTTACATTCAGAGCATGGCTACCGGGAGCTTTATTGACGTTGCAAATCTCCAGTCAAAGTAGGGAAAATAATGATATACTTATTAAAAAATACTTTAGGAAAAGCAACCATTCCTATTGATTAACAGTCAATTTTAATGTGCTCAAGGTACAGACCATTCTTTGTTGATCCATGGGTATCTGAAACAATTTCACACTGCTTAATTGTTTTGGTATTTTAATTGTATCTTTTGCTTTATCTATGAATCGGTAGCTATCAAAATCTAGGAGCTTTTAGAGAGTAATAATTTTTTGTATGACAATAACAATTTTTCATATTATCACAACAAAATTACAGTCTTTTCAAACTGTTAAGTTACTAAAACATAGAAGCCACTTTGTCACTGCCAGTGACAGATGAAATGCAAATGCCAATCATTTGTCGGGCAACTGCTAAAAAATACTTGCCTACTGGTTATTGGTGATGAGAAATTTCACTGGGAAATTTGCAGTCTCTGCAGCAAGACTCTAATGAGATAGTAAGAAAATGCAGCTCTCTGCGAAAAAGCTCTGCTTCTTTTCCTTTTTATTTTGTTAGTCCATTTATTGTAGTATTTGAGTCACTTAGTGGGCTAATACCTTCATTTTGAATTCATTGCCTACCACAAGCTTCACTGAAGTTTACAATCCTCAAAATAGTCAATTCTCAATTACTTGGAAGACCAACACTCTCCATGAAAGCGTAGCAAAATGTAATTTTCCAAATCAGAGCATTTTCACTAATGATATTCTATAGAAAAAAAAAATATACTTAATCTAGAGTCCTGTGTTGTTCTGCCAGAAAGTGAGTGGACAAAAAGGGCATAATAAGTCCTGTAACCCCATTCAAGCAGCAGGTCATGATCTTTTTCTAGCACTGAAGAGCATGATAGAGAATGGGACTGACAGGATGCATTGTGTTTCAAAGAACTATTTCTCCAAGTTACTGTCATCTGTTGATAATGACCACTTAATATGTCATCTAGTATCGGTCAGCAAGGCAGGATAGTTTTGGGGTACACTTCAGATTTCACTTATAGAATGCATCTAGGAGAATCTCTTCTGCCTCCTTTGAGATGTTTTGCCCTGAACCACTTCATGTGTGGGAAAAGGGAATCTTTATATACTAAAACATATAATTTGGGGGAATTGAGAATAATTACAATATTTGTTACTTTCACAGTTAAAGGATTAGCCCTTCTGGAAACTCTAAGCTTTCATGGAGAGCCAAGACATAAGCAAAAGGAATATTGCTATAGCTACTGTTTCAGTTATCAAGCAACAGTATGAACACTGTGCATTTGAAGATCTCTTCTCTGACTAAATTAGTAGCTTGTCTGCCCTTGAGTCTCTTACAGTTTCCTGTAAGAAAAATATTTTTTTCCGAATTTATGCTGAAGGGATAGCACCGCATTTGGAATTGTTCTAGGATTTGAACTCTTTGGTGATTTTTATTTCCTTTAGTTCAGAAAACCAAATGAATAAGGTTCTATTTTTAAGAATTCATCTCAGCTCCTGGAATGATGTATCTGCTATCTCTGCCCTGTATATGCAATTCCTCTCTGAAGTCACTCCGGGCCTCTCAAACTCATTTTTTAGAAGGGCTTGACTGCAATTCATTTGTTTGGTTTCATCTGAATTTTGTTAAAGTTGAAATTCAGAGATTCATGTGGATAGCTATGTGGATGCATTTCAGCATTGAATCTCTCGAATGTAATTTTTCCATCATTTATCATCTTTGGAGGCATTGTATTTCAGTAACAGCTTTTCTCACTTGTTTCCGATCCATGTTTTCATTCATCTGTGTGTAATACAGTCACTGCATTTAGAACCACAAAAGTCACTGTAGTTTCTCTTCTACATGCAAGAGTTCAGTTATGGCAAAGGAAGCTAGTACAGTTAGAACAGTAGAAGTTGTGAACTATACAACTGCACAATGTGAGGTACTGCTGGAAAAGAGTATCCAGGTACTTTATTTCCTATGATGCAGACATATTGTCTGGTCTTTAAAGAAAAAAAATCCAGGCTGCACTATATTATTTCCCATAATGAGGGGAAAAAATCCACAAGTGCTATGACTCACAGCACTCAGGTTCTTCTCCATTTCCAGTATGCCTAAAGCTCCGTATGTCTCTGGATGGCACTCTTTACCTATGTTCCTACTAAAATGATTAGCTCCTGTAAATACCAGGTCTTGTTAAGTGATCAGCCAAAATGCAAGAGCTCTTGGCAGCTCAAATCAAACAGAATTAAATCTAAAGTGGTTACTATCAAGAAATTTGCACTAGAAGAAAACAAAATGGATATAGTATAAGATTATATTATTATAATAATCAAGAGAAATCAGACACGGAGAAAAAGGTGGGAAATCATAAAAAATTATCATCAATCAAAAAAAGAACAGCTATTGAAAGTAACTGATTCAAATTTAGCTTGAGGAGGAAATTTTATAGTGACTAGAAAATCTTTATCTGTATCATCATCATTTTTTGACACTCAATCTGGTATAAGCTGGTAATTAAACTACAGGAAAGGTAGCAGTTACAAGGATGTTAATAGCCACGTAGCAATTCCAAGATTTGACTGCATTTTTGTATTAGAATATTCTTTTCCTGCAAGGTGTGGTTTTTCATTTTAAAGATTTTGAATTGGTAAAGGGAAGTTGTGCTTAGCCTTTGACAAATAAATAGAAGCTATCTGTTAGTGTAGAATGACTCACATTTGTTACAAATGTAACGGGAAAACCTCACAGATTTTTAGGCTGGTTTGCACTAAATTAGAGTCTGACACTTTGTTCTAGAACTTCAGGAAGTATTAAGAAAACATACAGAAACTAGAAGAAGGTAGGAACAGCAAGTATTGATTAACTGAAAAGTTAATATGGAAAATATTCAGGGTGAATCAGATAAACTAAATGTTCATTTAAAAGTTCTAGAACACGGGAAAAGGCATGAGAACTGAAAAAGTTCTAAAAAAGGCAAAGGGCATGAAAAACAGATCCTATAGAAATTCTGGTATGCAGTCTGATGGGAGTTAGAGTGGCCCTATAAAGGCCACTCAGGATGGATAGAAATAATGTTAACAATTTGTCAAATCACATTTTTAGTTAGGCTTCAAAAATCACCTTGGATATTTATTGTTCTTCCCCCTCCACACATTAAAATAGCCATATTCTTGTCCCTACATGGATTCACATCTTCCCTAAAGTCTATACAAAGCTGAAAGGAGAATATAATGAATTAACATGGGCTATAAACCTAGCAATGGGGTACACCTCTAACTTTACCATGCTGTTTACAGAATGTATGTCCTGTGAAAGGGAATTTAGCAGAAGATGAGTTGGTTTGAAGGTAGGTAAATGAGAAAGAAGAAATGTTAGGAAGAAGAAATAAATGCTTTGAAGAGTTAAAGAATTTGCCTACTGTGCCTTCAGGTGATGGCATTTGCTTCCAAGAACTAAGGCTACTGTAATTCTAGTGGCATATTGATGTTCAAACATCCAGACGAAATGAGAAGTTATCTAAAGTGCTACCACCCATAATCAGCGAGCACGAAGTCCATCCTGTGATGAGCTGACATAGTGTTCCAGAAGGTTACGTTTTTGCCTCTCTGAGTATAGAAAAAATGGTCACAAAGAAAGGCCCTAGTTCAGCGGGCTGTACAGCAGCACCAATTTCATGATCTAATAACCTGAAGAGAGAATTATACACTTGTGCTGGGCACCCTACATTAACTTTTCATTTTCTCTTTGATGCAAGCCACAGTGCAGATGCTGATCTATCACCTTCCTAATGGGGTAAGCCTACGCTATCTCATGTGTGGATTTAGGTCCTGTGGCCCTCTGTGGCAGCCTTGCTCATCCAGTACCTTACTAGTAGCCAAACAAAACTGGTTTATCACTTCTGGGACTCAATAGCTAATGCAGAATAGGAGAGATGAGAAGGGTTGTTAGCTTTTTAATAGCAGGAATGACAAGAAGAACACTCTTACAAAAGAAATAGGGGAGAATCCTAGGAATCTTGGAGCCATGTTTTTGTGATTCATTAACTTTTTCGTTGAAATCTTTCTCAGAAGAATAAAATAAAGGGGGGGGGGGGGAAGTGCCAAAGGTAAAACATAGCAGCTTACCTGAAAACAACAGCCAACAGTTTAAAAGTAAATGTATGATTGCATTGCCTACGTGTTTAGAAGAGGAAGTAATTTATGGTGAATGGATGTGCGAAGCTTCAACTGTGGTTGTGCTGGAGGCACTAATCTCTCTCTGGATATGCAAAATCTGAAACTGTACACTTAATTGTGGCTTACACCTAGTGATTTTGATACCTTTGGAAAA
Organism: Sagittarius serpentarius; assembly: GCA_034782735.1. Classification (NCBI taxonomy): domain Eukaryota; kingdom Metazoa; phylum Chordata; class Aves; order Accipitriformes; family Sagittariidae; genus Sagittarius; species Sagittarius serpentarius. The sequence continues at coordinate 20,033,640 of JAVKLA010000084.1, forward strand.
AGGAATAAAAAAATAATTCAAAGACAGACTTCACAAATGAAAAAAAAATTTATTCACTGTGTTCCTGGTTTACGTTCGTTGAAATTACATCTTGACTATAGGCAAAATACTTATGCACTGTTCCACACGTTAATTTTTAACTGTATCTTTCCCAATTTAGATCCAATGTCAATGTTGAAACCCTGTGCTACATTCATTAAAAATTTGCAAAAGATTTGCTAATTTCTTTGTACTCTGCTGACAATTTCATCAATGCTATGAAAAAAACTCCCATGATCTTTGCTTCCAAATTCTAATTAAATCACATAAAATTATGTCTTAAATGAAAGATCCAAACCAGATAACACAAAAGAAGGATAACAGTACTCTGTAATTCATCTTACCACTGAAAATGAAAAGGCAAACACCTAGCAGGTGTTATCTCTTTCATAAATATTAAATATAGTGAGAATCTTGTTTTCTTTTAAAGGAAAAAAAATAAAAAGACTAATACAGGGTCAAGCAATACACTGTCGATTCCATCAGTTGATTACGTAAATAGTGTTGCTTTCTTTATCTTTTTAGAGATTCAACACACTGTTATGCGTAAAATCATATGTCTGTACTCTGGAAGAGTACAATCTCCAACTAAAATTTTATGGGAAAGTTAGGTAGGTGGTATCTAATCAGCCAGGAAGACATTTGGGTAGAAGATCCCTACTCTTGCAAAAAGTACTGCAGGATTGTTAAAGAGAACATGCTGTCAAGAGTTGTTATATATTTCATTCCGCAGCACCTCCAGGAGCACGACTGTAATAGAACGTTAGCTCAGATCTGACTCATATCTCCTGCTGAATTGCCATCTTCATTTTCTGCTAGACACAAGTCTTTTATGCAGGTGTCCATCGAAGGGCTATTTTGATGTGATTAAGTGAGATTAACTTCACATGTAATGTGATTTTATTTAGTGATCTCTCGCTATAAAAACTAAGCAAGATTCATAATATGTTTAAAACAAATATTGCTTTTGAAACCACAATTAAAAGAATGTGCCTCTTATGGAGCCCAAAATAAGATCAATGTCTCTTGCAATTTAAGAGCATGACAAAAGAAGTGAGTTTAAAAGCAGAGGGTTTCAGTGTTAAGGCTTCAAATATCAGAGCTGAGGAACTAGTTGCACATTTTCCATTATACTGATTAGAAAATGTAGGGTTACATACACTTTCAGAGTTCCAATCTGCATTCTTAAATAGGAATTACAACATTATACACAAATTATACAGGACAACACAATAAACTCTCAGCAGTGTTAATTTCCAACATTATAGCTACTTGGCTTTGGCTGGGTTCTTAATGCTATTTAAACAAATACAGTTTTTTGCCCACCTTCGATGTGATTATTCCTGCTGCAAAAGAGCCTTTTGTTTAAAAAACTTCCCAATGATTACAGAACACATTTATTTATTATTCAGATGGTTCATTTATCAAGAATAAATAATTTAAGTATATTTTCTTCTGTTTAATTAACACATTAGCCGTTGTGGCATATATGAAAGTAATGTTTATATTTATACTAATTTCTCAAGCTGTTTGTTCTATTCTACTTGGTGGCCACCCTACTTATTTATTAAAAGCTCGTGACTGGAATAAGTCTCTAGAGAAATGCTTGCAAACTTTTAGAGAGGAAATGGAACCTGCGGTAGCAGTAACAAAGTGCTACATCATTCTGTTCAGGTTCTTTAATGTTCAAGGCAAGTTTAAACCCGTGGAGCAAAAGAGCAAATAATCAGGAAGGCCCTAGGCCTAGTTCAAGCTTATTGTAAAGAACCATAAATTACATCAGTGTCATTGCTGCTGCATTTGGCACACATAAAAACCATTACCTTATATGACTAGCAAAACCAATTTTTACTTCCATTCTATTGAAAAAGTGGATACTTATTTCTCTACTTCATTACAATACCAGACTTTTACCTATCACATTAAAATGCATGCTCTATAATCCTATCTTCTAAATCTGTTTTCTTCTTTAAAATGGCATATATGCTCCTCTCCCTTTTGTTTTCCCAACAGGGAAACATATTGCTGTTTTCTTTGGTGATATATAAACTTCTTCTAAATGTAATTAGATCTAGATTCCTGTGGTGTATTTTTTTTTTTTAGCCATATATTAAGTTTAATATTGTTTGAATCGTCACTTTAGGTACCCAATCAGATTATGTGCTTCCCATTTTTGGTGTTACACAAACATAGAGCAATGTCCTAAAATAAAGCAGTAAAGAACAGTGAACCATAGACCCTGATCCTATAATGAATGCTACAATGGAGTTTGCTATAGGATCTGAATTATAGAATCATAGAATGATTGTATTTATGTACTGATGTGTATTTATGTACTGAAATATTTTGTATGGATGACAAAGTGACATTTAGAATGTTGAAAAAGAATCTTCTTTCATGATTTCCTTTAGTTTGGATGCTTAAGTTGTTTTTTAATTAATGGAATGTAATACCGTTAAACCCAGCATACTATCACTTTGTACCTGAATGTTACTGCTAAGCTATCTCTTCTTTATTACTTAGAAAAACTGATGTTCACCATGATATTATTAACTTTTTTCAGAAAATATGATCATCATGATAGTTAACATTCCCAGATAAATATCCTAGTAATCATGAGACAGGACAGACCAGGACCTTGGAGCTACCCAGATTTCTTCAGCAAACTCTGTCAGAGCTAAATCCCCTCCTCCAGCAGTATCTTGAGTCCATACTGGGGAAATTATGATAAAAATAATCTTTACATCTCTAGACTCAAATGGATCTTTCTGATTGACTGCCTCTGATGCCAGGTCCATGTCAATAATTCTCAGTGAATGCATGGCTATGACCTTTTCCCCCTTGTTTTAGAATTTCTATTTTACAAGACCAATAAAACATATCAGAACAAAGTGGTGGTTGTAGATGTGTGAATGGATGGATCTCAGGTCAGAGGTAATCTTTCAGCAATGTCCTGTTTGGGACCAAATAATACTTTTCCCTACTGTAATGGTTCTGTCACAGATGTACATAAGCAGAAATTGAAAGATACACCCCTTCAATTACACAATGATTAGACAGAAAGAATAAAATGAGTAAAGGATGTTCAACTTGCTTTCTTAAACCCTGGTAAAGGCTGTAGAAGTTAATGGACACTCGTTGCAAAGCAGCATAAAATGTAGGACTTAATGGCAATTATTTACTTTAAATTTCTGCATAGTGCTACATCATCATTATTGTTTGTAAATATTTCTATCCATCTACATCCATCACTCGTAGCAGACACCACCAGAAGACTGTATAACACCCAGGCTGTCATGTCAGTAAACAAATACAGTCAGGTAAAAAGGAGAACAGCTTTTGATTAAGGTACCAGAGCTGAAATTAGTTTTTTGATTCTGACACCAATCTAATGTCATCTATTGGCAAAGTCTCTTCATCTTTTGTACTTCAGCTCCCTGCCTGTGGCATGGGGTAATGTTTGTCCCTTTTCATTTCTGTTATCTGTCTTATTTACTCAGACTAAGTTGGCTGAGAAAAGAGGTGCATTTTCCTGCACAGCATCTATCTTGCAAACCCACTTTCTAGATACCACCACCGAATCTGTTATGTTATGGGTTGTTAATAATAGGTTAATACTTAAAAAGCAAAATTTTCCAATTTTAGCTTCCTCAAATTCTTGCTAGTTCACTGTATGAAAATACCCTCCTCTGAGGGTACTTATTATTATATTGCTGTGTTTATATGTACACTATTTCAATGTGTTAGTCTATAGGTCATATTTCTAACCTTTCAGAAAGTGGGATGTTGCATGATGGACTTCTGTTGCTGCTTGCCATGTAGCTTTTTTTTTCTTTTTTTTTTTAACAAACTAAAATCCTATAGAATTTAAAGTTCCTTCTATGCCTTTTGAGCCTTTGTTAACCTGACTGTGGATGATCTAGGCCAGGATCACATGGGTTTATGCTGTAATTCCCCTCCATGTTGATAGTTAAACCTCTCTGCGCAGTATTTAATATTTGCCTCCAGGTGATGGATGCTTGGGCCCTCAGCACAGCAGTGCACCTTTACAGAAAATCAGCTGCAGTGTACCTGGCTGGTTTCACACGACAGGTAGTGGTGTGCTCCCAGCTGGATATCAGGAAGCATGGTCAAGCTTTGTATCATATACTGAAAGTGCTTTTGAGCTGTTTGCAGGAAACCCTTACTGTGCATACACAGCAAACATTGTTTTGGAACATTTAACACATTGGCGATGGAGGCATTTCCTCCTGGCTAACAGAAGTGACTTATAATAGCTGAGTTCCTCATCAAAAAATCTGGCTCTGTAGAAACATGAGAAACAACTGGATGCTGGCAAAAATGATTCTTTCTGTGCATAGTTGTCTGGTACATCAAATTATTTTAGTGATGATTTTCCCTGATTTTTCTTTATGCCTGTTCCTTTCCAGCTCACAACAGAGATTACAGGAAAGCAGATTCCATAACTAATTAGATGAGCAACCAAAAAGAGCATTAGAAATTTGTCCCAGCTGGTGTAACTTGAAAATTTTTTGTCTGGATGAAGTGGAACAGTAAATGTGTATTTCCAGCCTCCTTCTCTAGCAGCTGAGTTGTTACGTCTTAGGTTTGGAAAAGGGCTTGCGTTCTTGTCTCTGTGTCCCATCCCACTTTTGCTCTGTGTGTGTGTGGTCGGAAGGAGCAGGGACTCTTGCATTCCATCTACTCAAAGCAATTTGCTCAATGAATCATGCTTCTAGCAACACATATAGAGAAAGATAACGGAAAGGAATAATGGTAAAGACTCAAACCCAAATCATTTTACCCAATGACTGTGATGTCTTCCGTGTAAATGTTACACAGGGTTATGTAGGATGGACCCTAGTCTTGCTCTTTCGTATCCATTATTCAACTAACCCTCCTAGCACTTCATTACAGCAGCCTGAACTCCTTCTCTGTCAGAATGACAGCCCTCACAGAGCCAAGTGATTAACAAGCATACCTTAGGGTTGTGATTCTGTTCCGAGTACTTGCTTTCTAGGGTCAGGTGGCTTTGATGAGCAATTTATGGGATAGAGCACAAGTAAGACAACAGTTGGAGCAGGGAGGGGACTTTGCAGGGCAAGAGCTACCCTGCAATAATTCCTTGTAGCTCTCACAGCTTGTATCTTACAGCTAGTATAGTTTATGCTCTTACAGTGAGTGTCCTCACATTTGCCTGTGCTTTCCTTCCAGAGTATCTCAGACCTCAGCAGTCCTGAATACGAGTCTCAGCTGGGCATTATTTCAGAGACCCCACCGCACAGCTTTCCGTGCCTTCACAGCCCCCTGCACTGCTCCGAGCCTCACCGAGTCTGCTCTCCATCTCTACGGCTTCACATCTCGTCCGTTCCTTGTTCGTTTCTCCACTTTACCAAAACCTCTGCCATTTGTCCTCTTCCTCCAACAAAACCATTTCACGCTCTCTTCCCAAGCTTTCTTCCTACCTCGGGTTTCCACGGTCTCCTATTTCTCCTCCGAATTTACTAAACTGTTGCTTTGCGTCCTCTGGCCCTTCCCTTTCTTCCAGCCACCGCCTCGGGGTCTTCCTGCCCTTTGCCTCCTTCACCAAAGCCTCGTCTTCTTCCTCTCGCTCCCGTCTCCCTCCTTGCCTGCCCTCCTCCACTCCCTCTCCCCCGCCCACTGCCCCCTTTCGGGGTGGCCAGCTCGCCCGCTCCCGCCCCGCCGGGGCTGCTCGGCACGCGCCGCCCGGAATCCCGCCCGCGGCGGGAGGGGGGGGGGGGAGACGA
>JAVKLA010000084.1:20049780-20079625 GCA_034782735.1 Sagittarius serpentarius
CCTGTTTAATCAAGGAGGGGGAGTGAGAGAGCGGCTTTGGTGGGTACCTGGCATCCAGCCAGGGTCAACCCGTCACACATGTTTATAAATACTACATGTGGGTGTATGCGTTTATATATGTACTGCATGTGTCTCTGACTGTTATCAGCTTACAAGCATTTAATGACTTGTGACATTTTTATTGACTTTTAAGATACTTATTTTTTTCCTTTAAAACTCCAGCTTCTGAAATCAAGAGACTAAAGAAATGTAGTCTTTTATTCCTTAGAAGATAATAGACCCTACTTGTAATACGAGGGAGAAATGAAAAGGTAATGCAGGTATATCACAAAAGCTTACAAACACAAATGAAGTAATGAGCGTTTCCTTTATAACTTTGTGGGTGTTTTTTTTTTTTTTTCTTACAACTGATTGTTTGAAATGTAATAAAAATCTGACTGTAACTGGAAAACATCACTCCACCTCTACTGGCTTGCAAAATTGCAGTAACTGGGTTGAATTTCTTGGTTATAAGCAGAGCTTGCAAAGTATGGGTTGGTGAAACAAAGTTAAAAAATAGTCTGTAAGCTCTCTGTCATGGTTTTCTGTGTGATAGACATTGTTAGTTTCTAACATCTGTTTTGTAGTTAGTTTCACAAAGGCTACTAGCAGAGGTCAATATATGACACATAGCATAGGCAATAATATTTGAGGTATTTCTGAAGAAACTGCATGGTAATCATGTTTGAAGGGCTTTTTTCCCTTTTCCTTTTGAGAACTACTTTAAAAATTCCTGAACTACAGTTGATCAGATGGTATTTGCCATTGTTGTCAGTCTTAGGAAGAAAAAATGTACTTTTAAGGTCTTGGTTAACAGAATTTTAAATTCATGTTGAGAAATAAAACCTAGAAAGATTTAAATCAGTGTGCTTTATGCTAAGCTGCTTTAAAAAGTCTGCATTATGATAGTGGTCTATAAATCTAGCTAAAGTAGACTCATAAACTGTTGATTTAGTGTCATAAATGGAAAAGCATTGGATATTGTAGTTGGCTTCCATCTTTTTCTTCCTCAAAACCACTGTAAACAGTGTAGATGTATAAAATGGAAAGATCAAAGTGCAATGTTTTCAGTGTTTTGCTGAAGTGGAAGGCACAAGATAAGAGACACAGTTCTTGAGATGAAATACTTTGAAGAGTAATATTTCAAGATTTATTTTGGGAAAATAATTATTTTGTTTTTCCTCTGCACCCCTCCTTTGACTGTAGTCTTTGGTGTTGTGGGGTCTGTGGACCGCTTCAAATGACTGCAAAAAATAATCAAGAAAAACAAGTCTATTTTCAGTGGGCTTGTATTACCATTCAGCTGTCCATCTCTAAATCTGTAGAGATCGGCAAATCAAAAAGTATTTGGGCTACTTGTGATGATTAGCAAAAATATCTATGAGAGAATATTTTTGGTGGAAACAACATGACCTCAAAAAGTGTCAATCTGTTAGTTGGATATGTGACTGTTTCTAATAATAAAAGATATTTCATCCAATATGAATCCCTTCTTCTATAACTTAAATTTAATCTGTGTAGGTTTCAATATAAAATAAAAATTCTTACAGGAATCAAAATGTCAGCCTTAGTAAATAAATAACAGTAATTTCAAAATAATTTGTAAGTTGCAAACTTAAATTGTTCTCTGCATGCTTCCAAATGTTTACAAATTTTTTTTTAAAGTTTCAGTACTTGAAGCCTCTTAAATCAATATGATAAGAGTTTCAGTGTTTTCACTAACAAACTGGAAAAGTATACCTTTAAAGAGCGGGATAAAATTTCAGGTGGCATAAGTCAGCAATGTCATTTTAAACCAGCTGAGGCTGTGGTCCTATGTTAAGGATATGACTGAATACAGAGACTTTTTTTTTTTTTTTTAATTGTCAAAAGCTTCCAAAAAAGTGCTCTGTGTAATTTTTCTCAGTTCTGGACTGATTATTTGCCTGAGCAGCTCATCAGACAGAACTGGAATTTTTTGGGTGTATATGTATTGGGGAAAAGTGTTGAAAGTCTAATTAAGTCTGTCTTTTCTTACGAAACTTGCTTCAAAAACTAGAAACCCTCTCTATATTCTGTGCCGTTGGAGCTGAAACAGCAATAGTACGTTTTCTGGGGCGATAGAAACAATGTCAGCATCTACTGCTGGTTGAGCTTTGCAGGTTGCAGATCCTGTAATTAACACAGGATTGCAACACTTAGCTGGTTGCATTTGGTTAGGAGCTAGCATGGGAGGTGCATTAGGATGTAGGTGGCAACAAAACGGTATGTGGTCAGTTTCTATGACCTTACAAATGCCTCTGTTTTCTTCTTTCTTTTTTCTTTTTCCAAAGAACACTTCCCCTCAGATGGAAGTAGGCTCCAGTAGCAGTGGTGCATTGTGCACTTTTCCTTTCTGCAAAGGAGCATCTCTTGGCATGTGGAAAGCACACTGACTAAATGGGCAAGCAGAAAAACATGGTGTTTGCATGCCTGCAGTCTGTATTGGTGTCTGCAGAACACTTTACTAGTGTTTAACACTAGGGGTGTTAAAACATATTTACAATATGTACACATGTATTTAGTGAGGAGGAACTGGTGTGATGAAGAGAAGGGATAATATCAAGGACAAAAGGTTAAGTTTACGCAGTACTCTGAGAAGTGAATTGACTGTGCAACTGAAAGGTGCCTTTATTTGGGAAGTACTTTCTTTTGAGATGATCCCGAAAAAGGTAGTTGCATCATAACTTCGGGGGAATATTTACTTTTTTCCAGGGCCAAAATTACATTCTACAAAATGAAAACTTCTCTCTTGTTTTCTAGTCTCAAAGAGTATATATTCCTTAAGTTATAGTGGAATTTACTAGGGGATAAATCTTAAAATGCAGTAGTCATTTCTTAAACCCTCTATTTGAACATGAAGTAAGAGCTAAACCCTTGCATAGTTTAGCTTAACCTTCTCTGGAAGTATTTGAAACTGAATAATATAGATGCTTTCTGTACAGAATAACACTGTGTATGAGGAAGTCTTTCACAATAGCCATTCCAAACACATTTTGTACAATAGGGAATGTTTAGTTACAGCAAGATCCACAGAGGAGGCGAAAAATCTTGGTATTTCAATAAGCAGACATTGGCAATTCAAGTTCTGAGGTTCCTAAGGCTTCGGCACTTCCAGCACTACAAACCCTAACAGACGGAAAGGAGCTGGGAGCCGGGAGTCTGGCATTCGTGAGCTCAGTCTCCAAAGATTTCAGATTGATGGGAAGACACTGAAATCCTGTAAACTTCTGGGTATCTTGCCTTGACTATATTTCAAGGAGTGGTTCTCATTGCGGCCACAAATCCTAAAAATAAATTAGTACAAGGGAATAAAGTGTGTTTTGGAAACTTAATTATAGACCAGCTTCTGTTTCATTGGAAGCTAATAAAACCCAACATATTTTCTGCAAGACTTACCAATATTGGTAGATTAGTGGATTTAGTGAAACCTTGAGAATAGGTGAGGGCTAAACTGGGACATAGAGGGAAAATTAGTATTAGTATCTTTAAGTTTACCTCCTTCTGTTCTAAAATACTTTCTACGAAGTGCTGACAGTAGCATTATTATAAAGGATTTTTGAGATTGAGTTTATTCTTGCAAAATGTTTCTTGGGTATCTTTTTCCAGATCTTGTCTGACCCAGGTCTTTTAGGCTGACTCCACATTAGAGATTTAACTAGTATTCCACATAAACAAATACCCTGATATGAATTGTGATCATCCCAGAACACACTTTTGACCTTTTAACTTTCCTGCTGCAATGAGTATAATGACTATGTTGAACAAAGGAGGAAATTGAAGGCCAACTACTATATAGGGGAGTTGAATCACCTGGGACCTGGAGAATGATGTCTATAATCTGTGTAAAGGTTGCTGTTTGCAGTCTTTTCATGTGTATAATTTGCAGCTATCATTCTCAGCTATTTTTGCATGCACAGTAGGAGAAATTTGATGACGGAGAGGGGACGCAAGCAAGGAAAACCATAGTAGGAACATTTAGAACAGGACAGCACCAATGGCTGCTACTTGCAAATTATTTTGCCTTGTTCCTGGGTAGCACTAATAGCTGTGCTAGTCCCTCCTCATATAGGGAGAAAGGGGATGGGAGCATGTGGGGCGTCCTATTCTACTCTTGCTTCCTTCTCTGCATCCTAAGAAATGTCATAGTACCTTATAAGTCTCCAAAAGCTATGTAACTTTGAAGTGAAGGACTTTACAGTTACAGAAAAATAAAGTTCTTCCTGGTTGGCTTGTAATACTTCGGCTGGTTTCATGTTTGTTATTACAAATTAAATCTCAAATCATGGATCTAAATGTAAAATTTAGTAAGAACTTTCTAAACAGAGCAATATTTTCTTGACGCATATTATTGTATATAGCAAGTCTCACAATTCAGCAGCTTGTGATCTGTGTGAGATTCAGGGAGTAGGAAGAAAATTAAATACAACCTGTATCCTTTCACATTCTCAAACATGTTGAAGTTAATGTTTTGTACGGTAGGGCTTTGCTCCTAACTTCTTGTTGCAGGAATTTGACTGAAATGTGTGGTAGAACAATTGATAGAGCTTTCATTTCCTTAGCCATAAGTCATCTTACATTTGGTTTTCTGATTAAGTGGAACTAATTGCTACCAGCTTTGTATTACTGATTAGGTGGGTAATATGCTTTGTTCTGAACTTTGGAGTGCATGTAGCCAAACTCTGAGGGTGACTTCAGTCCTTCAGCTGGAAGGCACTTCATATGCTTTTCAAGGTACGTGTCTCAGAACAACAATTGGACCTACCTTGGGAGGATAATGAGTTCCCCCGTAGTCCTCATAAAAATTAATTGGCCAGATTGCATAAGAGCTCCAGGGTTGTGTACTCACACCAGAATTTTTTCTTAAAGGTGTGTTTGATGGAGAGTGAACATGATTACTAAGTTGCAGAAAGGGAGTGGAGATGTCATTGTCAGCTTATGTATCCAAATGGTTTCTATGAAGAGTGTGACCCTGAAAATTTGCTGCACTGTTCACTGCAGTGATTTGACTGAAGACACTTTTGCTTCAGGAGAATTTCAATGCAGTATTTATTTTATAACAAATGGGGAAAAAGTGTGTGCTTGTTTTACTGGAAGAGGAAAGTATTATTCTGAAGTATACATGTACTTCAGTGGTACCTCAGCTCATACTGAAATCAAAGGATCTTTCTACTAACTGTAGAAGAGTTCAATCAGGCCCTGCATGCAGACAATTGTTAATCTGCAAGTTTACACACAAAAGTTCAGAATGTCAACTAGAAATTGTGTTGACCGTGTTTCACAGCCTTTGTAGGAAACAATGTTCCATACTTTTTGTGGCCTAAAATAGAAATATGGTAGGTAGTATGCTTAAAAACCCGACAAACCATGTGGGATCATGCTCCTTTGTGTTTACAGAAATGATGGAGAAGATTTACCAGTGATATCTGCAATACTTTGTCTAGGTATGTGTATGATAAAGTGAAACTTCTATGTTATCAGTAAAACACCTGACTGGAAATGAACGTGTTCTATTAATACTATGGACTTCAGCTCAACAGTAGACAAATAAAGAATGGTTTGGGGTTATTTTAAAGTAAGTTCTCATCAGCTCCTGATTGCAGTATCTTAGGGTTAACTTAATGTTACTTATGAATTGCTGCATATACGATATTTTCAAATATCAGTGGAAATAACATGCAAGGGTAAAATTTGGCTTTGTACACTTATATGTGCTACTATTTGAAATCCTGCTATGTGTGCATGTGAAAGGTATGAGCCGGCAGCCCCTGCGACTGTTATTCTCTGCTTATATAACAAATGTGAAACAGCTAAGAACTCGTGGCCTATCTTGTCTTCCTAGCATTTAGAGCAGGAATTAAATGAGATTTGTCCTTTCTTCCTCTGTATTTATACTGGGCTTCAGTATGACCAGAATCAATGGTTTGGTGGTCGATGGGGTTTTTTTGGTTGGTTGGTTTTGGGTTTTTTTTCGGTTGTTGTTGGGGTTGCTTTTTTATGGTTTGTTTTGTTTGTTTTTCCATTCAAAGTGGAGTTACTGGCTTTGTTCTTACTATACTAAGACTATTGACTCACTTTACATATGCTAATGATTCACTTTCTGCTATAATTCTTGAACAAACTGTCTTTTGTGAATTTGGACTTGGTGTTTCAAAAGCACCTAGGTATAAAAATCTTCTCTTTCAAACTGTGGGAATTGTTCCTGAATGTAACTAGGTACCTTTGTAGAACTAGCTCAAATTCCAGTGAAGTTCTCTGTGTTCTTTCTTTCCTTCTCTTTTATAATAAGGGCAAATAGATATTTCTTTTGAGTTTGTTAAGGGTATTATCTTTTGGATGGGCTAATACTGCTGAAGTGCTTTATTTGCATAACAAATCACTAGAATGCAGTATTGATTTCTATTCATGAGTACCAACATTCACTGAATAGCTTGGAAAGCTAATTAAAAATTATAATTTATTTTATTCCTCTTGCTCTAGTTAATGTTTCTCTTTCCTGTCAAATTGTGAAGTTGGTTTTTGTCTTCAGTTTGTAAAAATAACCTGCCTTCTGCACAGTCAAGAGAACTTGGCAATGTCTCTGTGAATTGTTCACATGAAATGTCAGGGTAGGTGTGCTGAAGTTTTCTGGGGCTTGTTTATACCTGCTTTGTAACTCAGGTAAGTGTAATGAAGAGAGTGTTTGCATATTTAGTGGCTTCTTAAGATTAGAGTAAAATTTTAGTTTTGAAATTTTAGAAAAGTAGAAAAGAACAAAAGAGTTGATTTATTTAAAAATTTTATCTTCACATGAGTCAAGATTGTAATTCTGTTTACAAATCTTGTGTTGATCAAATTATTACCTGGCCAAGTAACATGGTTGCTAGTGATGTGTTGGACAGCATCTTTATTGCATTAGTTTTAGCCAGTCTTTAGTTTAGCAAATATACTGTGATGCGCAGGAGAAGATGACAAAAATGATGATATTGTCCCGGGTTTAAGTAGTCTTTGAGATGAATATTGTTTGAGGCTGGGAGAGAGTAAGTACTAGAAAGTATTGCTTTTTATGCTTGTCCTAGGCTCAGTTTTTTCCTGTTTCTGGAAAAGGCCATTTAGCCTACCTAGACGTTTTGCGGTTCTCTGTTCTTAAGATACTGACAACCTGTTCAGGTTATATATTTAATTGCCAAGTCCTTTTAAGTCAGTGATATGAACCTTGACTCTGTGGAGTTCAGTGAAACTAAGCAATAAAGCGTTTTGCACAGGAGACCATTGTCATTCCTAACTCATCCCGGTGAACTTTTGATTGCATCCTGACAAAAGTAATTAATATCATGAAGCAATTGGCAAGGATATTAAAATTAAGTGGGATTTATGAAAATAGCTTTTGCAGAAGGAAATTGTGTTATTAAAAGACTAAAAAGGTAGTTGATTTGTTCAGCGCTGAGCTTAAGATGCTTACTGTTTGTTTGATGGACAAGGCTGTTTCTCAGCGTGGTACTCCCTTCTGAAGAGAAAATGGATTAAAGAGAGTTTCATCACCAATACATCTGAATGCAGCTGATAACAGGACAAAATTCACTGCATGCATTTTGTGCAGTTTTTTGTGTTATAACTCAAAAACCTCTCATACAAAATGTTGCACCAGCAACTGAGGGGAAATTACTCAGTCCAAGGCTTAGGCTGACTTAAGGTGTATATATCGCTGATTAGAATTTAAACGTATTTGCTAAGTCTTTTATAAAAACTCTACTCTCAAAAAGGATTTTCATGCTGTTAGCTCTAGCTCTTTTAAAATACATTTGGAAGAGTGACTCATGAAAGTGCCATTTTAAGTTGACTTTTTGAAGAAAACTGTAGTATGATTTGAGCACTCCAGTAAAAATTTTACTTTTAAAAATGTTGTTTCATTGCTACATACCCCCTTATTATTTCTACGTATGTACATACCTTGCATATTGTGAATATAATGAGCTGTTTTATATGGAGTTCAACTGTGCTGTTCCATTTTCATTTAGAAATAGGTCTGGTGGATCCGTAGAGCAATGGACTGATTAGCTTTTGGCAACTTTTTGGAGAGTGATGGATTTGATAGCTTGTTAATATTTCATCTGAAGTTCTTGTAGGCAAGACATGTAAATAGTTTGAAGTGCAGACAATCCAGATATGTTTTATGCATTTCTTAATGACCTGGTGAGAAGACAAGCTTTTTAACATCAAGTAATGCCTTCCTTTTTGCTATACAATGTTTATGGTTTGTTCTGTAATCAGATGGCTCTTGGCATTAATATGCATCAGACTCTAATCCCTTTAATTATGATAGCTAATGCCTTTTCCTATTTTTTTTTCCTCACTGAAGTCGGTGGAGTGGCTTGTGAATGAAGTTGAAAGTAAAGGGATCAAAACTGGCCTTTCAGTTTTAAAATCGTAATAGTGTATGCTCTGCAGATGAAGACTTGCGTCCCAAGGCAGTACAAAACAGTATGCTCTGGATTTTTCAAGGAGGTTATAAACCCATGTTTCTCAGTAACTGGCTTTGTGTTAGAATTTGCCTCAGAATGTGGCGCTGGAAAGAAAGGCTCTGGTGCAGGGCTAAGACATCACTCATGAGACCATTGGTTTGCTGGTCTTTGTGCTTCCTTGGTTCTGTGAGACTCTATAGGCAGGATTTTGCTTGAAGTTCATTTTCATTTGCTGCTTGTTCTTTGTGAAAGAGGTAACGCAGTTTCTGTTAAACTCTGTACTTTGTTAAGAGATGAGCCATATTCTTTGAATATCTGCCTGTCATCTGTTCTACACTACCAGGCCATTTCTTCAGATGTTTTCGGTTTGTGTAGCCGGTGGAGTGAGGAACGAGGTGGTGTGCAAGGAACGCAAGCAATGCATGCTTTCTTACATGGAGCCAGAACATGGGCTTTGTCTGGCTCCTTTTGTTCTTGTGAATGGGCAAAACTATCTCTCAGTTCTGTCATAAACTAACTGGGTGGTGGTCATAGAATGAATACATTGTCATTCATTCTCAGCTCTGCTGTTAAAGCAAATGTGAAAAAAGTACCTTGATTTATAGAGTAGTGCGATGAAAATTTGTTTATTTTCCATTAAAACTTATGAAGAAAACATCTTCCACAGCCCAAATGCCCTATCCCAAAAGGTTTAGTTAGCTTGAAGGTACTCAAACTAGTCAGTTCTTTGCCTGATTTCTATTTTCTCTTCTCTTGCTGTTTTATAATCTGGAGCTGTCCTTAATGGCATGCATTTGGAGACTTTTCCTTTTAAGTGCAATAAGTCAATTGCATTTCTAACCCTTGGTGTGGAGACTGTACCAGCAATACTGGCACTGTGTGTTTTTTACTCCCAGTCCACAGTTCTTAGCATCCTTTCCCTCAGGATTTTGTACTATTCTTGAGAAACAGTTTAGGATATTTTGTTCAATGTTTTGGGTGTGTGGTTTGGTGGGGTTTTTTTTTTTTGGTGACTTTGGCAGCTTTTAAAGAATTATTTTCCTCTTGTATTACATTTTATTGAAACTGGTAGATAAAATAAAGTTGATTTATTTATTTATTTTTATCACCTCAAGAAGAGAGTGTATGTAACTTGTATCTCTCTACTGGACTAGAAAGCATGCCAGCTCTGTACACAAGCATTTGGGCTGTTAATAGTACTGGCTGCAGCCTTCCTGCAATGGTCTCCAGAGCAAGTTCCTCCTCACAGACTCTGACAAAGCTGGGGCTGAAAGGTGTGTTTGCTGCCTTTGTTAAAGGATTTGAGCAGCATTCTGGCTTGTTCTCCAGGTGGTCCGCAGGATGAAAGCTTCTCCTGGAGTGTGCTTTTTTGCAGCTTCTCTGTCGTAGGACTGTGAATGCTCTCGGTCTGCGTTCAACAAAGAAAAAGGCCTCTGTCAGCTTTCTTATATAGCGTCATAGCAACCGATGGATAATGAAGCTATGTGCACTCTGTTTATGAACAGAACTAGGTATGAAAGAGCAATAATTAGGGAAAAAACCAGAGCAGTCCTATGTATGAGTGATTTCCCGGCCCCTGGTAGTGGTGCCTTTGGCACAGAGGCTTTTTCTCCAAACTTGCGTCTCTTTCTGCTTTGCAGTTTTTCATGAGGAGAAGATGGGAATTTCATTATACTAAGCATTCGTATATTCACTTTCTGTGAATGTGTTTTATTGTTTATGTTCTGATATTCATAGTTGTACTTTCTTCCTTAAACTAAATTGCAATATTAGTGTGCATTTCAAAAATAACTTAAAAAATATGGTAAAAATTGCTGGTAATTATTGGTTTGTTAGTCTTGCAGTATACATCAAGCTGATGTTCTTTCACTTTTGTATGTTACATCCTTACGAAGTCATTAAAATATGCCTAGCCTTTATCTCTCACAGTAGGGTCGCAGTTGGTGACTGGGGTATCTAGTCATTACAGAGGTACAAATGTGCAGTTTACCATGCAATGATTATCCAGCAGTTGGAAATTGGTGTTCAGAGCTTTAAGAATATTTTTATTCTTAGTTTTGCTAGTTTTCCTATCACTCCAATTTATGGTGAAGTTTCTCCTTTAGCAAAAGAACTGAAGGAGCGTAAGAAAAGAGAAATGGGAGAAAAGCTTTACAGTTAATTTTTTTATATATTTTATTCCCCCCCCTCAGGTGGAACGCTTGGCTCTTGTTATCTCTAATTTCCATTTGTGTAGGTTTTCAGAGTTTAGCATTTCTAGATAGTGTAAAATATGGATGTTATTCCTAACAGGTATGAATTTATAGCTAGGCGTTGTTTGAAAGGTGAAAAAAAAACCCACCCACCAACTCCCAACAGCAACCATGTATAGTAATACAGATGCTATTTACATTTGCATTTTATGTATTTATGCATAACAACAAGACTCTCAGCCTTGATTCTGAATGGAATATAGTTTTGTTTCACTTTTTTGGCTAGTGAAAGCTAAGGATTTTTTTTGCATTCTTCTCCTTAAAAATTCAATATAAATTAAGGTTTTATAAAAATAGAAGTTTTGCAAAAGACTGCATAAAGCGTGTAACTACTATTATTGATTTTTCTCACTAATGGAATAATGTTCATCTCTCTTCTTAGATGGTCTCCTGAGATTCTGCAGGTCACACGGAAACATAATAAAATCAAACACAGACACATTATTTGTTAAACTACACACCGTGAATAGAAAATGAGGCCAGAAAAGACTCTTTGGTCTCTCTCATTTTATTTTAATGCTGACTTTGTTCTTGTTTTGTTTTTTTGAATATCATGAAATATTAATGTAGAAAAAGCAATAAGTGGCAGAAGCTACTGCTCAGATGGAAGTACCATGTTGCTTTATCAGGAATAGCTGACAGATAGAACATTAAATATAATTTAATTGTTTGCATTGATGTACAAAAATAAGAATAGGGATAATGTCTCCATCCTTTTTTCTCCCTTTATGTCCTTTTGTGAAATCAAGTTTGGTGGGTAACATTTAGGGATGATAAAAGGGGGACCTAAAGATGATGTGTGAGCCATTTTTAAAATAATTTCTTAAATTAATTTTTTTCTTCATAAAGTACAAGGGGGAATAATATAGCCATAAGTGCAATAGCTGAGATTCCTTCTTATTTGAGGTCTCAGAAGTAAATTAAGACAAAGCTTTATTTTAGTGTTCATAAGAATAAAATTAAGTCGATTCATATTTTTAATAATTTAGAAGTTTTTGCCCCGTCCTGGCTCTTTTTTTTTTTCAAAATGTATTATACATTTCATTTGAAAATAAATCTTTTTTAACATGATGCTTTCTTTGTGCTGCAAGGAGATGCTTTCTCCTGCAAGTTTTCTTTGTCATTTGGTTTAAGTATGTGAACAGACTGTTTTTACCTTAAATTACAGCTTGTATCAATGATTGCTCTCTTTGTAGATTCTTCTTTGCTATTTAATATGCAGGGTTTCATAGAGCATGTGGTTAAAGGATAGTAAAGAAGGGTATGGTTCTGTTATGACTTATGTAGGGGATCTATTCTTCTGTCCTGCACACTTTAATATCAGCATAGTAATATTTTTTTCCATGCAGATACTTCTTCTGTAGTCAGAATGCCGCTGTTGAATTTAGCTTTCATTAACTAAGAATAAATAGTACTAAACAAAGAAGCCAAGTCAATTTTGAAGTAGTTTATGATACTATAAATACAGTCAAGATTTGTAGTGGTTTAACCAGTGGGACAATACCATGTTTACATGCTCCTTTTAGATGACTGTTTTAAAATGATTTGATGGGTTCTGGCAAGAGCTTACTGTATTTCCAACACTTTTCTATCAACTAAGTGTAGTCACAGTTCGAATAACTATTCAAGTAAAGTTCTAAATTGTAACGAAACATCCAAAGTAAACAGACCTGAACAGAGCATATAAATAAAAAGGGAAAACTGCTGTCTATTTCCAGTCATTTGCTTATAGCTCCCCATTCATTTTAGGACCTGTAACACATGCTAGTTTTGATTAAACTGGCGGTGGTATGTGGGGTTTTGTGTTTGTTTTTTTTTTATTTTTTATTTTTTATTACAGTGGGCAAAGAAGTGAATGACTCATTTGCACAAGTACAGAATGGCAAATTCAGTCGAGGAAGAGTTTACAGGCTTTAGTAGTGGCCTAGAATTGATTCATTCTCGGACACCACCACAAGATAATAAGGCTGTAGTGATATTCAATGGCAATTGAATGTTTAATCAACAAAGTTTCCAGTCTGAGAGTTTTTATATAAATGCAGTGAAAAGTCTGTTGCTCTTAAAAGTAAAGGGTCTCTTGGATCCGAATCAAAGAATTTATTTAATCTGTGGGAAAGAAATAAATTTGCCTCTTTAGCAAAATGATTTGTTAAAGGTTCTAATTCCCCATTTTTGCTGCTTTTTGGGTGTTTGTAGCTGTGTGGCAGGAAACTAGGGGGGGTTTACATTGACATCATCCACACTAGATGGAATAAACAATTTGTATGTCAGTGAAGAATATCGGTCAATGTTTATTCTCTTTGCAGTCACTATAGCTATTCCTTGATAAGATGCTGGATCTGTTTATTTTAAATAACTGTTTTTCTTTGCTGGTATCCATGTTCCAACGCTATTAACACAAAACCATACACTCACAAGTGGATTTGGTGTTGCTTTCAAATGAATTTTTTGGGATGGCTTTGCTATGGATCTTCTCTTACCGTTGTCCTTTTTTTTTTTTTATCATGACATTAGGTGGTTCTAGTCTTGTGGGCAGTCTGTGAACGTTATGACCTTGTCGTGATAGCTTCCTTTGGTGTTGGTCACAACTGGCCATATCTTAAGAGTGCTTCAACGGTGTTTGTGTGTTTCTATAACACATCTTATATAATATCTTATTTTCTGTTTATTCTTTTAGCTGTCTAAATATACGTGCTATGTAAGAGATCTTCTTTTTCTCCTTTCACATGCCTCTTGAATATTGCATGAAACTTTTTTTTTTTGCACTTGATAAGAAAGTGTAAATTGTTGACCTGGGTTGTTCTCAGGGTTCTGTAAGCAGCTCTCTGGAGTTGCACATGATGTCAGCTGGGGCCCTCCTTAAATGGAAGGATTGAATACAGGTATTTCTTCATCCAATCAGGATCTTGAAAAAGAGTGAGGGAAAAAAAGTAAAATCCCATTGATTTCTGCCTGGGCAGTTCTGTCTTTCACATGCTGACATTGCTTGCTGCCTGAGAATTTGTAGTGACACCTGGAGTTTGATGCAGATATTGATGTTAATGTAGCAGCTTCCAAGGCATAATTAGGATAATAAATGGGATAATTCTGTGGTTAGATTCTTCTGCCACACACTGTGCCATGAAGCTACAGCTTAGCTTGTAGCCTGCTGGGAGGTGAAAAACATTGCTGTTGACTGAACACAGTGTGAAATGTTCAGTCCATGTTCAAATTTGAATAATGTTTTTAATAAAAGTAAATGTCTATGGTAATCAAAGTCCCTGTGTAATTGTTTAGCTACTTTCCCAATATGAATCTATGTGGTTTAGGTGTTCTTTTGCTTAAACTAGGGTCAATGAACTATTTCCTGCAGCGTAACAGTTCTTTGAGAAGGGGTGGGAGCAGGGCCAATTGCAATTGGGTTTTGGTGAGTAGAAGCTTTAGCAGTAAAAGCAAAGCACAAGATATTAGGTGTATCTTTCCCTAAATTGTTAAAATCTGTTAACACCTTAGTGAATACGTACTCTTTCACTTAAAAATTGAAAATCGGTGTTAATACTGTTAAGCTTTTAATGTCTTGGTGAATTTGATGATATCATTTAAACCTCCAGCTGTTGTTTGCTTCATGTCAAATTGGAAAAGATTAATCTTCATTTGTATCCTGCCCTGCAATTACGTAGAGGTATTGTGTGCCCTATATTATATCACCTAATATAACAGGGGATTACTTGTAGTCCTCATTCAAGCGGAACTTGTGGTTTCTGAAGGGAGAGTTTAATTTCATCAAAGTTTGTCATGGATCAGAACAGAAAGCCTCTGTATCACAAATACTTCTCAAATTCATGCCAGTGGTTCAAGTACTGCTGTAAAAATAGTAATAGAATATCAGTATCCTCTGTGTGGAAGATGTGCTAAGATGTCAAGACAAGGTATGCAGGGGTGGAAAGGTACTAAAGGTAGCAGAAAAGAGAAATGGAATTTGTAGTTGGGGAAGCTGTGAGGCAGTAGGAGTGTGGTTTCGTAATAGGAAGGAAAAGAAAAATTTGCTCTCTACACTGTATGTATTTCCGCTCTGTAGTTAGCCCAGATGACTCGCACTTGAATTTGAATGGTTTAAGTAGAATAGGCAGTGTATGAGCTATCCCAAAGAAGAGGCCTAGTGCACGTACGTGGTTTCTATATTTTTGTGCGTGTTTCCGTGGTTGTATTTGCTGGTACTTTTGTCCAGAGGTGCTTGGAGGCTTTTCCTTCAAATAAATTGTAAGAGATTTTGTGATGGCATCCCTTGGATGGGGTGGCAAGGAGAGGTTATGGGAAACATACAAAGACTGTCAGCATGGAATTGTCCTCGTCTTCCTCAAGGGATGTTTTAGCTTGTGTTAAGACAGCTGTCTCTAACCCATCCTCCTTGCTGCACAAACGCCTACAGTATAAAGCACAAATGAGCATGGGGTTTAAGGTTTTGCATAGGCAGTGCAGAACAAGGACAGAAACAGATGAGAGGGCATAGACTCTGATTAGCATAATGCTGTGCCCTAAACTTGGGAGAAGTTCATGCTGCTGTCGATGTTAAGATTTTTCCAGTTGGTCTCCTCCTAGCAGTCTGATTTTTGGGGAGTGAATATGACACAGATAGAGAAACCAGTGAAAGGCATTTAGGGTTCGTTCTTGTTCTAGGAAACAAGGCTGACCTAACTGATCTAGCTTTCTGTGCTCCGATCACTGTGGTCTGCGTCTGTTGATTCCTTGTATCTTGCCTCATCGCCCAGTCATAAGGTCTGATGTTACTATGTAATGCTGTTAAGACATGTGACTGAATCTGGAAAAGTAAATAAATTTTCAAAGAACTCATCTGAAATGCTGTATGTTGTGGCTGACATGGTGGCATCTGGTTGACTTTCTCTTGTAGCATTTCTTTTTGCTTGATGCAGTTTTGAAATATGTTTTCTTTTAAAAGTTTTGGCCCCACAGGATTTTCTCCAAATCTTCTACTTGTCTGGAGCATTCTTGGAGCTCAGGCCTTCTGGATATACTGATCTTAGTTCAAGAAACTGTAAATCGCCTCATTTTTTTAAATGAGATTATTCACACTGTTGCCTGGGCCTTGCGCAACACCTGACACAGCTGGGTCTGTAGTCCTCCAAAATACATTTTTCTGGCAATTGCATTAAACAAACTATTACCCCTATTACTCATTTTATGCAGCTGTGATCCAGCATTGCCAGAAAATGTTGATGCAATTGTGCTGTTGATGCAATTATGCTGTTGCCTTTAAAAGCAGAATTGAGGAGCTCAAGTCCATGAAATTAACAGTAAAGATAAGTAGGAGAGAATATTTGCTTAAAGAAAGTGAAAATCTTGATAACGATGTAAAGATCACTGGCTGAATTAGTAAGGAAGCAGTCTTCCAGTGAATTCAAAATTTCTAAGAGGATATGAGTAATTAAAGCTTTAAAATTTTGGTTTGAATTCTGAAAGCAGGAACAGGGATGCATCTTCGGTTGTTGCATATGGATACACAACCAAAGAAAAACATATGTCTTTTAAATATCTGGAAGACTCAGAGTAAAACTCTAGCTGCGTTGTCTGACACTTTTGTTAGTCCTGGTTTACTAATCCAAACTAGCTATTTTTTGTAGCAAATAATTTATTTCTTATTATTTTTAAAAGTAACCTCACCTTGCTTTGAGGAATCAAAATTTAATTCTGGTGTTGAAACAGGGTCTGCAGATTTCCAATTTGCCACTGAAAAATATATGCACTTTAACTCGTAAGTCATAAATAGATTTCTACAGAAATACTAAAGACATTGAGATGCTTTGCAGAGTTGTAGTTTTTCATAGTGTCAAACTTTATTTAGTATTATGGGAGTTCTTAGAATTTTAGGTAACAACTGCAGCTGTATGTGACATTGTTTATAGGCGTAAAGAAGTTGAGAAAGGCTTAAACTGCAGTTTGGTTATTTCATGACTTCTCCTTCTGTCTCATCTTTCTCCTTTTCTCATTTATGAACTGGCATGAACTTCTCTTCCCCTTTCCCAGCCAGATAGTTATTTGCAAGGGCAAACATTATTCTTCTCTAAACCTTCCTAAAACAAAGTAGAAGGGCAACCACAAAAGACTTAAAATTTAATCACTACCAAATAAAATGTTCATGAAGTTAAGTACTGTTTCTAATCATGTGAAATAATGGAGGCCATCCATGGTCAGCTGTAGTAGGGAAAAAAACCCCAAAGTACTGAGAAGCAATTAACTTTAAGGACTAAGTGATTTCTTTCAGTTTTGATCTAGCTATTCCCGTATTATGTCTGCTTTGCGAGTAGAGCAGTAGTTCTTTTTGAGATTAATAATAGTATATGGTATGTCTAAATAACCTTTTGCTTTGAGTTCTTTTGACCTCTTGGGCAATGTATTGATCTGAAATGACTTTGCTGTGACATGATCAAAAAGAGTAGAAGAACATAAGAACACAAGTAATTAAAAACTCTCCAAAGTAATTGTAATGTTGCTGAACAGAGAAAAACTTTTTCCTAAAAACATCAAGGTAGGTTTTTTTTTCCAGTGAAGATTGGTTGCCTTTTCAGATCAATCTAAGGTTTTAGAAGTTTTTGCACAAGAAGTTTATTTTAATTTCATGACATATTATTGGGGTGGAGGGGAAATGGAAATAGTTCCCTTACATACATTTCTATGTCCACTTTAAAATGTAATCTAATACCAGTCTACTTTTATAGTGTATTTATGTATGTGTGTGCACACCATCAACACTTCTATTTCGACGTGAGTTGGTGGGATATGATTGCAGTCTGCTGGGGTGGCTTACGCCTCGTTTGTGGACCATCTTTACTGCCAGCAACATGAGACAGAAACCTTCCATCATGTGCTGTGTTCTTGCAGCTGCTTATACAACCCCTGAAGCTGAAATGCTGGAAAAGTGGGGAAGAAGTATTCTATCCAGTCCCGTGTTATGTCTGGTGATTGATACCTATAGCCTCAGGATAAATCCTGTCGACTTGCAGTGAGGAGTAGGCTTTAAGACATTTAGGCCTTGCCTTCATGGCTCATAACTAGGAAAACTGATGGAAAATCAACTGAAATTGTGATGTTAAAGCACATCAGTGTGAAAACTGGAATGCAGGTCTTTAGTTCTGATGTACTGTGTGTGAGAGTTACTCATTTAAATCCCCTTTTAGGCTTCTCTATCACTCTAGATGCACTGCCTACTATGCAAGTGCCGTGGTGCATCATTTTGCCTGTTCTCACATCCAATTTACCACAGGTGGGTGGTTGGCCTGGTGTAGGATCCAGTGATCTGGTACATAGTAAGGAAGATTATACTGGGCTGGGGAGAGGATGTGGTATTTCAGGAGTTTGGCTAGGTATACCAAATCTTGCTGGAAAAGTTGCACTAAAGCCTCTCCCTTATTGAAAGGCCAAATCATGTGTCTGCTGTGCAGTGATTTCTGTTGCATGAGTAAGGGGACAAGTAATTTTTTTTCTTCCACCAAGAGACATGTGGCTCAGTACTTGGGATCTCCCACCATCTCTGCAAGAGGTGCTAGGTGTGTGAATGGGTAGTGGAGGCAAACAGCCAAAAGCATTGCTGACTTCTTGACCAGATTAAGGAGGAGTATCAGTGTGGGTAATCTGCTCTGCAAATGGAGGGGTGGAGAAGCTCAAGCCTTAATCTCTGCCCAGGGTCTCCACAAGTGCTGATGCTATCTCTGACCCTGTTAGGACACTCATTTGGAAAGTGATTACATTTGCTGCTCTCCAAGGGGTTAAGCTACACTGTACAGATACTGCTTTGTTTCTGCATGAGTCTTCACAGGAAGGTCTAGCAATCTTTCACTTTTAGTTAATTTGGCTGAATTCCATATGAAATAAGCTCCAAGATGCTATGGAAATATGCACCCCAAATCTTTACTATGTGGTTACACAAGAGCCACCTCACATTGAGACTGCGTTCATTTGCTTCCTGGTAGGAGGCAATTTTGTGTTGGAGGTAGCATAACTGACATCTGAGAAGAACGGTGTCTAATGGACATGCTGAGACAACTTGCTTCATAAACAAGCATGGTATACTTGCCTACATGCTTTGTGCAGCATGGTAGCCTAAGCTGTGAAGCTGAATTTTCTGCTTTGAACACAACTCAGTCACGCTTTCTCATGGATCTTACGTGTATGTATGATCATATGTGATCGTACACAGCTGTGCATATGAAAAGTATTATATAGCTATTTATGGAGAATGAGCGTTTTCCTTGCTGAAGCATTATTCTTTATTGTTCTAGTGTATCATGAGTAAATAAATTGAAATAATTTAACCAATTCATCAATGGAAGTAACTAATTTTATATGAGGTAGAACTAAGCTCTTGCAGTGAAAATAGCTATAATAGAAGAAAAGTGTAACTGTAACCCTCAGCTTCCAAATTGTATGTGAAATCTATTACTTTCCCCTCGTAAATCTAATGTATTCCTCTATAAATAGTGCTACAGGATCAAATGGGTGGTTTTGTCAGTAGTTGACTTTCTTTCTCCATCACAAAACGGTGTCCTGGAAGGAGGTCAATGATAATTTAAATTCCTCTTTTCAGAGGATGGAGTTGAGTGTGTAATAATCTAATGGGAAAGGTTTAATTCTTTGGGTTTGAGCCTAAAGTGCAAGTATGGCAGTGCAGTGGTGAATCTACTGATATACCAAATGTTTAACTGGTCTCTGGTCGTCTTTCAGTAGGCTGAAATAGTTACTGCATGCTTGCATGCTTTGCTGGGTGCTAGGGTAGTTACTCGGTTTGCCCATGAAATCCACGATTTCTGGAGTAAGCAGGTCTGCCCAGCTGAAAACTTTGTGTTTTATTTAATGTTGCTCTCTTGCCTTTATGTGACTGGCTTTTACTGCACATCCTGAATCTGTGCATGTATTGGCTTTCCTACTGAGCTTTTTTCAGCCTAAACTGCATATAGTATGCAGTCCTAGGCAGCATGCTTTGTAGCAGGAACCCATTCTATGAACTTTAGCTGTGTAGAAATTGTCTCTAAGCTATTTCTGTAATCAATATTTATACAGAGAGGAAGGCTCATCTAGGGAAGATGGAACAAATTGTTCTTTTTGACAGCTAAAATAAGTGGAGTAGGATCCTGGCTTAAGTTTAGATTATGAAATAGTGAGTTTGAAAAAAATGGGTAGGTTTTTGGTAATTAATTATTCAGGTTGATTTTCTCTGAGAAGGAAGGAGAAATTAGTTCACATGCACTACTTGTTTACAGTTTATAATCAAGGGTGAAGTTGAAGTGCTGTAGGTAAAAGATTGTGTGAGAAAATGCATGGATTAGAATGTGGAAATACTTTCATATAACGATAAATATTTTTTTAAACAAGAATAGTTTCAGTTTATCTCCACTTACATTGGCCTTGGTTATGTGGCATAAGAAGGTAACTTGATATAGAGTATTTCTTTACCACTTGAAATGATCTGTGGGAAGGGAGCGAACGCCAAATTTGCTGAACTGCCACTGTTTGCTATTTGTGCTACATCTGATATTGCTGTCGGTTGTGAAATTAACCGTTTCTCATTCTTTCATGAGAAGAAACTAAGTTTCTTGACCCTGATTTACAACACCAGAGCAGCAAGGGTGACCTGAGCTGAAGAGGCATGGTTTTGACCACTAGAGTCACATGAAGAAATCTGTAACTGCAGCTTTGATAGTTGAGCTGAATAAATCTAACTTTAGATATGAGAGACTAAAGTGTTGCCTGCAAAGAAAGGGCACAAACAACCGGTTCAAACACTGGAGTGCACATTGTAAATGACTGCAGCAGCAGAAGACCTTGTGGGACAGGATCACTGTTCTGACCTCTCAGTAGTGTATAGTCCATTTACAAGCAGCCTGTATCCCTTGTTTTACTTTTTGTATTCTGTCAACAGATTTAAGTGTTAACTGTCAATAATAGCATAATTTACCAAATCTTGACTGTCATAATTACTCAGCATAACAGGAGACTGAAATAAGCCTTTAGACTGCTTGTGGCTTTTGTGCCAAAATTCAGTTGTTAAAGCAGAGTCATGGTCCTCTTGCCGAAAAGATGCTAGTGGAAATTATTTAGTAACTTTGATTAAAATTTTGAAACTTAAATTCTTTTAAATTCATTCGTGTAACTTAATGTTCTTAAAAATTTGAATATATTTTCTGTGATGGGTTGAACACAGGATAAATCAGTGCTGTTAATGAGGAATATCTATCTGACCTATTTCCTGTCATACCGCTGCAAGTCATGAAGGGGCTATAACCAGATGATGGCAAACAAATGATGAGTACTACTCTGCAAGCTTTTATTTCAGAGCAGATATAGTTAATCTTTGCGAGGATGGCCCAGGTGTCCTATAGCTTTCTTCTCTGGTTTTGTGGCTCCTTAAGGAAGGATCATAAATGCTGTCTTGTAAGTTACAGGAGAGGAAATGAGCTTTGTAGAAGATTGGTAGATTAGTCCTTGGAGCGACTATGTCACCATTAAAACCCCATGCTAGGACAAAATTTTTAGTTCCAATACTTGTTACTACATTATTGATAGTTATGCCGTAATTACTGTTTTATCCAGTATCTCCTGTTGGTTTTACTGGGTGATGCAGTAGAAAAACTCCAACAGCTTTCTTGACTCAAGGAAATAAGCGCAACTGTTTAGTGTCTTAATGTTACCAGAATTAGTTGTCTAAAATTGAACTCAGTCTTTAATTTCAAATGTGTTTTTTATGATCATCATTAAGATGGGAATGGCATTATCAGGACTGACTCTTTAGCGCATTCTGTGCAAGATGGTAATTTATTGAGGGATTTGCTGTTAAGTTGTGCGCCGAGTGCCCCTTGGTTTCATGAATGGTGGCCTAGCCAAGCTAGGGAAGCTGTTCTTAATATTTTTACTGGGTATGTTTTTAAGAAGAGCCTTTCTTTCAGTTAGAATTATTACCTCTAAGTTGTTGGAGTTAAATTTTAATAGAGAGTTATGTCTCCAAGAGCTTAGAAATAACAATTTAAAACTTTTGTACATACTGTTCTTCTGAAACAAATTGGTGGACGAACATGTCCCACTCCATGGGTGTAATAGCTTGCAGAGGAACAGATTCCAAAGGACTGAACAGTGTGAAGCAGCACTGGTACCAGTGACTGTTCTTTTGAATTTGCACAAGGTATTTCACTTCTAAATATGTTTAGATGTTGTTTGGATTTCGGTTACAGCTATTTGGGAATTCAGACTTGAATCTGAAGTGCTCTGAAAAACTCACTTTAATTTCTCAAGTGTTTTGTTTTCACTATTAGTGGACATCTGATACCTAAAACTCTCTTAAAGCATTAGTGACGTATGCCTTTGAAGAAAATACATTGTTATCCTACTACAACAACAGAAGTCGGGACATACATTACAGTTACAGCCTCCTAAGAAATATTCAGCTTTCTATATTATAGCTCCATGTCTAGCATGAAACTAAGTAACCATGTTATTCTGTATTAAATAGCCAAATTTAGTTAGGTTGTATGTGGGATATTATTAGTCTTAAAAGGGAGCAGGTTTATTGTACTAGTCTTTCATAAGTGCTAGCCACTCTGATAATATTAATTCTTTTAAAACCTAGAACAGACAAGGCCCACCTGAAAGTGTGATGGCAGCTGTGGAGTTTTGGTACATCAGAAAGTCAGGCCTGTTGTGATAGACACCGGACTACACAGAGAACTTACCTAGATGAGGAAGAGAATGCTAGGTAACCCTGTCCTAATTTATTTTACTAATCTAGAGAGGTTTACATCTTTATTTCAATTTGGTCAATTTAAGGTGGGCTTGAGGTGGGAGACCAGGTCAAAACTGATTAAGTTAAATTGAAGTAAATATATTTCCCCTGTATATATAGTACTGGAAAGATTATGAACCTTCTGTTTCACTTCCTAAAGCAGGTTTTAACCTGGAAATAAGCTCTTCCTTCCGCCCAAACAGGTGGAGCCAGCTGTGTGTTTCAGCAAGAAGTGGTATCATATCTTACAGTGGGGGGGGATGACAGGGGAGAAGAGGAAAAAGAGGACAAAGAAGGTGGTTGGAAATAAAACTTGTGTACACATACCTTAAATTGAATACTTTTGGAGTGTGTAGTCAGTGAAACTGTGAGAAATCCTTTCTCACTGATTGGTCTATAAGAAAATGTGGCTTGCATGTTTATTATTTCTGGATGGAAGATGTGCATTTCAAAAGGGCAAAAATGCTTTAGTTAAAATAATCAGCCAGTGTTCACTTAAAGACCGTCATTTACCCTCAAAACGAAAAGAGTTTTCTAATTTTGTAAGGAAAGTTTTTTCTAATTTGATAGATTTTGAAAGAAATCAGTCTAATCTGTCTTTCTGAAAGATTTGTTTGTGTTTTGCTGCAGTAAGAGATTGTAAGTTCCATGTATTACTACCTTTTACATGATGGAAGATTTAACAGAGATGAAAGACAAATGTTCACTACAAGCTTTTTTATTTTTTATTCTGTGGTGGCAAAAAATTGTCTTTTCATAATGTTATCCCTGCCTAAGGAGTTTAGTTAATGTCAAGTGTACATTCATTAGGAGTCCTTTTCAAATTTGTCATAAAACTGCATATTAACTATGCTTATTCACTATTCTTGCAAGAGTGCTGTGAAAAAGTATAGAGGCTTTATTATAATTCACCATTATATATGCATTAGTTACTAGACACTGAAAATCCTGTTCACAAATGGCCCCCTGCATTCTTTGTTGAAGGTCATTTTGCTGATATTAAAATAATGAAGAAAGTCTAAAACTTGCACCTACATAGGGGAGTGTCCCTGTCTATGGAAAAATTATTGACAAGTTGTGGGGAAATACACTGTTCAGGGATTGGAATAAAAAGGAATACTCTTAAGTCAGTGAATACCAGGAGGCTTGCTGGCAAACAGAGCTCTGCCCTGGCCTTACAGTCCCAGGTATGATAGGATCAGTATTTGTAAGGAATTTTTTGATTGCTCAGTTATACTATAGACAGGTCCCAGTGAGGCTTGCCAGGAGCAGCTGGAAACAGTGCAGAAACTCATGTTGTGTGATGTCAGTCAGTGGCAATTCCAGCAGTGCATGGAATGGATCTTCTGAACCTGAGTAATTAATGAATATGCCTCCCCTGGGAAAACGTGACAACTAAGAGATGAACAAAAAAGGAATTCAGATTTTTGAATGAAGACTGTTTTTTGAGAATTGTATCTGCCTTACCAATAACTTGTGAGTAGAAGGAGCATAAACCAATGGCAGATTGTTTCAATTTGAATTTACTGAGTATTTTCTTAAAGCAAAATTGCTTCCAGTTATATAACTTATAGGTACAATAACAGACTCTAAGATATTAATAGAATGTGACAGTGGGTCCCTAAATCTGCTTTGAAAAGGGGAGTTCCCACTTTTGTTCTGTTCTAGTATTCAAAATGGGGTGTTTTAATTAATTATGCTAGCTCCTATCCAGAGCATCACACTTAAATTGCTGTGTTGGGATTGGATGTTTCCTGCAAACAAATACTGGAATTTGTTTTTAATATCATAGTATGTGGGCTGACACCACCACCTGAGGTCATGAAGTTAGTGTCCTCAAGGCTGCTTTCCCTTCCAAAATGAAAATAGGCCATGAGGACCCTGAACCAAGAGAACAAAATTCTTTCATGAAGTACCGTGGCTGCTGAATGGCCACTGTAGTCTGTAAACTCTAAAAAAAGCTGAGGACAAAGTCGCTAAGTTAAATCTTTGAGTAGAGTGAATTCAATTATTGGTAAGACTTATTATTCATATATTTACCATCTTTTGAAATATCTGCTAAATTTTTTATAACAGTTAATTTTTTTCCTATTCTAGAAAGGTGTAGACTTAACATTCTATAGCTTTCTTTTTCAGCTAAGGGAACACTAGACATTAATGAAATGTCAATGACTTGCAGTTAAATTCTAATTAGATATGGAAAGAGATCTAAATGGTTAGTGAGGTTAGAGACTAATAAAAGGAACACAGTTCACTCTTTCAAATGGTGTTCTAGCATTTGCCAAATCAATTTTAATTGCATTCGTAAAGACATCTGGTTCTTCTGAAGTACAGCTTTGAGTCTTTTTTCAGAGCAATGGGAGATTAAATTTGGCTGGATTTTATTTTGGTGCTGTTAGGTCAAGTTATACCTTCCTGAAGAACAATGTACCTCAAATTGGCTAGGTGAGCCAATAGAAATAAAGCAGCTTTTTTCTGGTGCTGTCTTGTGTAACATCTATATTTTTTTAATATCCCTTTAGATTGTAGTCAAGTAGACTACTGTCAGATGACTAAAACTGATGGAAAGATTTGCAACCAAAATGAGCATTTGTTTTAACAGTCAACAAGACGAAAAAGGAGTCTGAGTGTGACACGTGAAATGACTAAAATAGGAAGTTGGCAAGGCTTTAATAGGCAGGCATTTGCCTGTGATACAGTTTGATTGCATAATTAGCGGGTTTTTATTATTATGCCAACTGCTGCAATCCAATTATGTTGCAGCAATCAGGCTTGTTCTGATTTCTCACAACATCTAGAGATGCAAAGGAAGCACCTCATTCATTCAGCCTGCTCCAGAAGTGAGACAGATTCCTTCCCGGAAGCCTTTAGTATGAGCTCTAGGTGCACTGTGGAAGTCCAAATGTAGCTGGAGAGAATTACTCTCTTAAAGCAAGTCTTAGAGTAGAAACCTAGGATACAGAGAACAAATCGGTTTCTTCCCCGCCCTGGGGTACTCGTGTTTTTGATTGGTGATGAAATAGGGTGCGAGTTCCTTTTCATGGGGAAGATTGACTTGCTGTTGCTGTTTTTTGGTGTGTTCAGTGTTGCGAATTATTTTATTTCTACTTTTATATAGTTATGTAATTCATTTTTTTTCCAAATTTTATCTCTCTTCAGTGACTGTGTACACTTTAAATGTAATAGCTTGCTGTAGGAATGATTAGAGATGCCCACTGCAGTTTGACTTCTTTTGTGATTATTAATGTCTGAACGATGATGTGAAACATTGAATCTTCATTTTTTCTGTTGTAAAGAAAATAATGCTACATATTTCCCATTTTCGTATGATAATTTGTCCTCTGTAAA
Source organism: Sagittarius serpentarius (assembly GCA_034782735.1). NCBI lineage: Eukaryota > Metazoa > Chordata > Aves > Accipitriformes > Sagittariidae > Sagittarius > Sagittarius serpentarius. The sequence continues at coordinate 20,075,643 of JAVKLA010000084.1, forward strand.
AATTCCTCCAATTCAGTTTTTCAAGAGGTGGAACTGAAGTCAGTCAAATTGTGTAGATCGTTATCATTCTAGCCAGTTACTTCTACAGCTTTCTGAGGTGTCTTGTGGTTTGGGATGGTTAGCAAACTGATGTTTTTTTATTTGCCTTTCTATAACTGAGAGATTCATTGTCTTTTGTGGAACTTAAAACTTCATAAACTTAGAATTGGATGCCAACCTGGTCATTCAATTTTCTGTAGAAGATGTTTCATCCTTATGGAGCTTCTCTCTTGCTCGAAAAAACAGCATAATGTGCTTTACTTCACATCTGTTTTGGATCTATCTTGCTGCATGTACTTTTACTGCTTTCTTACTTTAATGAGAAGGGAGCTACTTCATGCAGCCTGTCTGTGGACTGTAATAAGGGATTTATACTATCAGGTACAACTTCCCCTATCTAAAATGGAATGAGAGGTTGTATTTGGTATTCTAAAGACTCCCTGAAAATACATTTCATTGTTCACACCCTTTGGCAGATAAGAAAATGGCTGAGAAATAAGCATCTGCCCCTTCCTAAGTGCTACATTTTTAAAGTAGTATTTGACTACTTGATTTATTTTCCACTTACATGATTTAAGAACTGTTTGCATGCCTTTGAAATTCTTTTTATGTTTTACTTGTGATCACAATGTAATGATGGTGTTCTATTCTAGCTGTGATTTCTGCCATTCTCTTGCTGAGAATGTAATCTAGAACCTCTCAAAATCAAATCTGACAGTTTTTGTAGTGGTTGTCAGCTCCTGCATCATTTTTCGTGGTGGTTGTCAGCTCCTGCATCATTTTTCGTGGCTGGATAGATGCACTGTGATTGAACTAATAATAACTTGAGACAGTGGCTGATACAAAGATATTCCACTAATCTGAGAATCAAATGAAGAACTGCTGAATAACAAAGTAGGTTCTATAACTTTGTGTATTGGCAACAGATTTGTCTGCTATGTTTTCCATTAATTTCTGGTCCCAATTTCTGATCCCAGTCCCAAAACCGTAACAGCAGCAAAGGGATCTCTAAAGAATAAATTACAGGTAACATGGATGATACGGTTTCAACGGAGTGTCCACATATGTATGTGGGACCATCCCCTAATGACATTGCATGAAAGGTAAAGAGTAAAACCTTTTTTATATGAATTTGTAGCATGTTTGAATTTGCAGGATTTATGTCTTTAGCTCTTAATGAATGTGATAATTTTCTTACTTTTCTAACTTTCCATGTGAGAGCAGTCTTACTGACTCCAAATTTGAATAAGTGGCAGAAGCATTTTTGGAAAGTATCAGAAATACTGTGGGAATGAATAAAGGCTGCAGTATTTGGCTGAGTGTTTGTGCTATATTTCAGTGGTGTAATTCCATTAAGTGCATTTGTAATTGTCTATAATTTTGGAATTGAACTACATTATAGAATTAAATTTGTGTCTGCTGCTGCCCCTTCAATGTTAGTGTTCTATTACTTTGCTAAAAAAAATTTTATTAATACTTTTCGGACATACATTGTGTATATAATCATGCTTTCAAGGACCACTTAGCTCCTTGTAATGGGGAGGGAAGGAATGGAGCTGGTTCAAGTCAGATTATGAAATAGTTATTTTGCTAAGAGTCATAGTTGCATGCAGAGGAATAGTTAATGAGGGGTATGCTTCCCATCTTCTGCTCTTCCACTTTGCTTTATGATTACATGAGGTCTCTGAGGAGAATTGTTACTTTCATGGCAAACATCTGAAGTACAGCTCCATGCAGAGGAGGTAGTAAGCTAGTCAACTAAGTCATAAAAACCTAGCTCTTGGTAGCAGATGGGTACCACTCGAAAGGCTAGCCAGTTTATCACAGTCTCAGCTAACTGAGTGTTACACTGCCAGCAGCCTCCTAGGAGCTGTGCTCCTCTCTGTTCTCAATGCTCATCCTTCTATCTAGATTCTGGTTGAGCAGTGGACAGAGCAATGTGCGCAAACTAGCCTAATGATAACGCAGGCTGGTACAGTTTTCTTGTACCAAGTAGTAACACATAGTAATGTCTAAGATTCTTTGTGAGTGCTAGACTGCTATTAGAAACCCTTTTTTTAAACGGACAGGAAAAAAACATTGCTAGGATGTTGTTCAGCATATCAGAACTTCTGCTTCTTTTGATTTGTAAGCCATGTCATTAAGGAAGGGCACTTTTATTCTGAAGCACTAACATGAGATAGTGCTGCTAGAGTCACGATTAAAAATAAGAAAATTAAGAGGGAGAAATTAAAGAAAAAAGTGTTTTCTGATATATTCTGGATTCCTCTGCTTTAAACACAATCAAATTTGAACTACCTATCGTAGAAATTCCCAGCTGGCCTAAATAGAGTTGGAATTTTATGTAGAAGAGCATAATAAGTATAGATAACAAATTTGAGGAGGTAATAACAGAGCTAAAGTGGTAAATTAAGGAATATCAGGCTTGGAGGTATATTTGAACGGCAGCGAGGGCAAACAAAACTTCACGGCAATTTAACTGGGAAAATGGAACATGGAAATCTATTTCTCCCAGTAAAAGAGGAGGAAATTTGCCATTGCACAGTGCATATCTGTGTAACACGTACAACAATTCTTGTATAGCTCAGAGGATGTTGCATGAGGTAAGGATAAGAAACCAGCTGAACACTACATGGCTGAATCTGTTTTAAAACAAAAAAAAACCCAACAAAAAACCCCACAACAAACCAAACAACAAGAACCTTCTATTTTACATTTGAGGCATGACTCTTGTTTTATGTTCAGGAATTTTTCTTTAATGTGCCAAATACCCACTTTGATTCTTCATGACCTTAACCTGTGGTGAGTTACAAATGTCACTAACTGCATGCTGTGCATAGGGATGAGGCCTAAGATTCTGGTCCTAAAAGAGGTCTAGAGTTGCACAGGTCCCCAGGTAATGTGATCTGCTTGCTCTGGGAAATGCTTTATTTGGATCAAGGTGAATTTTCAAAGCAAATTACTAAAGAGATCTTGCTCCATGCCAAATATGTTCTTTTGGGTGAAGCCAAAGGGACAAGTGTGCTCCAGAAGCACAACCAATGCAAGCAGCTGCTGCTGGTGGGTGCTCTGCCGCTTGGGTCTGGCTAACACTAGTCTAAATTCAATTCCTCCAGGTAAGTGCAGAATTGATTTCTGGTTGTCAGGCCCAGCTGTTTCACTCATCAGATGTCTCCTATTGTGCAACACTACTTGATGATACAGGTGTAATCTGTGCATGTGTGTAGACACTGTATCTACATTAGGAAGTGTTGCTGTTAGTTACATCCTCGGTACTTGCAAGCTCCTTACTTTGCTTTTACTACCATTTACAAGCTCTGAACCAAGTTCTTAGTTAGTACTGAAAGAGACGATGTCATGTCCCAAACTTGGAGCGACTCAGGTTCATGGATTTCCTTTTTTAGAACTGAGGTGAAACTACACCAAGGGAGTTCAAACAACAATCAACATTTATTCAACCAAGCTAACCTTGCACAAGTGTAAGTGAACTTATCAATATGAACTTGGTATCATGTCATTTAGCCGCTATTTGAAAGGAGAAGTTATAGAAAAAGAAACAGAAGCCTTGGAAGAAAATAAGGAAAGCCATCACGTTGAGTCACGAGGTTTAGAGTGGATCCCCTTGCTTTCTAGACTCCTTCTCAGAGAGGAGACCAGGGGCAGCTAGATCCACTCCTAGTCCCAGACTTGGTCAACGGTTATGTTTAAAAGGATGATGTGTAGGAACTGTGGAAGAGAGAGAGAGAAAGAAAGAATGAGAGACGAAAAGGAAGAAAGAGAGAAGAAAAGGATTTCACCAGTCCTGGGTCCAGCATTGATCCAGCCAGTCTAGAGGCCCAGTTCCGGAGGGAGCTTGTCGAGAGCTCGTCCTCCCTTCTTTTTATACCTAAGGGGTCCGCCCCTGTAGGTGGGGATTTGCCATCACTGAGCAAGCGCAGTGTGAG
>JAVKLA010000084.1:20079725-20114879 GCA_034782735.1 Sagittarius serpentarius
GTATGTTTTTTTTACACAACTGGCTCACTCTTGTACTATAGTAGCTTCCTGCATTATAGGAAACTGATTCTGTGCATACCTGGATTTTTCATGCTGCTCTTGTGCCTGTCCCTCAAATCCTCAGGTTTAGCACATCACAAATGTGGTGGTACCACTTTTGTTAATAAAACAATTTTTTTCCATGCTAGAAGGTGCTAAACATTAAGGCTTTCTTAGTTAAATTATTTGGGCTAATTTTTCATTCCAGCATAAGTAAAGAGGGACTGATATTGTGTGGTCCTCCTGGTGTGTGTAGGAAACTTTTGAAGAGCAGTCTGGCTCTGTGTTCTGTCAGAGAACAATCTAAAAGCACAACTGTTGAACCTTGTTTTCCAAATACAGAAGGGCAGCTTACCTATTGGTGTATAAATCATGGAAGAGGGAGTAATTCACAGGAATATGCAAAGCTGTTGAGGGAAGGAGTCCAAGCCAATAACACTAATTTGTACTTACCTTGCCTCCCAAAAAACAGAGGAAAAACATAGCTATTGTTCATGTGTCTGAGCTATTAAAGTTAACAACAGAGCTTAAAAGCCTGGGGAAATTTTTGCACATGAAAACTTCTCTAAATGATTGAGTAAGTGGACTTCTACTCTGAAGTATTCTTCAGACTAAGGAAGATTTTTGCTGTGACTGATTTTGGTGCTCTGATGGGCATTCCTGTTGATGCCAGGATTCAGAATGCAGTCATGCTGTGCATGCAGACCTGCTGTGTTATGGGAAAGATGTGTGCAATGAAACTAACTTTGTGAAGGAATTGTCAGGTACAAAGCATGTTTTCTAAATAAAGCAATGATCAGTTGGTGCCTCCAGACCAGAAAGCAGAATGTCTATGCATCGTATATGAAAGAAAATAAGATTTAAGAGAAACAGTATTATTGGAGAGAAACACTGTGACTTCTTCCCTGAGCTATGCAGGGGCCATCTGTTATTGGGACATGTAAAAAAGGCATAGGTAATTTCTGTTTTACAACACAAATGAACTCACATGAAAACAAATGCATCATCACATACTACACTGTTTTGCCACATACTGGTATGTTTGGTAGTAGCAGTATTGTGAACCTTGTTGGATTCTCACAGAAGAATCGAAAGCAATTTTTTTCTGGAGGTTGTTTATCTTTAAACTCATTTAAGGCTGTTTATTTAATATAAGCATAATATATTGTCAGCATACTATAATTGTTTCCAAATATCAATAACCTGTGGTGAACAAAGCTTTGTTAGATTTGGGCTTTACTTTTGTTTGTTTGCTCTGTTGTAGAATTAAGAGTAAACATAAATTAAGTGCATTATTTCAGAATCAATATTACTGTGGACTAGGCATAGAAAATAAATAGTATCTGTCTGCCAGTGTTTGGATGGAAGACTTGAGCATGGGGTGTAGGAACAAACATTAGTAAGTCACTGTATGTGTGTGTGTTCAGTGTGCATATATAATACTGAAAAATGTTTTAGATGAAACCTGAAACTAAAATTTCAACAATTTAGTTTAATTATGAGACTTAAAGTCCATTTTCATAGCCGCAAACTCTTCATGGACAAATTCAGGTCAGATTGTTGAATTTTTTCTATTTTGGGAAATACCTTTTCTGGCTTAGTCCATAAGTAGTTCTGAAAACCTCTCTGGTCTCCTGGAAAAGAAGAAATTTCAGAGTCAAATCTGAGATGGAACATTAGTAGTAGCTTGAGAGATCCTGTATACTAGAAGAATTTAGTACTTTTTTTTCTTGAATATTGAGGTTGCAGATTCTGCTGAAACATGGAAAAAAGAATAAACTCACAAAACATGTCATGATGGAACCTAAGTGATATGTTGCCAGTCACAAAATATATTTTGGAGTCATTGAGGACAGGTCCTTTGAAATCTGCTTTAGAGCAGGCATAAAACATGATGTGAATAGGGACTATAAAAAAATGAAGAATTCTCATTTATGAGGACATAAAAGTAAAGGTGCAGAGTAATCATTTGTGTGTGTTATATCTGTCACTTCGTAATTCATTGCACTGTAGAATTCATAGCAAAAAGATATTTTGTAAAAACTATACAATACGTTTGCAAAGTTATAAAAGGACTAAAAAGAGGGTTGTATAAACTGATGTACTGTCTCAAAGCCTGTTGAGCATTACTGGGCAGTCTTGTATACACAAAACTCAGCAATTAACACTTGATAGATTTCTTGAGGCAAAAAGGCTAGGCGCATATATTAAGGAAAAATCATTTTGCACATTCCCTAAATCTATTTAAATAAAATAATGTACGTGCTAATTAATGGTATTTTGAACTGTGACTATGTATAGGTTTGAAAAAACCCCACCTGTGTATGTATTAGTGAATTTGCATACTGATTCAAATGAAAGGTTTGTTAACGGTTGAGATTGCTTCATGATAGGGTGATTTAATTCTTTCACTGGTGAAATATATCAAGTAATAATAAAGATTATGTGCAATAAACACTTTCAGTCCTCTTGGACCATGAAAACATCTGTATGGCCAAGAAAAAGACATCTCTTATAACAGTAGGTCCTGAGTCAGATTTAGTACATTATCACCTGTAAGATTTGGATACAGGGCTCTGGCTGCAATGGCTGTTATTGAACCACAGGAATTTGAAACCAACCAACTAGAAATAACAAAACCTTTGATTTCCTTAGTAAAATTTTGAAAAACTTGAATTCAGTACTATTGTAATTTTCATTCAAGTGAGGGAAGACTTGCATTCTATTATCCATTATCTCCAGGATGGGAAAACTTGCATAATATGAGATTTCTTTAAGTGACAAATAGTGGCAGAAATTAAATTGCAGTCATTTAACAAAAAAAAAAAAAAGGCTTTATATTCCATGTTCTTGGAGAGCTTAGCCATTGAGCTGGCTTTAGTTGAAACAACACAATTAGATTGCTTTTGATTTTATTCCTTGCAAATTTATCACCGTCTTGACCGCATTTGCAATATTCTGCTGCTAACGTCCCTGAATATACACATGAAAAGCTTTTCACACAGAATGAGAAATGTTAGCTTGGATTTTCAGAGAAAATATACCAGCAAACCCTTTTTTTTTCCTTCACGTGCTCTAAGGTAGTCTTTTTTTTTTCTGCCTGATTTTCATTAGTATTAAAGACTACAAACTGGCACTTCCTTAATGCAGAGGATCTTAACTTTAATACTTGTCTTGGGACCCAGAGGAAATGTACGTTATCATGAATGGTCTGTCAGTGTAAAGCAAGGGACATGAAGTGCTATACTTACCTCATTCTTAAGCTTGTTTTCTTAAGCATTACTATCTAAGTTGTAAGCCAGACATGAAAGAAACATCTGAAACTAGACCTGTTTCTAGTGAAACAGAAATGAACAGATGAGGGGAGAAAATAACTCGAAGTAGATTTAACTTGTTTTTCTTTTGGCTCTTTGCCATTTCTTCTGAGAAGACTACAAGCTGGACAAGACGGCTACAAATTCTAGTCTTGTGTGAGAGGCCCAGGAGCAGCTGATGTGAGTTGGGAAGATGCTCTTTTCTGCAGCAGCATCTGGCTTAGTGCATCTACAGCTGTGCTGCCTCTGGGAGGTCTGTGTGCTTTTGTTGCTGTCACTGTTGTTACTGCAGCTTGTGCCGATATGTCTGCAGTATCTATAAACTAGTAGGGGTGAAGCTGTGACAGCACTGAACTCAGCATGGGTAACTGCCTGAACATGTACTTGAACTGTTAAATCGATTTTTTGCAGCTAAGATGACCTTTCAGTTTTTGAACTGTATTTAGTATCTTAAAGCTCATTTAGGCATTTTTAGGGACAGGGCTTTGTTGCCTAAAATGTAGTGAATCTCTCCTGTCGTTCTGCTGCCATTATCCCTTAGACCCGTTATCCTGTTTGCCGGCACTGCGCAGACATCTTGGATGCTGTTGGGCATCTCAGGCTGCACTGGCTGCCTGCTGTTAGGTTGTTCTGTCAAGCCGCAGGTGACTCTTCTGAAGTGAGATTGGGAATTTCCACTTGAGCTGACATCACTGCAGTGATACCAACTGTAGACATATGCTGAGATTACCCACTGGTTGTGTTGGTTACACTGTAGAGTACAGTTTAATTGCATCTCTTAATTTTAATTATTATTCACATGCTATGCAAGGGCATGTTTTCATATCACATATTTCTGTAAGGTCTATCTGAATAACTGATACACAACATATGAAAGATTCATATTGTGGACTATCTTCTAAGATACCATATAGTAATTAGGTTTTTAAAATTTCTTTCTAAAACAGAAGACTAAAAGGTGATTAAACGTATTAAGCAGATGGTTTCTAAAGGACATACAGCTGTGCAGTACTTCATAAGTATTTTTTAAAATTTATGTTTTGTTTATAGTTCTCGATTGAAATCTGTGTTCTTCCCTGGAAGAAGAAAGGGAGGGCTGCTCATTTTCTTTTATTCAGCTTGGACAAAAAAAGCCCTAGAGATGAAGAGCAACGTTACTGAAAGCCTTCTCTCTCTCTGAACTGAGAATAGACATTTAATGGCTAGTGAGTTGCACAAATTGCCTACCATACTAGGACAAGAGCAAACGGCCTCAAGTTGCGCCAAGGGAGGTTTAGACTGGATATTAGGAAAAATTTCTCCACGGAAAGGGTTGTGAAGCTTTGGAACAGGCTGCCCAGGGAAGTGGTTGAGTCACCATCCCTGGAGGTATTTAAAAGACATGTAGACATCATGCTTAGGGACGTGGTTTAGTGGTGGACTTGGCAGTGTTAGGTTAACAGTTGGACTAGATGATCTTAAAGATCTTTTCCAACCTAAACAATTCTGTGATTCTATGATTGGCGGTAAAATCTTTAAGGGCAGTTCATTACCTCCTTGTCTTCTCAATCACAAAAGGAGAACACGATTTGATTCCCTTCTAGACTTCAGTCTTCCGTCTTCCAGTCTGCTGCCATCTCTTCTGTACCCTGCATCTCCTTCACAAATATGCCATTGACATTGACCTGAGGCACCCGAGTTGACGGTACAGCAAGCTTGGATTTTTTTTCCTGTAGTTCATAGGGAAGATATAAAGGGGCAGGTGGTGTGCTCAGTTACTTGTGTTTTTTCCCAGTAATCCCAGAGCCTTTTTACTATTTATAAGGTTGTTTCATTCTCTGATAGGCAGCACTCTGTCAGCTGCTAATGTCTTCAAGGTAATGTGAAGTATTTTTGGTATCTTCTTTTTTCCTGGCTTACGGTGTACATCTGCTAACCTATTAATATCCACTCCTCTAAAAGATATTCTTTATTTTATTAGGGAACAAGGTGTATTGCAAAAATTGAGATCTCTTCTTACCCATTTTCCTATAATTTTCAATGTACCGCATATGAAACTGAAATGCCAAATTTTATAAAAAGCTTGATTAAGTACTGGTAGAAAGGTGGACTAGAATTTTAGAGGGTCTTCAGCACACTACTGCTTTCCTGAGTGGGTCAAATTTTACTAAACTAGAATGCTCATTCTGGTTGCTGTTGTCTTGTTTTATTCTGAGATAGTGCAGTTTTTCCACATTGTTTTAAACTTGTTTCTCTAATTAGATAAAGACCTTACACATAGATGTGTGTACCTGTGTTTGTCTCTAATAAAACTTATAACTATAGTGAAGTGTAATTCAGTGTATATACATGTTTTTTACAACTCCTGAGAATTGTACCTGCTATTTCAGTCGTAGCAGGATTAAACATATCCTGTCTTCATCCCAAAACAAGGGAGTTATTTCTTTATGCAAACTATGAAGGCCAAATGAGATCTTAACGACCCAAGTACCGCAGATTGCTGTTTTGCTGTGAGTATTCAGAGCAATCATCATTTTTAGCTGTGTAACTACAGCAGAATCTTTCCAATAATTTCCAGCCCAAAGTAGTATGTAGGCAGGCACTATGTGCAGCCATGTTTTGTATGCCCTTCTGCCCCCTGAAAAAAAGAAGTAATGCTTTTTTTCCTTATGCGGAAGTGATTTTATCCATTTGAGGCAGTTATGTCCACTTCTGTATTATTCAAGATGTTTCATGCAAATATTCTCTTCTGGATGAAACTTTTTCTATATGTCTGTTGCTAACACCACACAAAAACCTTCCTTTAATTAAGCTTGATGGATAATCCCTTAGCATTCTTCTACCATTTTGTACTCTTTGTCTTTCATAAAGTAAACCTATTTCATTTTATATATCAGTTATTTCAATTGAAACTTAAATAGTTATCTTGATTATTGACCAAACATTTGCCAATATTTTTCTTGTGGTTTAATAAGGATAGTGGTTTGATAGGAAAAGCAGTCAGCTCTCAACTAGCTTTCAAACCCTTGTGAATAAAACTTCAAAAATCCCTCAGTGGGTATATAGTTGAAATGTTTTTTCAAGACATATACCTGAGACAAGGCTGTCACCTGTCAGTCTGCTATAGGTATTCCACATCTCTTTCCAGTATATAAATAGCTGCAGCTTGTGAGGGGCACAGGATGGAGTTCAATGAGTTTCAAAGAGTGGCGAGAATTAAATACGGAAGTTGGTAAAGATAATGTCTCCCTTTGCTTTCTCCCCAGCCAGATCTAGGATTTTCAGAATTTGGTCGTTTGCTGTTTTACTACTTTTCCTGCTCAAATCAGTGGTTACTAACTCTAGTGAAAATAGAGTTAGGGTAATGCTAGGCTCTACTGAAAGGGTCCACTCTGCTCCTCTGAGTTCTAGAATGACTGGATAGCTGAATGTGAATGAATCGTAGTATTAGGGCTATACAGTACTCGTTTCCTTGGCTGCATGAGAGTTTTATGCTAATTGTTTGTTATGGGTCATGGTTTAATCTCCCAGGAAATACTAGCTTCCATTTGTCCATTTTGTCCCTTCTCATAGTGTTTCTGCATCAGGTGTTTTAAGTGATCCCCCTGGAAAACTATAAGATGTTTAACTTCTTTCTTCTGTTTAAATTGTGGAAAATTATTCTTCAGGTGACTTTATGTCACTGACTTGCCTATACATTGCCTTCTCAAGATAGATTCTTTTAATTTTTCTCTCACTTTCCTTTTTAAATCAGAAAATTATACTGAGCAAATGATCTCTATTGCCATGTACATGTAACCAGAGCACTTCATTTTTAATGTTAGCTTTATTAAATTGAAAGTAGTTAAGGTTCTTATCCTCTTTTGTCTAGGGTTTTGGTTTTTTTTTTCCAGAAGTGTTATTCTAGGAATTCCAAAACACACTTTCAAGAATGAATAGTATGTTGACAGAGACATTCTGGTAGGCAAAGCGAGAATAGAGTGAAGTCTGGCAATATGTTTATTCTTAGCACTGCCTCTGTGCTGCACACCTGTTCAGAGAAAAAGTGTAAATCAGAGGAGTCTCTTGGGTAGGGATGTCAACTAAATCAGTGCATACTCCATGTCCTGAGGAACATTTCAGTCAAATCTGAGAAGTTGTCATTCCAAATTAGAATTCTTACTTATTTATCTGATCTAGAAAAGGCTGTTAAATGACTTCATCTGCTTTTTTATAAGCATGCTGGAGAAGTATTTTTCTTACTATGTTTTCTTTATAAAAATATTTTGTGCCTCTTGATTTGAAATCTTGTGTGGAGAGGATGGAGAATGGAAAAGTATCCAATATGGATTTTCTTATGCTTAAGGAAAAAAAATGCTAGAAACTACTCCTACCCCACTTTAAAGTAACTCTTATTTGCTAAAGAATAATAGACTATTATGTTCTTAATTGCATTTGAGGCCTTTTATTTGTTTTACACTTCTATCACCTGACTGTAAATGCATTCTCTCTTTTGGTAAGTATATTATCCTTCTATTTTATTTAAAATTTTATTTAAAATTTTGTAAACCAAGGGCTCTGTAACTGTTACTGTGCAAGGAGCATTTCCTACATAGCACTCTGTGTTAAGAACCTATTTTTATTATCAGTGGTGGTACTGAACATAGATTACTGGTTCTTCTATTAGCATAACTAGTCTTTTGTATTACTATTTCCCTCTGTGACTTCCTGGTGTATTACTAAATTTCCAGACTTCAATTTTTATTCATCTTTATCTGTAAGAACAGATAAAAAAAATCAGTGTAGTAACTTTTAAGTCAGCCTTTTTATTATCATTTCGTTTGTCCCAAATACTTCCTAACCTGGCGTAGTCCCAGAGATCATGGGTGCTATTAAACAGTAATACAAAAACTCAGCATAAACCTGTTAAAGGCTAATCTATTATCTTGCTATCAACTAGACTGAGTTTCCTGTGCCCTGTAGGCAACTTCAATCTTTCTTAAATTCTTTCTTCTCATAGTGAGGAGTAGTTTAGGGGTAACATAGTAAGAATGATATTCCTGGAGTGACTTGTGTATGTAGTCTGTCTTTATATGAGTGAATACTCGTGTGACATGCGTGTGCAGGTATGTGTTGGTGTTAGAAGTATGGCTTCAAGATTTCATCTGCTGCACTTGATACTTAAATTTTTTTTTTATTGCCATTTCCATTTAAGTCTGATTACTGTCTACTAAGTTCTCAGGGGCTTGCTTACATTATTATCTCTGTTCACATTTCCTTGTGCCATGGACTATAGAACTTCTATCTTGCTTTTGTTTCAGCTGCTTGGGTCTGACCTGCATGTTTAAGATAAAAACCAGAGCACTCATTTGCTTTTTGCTGCTCTCCAGTTTTCTTCTGTGCCTGTTCTTTCCTCCTTTTTACCTATATCCCATTGTTGTACTTCGAAGCTTGGAGCAGACACCCATTTTGGAAGCCTTTTGAATTTTTTCACATTACTTTTGGAGGAAGAAAGAATATAATTTGCTCTTCAAGTGTTTGAATGTCATCTTGCACACTTGAAGGAGCTGAGTTTAATTTCTCTGAATAGGCCCTAGAATCTGCTTGAATGACTTAAATTCCACTGGGCCAGTTGGTTTGAAAAGTGATGGATTTTGCAGCCTCCCACTCAGATATTGAACTTGTCCAGGCAGTTAAAGGAGCTCACCATGTTAACAAAGATGTAGCATAAATTCTTCTGTCCTCAAATTCAGTTTTAGTTCTCAGCTGCCCCACTGTCTCAAAAGCATGTTCTTTGTTTCTTTATTCAAGGATTTGGGGCCTATATATCCTAGTTGCATGGGAAAATCATGACATTTTTTTTCAGTTAAAGGAGGAAGCTATATATCTTTTCATTAGAAAAACTTACGTCTCTCTTTTTTCCCCTCTCAGATGGCAGGTGGAGGGAAGTGAAACTTGAAAGCATCTTCTACAGTCAGAATAAAATAACGGATTTTATGTGGATTGGCAATAATTGCATATTTCATCAAGAACTGTTAAGAAAAGCTTCACAGCTTCACCCTGGGGAAGAGCAAGGGCTTGTACAGACTAGATTTCCAAAATTTCTCCTGTAGTCCACCATGACCTCCATCTTGCCCCTGAGGGAACTGTTATATTCCTGTGTCAATCAAGAGAATCTTGAACCCTTTTGACATCTTAGTGGTCTTTTCTCCTGCAATTTCTCACAATTCAGGATAATCTTTACTGCTTCTCACTGTTATTCACTTACATGTCTGATTTGCAGTTTTAGCATGGTTCAGAATTATCTGACAATATAGGGTAACAGAATGCTTTCAAACGGCACTATTAGTGTAAAAGCATTGAGAGCTAAAGAATAGTGCCACTTTGGAGACTTATTTTCAAATTTATTTCTTCTGCCTTCATGGATTCAGAAATAAACTTTCTTAATGTGGAAATTAAAAGGCATAAATATGTATTTTTCCGTAAGGTGTGGTTATGAAATTCATCCTCATCTTTTGTGCTCAAATATCCTGCCTTTAATTGTATTTGTGAAAATCCAACACAGTAAACAAAAATTAAATTTACTTGTGCAACAGGAACATGATTAATGTGTATGATGATGGTACTTGGGGCAGAAAAAAATCTACATTTTTTCCCCTCTCAAATTAAATTGATTCTTGATCAAGAGGATCTGGAAAAATACAAATAAATTATTTTATCACTGAAGGAGGAAGATATGAGGATCCTGTTGCATAAAATGACATAATGTTAAGTCACTTTTGAGAATATAACTATCTTTTTCAATGTTGCTAGATGAAGACTTCTTGACTGGCGTCTGCTCTTTTGCAGCTCCTTCACATAGTAAAGCTAAAGCGTTTTACACTTACAGTGGAGTCTTATCTTCTGTGATAGTGCACTTAAGGAAATAAAATCTTGGGGCAATTTACACAGGTTCCATCACCTTTTTTTTTTTTTTAAGTGATCTCCCAACAGGGAGATAAAAGCTAACTGAGAGGAAAGCAAGAAGTTTTGAAACTACAACAGAAATATGCCTGTAACTGGTAATAGTTCTTGAAGAGCAGATTTCTAGCTGGTTCTACTGAACAACATGTTTTCTTCAAAAGCTTGAGAGGGCTAAAAAGCCAGAAATAACTTAATGTGTATGTTCCTATACCTTAATTGGTATGTTCCTGTACCTTATGGCTGATACCTACTGAATTCTTTGAATTTTTAGCAACAGAACTTTGTCTGACTTGTTTATATATGTAGCATTTTCCTTCTTACTATAAATAAGGAGGTGCAGTTTTTTCAAACACTGTTTTAATACCCCCAAATAACCAAAGTAATCAAAAGACCTTTCATGAAGTCTTTTCTTCATTGCAGATGAACATCATTTCCTTCTCTTTTGCTAGACTTTAACAAGATTAAGTGAATAAGCAGATATTTTAAATTGTTTTGCACAACTATAAAAAGCATATACTTGTATTTTCAAATATCTTTTCATAAGGTATTTACAGAAATCATATTTGAAATGATAAAAGGATTTATTAGCCCAGACTAGGATTTAGGAAGCAGTAATGCTTTTTAAGGGTTGGGTTTTTTCTTCATAATTCAGCCTTTGGCCAATCAGAGGTTTAATTCTCAATACTGTTGAAAAGACACGTGACATATAAAGGCAGTGTGCATTCAATATAAAATATGAATTTATTGAGGGCAATCCTGGTTTTGTAACTGAAGATACAAGAATTTCCCATTTATGAAAATGGTTGTTCATCTGTTAAATATTAACGTAACTTAGTCAATGCCTTATTTTGCTATCATAACTAGAGCTTGCAATGGGGAGGCCAGATGACTGTACTGGAGAGAATTCTTTTCCATGTGCATCAAGTACAGTGTGTATAGCCTTTGTTGAATACATCCTTCAGTGGGTTTTTCAGGACCTCAGAAATCAGGATCTCTCTTTGGGGTAGTTGTGTATGAAGGCAAATTTGGTCTGTGATTTGGACAAAAGAAAGACTGTAAGGATGGGAGAAGGTTGTCTAATGGGGCTGTATGAGAAAATTGGGAGCTCCCTGGAATACAATAGGTAGGGAAGGAAGTGCTTTTCTCTTTCAAACCGGAGATGTAACCTGCCTTTTTGTTTCCCCCTCTTCTTATTTCCTTCTTGGAACTTAAACATTGCGTGTCACCCTAATGATTCCTTTGGTCCTTTGTTCATCAACTTTGGATGTGACGTAGTGCCTGCCCTTCTGCAATGTGGAAGAGACCAAGCGTGGACACAAATCATTAATGGACTAGTAACATCTTTCCTTTGACCTTTTTGTGGGTTACCATTTGAAATTATGGTGTGAATTGGACAAGGCTCTTGTCCACTTCCAGGCTTTGTAAAAGTTATGGGGATAACAGACCTGATACAAAATGGACTTTGAAGCAGATACGCTCTCATGCCTCTCATTTCTGGCTCAAGTCATTGTCAGGTCCTTCAGGACTAAAATCAAAGCACAAATGTCTGCAGAAAATAAGGGCAGGACCTCATTCAAAGCTACCAGCTTTTTTAAGGAGGAGGATTTAGGGTGATTGGGAATAAGGAGAGGCTCAGGATATGGCAGGAGGAAAGTTTCTTTGTTTCTTGGAGAGAGCAGGCTGGTAGATTTATAACTGGAAAGACTGGAGGAGTAGTAGCAATGGGAAGCTAACACAGAAGGGAGGTGGAAGAAGGGCTGCTTGTAGTTGGAGAAAAGTGGAAAAAAAATATTAATGGAAGAGACAGGCATCTGCCTTACAAAGTAGGAAGACCAAAGAATAAAGGACGCAATTCCTTTTTAAGAGGAGGCAATAAATGTCCTTGGAGTCGTTCGGGTGTATGACATGAAGTCACAATTAATGTTGTACAGAAAGAGTATTTATTTGCCCATAAATATTTGTTAGAAACGTAGACCTATAGCTGGTCATTTGGAAAATTCTAAGATCAATAGGAGCAAGAGGCTGACTTTAACTGGCTTTAAATATAGCAGCTATTTTAAAAGATTTTATATATAGTATTGGCACTTAAACCAGGCTGTGTATAAATATAAGAACAATAAATTCTGATTAACTAGGGGAATGTAATGATATTACTTAATGCTTTTAAGCATCTTTATATTGATAATATTTAGTCTTCACAGGGATGGTTCAAAACATGCTATGAGCTGTGGAATAGACAGCAATACTGTAATATGCTTTAGTTTCTTGTTTAGTAGACAGAAAATGACAATGTGAATAAATTTTATCATAAGCTGCTGTAACACATGCAAATGACATGGAGAGAAATACATGTGGACTTCCTGGAAACGTGGCTTCTTTAAGCCATTATTTAATGACCAGAAGTATGAGACAAAAGTAGGAAAGTTTAGCAGAATAAAAAGTCTCCAAACAGTATTTTGGTTTTAAGTTTCAGGGTGGAATAATCCACATTATCCAATCTTAGTGATGAATTTTGCTTCTCTGAAAATATTCTGTAAGATTCCCATTTTGGTTGTGAATTTCTAATTGAAAATAGGCTTTTTACTTTTTTTTATTGTTGAAGATGATTTTTGTAGTTTTCCAGTTTTCCTTCTGTTTGGGGTGGTCCATGTCTGTGTCTGGATGCTTTTAATGAATAGGTAAGAGCTTATTACAGGGTACCTGATAACATGCAATATCATTCCTAGGTTTTGGCATGAGCTGTAAATGACACCGTCTGCAAGGCTGTCCCATGGAGCTGCCAGTGCTGTTCAGAGACTCCTGCTAAGTGTAATTGCTGCCTCCAAGCAGTCAGTTCTGTAACTCTGACAGAAGGTCCCAGAGACAAAAATCTCGTTTGCAGTGATGGGTTTTTAGATCTGAAACACTGTTTCTCAGTAAAGACAGAAGCTTTCCCAACCAAAATATACAGGAGAAAAAACAAAAGCAGTCTGTGGTCTCTGAGAGGAGGAAGATGTGTAAGTGATAAGAGTGAGACAGTATTATGAATTACAGTTAAGCCATTCTTTTCTGTAAAGACTCCCTCAGTGGTGTTTTCACTCATGGGAAGTTAGACTCTAAGGGGATGTTTGTTATCTATTACAAAGCTGCAGTGATCTTCAGAAAAGGCAATGCAGAGTAGAAGGAGCAAGATGAAAAGGTGATGAAGATATCAAGTGTTTAAGAAATGCTAATACAAGATCATTTAAGTACGTAAATTGGCGTACTCAGAACGATGCCTTGGTTTATTCTTGCACACCTCAGTATCAAACAGTAGTGAGACTACAGAGGGTTCCAAAGCCTGAAAGAGACACATGCTAAAGGCTCTGCAGCAGCATGTTGTATGTCTGAAATGAAGGCTGTAGTCACCACAGACTGTCTGGACCCAAGTAAACCAGATATAAATGTGTGGTTTTATCAGAGCATCTTCAATGAGACCTAGAAAAAGCTGGATTAGCAGTCCAGCAGCTTGGAAACATTTTCACAAAGCATCATCTCCAGCTGCAGCCAGAAAACACCATGCAAAGCACTGCAATAGCAACCTCTGTATTAAAAAGCACACAAGATTGTAGTAAAAACGTTGCTATGTTCCACTCTGAAAACCTTTGTGACTATAGGGATATGAAATTTATGTCATTCCAGAGTGAACGTTCTGGTTTGTGCCCTTTTTCATATTGATTTATCACATTTTCTTTCTATTAATATTGAGTTACTATTTCTGTTAGTCTTTTTGACAGTAGTCATGACAGTGCTATCTTTTGTTTTATAACATCAGGCTTGTAGAAATGATGACCTGCACTCCTATAATCTAACCTAATGATCCTGAGACAATGTACAATGCCTTCTTCTGAAACTTGCGTATAAACTTTATAAGCTCTCCTATTCTAGCTCTTAAAATTTAACTTTTATTTAGCAAACTGACTTCTTTGCTCTAATATTCATAGCTCTCCTAGCTGTAAACAACTGTATCAACTTCAGGTCCCACGCTGTCTTGTATAAAAAGGTAGACCACCTTTAAAAATGGATATTATTTTGTTTACATGAGTGACATGGGCCCTTGGATACTCAGTTCATATTATATTTCTGATATCTTCTGATATGTCTCATGACAGTCTCTGAAAATATTTTCAAATGGTTAGCTTTCTGGAGAAACACTGTAGATTTAATGCCAATTTTAAAAAATAAGTCTATTTTTATTGCTCAGAATGAAGGGGGATGATCTTGACCAAATAGTTATGACGCTCTTCAGTGTAGACTAGGACAGAATGAGTGTAGTCAAGAATGATTTTGGGGGTGGAATTTGTATCATTTATCCAGTATTAATAGTGGAGATGCTGTGGGAAGGAAAGGCTGAGCAGCAAATGAACTGTGCAAACGGAGCTGTAGGAGAACTTGTAGAACTGAAGCTGTCACTTGTGTGACTCACTCAAGCAGTATGTATAATTGGAGGATGTGCTTGCCTAGGAGATTCCTGCCACCTTGTCAGCTACATTACACTCAGGTGATGGCAGGAGCTTCTTCAGGGTATGCGGAAGACCTAGAATATGCGGAAGACCTAGAATATGCGGAAGACCTAGAATATGCGGAAGACCTAGAATAGACTGAAAGTAATTTTTCCTAATAGTTCAGGCCATGAATATTCATAGAAGATAACAGCTCTGTTGTCACTACTGTATTAGTGCTTCAAAGCTAATACATTGAAGTCACTAGTTTGTTTTAAAGTTATGCATATTAAAAAAAAAACCAAACTTTAGAAATGCTAAGCAGGAAGCCAGCTAGGATTTTCATGTCTAGTTGATACTTTCTGCTTGTAATACAAGGCTTCAAAACTGAGTCAGATTCATTTGAAGAGAAGTTTTTGATTCTGTGATAGGATAAATTTAGTTTGTCCACTGTTTAATTTTGTGGTTTGCAAGAGTGTGTGTAGAGGTTTTGCCCAGTGTTTATCCCAATGGCTACAGAGATAAAACCATAGTCTGTCTGTATGTATGCGCTGCATGTATCACTGCATGTGGCCTAAAGCAGGGAAGCATTTCTCTTGCCTTGCATCTGATACGAAGTAGTGCACCTGACACCAATTAGATTAATTGAACATGTACCTTAATTAACTCATGATACTCCTGTTTGTTCACAGTAAAAAGTAATTAATCAGCAGGAATTTGGGTCTCTTAATTTAAACAGATGTCTGGTAAGAGCCCCGGTGCCAGCGCTTGACAGCTTCAGCCCAAGAAGTGGACTGCTGCTAACAGCACAGAGACTGATTGGAGGGGGCTGTGCCTTCTGAGAATGTCATTGAATTGTAACAAATGGTCCCTCTGGCCATCTGTATCCTGACGGAAAAATGGGTGTAGCCAAGAACAGCAGAGAAGGGTGGCCTGGCAAAAGAATTGTTGCAAAAAAGTTCTAGAAGTCCTTCTTTAGTGATAATTTTGCACAAGAAAAACTAATTTATCAGTGATAAAGAAAGGCTGTATAGATAATTAAAGGGAGAACGGGCTTTTTTCAGTGTTTTTTTGCTACAAACCTCTTAGTCCAAACAGTCCTGCTGTGTGTAAACTCAGGGCTCCTGTGTCATCTTCCAGAGTTTCCTTTTGCTCCTCTGCTGTTCTGTACTGTGCAGTTTCTAGACAGGAAAATACACTTCAGTCACATGGTGTGTCTGTTTTTTATAAAGCATCTTAGGAATCTGTGGGATGGAAAGATGTGATCTGTCTGCATTGTTGTTTTTCCTGTATATGTTGGATTACCACAGTGTAACTGTACTTTTAAAGATGCGGCTTTCCAGGAAATAGCTTAGTGTAAAGACAGAAATATAATTTTGGCTGCTATTCAAGTGAGTACAGCGTCTTGTCTAATATTTAGTAGCTGAATTTTTTTTCCTAGAAATCTGTGTTTTTTGTTTCTAATACATGCCTAATTAAATGTTGTCAGTTGGCTACTGTCTGACCTGCAGTAGTGGGAAATCCTTAAGTTGAATTTGTAATGGAAGAAACAGTACTGTGGTGTATGTATGTGGGATAGTAGTTCTGCAAATGACATCATTGTTTATAGCAGAAAGAGTGGAAAAAGTGTGAACCTACATGAACCGCGGGAAAGGTTTTTCTGAAACAGAATTCTAAGAACTTCTCTCTTTATGACACTCTTGTTTTTTTTTTTCTTATGAAACAGATTCAGGTAGTTGCTTTTCTTTATTCTTGCTTCCTCATTCTTGTTGACATTTGAGATGATGTTTTCCTGCTTCTTAAAATGACACTTGAGCGAGATGTCACCACCTTGACTAAGAGCTGTTATTCACTTAGATCATTATTTGAAAGTAGCCTTTCATAATGCACTGTTCAAGTGGCTCTGCTTCTGTAACTGCACGGTCATCCATGTGAATGGTACTGAAACCAGTTATAAACTAACAATGGAAGAATGGGTTGTCACTGCCTGATTTTGTTACTAGTAAATGGTGGTAAGGTGTCAAGTTCAACCATGTAGGGCCAGAAAGTGATGTACAAAATATGATTTGCCTGCTAGGAATTTCCTTTTTGCTTTTAAAATGATGGGAATGTCAATAACAACAGTGCCATAGCATCAAATCTGATTTAGTGGGCCCTTATTCTGTAATTAGTGCTCTCTTAATTTAGCATCTGTTTCTGAGGTAGCATAGCAGTTCCCAAGGTAATCACAATGCATATGCTTTTTTGGAGTATTTTGAAGAATCAGATTCAAAAATTAAAGTTATGTTCAACTGTATTTATGAATGTTTCTACTTTTTCACCAGACTATGGAAGCTACATATTCAGCTTTATTCAGGGGAAATAAAGAAATAAATACCTCTATTTCTATCATCTAATGATCACTGCTAAAATCATAAAGTGACTGACTTGATGTAAAAAGTCAGTCACTTGGTGACTGACTTGGAATAAAAAGATATCCTTGATTCCATGGAGATTATCGTTTTTGCTAAGAGCTCAAAAGGAAAGACAAAAGTACATTTGTGTCTGCATGCTCATACTTTCAAAGCCTTTATATAAGATAGAAAGAATGATTCAAAGGATCATAGCATTTCAAAAAATGTCTGGGGGAAATAAAAATGCAGATATTGTTTATAAACTGTGCAATAGGGAGATAATGTTTAAAAATGTAAATAATTTTTGCCCAGTCAATGAGTGCTTCTCATAAAATCCTGTTGGATCTTCAGCAGCATATATGTATGCAAGAGAAATGACTGTAGACCATGTTGTAATAAACCTGTCATCCTTAAAAAAAAGGGTTTAGCTTATTTAGTTCTAAGTCCACCTTGTTCATTAATTTCTTACTGTAATGTAACAAATACTCCCTTGAAACCACTGTTATAATTGTAGTTGTTCCCCAGATTTTTAATATGGAAATACCTCTTTATTAGCAGTATGGAGTAGTTTCCTGAAATACTGCTTTCCTTTGCTTTAGGAAAATGGTAGGAGAGGAGTGAGGGAGGATTTTTCAGTGACTGGGTAAATATAAATAATGCATTGAAATATTCAGATTAAAATTCAGAAATGTTTGTTCAAAAATATGTAGTCATTAATCTGAGAATGGAAGTGTCATTTTGTTTTTCACATTTTCAGCTGAAAAAGTGTCCAAAAGAAAACAGTGGATTTTTTTTTTTCAAATAAGCAGAGAACAATAAAAACAAAGCTGTGATCTTCATACAAAATTTCCTGCAGCAATATAGCAGCAATCCTTCTATGTTGCATTAATATCCCTGAAATTGTATAATAGAACATTACATCATAAATAGTTACCTGACAATAGCATATTTTTCTTCCATGCCCACATTACCATACGCTGGCTGATGCTTTTTCTTATCTTATGGACATAGAACACTTAAGAATTTAAGCTATATTAACAATAACTATTTCTCCAGTTGTTTAAAATGGAGGGAAAGGGTTTTCTGTTCTAGTTCTTATATAAAGGTTTTATATGTTTTAAATCCCCCAGGAGATGTTTTGTGGACTCAAAATGCTGCCACTGATTTTGATGGTGTTAAGGATCAGAATCCACAGTTTATATTATGAAGTTATATTTGCAAATAACTGGAAAAGGAAACTAATGAGTGAGGTGTGAAAGCAGGTCAGAGGTCTGATGCCCAGGAAAAATCAGCACTGTATGTATGTCTCCTTTACAAATGATATATTGATGGGTATTATGCTCTGCGGTTCAGTGGTAGACTTGCAGATCACTAAGTCTGTGTTTTTTTATGAACAACAGTTTAAGTGCATTGCAATGTCTAGTTTAAACAAGCATATACTAGAGCTCTCTGGTCCAGATCTACTCCCCGACTTTGGACCTGTGAAACAACTGTAGAAGAAACGACTGTAGAATCCCAGCTCTGTGAGAAGCAGTACCATCTGTGACATTGCAAAAAGTTACCGTCAATTGTTTACAGATTCTTGATTATAAAATAGAAACTGTTAAAGATGATCTATATGGATGATATATATTCATTCACTGCTATGCCTCATCCATTTTTAAAGGATAATTACTTGGTATGGTTGTCTGCTGCATCAGACATGCTCAACATAAACGGAAAGAAGTGTGAGGTAAGTGTCTCCCTGGTACCAGTTGTGACTTCCCAGTTCTCAAGCTGACCTGCTTATGTCTGTACAGCACTTGAACTGCTGTGGCCATCATGTCTTCTGGGTATAAATGACTGCCTGTGAACTGCCCACCTTCCTCAGCATACCTCTGTGCGAGTGAGTGGGTGAGGGTAGGGAATGGCTTGGCTCCTTTGGTTACCCAGGCTGAAAGGAAGGATCAGTTTCTCCTACATAGAATTTTAAAATTAATTTCTTGGAGCTATCATGGAGAAAATGGCTGCCTTGGCAGTTCCCTCACCTGAAACTACCATGTTTTAACAAAAAATTAACACCCTTAGTTCTACATGAGCACTTCTACTACCTCAAACCCCTGCTGACTCAAAATTCCTTATTCCATTCACATCAGCCTCTCCAGACCAAGACTTGTTACTAGATTTCCCACAGAATCCAGCCTCAAGAATAGTTTTGGGTTTTTTTGGCTAATTGACCAGATTCAATCACAGCACAGTAAAGACTTGAGGAATGTATGGAATAGGATGTGGCATTTATGGGACTTTCTTTGGAATTACTAGGATCACAGAAGTCCCCATTTCTTAGGCATTACAAAAATAAAATATCTTTTTTAGTTTTGGAATTGTTAGAGTTGAGGAAATTGTTCAAAGGAGTTATGGAAACCATTACAACTTGCAAACTATGTAGGAAACCTGTTAGTTTTTCAAAGGTGCTTTAATGTCTGTTGTATTGCCTTCCAGCAAATTTGTGTACTTGCTTCATTTATGAAAATTAAGTTCTTGTTATATTTAGGGTAAGATAATATCCCTAATATCAACAGGAATCCTGTGGGAAAATTTTATTACCAGCGTTTGCCTTGAGTAGTATCTTATTCCATATAATGATGAAATAGGTCTTTTTGTATTCTCTGGGGTAATTCAGAAACATCTGCTTCACATTAGCTCCTCAAAGTACTTTGTTTAAAAGAAACATATTAAAGAAACCTTTCGCAGCTCTTAGCAGAGCAACTGCCTCTTATTTAGTCTTGGACTAAGTGCTTTTCAATATGAATTATTGCTCTAGCAGCAAGGACAATTAGAACACCATCCTGTAATAAAACAGCACCCAGTCCTATTTGCAGAGTATTAATGGTCTGCTTTCCCAGCATGTTACAATCCAGATAATGCAAAATGAGCTGCTACTGAGTTGCTTGAATTTTATGATGTTTTATTATAACTCTTAGCCTTTTTGCAGCAGATGCCGTAACTAAATGAATTACAGAGACCGTTGGTGGGAGAAGTTTTGCAAAGGTGTATGATGATGCCCAGATCTTTGTGATTCTTGTTTCCTGAGTTAATAGCAATTTTGTTATTCATCAGTGGTGCTGTTATCTTGCCTCCTTTGTTTTTCAGTCAGAAAAGCCCCTGATTGTTTATTCAATGATTTTCATGGTTTAGAAACTATCTTCAGAAGATAATGAGCCAAGAGCTATTTTTAGTAACCTTCCTGTCTGGTGTTATTCCATTACCACAGTTTCATTAGTATTCAGGCCTGGTTTTCTATCTTATATCTATCCTGTATTTCTTGTTTCTGGGCAGAACTAAATTTATAGCTGTCCTTCTACCCTGTTATCCCAGACCTGATTTCTTTACTGCAAAATTCTCTCTGTTATAATATGAGAGAGGCTCTGCCCCACACAACTGCCTGTTGTTCCTGAGGGATGTGAAGCCTGTGCAGCCTCGTGCTTCAACAGTTCCATTACTTTGTAGGGACTAATAATAACCACTGAAGCAGGGTTAGAAATTAAGACAGCTTTGTAGTGAATGACCCTTTCATAGAGGAGGGTCAGACTATTTTTCTGTCTATACATTGATAACCTTTCCAGATTGAGAAACTCTAATTTTTTTATTATAATGAGAGTAAATAAAAATGTATGATATATGACATCCTTTAATAGTATCTAGGCAACTCAAAATGCAGCCATCCAGGAGGACTTTCAGAACTGTCCAAGTACTCAGGATAAGTGTTCTCTCCTGTAGACATCTTTGGACTGTTTAGTGTTGTTAAACACTAGTTTGCCTCTTTACAAGACTAAAAATTTGGATTCTACTGCCTTAATTCACAAGCTTTGTATGTTTGTGGTGGTTTTTTTTTCCCTATGTCTTTCCTCCATTGTTTAGATTAAGTTGTCTTCCTTGGCAGATTTCAGCAGAGTCTAACCAAATGTTAATCTTCATATATATCTATATCTATAATTGAATTCTAGTATTATAGTTCTCTAAATAGCAGGTGATCTCCATTTTACAAGTGATCAGTTTGGATTTTTTTGCATGTTTAACGTCTACTATAGGTTGAACTTATGTTTTGTCACACTCTATGCCTAATGATTTTATATTTCCTTTCATTACTGACGTAAAATAATGGGCAATTGTCTCTGCTGTACTTAGTTCTGAGTAGCTTCTGGTCTTGTCTATATTTTATTACTGATTTTTCTGGTATATTTTTATGGAGACTTCCTGGCTTATTGTTTGACTTCTCATAAATGTTTAAGTTGTTTTCTTCTCTTCACGTGCCTACTTTTTTATCTTGACAGGAAATCGTGGCCCCAAAGGCTATGCTTGTATCAGCTATGCTGTATGCGGGGAATGTGTCCAGCTGTCTTTCAGCTAAGATATCTGTGAATGGATGTTTTAGCTGTCTTTAGCTGAGAGGTCCATGACTACAAGAAAGGTAGCACATCAAAAGGTGGCTCAGATTTTAAAACACATGGTGGACAATTTTGTATGAGTGGGTTGATACATGTTGGAGTGTGTTCTTCCACATGTGTGATGGAGTTTTTGAAAATGAGACTTTCAGATGATGAGTATTATGCATTCAGTATCATTAATGCCTTTTCGAAAGGTCAAAGGTAATCTAACAAAATTTTCTTCTTTGGTACAACTTGAATTTCTAATTTCCAAAGGCTAACGTATCCACAACTATTAATGTGCCGGTTATGACACTTTTACGGTGATTCCACATACAAGCAAGATTTGAGAAAGCATGACACTTAAACATCAGATCCACAGAGATACTGCAACAAATTCTTCAGTTGTAGATTTACTTCCACTGTTTTGCTCCTGCGTCCTTTTTTGTAGGGGCAGTAATATATGCTCTCATATACATCAGTATGTTGCACGTTTTATGACTTACTGCTAAACTGATTGTATCAAGCTTGAACTTTTTGAAGTAGGTACAATCTTTGAAATAACCATTTCATTTTCTATTCCTACAAATGCTTACCATGCAAATGCACAAAACTAGTGGTTTTGTTTATGTATATGTAAAATACTTTATTTAATTTCATGTAACTTTTATGTTCCTCTGTGTAAGAAAGTGAGCAGATAGTTCACCTGTCTTTTTTTTTTTTTTTTTTACCTAACAAGGGGAATGAAAGTTAAAACAACACAGTAGTGAGGCTATATTTTTCTAATTTAAAGCAGATTTTTTTCTGCTTTATTTTCATCTTTCTGATACTGCTAATAGGACAAAATGGTGTCACAGCTGACTGTCAGTAATTAAATTTGGAATGTTGATTGCACATTCAAAAAGCAACTAATCTTTTGTGGTATGTGCCACTATTTCTGTGGTGACTTGCCCAACTTTCCTGAATTTTAGTGTGCTTCAAATTCACACATGCTCCATTGCCATTTAGAATCGGTGCAAGTCTTCTCATTCACCTTCGTGTGCTTTGTCTCAATATGTAAGCACATGTGTGGCATAAATAAACACATAGCTATGATGCGGTAGATTTCGTGGTAACAGTTATGGATTCAGGGAAAGTTTTGCCTGTTCGCTTTAGTAGCGTAATTACAAGGGAATTCCTGTTGTCATTGGTGTTATGGTGTGGGCAGGCACATTCTATTTTTTCTCTTTTTGCTAGGTGTGTTGTTTCTGTTGGTCTAATACATGTTGGTGATGAAATTCATAGATTATTTTGTATTTGTAAAGTCACACTTCAGTATAAATTTGCTTTAAAAGAAATATTTTGAGAGTAAATCTTAGATCTTCACACTAAATGCAGAGTTTGTCTTTTTATGGAATTGAATGTTAAATGTATGTCTCTTATGAATAATTTTCAGAGGGAATTTTAGAAGTCTTGTGTCTCTTGTATGAATTGGATTGAAATTTGATTCTGTTTGACCATTTTGAACTCAGTAAAGATTTGACTTCTTCAGGTTTATTATTACCCACAAGGATTTGCATTAATTTACTTCCTGCTTGTTTTACATCCTACTGTAAAACCTAGTGACTCTCCTCTGCCTTATAAATCACAGAAGATTGTAAAGATACATATAAGGCAAAATAATGTACCAGTCTTAAACTATCTTGTTTCTCTGTAACATCTGTTATATCTGAATCAGAGAACAATGGAAGATAGGACATTATTGTATGTATGTAATTTCTTTTCAGAACTTTAGAATGTTAACAGTGGTAAATATCTATATATTGGATCCATAGTACTTATATAAACTCATCACTATAAGAGCTAGCTTTATGAGTCTTCACAGCATGCATCTAATACACAAATGGACTTTGAGATATGTGGAGTCTGAAATACCAAGATACTAAATGAGTTGCCCAGACAATTCTGACAGAAAAGGAAAGCGAGTTATGTGTTTCTCATGCCATAATCAAAACCCATCCTTCCTTTGCATGATTTATCTTACAGCCTTCTGCTGGCAGTGTAGACCTATGCACAACATTGCTATTGTGAAACAGAAGTGGGAAACATGTACCGGCATCTTCTGTGCTAGCCTTGGACTATTTGTAGGTTTATCTTATTACAGATTGTGGAATAGTGGCTGTGTTAATACTTTTAAGAGCCAGCCAAGTGGGACAGGAGGTAGCTTTGCATAAAGTTTTAGGTTTTTTAACCGCTTGCAATAAGCGGATAACAAAATGTGTGTGTAGCTCCCAAACCAGTTGTGTATTTTCTGTTTCTACAAAGTAATTTGTAGCTAGCTAGCAGGATCACAGTGCCATGAGTGCTCGTTCTAGTTAAATTTCTCTATATTTTGAGGTTTGCTCAAATAGAAATGAATGGTTGGTCTTGAGGCAAAGCAAAATGCACTCCTTTTGAGAGGTTGAAATTATTTCAGCTTCACCAGAAAATATGCTGATTTTTCAAACTAATCTTAAAATGCAGGATGCTCAGCCCTGTCTTACTCTATTTCTTTGACCTTTCTGAAATGGATTTGATTGCAGTTTTACATGTAAGCAGCAAATAAACAGCTCAGACTATAAAATGAAAATTATTAGCATTAGTGTTTTACTCCAGAGCTCAGGCATTGGTACTTAACTTATGACTGAGAAATGAATAACTGTAGTTTACAGCTCTGAATTGCTAAATCTTTAATGTAACCATGGGCTGGCTCAGCAAGGCTTAAAACCTTCAGCTTCAACCCTTGTGGTATGCTAAAATGCCATTAAGTCATGGACCATTTTTCATGCAACGTTTCAAGATTTCCTGGAGACAAAGCAGTAAATTTCAGAGTAAGACAAAGGAAATTTTTGTCTGTCACTGATTTGTAGCCCACTGGTGAGACCTATAAATTTAGAAAAATATGGTCCAAAGAAGACTGGGAAGCTAAAGTTTAAATAAAAAAATAAGTAGTTTAAAATTAAATGGATTAATATTTGGTAACATTGTGTGTCTATTAAAAACCACTTTTAAAAAGAATTTTTTTCTAAATTTCATGGCATGTGGACTTTGAAGGAAGCATAAATGAAGTTGTTGCTCTGTGTGCATGGGTAGTAGCCCCTCGGAAAAGGTAAAATATAAATTTCTGAAATCACAAAATACTTATGGCGGCCATGGTCTTAGTGCTGTCAGCTGCTACGGCAGCATTTAACTGTGCTGGTGTGTAACGTTGCCAGTCCTTGACTGAAGGGAAGGAGAGGTGAGAATCCCAAGGTCCTCTATGCAAGCTTCATTACTTGGATTATGTTTAGGAGATGTGCTCTTTTCATCTTAGTAGAACTGTTGCAGGAAAAACAATAACTGGGGAAACCCTTCCACTCTGAGTACAAAGATTTTTTGGGGATCATCAGGACAAGAACAGTATTATTTAAATCAAGGAAATATAATTGGTATCACTTCAGAAAGGATGTGATTATGTACATTAACTAGTGTATAGCTTCATTACTGCTACCTCTTGCAAGATTCAAGGGGACTGTTTACCATGTTGGTAATGATCATGTCAATGTAGAGCAAGAGTAGTCAATTTTATTGCTAATCTGCTCAAAATACCATGGGAATCGAGGTGTAGAATTAGTTTATTTGTAAGGAAGATTGTAGCTACCATAGAAATTGTGTATGGTTTCTTCAGTGATGAAGAGAAAAATTCCTTAACTACAACAGATTAAGCAACAGGTGGTTTTTTTGGCGGGAGGCGCTAGTCTGGAGAAGGTGAAAAATTGGAGAGCACAGTATATTAACTCCCCTTGGTTTACTGAGCCAGCAAGATAAATAACGCATATTTCAGGGCTCTAGCTGAGAAAAAAAGAAAACCCGTTCATTAGTGTTAGATACGATGAGAACTAGGTGCTTTGTTAGCTGCTAAAAGGAAATAATACTCGAACAGCTTACATGATGGGGGGAAACCCAAGGAATTTTAGGCAGCAAACTGTAACTGTTTATCATCTCCAACAGAGGATGCATTTCTGAATTACTTCAGTGAGTAAATCTCGCCTCAGTAGAGTATACATATATATCTGACCTGCTTAACATTCCCACAAGCAGGGATTGGTACAGTACCTGTGATAAGTTTTCCCTTTGCCAGTTTCAACCTTTTATTTGGTTTTGTTACTCCAAAGAGTTTGTATTTGAGCTCTGGGAAAATTTGTATCGGCAGCTGTAGTCTTGCTTGATAGGTGCATTTATATGTTACTGCAGTATAAAGCTATGGTAAATCAGTCACTAAAAACAATTAAAACTATAAAATTGGCTCACACAGTGATCTTCCAGTTGAAAAGGAAGACAGATTACAGTAATTTCCTATGCAGCCTTGATTCAGAGCAAGCATAAGATACAGGGACAAGATGACACGCATCTAATACGTGTGATGCAAAACACTCTTCCCCGAAGAAGGCTTTCTTCGTGGATCTTTGATCTTAATTCTGAATTTTTAAGATTTAATTTACATGAAAATGTTACTGAAAA
Organism: Sagittarius serpentarius; assembly: GCA_034782735.1. Taxonomy (NCBI): domain Eukaryota; kingdom Metazoa; phylum Chordata; class Aves; order Accipitriformes; family Sagittariidae; genus Sagittarius; species Sagittarius serpentarius. The sequence goes on from JAVKLA010000084.1 coordinate 20,105,777, forward strand.
AATATGAAATTGGCACTAATGACTTCCCTTATTTGTCATGGTGTTCATTTAGGGGGTTACTATAAATCATGGGGGCTTTTTAGTAAAATCCTTGACATTTATTTACATCTTAGTTCAGATATAAATTTCCTGGTCATCTCAGCCACTCTGCCTCAAACCCAGGCCTTCCTGAAATATGCTGCTGAGCTTTCCCTGTTATTGAGAAGGTTTCTAGTGTGCATATTGTCCTCAGGTAGATAAGTAAAATAACCATTATTCCTATTGTCCTCTCTGTTTTAAGGTGCCACTTAACAAGATAAAGTAGAAATACAGGAGCACTTTTCTAGCTGCCAAAACCTCAAGCTCAGGTGATCCTGACTAACACTCAGCTGTGTTTGTTTAACTAGAGAGACTGACTGTCTCAAATGAGAGAGTACTCTGCTGTTTCCCAAGTGGGTTATTCCCTGGAATATTGCTTCCTTCATCATAGGTTTTCCTGAAAGTAGCAGATGGCTTTTTTGTTGTTTTTACAATATTTACCCGATATGGCTGTGGACCATATTGTCCTGACACTTGGGGATTTGTCCTAGTACTTCCAGTTTTCTTCTTTCTGTAACACATGCTGTCATTGAAATTTATTGGTCAATTAAGACTCGGCTGTAAGAGGAAGGGAGAAGCTACTGTCAGCTCAGAAACTGTGAAATGAAGTGAACTTGGAAACACTGCAGTGGCTTCAGTGTATTTGGTTTTATTCAAACACTGCAAATAAAAGAGAAGTAATCCAACAGAATTAAACAAGCAGTAACCCCCTGGAAACTCATCTTCCTGTTTACACTGACAGGAGATACAGACTCTAAAAGTGTGTGAGTCCAGGATAGCACAGTAATACAGTGTAGTAAAAAGAGGTGCACCGAAGTGTTAGGTCAAAGGGAGTTATCCCTTTCTAGGGAGCCCCCAGCAGTTTGTTGGGTTTTGGTCTGCTCCCCCACCTCCACTGTAGTGGTGCTGACGAAGAAAAACTTGACCTGAGTAGAAAAATTCTTTGTTAACTAGTTTTGAATCCAAGGTGAATTCTTTGCTATGTTCGTGTTAGCAACAACTCGGACTTGTGATAGAAATTCACTTGTGCTCTAAGTTATAGGGCCCCGTTTTTTCCCTGAAAACAGAATGATTCTCACTAGATTAAGATCTGTGAAAATGTGGAACATATTTTAGCGACCAATCTGTGCATCTTGCAGCTTAGTTATGATAGCATATACTTTCATACATTCACAGAGGAAGCAGAACTAGTGGGAATCTTCAGCTCTTATCAGTGGACAAAAAGTTCATTCGGGGTCTAAGCAAATGAATACATAGGTTTTGATTACGCTTAAGTGTTTTCTGTTTTCTTACGGACAACAAAATAAATGGCTTATTTGTGCAGCTCTACCCTTTTTCCATCAGTGTTCAGCAGATGCACAAAATAAATTAGATTTCTAACCTAGATGCTGTATTGATGGATTCTACTTGATGAGTTCAAGTTGCACATCTTCCGTATTTTTGACATGGGAATACGTTGCTGTAAAATATTGGTAGTATGAAGTACTGTAATGAAGTGTTTTCACTAGTCACATACTGCAATACAGATTTATAGGGAAGAGTTTTGCTAGACAGGAGTGCTGAACACACCATAACCAGTATCTTTTCCAGACAGAAATTATACGTTGCCGGCTAAAAGTAGCAGCATACAGAGCAGTGTGATAATACATTTTTAAGCCATTTATGTATTGGCTAATGTATTGAGTTTTATGTATGCCTGAAAAACAGTGATGTAAGCCGATCTTAATTGCAGCATCTTTTTATAACAATAATAGCAATATAGCATTATCAGAGAAATTAAATGCTAACATCTTTTGAAAGTGTAGATATGTATTTGAAGACTGGTTTCCAAGGTTAACTTTTGTTCATTGCTGCTTAAGCTGCAATCCCTGGTCAGTGTTCACTTAAAAGGAAAAAGCACCCAGGTTGTACATTGATTCAGACTTTATTTTATTCTCTGTATGTTCTCTATCCCCAAATACTTCTTGAGAGTATAAATCTCTGTATTTCTTTATTTCCCTGTACTCTAGTGCTTTGACCTGGGTAGATTTTTACTTCCTCAATTCCATTTTTCTTGCAATAGAAAGGGAATAATAACTATTGTGCCCAGAACAGCAGGCTGGTGAGAAGTTCAGGAAACCTTCAAGGCTGTGGAAGGAGACAGTATTTTATGCTTGAATTTTAAACTATGGTCTGTCCAACCGGTTGTGATTTTTAAAGGTGGTATGTTTGTAGTTGGGGTTAAGTTAATCTCTGATTAAAAAAAAGAAAAAGAAAGTATGGAGATTTAAAAAAAAAGGGGGGGGGGAGTTCTTTGTAGAACCCAGTGCATTTAGCTGTTTACTTAAAACTTTAATGTAGCTCATACATGTGGCTTTTGTACCTCATTTAAAAGCAGGCATATCTCTCGAATTGTTTTTTGAATGATGGATAGATCATTAGAGTACTGTGGGGCTGTATGTTGGATGATTGCTACCAATTCTGTGTTAGCATGTTGCGTTGCTTTCAATTCAGGCAGTCATAGGAAAATGATAGCTGTTGCCCTTTTAATGCAAAAGATCACAGGGAGCTGCTTATTTGGATGGAGAGCCTGTCTGAATAGAAGCAAATAATATTGGCCACTAAGAAACTGTTGTTGACAGACATCAACAGCTAGGATCTTGGATGTCAGTTCATAGTGGATGCTGTTGGTGGTTTGTCAGCCATGTTATTGGTGACAGCTTTCTGTGACCTGCTTGCTGAAAGCACTCATTGAGCTAAGAGTAGTTAGTATATAAGGAAAGGTCTAAAAATGGGAAACATGCAGGATTTTAGAGCAGAGCAGGAGTGTTCAGACTTGAGTATAAACTTGAGCTTGGTATTTTAGTTACTCTGGAATGCAAACCAATATTATTTCCAAAACCTGAATTTTGTACACCACTGTTAAACTGTTGTTAGGAAGCAGTATACATGAACCCTGCAAATTGGGTATATCACGTTACCTCCTTGGAATGCCCCACTGATTTATGTGGTTTAAGTGCAAGACCTCCATTCCATATCCACCCAACCTGTTGAAACAGGACCCTGGTGTTAGTGTGTAATTCAAATATTCATGACATTGAATGGCCTCTGGAGAGCTGTGACAGGTAGTGGTGAGCAAAACTGTTGCAAAGACTTAAGAATAATGAATATTAATACTACAGGAAGTTACCTGACGATGACGAAGTGAGTTTTGAAAGTCTGAAATACATTGCTAGGAATAAGCTGGAAGGCTTAAATTTAGAAATGGAGCTGTGTAAGTCGGTACACAGTGGTCTTTGAGGACTTCTGTAGCTTTGTAGGCATACAAACCTTGGCTTAGGGTTTGTTAGATCAGAATAATATCGAAATAATAGCTAAGCCTTTTTTTTGTTCCAAAGAATGTGATGATAAGATGGCTTTGTCACAATCCCTGGATCACAGACATCAGGGAATAGATGTGATAACTTCAGGCAAGGCATGAAGTGTGTGGAGACTTGTATAGCTTGGATTTTCTTAAGTCTGTTTGTTCTGCAAATTGGAGGGACAGCTGTTTGTGCAGCACTTCCATAGGGTCTAGTAAGTTCTCAGTAACTACATACCATATTTCTTTGACATAAATGGGGTGCACCTTGCTAATTTCTCTAGTGTATTTTCAAGTGTTGGGAGAAGCAGCAAAGCTGTCATGATTAATCTTCAAAAAAAGGAAATGTCTGAGAACAAAATCCTAGGACTCATAGACCACAGGTATTTACATAGTAACATGAGTGTATTTAAATAAATGAGATATTTTAAAATATGTTTAAACCAGCCGTGTGTATTATCAGGAAGTAAATGCTTTGCAATCACAACAGCCAGAATACAGCTGTGTATAGTATGTATCTGTGTGTTGATATAGGACTCTGTTCAGAGGTTATGCTGATGAGAAATTATTTTTTCATGTAGGAACATGCAAGCCTTCTCCTAACATAAGCACCCTGTGGTGAGACATACAGGATTTAAAAAAAAAAAAAATACTGTTTGGCTTATGATACTAATTATACACCCTGCCCTGGAGCATTCCTGGACCCTGACCCTGTCAAACTAGACACCACCACTGGAATTGTTAACTACACCCTAGTGGTTGTCCGGGACTGGGATTACAGAGCTCCAGGGAGACAGCCCTTGCTCAGATCTGAATGAAACCTATTATTCTCTCTGATAATCACATGCACCTTCATTCAATTATGCTCTAAACTGGAATTTGCCTAGGTAACCTGTGATGAGATTGCTCTGGTAAGTGCTCATTAGGGGAAATGTTGGTAATATGATGCAAGACTCTGCTGTAGCAACAGTGTAGGATGATTCTTATTCCACCTGCTGTTTTCAGCTCATAAATTTCTAAAATGTCTTAATCTAACAGTGTCAAGCTACATTTCCAGTTTTGAATATGCTAAATTGAGAAAAACCAGCTATTGATGTTTTTAATATTGTACTTAGCCTTGAAGTCCAGATTTCAGGAGTTATATAATTTTTTTGTTGTCTGTCATTATTCAGCATCTCAGGTGGTGTGATTTGTATGAGGGTTCATTTAGGAACCTTTTTTGGAGGCAGCAGACTGGGTATTTTTTTCTGCGGTGTTAGAAGGGAGGAAAAAAAAGTATTTAAATAGTCTTTGTGGCTTCTGGCAGGTTCCATTTATTTTAAACTCTGTTCAGTGCCAGCTGTGGTATTGTCATGTAGCATTTGAAAACATTAAAATATATCTTATTGTCTTAGTGAATGTTTGGAGCATTGACTTGCAGTTCTGTAAATTTAGTACTTTGTTACTGTACTTTATAGAGAATTCCTTTAGCTTATCACAGGAGATGTCAAACCACTGTATTCTAGCTTTTCTGATATTCTGCTGTCTCACTTCTTATTGTCCAGCTATGTAGAAAATTCACCTTGTAACGTATAAGTAGCTCCAAGTGCTTCAAAACTCTGTTTTCTCTGGTGAATTCACTGTTTTTCAGAAATGTTTTTGCCCAGCTTGAGCCATAATGGCACATGTGGAAATCAGAAATTTAGAAAACTAATGTCTTTTGTGTTGTATTTACCTTGTCTTGCTTCTGATACTTAATGCTTAAAAGCACATGTTGACATCCTTGTGGGGAATTGGTAAATTTCAGATTAGTATCACTGGCACATCCTGGTACCAGACTGTCTTGGAAGCAGAGGGGAGAACTTGACTGTAATATCTAGCATTCCTCAACTATACTTACTTTTCTTGTGAATAAAATCTGGTACATCTAAACAAAATACTGTCACTGAAATATCACCAAAGATAAAAAAATATAGGCAGGACTGTGAGAAGGGTTTACTTATTTTGATGTCATGGGCGATCTTTCTTTTTATACTTTTTACCACCTTGGAACTTCTACAACCTACCCAAAACATAAATCTTAACAATCAAACCCTTGAGGCTATTCAAGCCTATAGCATTGGGTCTCATTTTAGTTATCTTCTTTCGATCCCGCTTAAAAATGCAGTGAACAGAGAAGAACACTGAAGAAAGCAGTTTGTTCATAAACACAATTCTTCACTGTATATGCTTGCTGTAAATTATGTCACATAAAAATAGGTGATGCTAGACGTTTGTTCAGAAAACTCACTGAAGCTTGTTGGATAGTTTAGCTACAGAAGGAAGCACGTCTTGGCAGATTTTCTGTGTGAGTCATGGACAATCATCTGTTTGTTACATTGATGGGATCAGGAGCTGTATATTAGTGAAAAATGTAATCAGAACCCCTTTCTAAGGTGAATTTGGATTTGTGCAAACTAAAGATTTGATAGCTGGAACCACAGCGAAGGTTCTTGTCTGTCTCTTTCTTGTATAGTTTGTAAGTAGTTACGACACGTAGGAAACAAATTGAGATGTGCTTCGAGACACATAGATCTAGACCTTCTGCTTGCTTTCTCTTGTTTGCAAGTTAGATTTCCTGTTTTCCCAGCGTCTTCTAAAATATTTTCTTGGCCTTTTACCTTGATTATATCCACAGGAAATGTGAAACTATTTAGTCCTTGATTTTATTCTTGTTTGTAGCTTCTCATTGATATCAGCTAGATGCGTTATTTGTTTGTCCTTTTGACTGAATGGTCTGCTGGTTCAGCATCCTCCATAGCTGCTAGTCTTGCTGTTGAGCCAGTGATAGGTAAAATTGATGAACTAGCTAGTTCCTCTTATTTCATATCTCTGACATATCCAGGCCAAGTTGCCCTGTAGAACAGACTGTTTTCAACTGTGTATTCATCCAGCGTGAGAGTTGAGAAAAGGTGTCTAAAATGATCCTACAGGGATATTCTACTTTCATCTGTAGAATCCAACAGATCATACAGAATATGCTTTTCAGCTAACAAAATAGTTGATTCCCTCTTGGTGTCTCTAAGGAAAGAGAAGGGTAAAGTTACATGGTGTAGTGTATGATTCTTAGCGCTATCACAGATGGTTATTAAAAATGCTGAAAAATATAAAGAACTAAATCTGTATTTGGAATTGCTTGAGGAATTAATTGCTGATAAACTATCAGAAGAAGCGATGCCTGATTATGGATTTTTAAGGTGTATAAACTCTTAATCAAGAATCAACTCCTCTTCCTTATTCTCAAAATTGGTGCTAGAATCACTAAATATCTCAATGGAATCATCTGAGAAAGGAGAAAGAGCCCTCATCTTAAAATCCAAAAGGAAAGTCTTAGCAATATGTGAGAAGATGGTGATGACTTGATGGCTTTTCAGCCAATTATAACGTACACTTTTTATTCCTTATCTTTGCAAATGTTTTACAGAAGGGCTATAGTGAATAGATCTGCCTTTTTTTTTTTTTTTTCTTTTTTTTTTTTTGAACTAGCCAGAAGTATAGTCTTGCTGTCTTGTTGTTCAGGAAAGAACCTCCACTACTTAATTATGCTTCTTCCCTAAATTTATCTAGGATGCCATCTATTTTTAAGAAGAAAAACCCCATCATCTGCTGTTATCTTGCTACTTGGTCAGTCTCTGGAACATGTTACATATTATGTCTTCCTTGACTGTCTTCAATCTTTGTTGCTATATAAAATCATTCTGCTGTCACTTCAGCTACATGTGTCGTAAATGAAATGTGTAGTTAATAAATAAAATCCTCTCAAACTATTCTGCCTGTAATGCTGTTTCCAACTGTTTTTCTTATGTACCATCTTGTTTTTATAGACCAGATGCTGTCACTTTCATAGTCCTCTTTCTCTGCCTTGTCACTTCTACTTTTCTGCCATAGATGTGACTATCTTGATCCAGCTCTGGCTTTAAGATTTTTCTTTTTCTGCCTATAAGAAATTTAATAGAAGCTTCTTGTGATTTCCTTCTACCATTGTTGTTTTATTCTTTTGCACAACTTGTATGTTTTGGTTTTACTAAGCTTATACCAAGAGTTTTCCCATTTAAGATGATAGTCATGCTAATCTGGCCATGGCAGTCCTGCACTGATACCAAGTTCATACCATTAACAAAGCAGCGCTTTGGGTTCTGTATCCTTATAGTAGAGCATGTGTATCACAGTGCTTTACTTAACAAGGAGACAATGGCAACTGATTGCCCATGTGTTTTATCACTCTGGTTTTAAATCGTGCCAACAACATTGAAAAGATGTTACATAAATTCACAACCTTTCTATGACTCTGTCTGCTAGAGATGGTGTATTTTTAAATTATAGATGTGAGCCTTCAATATAATTAAGACATTAAAATGTTTTATCTGTATATACACCCAAAATGGTTTGACTTCTCTAACTAGCCTTGAGTACTTTCTTAAATCTTTACCTCACTTACTGTAAACTTCCTGTTCTATTAATTTGAATGAGTCCATCAGCACTTCTCAAAATGGAAATTTAAATGCCCGTAAGGGGATCTTTCAACAGTGCACAAAGCTGGATGTAAAGAAGAGGTGCATTTACTTCTCTATTTGCCTTTTTTTAGTTTAAATAGTGACTACACTAGTCTATTAGGATCTAAGCTTGGCTAAAGTATTGAAATCACAGAAGAATATCGCTTATAAGAAGGAATTTTCCGAAATGGTACTGCAAACTTTTCAGATCTACTGAGAACTAACTGGTAGTATATCATGTTTATATTTAAAGTCGAATTGGAGCTGGAGCAAGGTAAGGAATCTGTCATACTATTGTAGTTGCAGCAATAGTAATGTAACGTGGTAGTACAGTGAAGCTAGATATCTGAAGCTAGATGTAAATCTACTGCACAGCAGCCAGACTGATACTGAAATGTACTTGTATATACCTTTTTTTGATAAAAGAAATACTTCCGATCTTTCTGATGGCTTTTGGTTTAATTCAACAAGAAGTGTAGTTGTCTGTAGGTTGTACAAACACTGGAGAGCCCTAATGTTACTAACGTAAACTGCAGAGAGGGATGAACATGCCTGTGGTACTAACTGTGTACATGTAGCAGAAGGTCTAACAATGCTATGTAGTGCTTATCTTAACTATCTGCTTTTAGTTATTGAAAGTGTACTTACTTACCGTAAGACACAGCATACTCATTGCAAGGTCATAATTGTAGCCGTTATTGAAAAGAATATGTAAGTGTAACACAGAGAACCCAAATGTGACACACTTTAATCTTGGGCTAGGTATGCAAGCATGAAGGAAACTCTACTAATTTAAACTAACCTTTTTCCCACAAAATACCTCACCTTATTCTCAAAATTGTCATTTGGAACCTGCATCTGTAACTAGCACAAGAAGCAGCATGATTTCAGCCATGCCATATGCATGTGGAGCTAAGCATTCAAAATCTGTAGACAGTTGATGCAAATGACCAGTGCATTTCTGGACAGAAAGAATTCTCACAAAGGCACAGAATGATATTTCATCTTAAAGAAACCTGTAGAGACTTTGCTAAAACTATTCCAGTATTTTTTATCATAGTGTGTGTAATGGGTTTACGTGGCAAGGTTTTGGTAGTGGGGTGGCCACAGGGGTGGCTTCTTTAAAAGTTGCTAGAAGCTTCCCCTGTGTTCGTTATAGCCAATGCCAGCTGGC
>JAVKLA010000084.1:20114979-20179417 GCA_034782735.1 Sagittarius serpentarius
TTAATCAAGGAGGGGGAGTGAGAGAGCGGCTTTGGTGGGTACCTGGCGTCCAGCCAGGGTCAACCCGTCACAGTGTGTTATGTGCTGAACCAAAAGAAGTTATGAACAAAGTAGTTCAAAGAGCAATGTAAGTTTGGTTTTAAACTGTTGTGCAGAGGGACTAAAGGCTTCCTCTTTATGTTGTTATTCCATGTTATCCATGAAAGGAGGGATCCTGTAATGCAAAGGAAACGTCATTTCTATTCCACTGACATCAGACAAATAGCCAAGTTTTTCTGTATGTGGATGAAAATTGCTAATAAAGATGCATTGCTTTCAATATACTGATGGAAATTAAGGGAATGTTGCGATACCAATGGAATGTAGTAATGTAAATGAATATTTGAAAGCTTATTATAAGTAATAAATAGTAAATTTGACATTACTGAAAACTACCTTTATAATTATTACTAACGTTTTGCTTTTTTCACTCAAAAGTAACTAGTACTGTAGCTTTCAGCTGACATTCTACTTATTTATGATGATGCTGGTGGTTTGCAGAACTACTACTGAGAGATCTGTGAAATGCAACTGAAAAGATCAAACCTGCTGTACAGATTTTTTTTGGAACACCTTTTTGCAAATGTTCGTTTGTCAGCTCCAATATTACTGCATTTGAAATCCTGGCTTTTCCGTGCCTGTTTTAATCTCATGTGTTCAAATTTTGTTTTGTATTAAGCAAAACAGAAGAAGAGAAGCTGAAGAGAATTATTGCCTAAAGCCAAACTAAGCTTCTTTGATTTTAGCCTTCAGAGATCTGCTTTTAAATACCATTCCTTGATGTTCGTATGCTAGAAATTGTATGCAGTCTTCACATAATAAGCAAATACAGTAATATTGAGGGTAAGTGGAGAATGTCTTACATTTGCAGGGTAAGCTTGAGATAAAGTTACGATTTTTAATTTTTTTTTAATTAGTATTTTTAAACTAACTTCATTCTGTCTTTTCTAGTGAAAATAAGTGAAATCTTAATATGTTCTGCCCCATCATCTTGCTGGTACTGTGATGTGAAATTAATGTTCAGTACTTTGGCATTTTTGACTTGTCATCTTGGTCAGTTAAGGATGATTTAATAAGCTAGGTTAACTCAATGCTTAGCATGTCTATCTTTGTGAAACTTTTATTAAACCAAAATAATTAGGGATTCAATTAATCCTTCAAAGAATGTCAGTCAGTCTTGTGGAAGATTATAGGGAAGATTTAATCTATAATCTATCAAAGTAAATCGGAAGAAGTGTAGCTAATCGTGCTGTACTTTGTCTCAAACACTGGAGGAGTTTGCTGAAGAAATCCTGCTCACTGTACTCACCTTCTCCCTTTTCTCATCAGGATAAACCACACACTTCAAAGGTGTCATCCTTCAAACTCTTATTAGGCAATTAGTCCTATTGAGTTAGTTCACAGAAGCACGTAAGATATTAAATACCGAGCATATCTATTGCCTCTTCCTTCTCGGTGAGTTCCTTGTGGACAAATATCAAATTCTGTGTTCACCGCTGCTGTAGTACAGACAGGTCACAGTAGTTGCACCAAATGTAAACAGTGAATAGCTCGTAGTAAAGTAACTTACATACTTCGATATATTTAACAAGAATAATATATATAATTCAAATTAAAGAAGAATATCACCTAAGGAAAACATCTGCTTGGTTTTATTAGCTACAGTCTCTCTTCTTAAAAGAAACAAAAATGCTACATCCTTAATCAAACTGCCTATAACTGTATTTCATTATTAGACTTATTTCTGGCTTTCTTCTCTCATGCTTTTAAAATTGTAGTAGAATTTAACAAACCATCAACAGCTCATTTAACTGAGACTAGCTCATTCTCAATTAGATTTTGTTAAAGAATATGAGATGATAAATATGAGTATTTGATGTATGTGTGACTGTATTCAGCACAGCTGCAAAGTCTTGCTTCATCTGGGAGATGACAGGATTCCAAACAAGTGTTGGGTATGACAGCAGTAGGCTTTCTCTTCGCTTGCTAAGTCTGGGTAAATGCAGCAGAATGATGATCTTTTTCACCACCCCCACTCCCTACTTTGTCCCTTGTGATTCTGATATTTTTTCAGTGACAACAGTTGCGTCATTCCATTCAGATCCGTTGGTCCTTGGCAGTAGCGTGGTGGGCCTCCTGAAAAGCTTGCCTTCACGTGTGCCAGGAGAAATGTGCGGGCTCTGCAGTAGCTTCTGGAGACAGGTGGGACAAACAGCTCTGCAGCTCTCTCGCAACAGGGAGACTCTCATTTTCTATTTTTTTTTAAAGTTTTCGTGATTTTTTCATCATTTGCTTTGACTATACGCTCAGAATTTGCAAGATTTCTTAAGATTTCTAAAGCCCTGTTTCCGCACTATTTCTAGTAAGTACATGTCTGTTAAGAACTATGGTTAAGATGAGGCTTTGTGCCATCCTAAGTCAATTGAAGTCGAATTGATTTAATCCTGTCACTTCTATTTGCTCACCACAGTTATCCCCATCCTGCCCTACCGAAAGTGTCTAAGCATACATTGCAAAATTTTGGCAAAATACCTTGCTTTGAAGAGTCAGTGAACAGCTCTGTGGGGGGTGCATTTCTGCAAAGTCAAAGGCCAAGTCAGATCCTACTCAGGAATTTTTCTGTAAAATTTCAGCCTCCTCTTTTGATGGGTATTTCCCCCACTGGGCAGCTTTTACATGTCGAAATCCATGGTGAGAGTTTTGTAAGGTAAACCGGTATCAAAACAAATGATAAGCTGCTAAAGCATGTTTTAAAATAATGGTTTTGTTTATACTTTTGGTTTCTTTGCTAAAGTTGGAATAAGAACCTGCTAGTTAGGATCTTACTGTAGGAAAAAAAAAGTCACATGAATTTTTCCCACCAAAATTTCTTTTTGAGAGTACGTGAAGATACGCAGGCAGCCAGACTGTGCTGGTGGGGTTAGTGCTGAAAGCAGAGCCAGAGCTGGCAGCCTGTCTAGAGAGCATTGGAAGAGCATGCTTAGGGCTGCTCTAATTTGGCAACAGCTTATTTTCTATCTTCTTCGCAAAGCTGTGTGTGGCCTCACATACATAAGAGATTTAAGTTTTGTCACCTTTGTATTCAGACTACTTATCCAATATCATTAACACCCTTAGCATTTATAGTTTGGTCTAATTATTCCCTGTTCTTCCATAATACGTACACACACTTGGAATGTTTTCAAGGCTGAATCTCTTAGCACGTCTGCCTCCAGCTGTCTGCTCTTCAAGCTCCTTACTGTACCAAGATATCAAATGATTATCTGTACTTGTGAGTAATCTGTAAGGTGGAGAAGGTTCCAGTAATATTTAGAGAAGTAATTAAATCCCTGGGTAGGATGTAAGTTTTTTGAATAATTGCCAAGAAGTCACCTTCTACTTTGAAACTAATGCTTTCTGTTGTGGTGTGCAATCTGCAGCTGCCTTCACTAAGGAAGGGCATATGTGCTTGACTGCCTTTTTACATTTTGCCTTTGTGTGCCTGTTTCTATGGGATTCTTTTGCTTGAAAGTACAGCAGATCTGCTCAAAGGCAGGAAACTACTCAGAATGGTGTTCTGTACTGTAGATAAACCTAATTTCTAAGAGAAGCATAAACCAGCATATTAAAAAAAATCCACAAAACCAGATTTGAACTGATTTCCTAGTTGTATTATTGTAAGACCAAAATATTTTGCAGTATCTCTTCTCTCCTACTACTTCTGCCATGTCTCTGGGATATGTGTTATATTGTTTTATAGTTTTGCCTCTCAGCAGTGATGTTGAGCATCTTTGTTTTCACAGCTGGAATTGAAACTGGTGTGCTGCATGTCTAACCTAGTACTTCATTTATTCATGTAGCATATTTCACATCTTCACCCTTAATCCAGCTGCTTCAGCCCAAAGCAGATAAAGTAGTTCATACAATCAATAAAAGGCACCTGCAAAACCAGGGCAAACACTAAATAAATGTTTTGCCAGAAATGCCGTTCAAATTATGTACTTTTTTCTATTTTTATTGTGTCAGAACCTATTTCAGTGTAGATCTGTATAAATGACAGATAAATTAGTTGTGAAGTAGTCTGTAATCTGTTCTGGTCTCTGGAGAACTTTAATCAAAACTATTTTGAAGACACTATTTAAAGAACTCTAGAATTTTTAACAAACTTCATGTGAATGAAAAAAACAAGATTGATGTTCCCACTGTAAGAGAGCAGTATTCTTGTGCAGCAGCAGTTACCCAAATACAGACATGTAAATTAAGAATATCTTTTTTTCCCCAAGACTAGAATCAAAAGTATTAACTAAAAAAAGAAACATGATATTCATTCAAGAGAATACTGGCTTATTGCTGTCATTTGTAGACTGTTTTGATTTTAAATCCCCCAGAGTAATTGAAATAGGGGAGTTCATTTCTCAGAAAAAGAAATAATTGCATTTGGGATTTGTATACCTGCACCTTTCTCTGGTTGAAGTCTCAGTGTATCGATCAGCTGCTTTGGGAAATATTTGGAAAATATACAAGTTTTTCCTAGTGCCTCACTTTTGCCATATTTTTTTCTTCTTATTTCTTTTCTTACTCTGTCAGTGCTTTCTGCTATTTATGGATCTCTTAGATCCAACTCCATTACAGATCTTTTACTTAGTCTCTCTTCCAAATTTTTTTCTGAATGTGTTAATATTGTCTTTTCTTTCTTACATACAAACACTATTGGTTCTGTCTCACCTGTATTGCTTCCTTTATCACTATGTTGAACTTAAAGATTAGTCTGGGAACTTCTAGGTGAGAAGTCCCATTTTTCCTTTGCTACATAAATTTCCTAGATTCATCCAGGAATTAACTTCAAAGAAGCACGTGTTTGGTTTTTTTTTGTTTAGGTTGGGTTTTGTTTGAGTTTTTTTGTTTGTTTTTGTTACAGTATGCATCTGAAAATGTGTATTTAGGATTAAACTGATTTCAATATAATTGAATTTTCTAGGGTAAAGTTTGTCAGGAGACATCATAACTTGTCTAAATTCAGTCAGAAGGTCTTTAAACCACAGTGCACAGAAAGTCTGCCCCAAAGTGTTACCAAACTTTATATCATAGCAGGCTGAAGAAGAATATATTATGGAAATACTTGAGTCACTGAATTTGAAAGGATGCTTTTAGGCTTGCCAGATGTAGAACAGTGTGAATATGGAATTTTGTGGTGCTTGGTTTTCTCTCTGTTGCCAATATAGTTTGTAATGATCAGCTCTGAAATTTGTGGCTATTACTGTTGCTAAAGAAGCTATTCCTTAGGCTTCTGCTTGGTAAGGGTGGGGTAGGAATTGCTGAATCGATCATATTGAGTGCATTCATATTCAGCTATTTCTAGAGCTCCGAGAAGATTTGGCTTCCGAGTTGCCCATAATGTTTATGCCAAGTGCAATTTGTATTAATGTTAAAATCTAGAATGTTGTTATGGCAGTAAAAGAATTATCTTTTTAAATTATTGTAATCCCACAAATCTTTTTTCTGTTCATGCTGATTAAAAAGAAATTTAGGAGTCCTTTGGCTTCTTTGACCCACAAATTCCTCTTACGTGTTATTACAGCTACTCATTTGCAGAGGTCACAATTCAGTTTAGCCTTCTATTTAGTTGGGGTGCTATTGCTGCTGTCATCTTCCTCAGCTTCCTGTGTAAATTATCAGGAAAACTCATGACATCTTGAAAAAATTGGCACCACTCATAAATAAAAGAAGAGGTCTAGGAAAGCAAAATGTATTTTTTTTTCCCCACATCTTTATGACTTTATTTAAGAAACAATGGAAATTGTAGATAAACTAATGATGTGACACAGGTCTTGCTTACCCCCGTCAGACAATGGTTTGCCCTACAGCACTTGTTTTAACTGGCTTGCTGTTTATGTAAAATACCACAATGTGGCACTAACAAAATAATGTGAGTTTTCTTTTCGGGGTAACTGGATATATGCTCTGGTGACAGATCACTTAGAAAAAGATGCATGAGAGTGAGATGTGTTTACTTACTGGAAGTGGCCTCGTCTTCTGTTCAGGCTGAGGAGATCAGTAAATGATGATGCCGCTGTTCACATCCAAGCTCGCAGTAAAGAGATCCCTGTGTTAAAGTTGCACATTTCAGTGATATATTATCTGCATAATATTTTCACAAATGTTAATGACCACATTACTTATATTTACATTTCTTTTTTAATTGGAAAATTTATTTGGTAGCTCTCCTGTGTTATAGTTTTCACTTTCAACAACTTATTAATGAGTGCAGTCTTGGTCAGAACATGTTGAAAGTACCTTGCCTTCTTAAAAATAAGCTGTACAAGGATAACGAAGTGTCTAATTATCATTGCAGTTACAGACTAATACTCAAATACAAAATATACCTCCCATATAATTACTGGGATCAAACTGTATTTTTAAATCATTAGTCCCATTTAACTGGAATGCCTTCTAAAAGTGACCTGTGTTTTGGCACTATAGGAGGCAACACGTGTTCTAGTTTTATTGTTTTTTTGGCTTTACTATGCACTGGGAATTTTTTTTTTTAGGTACTGTCCATGACTATTAGTCTAACCCGAAAATCAGCATTACACTTTGATGAGTTTGTGCAAGTGTACTCCTAAAGTTTGTCTTACGGGAAAAAACTGAGAGAAACAAAAAGACACAGTTAGTGAAATAATTCCTTTAGGATCCACTAAAAATAACTAGCTAGGTAGTAATATCTATGTGCTTTGTGACTATTGTTAGATGAGGGTGGTGGTTGTTCAAGATGTACATATTTTTAATTCCAAGATAAATCTGTACCTCAGACCAAACTTGGTTTTTCCCATTTATTTTGTTTTGTTTTTCCCCTTTCCTTGGTTGCATATTAGCTCTTGCTTCAAGTGCCTTGATACTTTTTTTGAACCAAGGTCTTTATATTTCTTCTTATTTACTGTTTGTGGGTATAATTTCTGCTGCAATGATGGTCCGGGTCAGGGAGTAATACTATCAGCAGCCAAAGTAATAGGCTTCAGATTCCTGCAGATACTATAAAATTCTTCTACAGTGTATTAATGTTCCATTCATTCTCCCTCCTTAATGTGTCTTGAGTCTGTCCTTGGCTTGGTTGCTATTTCTTTTTGATACCTCAAAGGAATCTTTTCCACTTAGAAGGGATTCTGCATTAAAGATATTATTCCTTCCCTCTGTTTGTCATCTTCTTCAAGCAATTAGTCTGTGAAATGTGGAAAGTAAACATACCTAATCATATTCTGGCCATCTAAAGCCAACTAGTTCCTCGTTCACTTTGTAAGATATGGAAATAAATCATGGCTTTGTAAGTGCTCTTTGAAATGAGTCAGGAACAGTTTAGTGCCGATGGCTGAACTCCATCTCCAAGATGAGGGGGAGAAAATATATGTTCATATAACCTTGATATATTGGTTATGGTGGAATAATTTTTGGTTTAGTCTGAAAGCATTTTTTTTTTTTAAAAAGCTAAAAAAATTCTAGGGTGCAGAAATCAATGCTTTTTGATCTAATGTGAAATAAGTTAACAAATCCTCCTGGTTTAATGGCCTTGTCAAGTTGTATATGCACCATTTAAATAGATAATCTCTTTCAGTGGATTAGTCTTAGGCTTCAGTAGTATGAGAGCCTCTAAAGCCTCAGAGGAACTGATCTGGCTGTCAGGGCTAGGGATGTTTGGAAGTTATAGTATGCTTTACTGGGTTGTAGGTCTTATGTCCACAGGCTGATTCTCTAGGGAAAGAAGAGGCTGTTCCCTGGTTGCAAGGTGGTCTCTGGCAGCAGTGAAGGCAAGCAGCTCCCCATGGGAAAGGGAACTGGGAGCCAGGCATGGCAACAGGCTGGTGGAGGCCGTGGCCTCACCAAGGGGGCAGACGCACAGCACCTGAATGAAGTGAGCAGGGCAGGCCCAGGTTCAGCCAGGGTCCTGACTGCTCAACGAGTCCATAGTCACTAGGCAAGTCCACACTGAATCTGTGCATCGGGTTCTGGATCAGCAAGGAGCCTGGTGAGGTACAGCTCCAGGAGAGTTCAGGCTGGGCTCAGTGAGACCTCCCCAGTGCAGAAGAGGAGAACCCTTGCTTGAAGCAGAGCTTTCTGGGGGAAGCCTTCACTGAGACTCCTTCCAGCACTTTCCTTATAGCAGTTCTTGTCTGTTAGCTGGCCCTAGACACAGCCAGCCAAGATCCTACAAAGGGAGCATCCTTGGGACCCTGGCTCTCCAGCCATCACAGAGAGCATTTTTAGCCTGCTTGCAAGGTCTTGTCTTCTCTCCTGTTAGGTTCCTGTCTGTCAGCGATGCTACAGGAATTCACGTACCCTTTTGAAGGTTCCGTTTTGTAATTTGCACTGTATCGTACTTGGGACACAAGAAGGAAGGTGAGTGCATTAGGCACTGGAAACCTGCTGTGAAGGCAAAATTAGTGAATTTGAATTAAACTTTGCTGCGCTGCACTTCCTAAAACAAATATTTCATTACTTCTTTAAAATGGAGAATTATGAAAGTGTACTATGAAAGCCCTAGTGGGAAGAAAAGTGTTTGAAGTACTTAGCAGATTCAGAATTACATGCTTAATATGTATGGGTTTTTTCTTTTATTCTTCCCATAATTCATAATGATGTTTTTTTTGGGGGGATTATACCTCTGCCCGTTTTGGGATTAAGTTCTATGCCTAAGAATGTGCCAAGTCATTAAAAAAAAATTTCAATAGTTACTGTAATCTCTGCTTTATCTTCTGAAATTTGCAAATAGCAATCCTTTCAATAATACATATTCATAGAATATTCTATGTGAGAAAGAAATTCTACATCAAGATGAAGACAGGTTTCTCAATTATAAATAGAAATTTACTGTTACGAATTCAAATTAAAAGTTTTATCACAGTAGGAAAGTTAATGCAAAAAGATCACCGGTGGGAGAGGTCATCCTCCAGTAGTATAATCTACCAGATATTTGTGGAAGTTACTGTGATATAAAGGTATGACTTTGTATTAAAGACAGTATTAACCTGAAAGTTACTTCTGGTGTTGTCAAGTTAAAAGCCGTTTGGCTCTTTGATTTGAAGAGTGGTTTTAGCTTTTGGATTTGCCAGGAAAGAGAACAGCATCTGTGTTAGGAGTGAATTACTGATTTGTTTGGTGGAGAGGAGGAGTGAGGTAGCTAATTCAGTGTAGTTAATAATGTCCATTTTCTTTTGCTTCCAAGACTACTGGGAGGAAGGACTTCACTTGTACCACGGAAAAGAGGAAAGAAACAGTATGTGATAGATGATGTACTTGTGGGATGTTGGGGAGAAAACCTTTCTTCTTGCCCTGTCTTTAAGAAGAAAGTACAGGGTTTCAGAAGAACAGGCTGTCTTCTGAGACTTTTTAAATCTCTCTCTTTTTCTTAAAAATCTTTCTAGAAAGTGAGACTGTACCAGTGTTGAGAATCACCCTGAAAGACTTGAAACTCCTGTCTTTGCTTTTATGCCTTGTGTCACTGCTCTGGTAACTGTGTCATTGTGCTTTAACAGGCAACCACCTAGAAACTGCTCATCTTAAGAAACTCTCTTTTCTAAGATGCCAGTAGCAGTCTGTGTGTGTGTGTGAATGTGTAACTCGGTCCAGCTTCATCTAAACCTGTTGACCTAAGGGTATAATACAAGTGTGAAGCTGTTGCTTTAATAGGAACACAGGGATCATTCTCCATGGGTATGTTTGTCTTGTGCAAGGCACAGTTGCACAAACTAGAGCTAAATCAGGTAGTTTGAATTTTATAAGCAGGATAGTCAGGCCAGTGTGACATACTTCATACAGCCTCATACCGTCAATTTTAATTGCCTGACACAACTCTGGTCCTAGACATATGCCACACCATATACCGCATATACGTGTGGTCAGCTACGCATGGTCATTTTCTACGGGAATTTAATCTATGAACAGCAAAGTCTCTACATGTCTGTGAATACTGTCTAAAATAGTTGTATTAGGGATGAAGCTTCCTCTTGTGTTTAATACTGGACTTCTAGCTTAAATAACCAGAATCTACTTGGAAAAGGTACTTATATCTGACTTTGGAGGAGTCCTGGGGGGTTATCTGTTGAAACAAAGAAAAGCTCAGAAGACTTAAACATGCTCTTTTAAGAGGCTATTTGCACTGCTCTCAGTTTACAAGGTATGCTGCAGCAAGCTACGCAGAATGTGATTTTAAGTGATTAATTCTTTTGGACATTGAAAACATATTTGTGGTGTAAATGAAGGAAGGTATCTCTGTGTAAGGTATTTGTCTCTGGTGGGTTGACATCAGCCAGGAGCTATAAGCATCTTCCAGCTGCTTCCTCCCAGTGGAACAGGGGAGAGGATAAGAAGAACAAAAGCGAGAATACTTGTGGCTCGAGTAGTTTACTAAGCAAAAGGGGGAGTAAGGAAAAAACAGAAAACCAAAACAAGTGATGCAAAGACAGTCACTCACCACTTCTCACAAGTAGATTGATGCCCAGCCAGTGTCAGAGCGATGGTTACCTTCCCCAAAAAACCCTCACCTCAGTTTTTATGGCTGAGCATGACATGATAATGGCATGGAATATGCATTGGTCAGTTGGGGTCAGCTGTCCAGTCTGTGTCCCCTCCCAGCCTCTTGCCCACCCCCAGCCTACTTGCTGTGGGGGCAGAGTGGGGAAAAAGGGAAAGCCTTGCTAATGTGCAAGTACTGCTCAGCAATAGCCGATAGACTACTATGTTATCAAGGCTGTTGTAGTCACAAATCCAAAACACAGCACCATAAAGGCTTGCCAGCTAGGAAGACAATTAACTCCATCCCTGCCAGACTCAGGACAGTCTGTTATGCTAGTATTGCAATCAAGCCTTAAGACTATAGATCTGCTATTCCAGGGTATGCCAAATATATACAAAGCTCTTTAGAACTGGGATCATCTTCTAGAACATTTAAATTGTAGGCAATAGGTAGATACAATAAATAAGAGCAGAAAGGATATAATGCACCAGTTACCTGACCACTTGTCCTGGTTTTGGCTGGAAAAAAGTTAATTTTCTTCCTAGTAGCTGGCATAGTGCTGTGTTCTGGATTTAAGATGAGAATAATATTGATAACAAACACACTGATGTTTTCAGTTGTTGCTAAGCAGTGTTTATACCAAGTGAAGCACTGTTCAGATTCTCATACTGCCCTGCCAGAGGAGGCTGGGAGTACACAAGAAACTGGGAGGGGACACAGCCAGGACAACTGATCCAAATGAGCCAAAGGGATATTCCATACCATGGGACATCATGCCCAGTATATAAACTGGCGGAGTTGGCTGAGGGGACACTGCAGCTCAGGCATTGGCTGGGCACTGGTCAGCGGGTGGTGAGCAATTGTATTGTGCATCACTTGTTTTGTATATTCTATTCTTATTTTTTTTCCCCTTCCTTTTCTGTCCTCTTAAATTGTCTTGTAGGGCAGAGTGAGGGACTACGTGGTGCTTAGTTGCTGGCTGGGGTTAAACCATGACACGTCTTAGGTGGTTTTTAGGCCCCCTAGAGTTGGAGACTATCAGTAACTATATCTACATGTAAGTGTTCTAGTTATGCATCATCCAGCAATGTGTATTTTTAAACAATAAAATACTTACCATCATTTTAAGCCACTTCACACCACCTCATACAGAAGAAGAATCCTTAGCTAATACTTCTAGTAAGTTAAATTTCTTGTTTCTATGTGGAAGTCTTTCAGACCTTGCATCTTTCAAATTTCTGAAAGACACCACACAGGGCTTTAGGCATGGATTAAAGCAACCTATGCTTCTTTCACCGTTAGTCTCACCCTTTTTCCTTATGCTGCTAAAGTAATTCTTTGCTTTAAGAAGGCTAGAATGGGTGGTGAGGTGGCAGACTACTCTCTCCTGCCAAAGAATCACTGCCAGTGTTTTCAGTGATATCTCTAATATAAGAATAGTAGCTATACAAGAAGCTCTAACCTAGAGTTACAGGAGTGGTAAAAAAAACCCAACTGTATGATTTCTCACTATATGATTTTGTATTATATGGTTTCTAACATGGAGAAGTGGAAAAAAACTATGATTTCTCTTCTATGGCAGGTCAGTATGCCAGCCCAAAACCAGATGTGGGATTACTTGGGTCATTGTAGGATAGAGAGGTGGAGATAGCCATAACAGTGCTTATCTGCTCACTGTATACCAGGAATCCTCTCTGATTTCCTGTTGACTGTAAGAGTCTGTCTGTACTACCTAGAACTTCTGCTCTTGCACATCTGGCTTGTGCTCAGCAGTTACAAAGATAAGTCTGCAAATATTGCCACCTTTTATGTGTATGTTTACCATCTTGACTGAAAAAAGTCCTCAATTAGATAATTTGCAGTTTGCAAGGACAAGTAAACTGCATTTATTTCATAGCTGAAATGAATTTTAATAAGTAGTAATCAGTGTTCTCTGGTTTTCCTTTTCAAATGAAAGGTTAGATGTAAATGAAATGACCAAGTAAGTTTTAATTCAACATTTCTCATCGGGGGGAGTACTTGACAGAGCTGACAAATGAATATGACTTGTTCTTTTGAATCTTGGCTTTTACCAAGTAAACAACATTGCTGTAATGATGAAACCCCCCCTCCCCCCACTGAATAATCTAATGAATACATGTTATTTGAATTTTTAGGAAGTTTGAAACAGTGCTGTGGATGTTAGCTGCCTGTTTCCAACACTGAGTGATTTCAGCACCCATTTAAACAAAAGGGAAAATTATCTCCATTATAGACATCACTCTTTGTACTTGAAGAATTGTGTGTTACTTTTCATTTTGTTGGTTTTCAAAGGATGGAGGAATGCTGGTATAACAAACCCTTGTAATCAACAGCTTCATGAAGACTTTTGTTGGAGGTTGGTTTGTTTGCCTGCATTTTCATATGCTTCCCAAATGAAATGTTCGAAGAAAACGCTGTATGTGGTATTTTCTTAGCAAAAGCAATCATAGTCTTTGGGATCTGGGAGTCATGAATGATGCCTTTGTTTCTTGTCGTCATATGAACAGGAATACTGTATACTTTGTGCATGAAATTACATGAAAGAAAACATCGCTATCAATTTTCTTAAATTTTTCTTAAATACTAAATTTTCTAAGCTTCAAACAAGTCAAAAGGGACTCCTCTGTTGGCCACTGTTGCCCCAGCTACAAAACTTTTATAAATTAATATATTCAAACATAGAGATCCTGATGGTATGAGGACTTTTACACAACAAATTTCAAGTAGGCTTTGATTCATGTTTCTACTGAATCATTATGCTATAGTTGTCATGACACAGAAGAGGCTATTTTGAGAGCATATGGCCTGGAAAAGTATTGCTAAGCAGGTGTAACAGAAATTCTTCTCATAATGGCTCCAAATAATTCAGACAAATATGTCATGGATGGTTGTTCCTGACACGAGGGAGTATATAATGTATAGAAATGATGACTTGTGGAAGACTGACTTTGAAGAACCTCATTCTTTGCAATAACTGAGCTCCAAATGTATAAAATCCTAGTACAACTGCATAATGAAGGTGATTCACTTATGTTTCAAGGATTTTTCAAACTAGAAGTTGCTTTAGCTGAGGCAGATTTTTGTGATTTATTATCATACCAGTCTACACATAAATATTCAGTTGAAGGAGAGTTTAAGTATTTTTAAAGTTTTCTTGGCTTTTTTTTTCTCTATTAGACTTTTAAAAAAAAAATTAGTGGAAAAAGAAAATAACCTTTCTAATGTAAGACGATTAACATCTGTCTGAAAACATTCATCCTGGTTCTGGTCGTGACAAGGCAGAAGAAAATGGACTGTTGCCTTTTTAAAACTAAAGTGATGCATGTGAAGAATTCAAGTAATTCTATTTCATGCATTTCAATGGAATGATGATTTTATAAATTAATTTTAGGTGCTGTTTGCTGTTTTACTGAGAAATATTTATAGAATTTGTTTGGATTTATTGCAAAAAAAGGTGTCATGAATGAGGCTCCTGGCTTTGCAAATAATTGCTAAATGTTTCATTGTGGTGGAATTGTGGTGCAGATCCTGGAGTTCTAGGCATGGAGGAGGAGTTAAAAAAAATAATTTTGAGAGTTTATCATTGAACATAAAGCTCCAGTTGTGATCAATCCATATGGTCAACTGGTGCATATAAATTGTTAGCACTGCATAAGCTGATCTAGATTAATTTGAAAAGTAAAAAGGTGCAATGTTCAGCTCAGAATTAAAAATCTCAAGGATTCTGGTTGGTTTGCCATCTGTTATTTAAAAATGCACGTTCAATTTGGCATCAAATTTTAGTATTTGTTGACAAACTAATAGACATAAAATAAAAATAGAAATCAGTTCCAACCTTCTTTAGTCCAACCAAATGTGATCCAGTTATCTAGTCCTTCACCTCAGAACTGGTAAAAGGATCTGAGTGAAACTGTAAATTCACAATGTGGGGCAGCATAAATTGAACATGATCCGTGTTCACATCCACATGATTCAGATCTTGTGACATCATATGGTTGCAAGAAGAGGCAGTACATAGGAAAAACTAAAGACCTTTGAAAAAAATGATGTTAGGGACATGGTAGAGTAAGATGGTTACTTGGACGTTTGCCATAAAGGATATCTCTTCTATATCATATACTCAAGGATATAAGACATCTGTAACAGAGCAGGGAGTACATACCAGCTTTCCTCACAGATCTGATAAAAGAATGGGCTATGAAATCTAGATGGAGTAGAAGGGGGGCTGCATGCTTAGAAAATCTTTGAGAAGAGAAAGAAGATAAAAGATGTACATTGATTTTCATTGTTATTTGCTTGGTGTTTTTTGACTTCGGCATCCTTCAGAAAAAGGAACTGGGTGGTGACAAGATCCCATAGCCTTGTAGAGATAACCTCAGTCTTATTCTTCTGTAACTACAACACAGAATGTTTTCATTGTTGGAAGATGAGTAAGGCATAGTAAAATTGTGGGGAAAATTGTACTTAAACCTGCTCTTCCAGTCTTTGTAGAAATTGTTGAGCCAATGTACTAAAGTTGAAAATAAACTGTTTGTGAAAATCAAGTATGTTTTGAGAAAATAAAAGCAATCTGTTTCTTGTTAATGCACTTTAAACCATTGCAGACTGTACTACTATCACTGTGTATATGTCTTATTACTGTACAGGTATCCATTTACTGCTTTGTTTACAATAAGCATTTTCTTTGGCATAGGGACATAATATTGAAAGCAAACTTTAAAGGTGAAGGAACATTTAAGCAGTGGTCTGTTGAAACAGAATCAAAACAGTGCCAGTCTGTGGTGCTGAGTAAGTGGTTTCATGCATTTCATGAGTCTCTAACATGCAGATCTAGGCCAAATAAGTCTATAAAAATGTATTTGTTGTGTCTGTCTAAAATATAAAATAGGAAAGGAAAGCCAAAGGGATGCACAATGTAATCTGCAAGTGAGATGGAGAAGAGAGGCTGTGGAATCTCCATCCTTGGAGATATTAAAAACTTGGGTGTATAAGGCCCTAAGCAAGTGGATTTAACTTCAGATTTGGCCCTAATTTGAAGACGTGGTTGCACCAGGTGGCCTTGAAGGGTTCTTTATGACTGAAGTTATTCTATGACTCTACGATCATATGAATAAAAATTACTGCTGGTTGCAATTGTATTTTATTTACAAAACTGGCTTGGATATACAGTGCTGAATTAGTAGCATCTTGCTATTTACATTAAAAACTAGCAAGATCAAATTTGTAACACTGTTTAGTGGAAATCAATATAAAAGTTTTACCAACTGAGTTGGTTGGATTGTCTTGAAAGAGTGAACTCTTTTGGGAACTCCCATCAATTCCTTCAATTTGAGCTCACAAAGTTGAAGAGTGGGTAAACAAGAAAGCAGGAGTACAGACTCAATTTTTTTCTTAAGTCTCATTGCTATTCTTTTTGGGGTAAAAAGTTGGTTTGATATTGAAGTGACAAAAGGAGGAAAATAATTGTTCATATTTTTCCTTACAGAATAAATAAAAATGAGTGAAACTTCCTAAAATGTTGGGCTGGTGTGAAAGACTTGATCATCGACATACTGTAATTGCAGTACAGCAGTTTGCTGAAGCATTTGCTAGGAAGAGCAATTACAGTAAAACATAATCAGCACTTCATCTTGTAATTGCGCAGACTGTTCAAAGCTGTTGGAAATTCTGCAGTGCCATGTGTGCACATTTGGCACACTGCAAATAGTGTTAATTTAACAATAAGAAAATGCTTGCAAATCATGATCAGAAGTAGCAGCAACTGTGGTACTGTGTACTAAGGACCAACTATTTTCTCATGGTTAAAACTTGAGATTGGAAATCTAGGTTCTGTTACCTCCTCCAGCACAAATGCATGTCCTGCTTTAAGCCGGGTGCCTCAGCTTGTTTTCTAGGCTTGCTGAGCATCCAAACCGTCTTTTGAGAACTGGGAAGACTGAGCTTGTGATAGAAGTGTTCAGTGCTTTAGACTTCCACTTGGTTACTTTGATTCACTTTTCGTAACTCACAGTAGTTCTTCCTGCATTATCTGATTATTGGCTATTCAAATTACAGACACAGGATTGCCACCAAAGTCAAGGACTTAGGGTTCCCAGTCTGAGCCGTATGTCCTCATTGGAAGAACAGCTATGATCCCATTTTCTTTTTTCATCATATGCCAGTGCACCTCAGTGTATGATCTCTAGTGTAGAAATATAAAATCTCAACAGAGGTAGTGGAGTATGCCCCAGCCCCAAACTGGTGGTTTGGATTACCTAAGGAAAGATAAGGTGACAGTGAGGATATGAATCTCCTGAAGGCAGAGGAATTACTCACTGTCATAGATTTTTCTTACAAATTTGGTTGCCTCTCTTCCTTGCTTTGTTTTTGGTGGTACCCTTTACAGAGAGTAGAGTCCGGCAGTTTTCAGACAGCTGTGCTCCCTTTTGCAAGGGGAAATTACTGGCTTCAGGAGCAGCTGTCAAAGACAGTTCATTTGCAGCTGAAAGGCAGTAGTCAGCACAAACCTCAGCTTTGTGAGCCTTGCTTCCTTTTGCCTATCGGCTATACGTTTCAGCAGGAGCAACAGATTATACCACAGTCCACAAAACTCGAACATCAACTGGACTTTATTGCTGTTAATAGTTTGAGAGGATCCATAACCATTTGTGTGGCAAGAATAAGGTTTGTGAAGCGCTGTGAAGAACTCCTGTAGGCCTTTGAACTGCAGGGAAATCCACTGCACCCTGTTTCCATCGTGTATTTTTTGTAACTGTAGTCAGTGGTAAGCTCTGTGTATGGAATACATCAAAATAGAGCAGTAGTACTTGCTAGTACCTAGCCAAACACCCAGGTTTATTTTGTTTTGTTTTGTTTTTTTTAAATGTTCATTCAGTGCTAGCTCAAATGAAAGTTTTTAACTATGGGACTGCCAGTGTTCCCCAATGGGCTGAAGGGCCTGATTCTGGAAAATTATCTATTTCTGGTGACCTTAGTCATATGGGTCTCTTACCCCATATTGATGGGTCAGGTAGAGTTCTTACTTAGCACAATACAGGTTTTGTTAGTCCAAAGGACAGTTTAAAGTTCTGCTGTTAAATAGTAAGGTATATAAAATTCAGGTTATAGTCTGTCTTTTTCTGTAGGAAATGGTGTGTTTTGTGAATGTTTGAAGACAGATAATGATGAAGCTAATAAACTATGGATGTCTTGATACTATTAAGTAGGATTCTAATGGGGATAATGTCTTGTAAAGTCTATAGTTAGAATTTATTTGCAACTTGAAGTAGATGGAAATCTTAAAACAAAAAATTATTTGGCAAAAGCTAGCTAGCTAAATACATGTATATTTACATATATACTAACCTCTGACTCAGTAATGGTGAGAAGTGTGGGGAGGACATAGTCACCCAAAAATGCTTAGAAGAGAGATGCGCTACGACGAAGAGAGTGGTGTAGAATATCTGATGAATGAGATGAATTCTACAAAATAAATGTTTCCTTTTTTTAAGACTTGGGTAAACCTTCACACTAAGGGCAAGGTAGTTTCTTGTGAGAGTCAATTTACCTTAAACTTGTTGCAAGTTAAAAAGTTGTACCATTCATTTGTCAGAGATCAGCTTATTCACAGTAACTTGGGTTTCTGAGCTGGAGTATAAAATACCCTTTTAATAAAACCAAGGGAACAAAATTTCTTGAATAATTTCAGTGTTATCTAGACAAAACCCCATGAATTCTCATGTAGGTTTAAAAAAAAAAAAAATCAATCTGAGTTAATGCCAAATATAAGCAAAGCACCATACCTGACAAATCTTGACAACTAAGTCTGAACAATTAGTTGTGTTCCTTCTGAGCTGTGCCTCTGGCAGCAGGCTGGGTTTGAGATGGTGTCAGGGTGGGATGATTTTATCATTCTGTCGCTCAGACAATCTTACTGGGTAGAGACTGAGAGGCCAGGGAAACAGCGGGGAGCTAGGCTGTGGTTGATGGTAGAGTTTCACGTAAAACCTACGTGTAGCTCTCATGAGTGGATTTCCATAGTGGAACACTGTTTCACAGACAAAATAAGAAAATGCTGATCTAGCTGAAAATAAGTATTATTTTACAAAATCTGTTTTTGAATACAAGACAATATATTTCAGATTCATCCTAAATACTTCCTTTGTTTTCCTGTGGAAAGACACCACACAAACTAGTGTAATAAAGCTTCTGTTGAGAAACACAACTGTGGAATAAGCCTTGACCCTTTCAGGAAATAGAGAATTTTATTTTCATGCAAACAAACATTGTAGAAACTTAACTTTTCAGTTTGTGATATTGTGTCGGTATCTGAACGTAGAATCCTTCTGAATGAATGCTCTGTTATCTGGAATACATGCAAGTAATACATACTCCTTTCTGAACAGGAGTGGTATGTGACTAGGTAAGTACTGAGCAAACTAAGAAGGGGATGAAAAAAATGTAGAAGCAGTAGTCATCTTATTTCGGGCATATAGGTGAAGCAGTAGATATACTAAGGGACACTGGAAGACTAAAGCTGACTTTCGCATCAGTGATGGATTTGCTGAAATCACATGCATCAGTAACTCAAGGCGAGTGTCATGTCTGATAGCATTCTGAAGGCTTATTGGTGGTAAAACCACACTAGGACTCATGTTCTTAAAACAAGAACTAAAAAATCCTATGTGAGACAGAGGGAATCTCTTGACAGTTGTCTTTCAGTTAGAGATCATAATTTTAACTTGAGTTTATATAATTAAGATCTTGCCATCATCTGGGCTTGTTGTACTGAGCCTTGTACACATGTGACTTTAGCTTTCAAAAGCAGAGTAAGAATATATGTGTGAAGCTTGTTCCTGTAAACACTTGCTGGAAAGTATTCTGCTTGCTACTCTGAGTAGGTTCAGTGAACTGGGAAAAACATGTATAAATCTCTCTCAAATTTTGCATCACAGCAAGTTCAGGCACCTAAAATTAAACACCTAAATAAGCCATGTGGATTTGAGAACTCCCAAAGCTCCCATTAAAGAAATTGATGCAAAAGGAGACCAAGTTCCAGTAACACTTAGGAGGGGTGAAGTTATTTGAATTGCTGTTGTCAATAACTTTGATTTTAGTCCTAAAGCTAAGACTGATACTCTGCTGACCAGTAAAGATTGTCTATTGATTCTGTTACCTGAATTAATGTCTACTGAACTGTATCCTGCTTTCCCTTGATGCTTACTGTCTTAATATTGGATACACGAGGTGGAAGCAACATGTAATTATTATGTAATCTTTTAAAACTTCAGTTTTGGCTGCGTAAAACTTAACCAAATGAACAGCCTGTGTGAATAGTAGTGTTGGTTAATATGGAGTGATTTCATTTATGTTTGGTAGAGGAGGAATGTTGCATGGCTTGGGGTATGTCTGATTAGCACTTACTGCACCGTGTTGTTCCTTCTGATTGGGATATTTAGTAGCCTATTCACAGCCTTTTATTTCTTTTATTTTTTTTCTGTGAGGAAAACCAGGCACAAGTAAAATTGCTTTGTTAAAGTAAGAATGAGTTTTATTTCTGAAGAAATAGTGTTGTTATAAAAGTGTCCCCCCCCAAAGGCAACATTTTCCATTAAGAGTGAAAGATTTAGTGAATGTCCATTAGAATGGGATGTCTTCTAGTAAAAGATAGACAGTGAGTTCCAGTCACACTTACACTCATAAGTTTTTTACAGAGCAAATACTTGAAGATTGTTTGGGGTTTTTTATACCTGTACAAACTCTAGCATGTCTCTTATGACATTTTCCTCAGAACCTTGCTTTTCTAATCTTGATCCTAGTTGAGCTTACCCCTCTGTCTACTCAGAATACAAGATGGTTTAGAGGGTTTTTTGGTCAGACTTTAGAACTTCCTAAGACAGTTTATTTTCAGAAATGAATAGCAGAATCCAAATGCTGCTTCTTCCTTGATTATGTTTTATCAAAGATTCTTGAAAATGGAGAGGGAGATGTTGGCTAACAGGGATGTTCTGTTTTATGAAAGTATCAGCTTCACTTCTTTGGTTTTCTTTTTTTCCTTACCTTCCTCCTGTAGTGTGTTCAAGATGTTTGTTTCATTTGTTAGAATTTTAGTTTGATGGAGAACTGATATCTAGATTACCTTTTTTATTTTTTCCCATTTAAGTGACCAGATTGTGTTTGAGAGTTGCAGCCCAGGTGATCCCCCTTCTTTATCCTCACACTACCTTGGATATCTGTATTATGGTTCCATCTATTGACCTTGACGGAGAGAGATTATTTCATTTATTAAGTAATTTCCACTATTGAATGGCATAGATCATGATTGCCAGGTGTTGCTAGAGATGGCCGAAGAGTCTGAACAGGTGGATTTAAGCTACCACATTTTAGATAATATCACACAGCAGTGGCTGTAATAATGACCTGGGCTATTGCTTGCACAGGCACTGTAGCTGTGGTGTTGACTGTAATGAAGGTTGCTTAGCCTTTTCTTTAAAAAGACACAATATTCAGTCATAACTTCTTTGTCACAAATTTGTCTTAATATTTCCACATGGTATGTTATGAGTGTGTTCTTATTTTTCTAACTCTCTTCCACTCCCCCTGCCCCCTTATTTAGATATTCAGCCTGTGTTCTGAGTGTGGAAGAGCAGATGAGGGCAAATTAATGTAATTTTTAAATTATTCTTATAAGAATTAAAAAAAATATGCTTTCAAAATGTGCTCTGATACATAAAAAATTTTTTTGTTTTTTTTTTAAAAGCAAAATTTCTTGCTTTGTTCAGGAAAAAAAAAGTTAATTTATATAAAACTAAACTTTATCCTAGAGTGTTTCGAGGAGATTAAAATATTTCACATCAAATTTAAAGAAGAATAATTAAGGTTTTGTTTGTCTATCTTAATTGGTTCTCTACAATGTTAATTTTAAGTCCACGAAAGGAACTGAATATATCACTAGAACAAACTGAAAATGGTAAACGAAATTTACCAGTTAAAAAAAAAATGGAGCCATTGGGATTGAGAAATTAAATTCTTGGACCTGGAAATATTGATATGCAGGTTGAATGCAAAACTGTGGCTCCACATCCCTGAGGGAGGGTAAGGGTCACCAATAAGAGCAGATTGAACTGTCCTCTCAGATGATGGACCTCATACATTTCCTGTGCATTGAGGTGACTTCAGGAAGGTCAGATCCTTCCCAAGAACTCTAACTTGACTCTTCAACTTCAGCATCTCTCCCAAATTCAGGGTTGTTTCTTGAATCACGAGCACGGCATCATTCAGATTGGAGAGGACCATGAGGTCTCTGCTTCAGCCTCCTGCTCAAAGCAGATTCAGCATTGGATTCAGAGTGGGTTGTTTAGGGCTTGGTCCAGTTGGGTCCTGAAAACTTCCAAGGAACGAGACTGCATAGCTTTTCTGGGCCCCTGTTCCAAAGTTTGGTTATCCTCACAATGAAAAAATAGCTGGTTGGAACCTCCTCTGTCTCGAAGTGTCGTCTTTTGTTCTTCTGCCATACACCTAAGCCAAAAAGCCTTGGTCCCGTTAAGTTTGGTATGAAGTTTGTTCTTTCAGTCACTGGCGTAAATAGAATTGTACTGCACTACTGTGTGCATGCGGATGTATATGCTATAGCTTTTATTGTTTCTTACTCACTGTGAAACCCAAAACTGAGATGGCCCAAACAAAACATGTCTGTATCTCAAAAACATAAGCAAAATCTGAACAATAAATTTAAAGCTGTAGTGTAAGAGGCTAGTGGAAAAAAGATGCTGGTCAGAAGAAAGTATTTTAAGAGAGAATGCAGCCAATTTTTTCGTCACTTAGAGCTGTCCCGCAAATGGTGACTGCATAGTTGTTTCTCTGTTCTTTTTGACCTTCTACTCTCAACTTCTTCACAATTTATTAAACTCCTGCTAAACCTTTTAACACCTACAACTTTTTCCTTTTAAATAGTAACAAACTACTGTTTCTGACAAACTTCAAATTTTTCCTTTTTTCTTAAAGTTGGAACAAGTCTTTTCCCCATCATTAAATTTTAACATTTCACATTTTCAAGTATTTGGCTACTAACACAGCATTACTTTTAATGAGAAAACTCAAAGCTGATTTCTTGCCAGCTGTCACAGTTAAATGGCTTGGCATTAAAAGCTGTCAGAGAGAGAAGCTGTAAAATGACATCAATGGCTAAATAAAAGGTTTGTTAGAAAATGTATAGAAATCATGTTTGTATTTTCAAAGACAATTACAACTGGACTATTATTTTTTTACCTTTTATCTTTAAATATTTTAAAATGCATCATAGTCATATGAAAAATGTGGTATTTCCTTTGAGGTTTTTGTGCCTTGTTCCCAATTCTCTTTTCCTTCCTGTCGCAAGACTCTGACTTACTTGGCATTATTGACTGATTCATATTTTAGAATGGTTAAACATTAAGAAATGCTGAGTTTCAAGATTTGTGCTTTAAGTTGTTCATTTTGGGTATACTCGCAGTCCTTAGAAATGCCATTTCCAGAGGGGCTAGTTCAACAAAACATGCAATTGAGCATAATATTTAACAACTTTCCAGAAGGTGAATTGTTTTCCCTCTTTCTGCGGGTGTTGAAAGTGTTTGTCTGTTTTGGGGCTGCTTTTCCATTGGAGTCCTGTTGCTAGAACGGGATAGAACGTGTCGCTAGTTTGATATTAAGTTTTTAGAAAGGATGGATTATCATGCAGTTTGAGAGGTATAGCAGTGATGTGAATGAAGGCATGTAGGGGTTTTTTTAGGTAATAATTACATTTTTGAATGATTTTTGAAAGAAGTCACAATTTCTGAAAAAAACTGTTTCTCTGCCTCACTTGTACACATCTTTGTCAAATGTAATTTCTGCTAATGGGAGAAATTTTCAAATTAAAAACCCCAGCTAAACAAAAAAACCCCAACAAAACCCCCCAGACTTTAGCTGGTATCATTAATGGTCTCCTTTTGAAGGCAAAGTCCAAAACTGAATACCTGACTATAAAATTTATCCTTGGGGAAATCAAATGGAGATATAAAATGTAACATACAGTTGTCACGATCGCTATTTAAAATGTAGTTTCAGAGAGTGACAAAGACTGAATGTTCTGAGAGCAGGATACAGTATTAGGTATTATTTAGTTAATGGTTCAGCTGCATGGGCTTGATGGGTGGTGCTCATTCTCTGTTGCGGGCTCCTGGTTTTCCCAGTATTTCACCTTTCTTGTCATTTGCCAGCTTTACGAGAACTCATCTGCTTCGGTGGGAAGAGAATGATGTGTCATAATTGGTGACTGCTTTTTTATTAGGAAGCTATTACTATAAGCAAGTTGTCCTAGTGTAAGTGGCCTTGCATTTCAGAAGTACAGGGCATGCACAGTATGGATGGAGTGTGTTTGGGGCCGGGTATAGGTGGAGATGTTGAAGACTAGGAAAAAACATCTATCTTCTAGTTCAACTTCCTATGAAAGCTGTGTATACCTTTCAAACTGAAAGTCTGACATTTTCCTTAGGTATTATATTGCCTTTTCTTTCCGTTTGTTACAAAAGAAAACCCCTTAGATGCTTATGAATGCTTAAACCATTACGGTCAATGTTGGCTAAGGGTGGTTGGATAAGGTATGTTTTTATTAGTGTTTACTATTAAATGCAAACTGTACTCAGACCTTTAGTTTGAGGTTGGTGTTTCATGCTTCACATGGTATACTTTTTTTGCACATAATATTAAGCTGATGTAATCTCTCATGTATTTTATCAAAAAACTCTATTTACTGTGAAGCAGATTAATACTCTCCAGCATTACATTATTATGTTATACATGATATTGTGGGTGCAATTCATTTTTCAATATGAATGACAGAAGAAAGTCGCAAATTTGTGGTGGATGTGAAGTTAGGACACAGCCTTTCTCTGTGTATCATAGCTTGGAGCACGGTTTGCCCTCCACATTGACTCCTGTAGAAAGCTTTATTTATCAAGGGCTTTAAGCCACTGTTCTGCGGTGCATAGCATTTCAATCCTGTGCTCTTATTTGTGTGTAGAGGTGAATATCCTTTCTTTCATTCTTATGTAAAAGCGTGCTTGTTCTGAAGTATGAATCAGAGCTTTATGGCCTTTTGCGGTGGGAGCCGGGAAAAAGCTTTCAGACAGTTTTCAGCCACGCGTTCCGCACAAGGCAGCGTGCTGCACTCACAGCTGCAGCAGAGCCTTCCCCTTGCTCATTAAGGTGTCAATTAAAGAACTGAGCAAACACAGTTCCCTGCAGACTTCCTCCATCCCCTTCCTGCTCCAGACTCCATGCCTCCCAGCACAGGGTGCAAAGCATTTTTCCACCCGTGGCTGCCCTCGAGGCACTAAGTTAGACACACACAGCCCTGGCAGAGCAGTTGGTGTGGCACAGCTTATCATGGCTGGCTGCAGGAGTAACCGCATTCATTCCTTTTCCTGCCCGCGTGGATTTCCGGTTGAAAGAGAGCATCATCTTGGACAGGAAGATTTTTAGGACGGAAGTATTGTGTACAGTTTTTAGCACTCTGGCTCCTGATGGTGCCCCCTGGGCAGAATGAAATATTCATTCATCGGCGTGG
Source organism: Sagittarius serpentarius (assembly GCA_034782735.1). Taxonomy (NCBI): domain Eukaryota; kingdom Metazoa; phylum Chordata; class Aves; order Accipitriformes; family Sagittariidae; genus Sagittarius; species Sagittarius serpentarius. The sequence goes on from JAVKLA010000084.1 coordinate 20,140,086, forward strand.
CAAATCGTAAAACCTGCACCAGAGTCTTGTTATGCTGTGGCTGATCTGACCTCTGCTTAGCACGCAGCTGGAAATTTTTTCTTTCTCTTGTCAGATTACTTTGACGTGAAATGAGCCATTTTAAAGTGCGGGCTTTTCGTTGGCAATTAATCCCTACTTCAGATGAAGGTCTGTGTTCAAGCCGATGACAAATGGCAGTCTGATCTTCTCGAGGAAGAATTGAGGCTTTAACAGCAACAACAGAAACATGCTGAATAGCAGCATTATAAAAGTGGGACTGACAGGAGACACTATTCTTGTCAAAACTACGGGCAGTAATAGGTCCGGAAAAGGAACGGTCAAACCTTTTGCTCTTTTTCTTCTGTATGTAGAAATAGTGTAGAGATGTAGCAAGATTGAATGGTACGTTGTTACAAAGTTGGTGGGACCTTTAAAGCTTGTCCTGAAAATTAGGCAACACCTCATCAGCAGCTCATTTTTCACCAAAACCACTGGAGTGTTAGTGTTCTTGCAATTTGTTAGTGGCATATGATGATGGAGGATTCAGCTCCCATGCTTTCTTTGATGCTAACACTATATCCTGTGTGTCACTTCGAATGTTGGGAGAGCCGGGACAGGGAAATTTATTCCTCTTAGAATTCTTATTCTTCAGTAAGACCAGGATGTACTCCAGACCTTGTATGAAGTATGTAATCTCATTTGTATGGATTTGATTTTACTTTGAAATTTTCTAGTTCTGCCCAAAAAAATCCTTTAAAACATATTTGCTATTTCTGTTTTCTGTCCCAGAAATCAGCGGAGCTTTTCCAATATAAATTAGAAGAGAATGTTCAAATCTTGAATATTTATAATCTGTAGTAATTTTATTCAGAAAATTATTGGTGGAGTCACCAGCTACCAATGATAAAGGAAGATGTTTCTGAATGGGAAAAGTCTTTAAAAGCTGAAGCTAAAGCATTGTTTTAAACTCACTTCTGACTGATATTTTTATATGCTTCTGTAGCAGTTGTGTGTTGTAGAGATTGCAGCACTCCTTTGAAATTTCCAGTTATTTGAGACCTTCCAATTATGTCTCTTATCGATCAGTATGCTCGAGACTAGTCTAGGCACAATCAATGATCTGTGACCCACTGGGAGGTCTCTAGTGTGCTAATTCAAAGCTTGTGGATAATTCACGAACAATAGCATAAGCCTTTGTGGGCTTAGGATGTTTGCAGTGGAATTAATGCACTCGCTGGTTCAAACCAAAGGCTTTGCAAGCCAAATGTCAGCTTAGTTCTCTGTTAAACATTTTCTTTAACATGTCACTAGAAACCTGTAAAGTTACAGAAGTAATCTTTATCAAATTCTAAATACAAACCCAACACTTACCTGTTAATAATGTAGAAAAGACTTAAACAGAGAAGCCTTTCTCTGCTTCAGCATTTCCTGTTTCATAAATGGATAGAATAAATATAGCCTAGTAACTTAATGACTACTTTAGTGGTCTCAAGGCCCTAATTTACTAAAGTGTAATGAATTATTCTTTGTGAGGGAGCATGGCATGGCAGATTTTACTACTTTTTTCCTTTTTTTTTTTTCCTTGAAGCCTTCTTCATTTTATTGTGTTTTTTTTTCCCTTGGAGAATAAATTGTACAGAAATGGGTTTTAAGAGGGAGATGATGTAGCATCTTTTATTAATTTTTTTTTCCAGAAACAAAATGTCTGCAAGAAAACGCTGAAGTGAAAACTTCTCTGCTGTTATAATTTAATCTTGATTCTGATCTGCCTTCTGTTCTGCCAGCCTTGGTGTTCGTCTGCCTGAGAGTAAAGGGAGAGTGGAGGGACACCTAGTAACAGTCAATTGGCTTGATTTTTCTAGTAGGCCCTGTGGGTAAATATAGCAAGTGTAGAAAATTCTCAATTCTTCCTGCCACAGTATAAGGAAACTCAGCTTTCTGTGCACCTTTCTGGGCCTGTACTTAACAGATATTGCTGGAAGAGTCAATAAAAATGAGAATTTATAGGAGTTATAAGGATTCTGTTATGCTGCAATGTTCTGAAATTTCTTTAGGTTTTTTTTATGATCGTTCACAGACTGTGTATTATTAGCCTTGCATCAAATAAAGGCATTTAACTTTTTTCAACATACAAAATTTTTGACATGCCCGCTTTGGTTTTTAAAGATTACAGAAATTAATCTAAATATTTTTCATTTCTTAATTGATTTTTTGCTAAAGTCAACATTTTAGTTGTCAGGATATTTTTGTGCATCTGGAGATAGTTGAAAGCAGTAAGATACATCGATGAATATGTCTATCAATGTTTTCAAATCTCTTTCATCACAAAGTAAGAATCCTGCCTGTGCTGAACTGAAATCCAGCCAGCTCAAAATCTCATACCAGTTTCTTCAGTTTTCTCTTAAAATAAATTCTGCTTTGCCAGAAGTTAAATTATGAAAGTACACTATGAAAGTAAGTTACTGCAGTCTGTTCTGACTGGACTCTGTTAATGGCTATCTGCACTGTTTGTTGAAACCTTTCACCTTGAAAGACCCTCTGGCGTGGCTGGTATGTCAGCCTGAAACCCATATTCCTTCTGAGCGATTCTCTTTGGGGGAAGAAAGAGTTGTCTGACAGAGTAGCTGCGTAGGAGACCGTCTTTAGGCTTGACTTTTTGATCCTGTTAGTTCCCAGGCGTAACTATAGTAATGCAAAAAGCCCAGTTAACTTATCTCCTTGTCCTAAGAGATGTGTTCTGGTTCACTTGTCATGTGAACGCTTACAATTTGTTATCATACAAGTCTCCTAGAAAATGCTCCACTTTATAAGAAACTGTAATTTAAGCACAATACGGTGATAATAGTCTACACATGCTGATATTTAATGGGGATCTTTAAGGCTTATGGGTAGGAACGCAGGTAACTGCCTAGTATTCATGTATCACATGCAATCAGAAAGCTTCAGCTTAAATTCAAGATCATGACAAGAATTAACCTAAGATAGTTAGGTGATTAGGCTGGCTGTTCAGTCATGGATACTGAAGTTCATCTTCCTAGTCAAGTAGACTGCAGCACACATGCTAGGATTGATGATACATTGCAGAGAAATAGGGAGCACCTGGTTAAAAAAAAAAAAAGCTGTGTCAGAGCTTATTTGTCTTCTGTCTTCTTCTCCTCTCCTTTGATTAGTTTATAAATCAATTTACTATTTATTTAACTCAATAAACGAGAACCTGTATGAGGTAAGTGGATGATCTGAAAGGGCTACATTTCCTTTTGTAGAGTCCTTAATTTTTTATTAAGGACAACTAAAGATGATATATATTCTTTCTGTGTTGGATTTTCCCTGTAGCATTTAAACGTCCTCTGCAATTATAGGAGACACATAGCCTATTAAAGTACATAGAAATAATTTTACAGAGTTTGTGTCAGATTACGCAGCACCATGGAAACTGGAGAAAACAAACTGTAAAAGTAAAGATTGTGTGTTGTAACCAAAGGCTGCCTTTTTTTTGTCAAAATCTTGCCTCCTGTGTCTACCAGCAAAAAATTACTATGATCCAGAATAAAAAACCCTGTTCATTAGCGTTTATCTTTCAGATGCTTGAGCTGTCTATTACATTTTGTTGTTTGCAATCAAATTTATAGTAGCCACTTGCTTTTTATTTTCTACAAATAAAAATATAGCCATCTTTCCTGCTGAAAGCTTGAGGATTTCTCATTTAAATGGAAAGCAGTTTAAGTTTTGTATTTCCAGCATCTCAGTCCACCAAGCTACCAAATGTAGGACTCTCAGACAACCAGGTGCTATCTTGAATTACTGAGATGATATTACCTTGATTCCTTTCCTTTCCGAGTACTGTGGTTGCATTCCTTAGGGGTGTTTCCTAGCTTTTTTCATGTTTCAAAAGGAGATATGAGCTGTATCGTTCTCTTTGAGGCTCGCTAGTACAAGATGCTGGAATGTGGCTTGTTTCTACCCACATGGATCTCATTCTAGAAACTGGTAATTTAATCAATCTAGATATGGAATACTGTACAGTAATTTCAGCATATCAATTTCAAAAAAGTGAACTTTTTTGAAGACTGTTATATTTAAATAGCTTTTCCATCTCTAAAAACTGTTTGAAAAATAAAGATTCAACTAGAGGGTTGCTCAAAATATGAATTGCTATATAAAAGTATGTAGTTACAAAAAAAAAAGAAGACACGTATGTGTTCCTTCATTAGGTGCTTTTAAGCTCTGTGTCTAGTTCTGTGACTTTCCTGATGAATTATCCTGGAATGCGTGTTAAATAATAGGTTGCACAAAGACCTTTACAAGGTCACCCTGGCAGGTAAAGTCTAATTTCATGCATCACGAGCCGATTAGTTCAATAGAGTTGGATATTTATCATACAGAAAAATCTATCCCTCCTCCAAAAAAGAAGAGTTTACAGCATTTTTTGAGATAATGTGATTTCTGCAATTAGAAACACTTTATCAGCTTTCATGAAATATGTATTTCTCTTTGCAAATCAAGCTTTCCTCACAATCAAGCTTTGATTTAATTGCTGTACAGAAAAAATGCCAATAAACAACATAAAAAAAAATTAAGACTTCTGACAGCAGTGCTTGTTGATCTTTAGAGAAAACGCTTCCTTACCAGTAGCTTGGTTTTGCCAGCAACTGCTCTGTGAAAAGACTAGGGTTTTTTTTTTATTTTCAAGATACATGATAAGTTACAGCCCTATAGGAAACAGCTTCCAGTTATTCTTTCTTTGAAGTCCGTACTTTCAGTTGCTAATTTAATGTATAATAAATCAATTTATTATGTAAACTTAAACTTGCTCTGGATATGGCCCACAACATCCACACCTGACATAGTGTACTCAGCTGGCTACAGCAGTTTAGTGAAGTTAAAATGGATTGTTCTAGAAAGTGCATTTTCATGTTGTGGATTATTTCTTTTTTGGGGGAAGGAAGGAAGGAAGGAAGGAAGGAAGGAAGGATGGAAGGAAGGAAATAGAATTGAATTAATCTTGATATGACCCAAGAAAGTGATATATATTTTTCCTGATCTGCATCCATGTTTTGTTGCAGTCTTTGGAGTACCCATGCTGGATGACAGCTGGGGGGATTATGGACTTGAACTTGAAATGTTCAGAGCTTGTAAGAACCGTTTATGTAATTTATATGTATGTGAGTTGTATTCTGAAGTACCCTTGTTTCAGGCACCTCTGGTGAACTAATGTATTCTTGATGCATGAACAGTCTTTCCTTTGAGACACTTCAAAGAAAAGTGTCGCTCAAGTCACTAATCCAGCCTTTTTTTGATACTGCTGCACATAGTAACTAAAGGTAGAAAAAAACATCGGGATTATTTTCTTGAGGGTAAACAGCTGACTCAGTTACCAGTGTAAAGGTTGCTATACTTGCAGGATATACAGCTTGAACTTCTGTTTCACTTTGTTACAGAAGACTTTCCAGATGTATGAGCTTTATAAAGGTTTGTCATTGATTTCTGATGTGAGTCTGTGACTTTCTGCTCTTAAGCTGGTGGCTAGATGCCATAAAGCAGTTTCCTGCTGCAGAGAAGGTGAAGGCTGAACATAGGGGCCTTCCAGTGAGCCTGGGTGGGAGGTCTGCCTGTGCAGCACCTCGTGGCGTCTACGTAACTGGGAGCTGTATCTGCTAGGATAAAGGGCGTTTCAGATGTAGATATAGAAACAATATGTTCTGTCTTTTCTCTTAAAAATTGATTTTAAAAAGGAAAATGGAGGTAAGGCAGGGAAGAGGAACAGTGTTATGTTCCAAAAAGCCAGAGAAAAGCATTACCTCAGCTGAGCTATCCAAATAAAGAATTCTCAGGTGAATCAGAACATACAGATCTTAAGGTCCTTTTAGTTAGGAGGAAGGTGTAGGAAAAGTCCTTCGTACTGAGACTTATGATCACCTCAGTCTGTTCAGGCATTTTATTCCTCCTGAGGGGAGGGTGTCACTTGATTATATAACTGCCAATATAGGGGGGAGATGGAGAGATTCTGATGGTAAGCAGCTCTCTAATCAACAAGAAATAACAAAACACCAAACCAAAAAACCAGTAATGACATGCAGTTATTAGAAGTTGAAGTTACAGAAACTCAAATGAGAGCATATTAGAACGAGTTAACTGAATCAAGTAGAGTTTTTCTACTGTAATGCTTTTCAATGGGAGATGACAACCCACCATCCTGCCAGTTTTATTCGTATAAACATCTTCTGGAAACCTAATGGGTTTCCTCCCTGGCTGGCAGAGCGCTGCAGCCCTGGGTAACCAGGGATTTTACATTCCTTCCTACATCCAATTTTGAAACTTTGAAAATGAAATGCTAAAAAATATTTAACAAGTGCAGATTTCTGTTCAGTCTGAACAGTTCAAGATGAATTTTTAATTTTATGGAACCCAGAGCTTTTTGAACTCCTCCTAAAAAGGATATTTCAGATGTATCTGTGATTGTTTTCACAATTACCATAGTGGAATAATGATTCTTTAACATGAAAAGAAGAATAATGAGATTTAGAGGAAGTAGTTAATTCTCTTTTTCTTCTTACATAGTTCACTGTTTCAATATATCAGAAGTCATAATATAAAAGGATATATTAGAAAAAGACAAAAGGAAATAGTAATTCTGCAGGTGGTTAAGAAAATACTGCAAAAGGTCAGAGTCAAGTGCTCATTTCTTACAAAAGGTTGAATAATCTTTTGCTTCAGAAAACTCCTTCCCACTGTCTAGTAGATCAGTTTCTAAGTGACTAGCTTAGTATTACAGGATTTTAACATAAAGATATCAATAGTAAATACTAAGATACTGCATTTGCAAGCACATTTTGCTGTTGACTAATAAACAGCCATGCTATATTGTATTGTATGTGAGATTTTTCATAAATCATGTTTGACAGTGAAGCTTTCTGGCCTATGGGAGATGGTTAGTATATGGAGAATTGAAGCATTTTGCATAAACTTAAATGTATTTATGAAGACAATTTTTCCTAGACATACTTTCCTTGTGAGACATTAATACACTTCCCATAATCATGTAAAACTGCAAGAAGCAAGTAGTTTAATATGTGAAGATTTTAAATTCATAATGCTGATTTGTAATTAGCATAGGAAATAGTTTAGCATAGACACCTGGTCTTTATGATATGAAAGCAAAACGTGTATTTTATGTTTAGCTATTTTGTAAATCCTCTTCGGTGTTATAAAACATTCCAATTCCCTCTGAAAGCTCTTTGCTCCTTTTGAGCATCTGGTACCTGTTTTAACAGCAGCAGCAAAAAAACCAAACAGCTGCCCCCACCCTTGCCAAACCCAACAAAAACCCAAGCAATTTATACCGTTAATGTCTTGTTTCTGTTTTTTAGAACCTGTGAACCTGGTAATAATTGTGCAAGTAGAATCTTTCTGTCCCAACTCCTAGGCTGAAAAGTCTGCCCATCTCTTATTGCCATTTATATAACATGAGTCAGAACAAACAGCTTTTTGTGTTCCCTGCTTTCAAAGCTGCTAAACTGGTTTTAATCAGCACCTTGTTTCATATAAAATGAAAGCTGTTGAATAGGTTGCTGTGTTTCATACCTGAAACTACATTTAGCAAGAAAAATGTATGCCAAAAAGATTAATTTTATCTTCCTAGTACTTGTTTAAGAATTCTTAGAAAATATAGGAATCTTATACTGCATAACAAGATTATTTAGATAATATCAAAGCAATAAAAACCAAAATAAGAAATGAAAAATTAGTCTCAGCATAAGAACTTGCATCTTCTCGGCCTGTCCAGTATAAGGTGGACATCACCAAACTGGGGAGGGTCCAGCAAGATGCGGGCAGGAGGATGTCTGGAATGGTGAAATAGTTTTCATGTTTTCTGTGTATGAACATGAAGTTTGAGAGGGGCTACTAAAAGACACCAGGAACATGTATGAAGGGGAAAGGAATAATCTGGCTGTTGACACTCCCTGTGGTCAGGGAGAGGTGCTGGATGGAGGCAGGGACAATGAGGGGTGAGAGAGGTTTTGGCCAGTTGTGGGCTGGAGTGGTATGGGCACTCTCTAGGCCTGTCATTTTCCTCTCCCAGTTCATGTGGTTGCACTGAGGTGGGGGGCGGCTTGGCCCAGTGTGACTTGGCTCTGCAGGGGCTGATCAAAAGTGGGCGCGTAGGAGAGGAGCAGGTGTGCAGTGCTGGGAGACCCACCCAAACGGAGCACTTCGCAACTATTTATCTGTGACTCCTGGCTTAATTACCTGTAGTATCTGGCCTTTTCAGCAGTGGGTACTGAAAGAAGAAAGAACACCTCCTTGTGTGAAATTAAAAATAAATTTTGTCTAAAAAACTGGAAAAAGGATTCCAGAAGAAGTAAATGAGTAAAATGTTATTTCTACCTTGCTGAAAGAATTACTTTCTATTTTAGTTATATTCTCTGCAAAGCTGGTTGTAGGCAGTAGGTTCTGGGCCATTTGCATGACACTTATGAACAATCAAAGTTCAGATAATCAAACAAGTCTTGTGGCTTTAGCAGACCATACACTTATAGTCCTCATTTTTCCATAGAAACCTATATATATAGGGCCAAACTTTATTCTGGTTAATTTACACTGTATAGCTTAGCAGCAGGAAAACTCTTACTATAAATGGTTGCTTGATTTGGCTGCTATTTTATATCTGACATATTTCTAATTGAAGGGGCTTAAATAAAGTAATGTAGGTTCTTATTGATAATACTTTGTATGTAAAGAACTAAAAGTTAGAAATAGTTAATATAGTGTATGCCTTTGACAAAAGTGTCCCCCACCTCTCTTCCTAATGTTTTTTTTTATATTAGTGTTTGTACGGTGACTATGTTTATAAAGGTTCCTTTATCTGTTCACAGCTGTGTTCTCAAACAGTTAATTTTAGGAAGAAGGCGATCCTCCTGTGCATTTGTTAGAGCTGACATTCACCCTCATAGCTTTAGGCTGAATGGTTTTTCTTTTTTCTCTCTTGAAGTCTGCTAGCACTTCAAGCATGTATCTCAGGAGTCTGTATGAAGGACGACAGCCTGTGCTTCTCTGTTCACAAAATACTGAAGCTTCATCTCATTCCTTAGAGGGAATTTCTTGCTATCCAAATGCCTGTCCTGTCTCTCATGCTGTCAAGGTGGGGTATGCTTTGGGAAAAAATTCAAGAGAAAAACATGACTGTAGACTGATTACTTCCTCTGCTATATCCTTCCAGTTGCCACTGTCCTGAGAATTGTGTGTTTTTATAACATGTCAATAAAAAGTCAACGCATCTCAATGAGCAAGAGAAAATCCTCTCCAAATATTAGAAAAGACAGAATTACTGAAAGTACGTAATTATTTTTACCCAAGTTCATATTGTAAATATTGTTTTTGATAGAAGAAAACTTATAGTGAAGACATCACATTTTGTTCTTAAATACGTCTATTGCACAAGCATCTCAGTTCATGCCTAGATCTAGTTTCACAGGTGATTTATAAGAACTTTCCTCCTTTCAGACAATGCATTTGTTATTGATCATCTGACTGTACATTGAAGAAGTGATGATAAATGTTGGAAAGTTTCATAGGCATTAATTATTCCATGGAAATGAAAATAATTTGCATAGTTTCAAATTAATTCTTGTATTCTTTTTTGTTGAACTCATCATAAATGTAATCATTATCTACTTACTTTTTAGGGCTGCGTATCCTTACAGATCCTTTATTGTGCTAAAAACTTTGTAATTAGTGTACTCTCAAAGAATATTTGCTTGACTCCTTGCAAAGATGAACTAAGCAGCTTACCTTGGTGCTTAGAGACTAACAGGCTGCCAAACAGAGACTAAATTGATATTGAACAAAATTGACTTCTTTTGTGGTTGATATTTCTTTCAACTGATCCTAACTGTAAAATCTTTATCAAAGAAAACAACTCCATGATACCTTTCTGACAACCTCTTAATCTCCCTGAGATTCTGGGAGAACTACAATAAACCAGTCTGTCAGTAATGTGGCTTTCATCTTAATATCCTGGAGGTGTGTTACATGTTATCTCTTAAAGGAGATGAAGCTTTCACAAGTATACGCTTTATTTGTGTAGTCCTGGATGCCCCTGTAAACTGGAATCCTTGCCAGCTATCCACCTTTGTCACTTAAGTTGTTTCAAATTGCCAACAGCAGCAAAGGGCGAGTGCCTCCAAAATGTACTTTGTTGACCTACAAACCTTGAAGACTGATCATTCCAAAAGGTAATATTCAAAACCAGAACCATATTAGGTTGCATGCTATATTTTCCATAAGAAAAAAAATAGCCTGACGCAGCTGGTGAGACCTGAAGACCCTTCTGTTACTTTAGAATCCAGTTTGAAAAAATCTTTTAAAAGAAACACAGGTTTTGGATTAAATCTGAATGTTCATTCTCATACAAAAGCGGACTTTCCTTTTGAGAAAGTCTAGCAATGGGATGGTCAAACAATACGTGCGTATCAAATGATTCCCAACTCGTAAACCTTGTCCTCCTGTGCAGGTAGAAACAAAGATGCTGCTGGACAAAGGACTTGACTGTAAGAGGCCCGTTTCTAATACATGGTATTTGGGATTGTATGCAAATAATTGGTAAAGCGTTGCTTTTAAGGCTACCTGCCTGAGCAGGTGGAATGCCCGTGAGTATGCCTGTGGCACTGTGGGTATGAAAATGAGCAGCATTTCCCTGACAGCGTTACAAAATTCAAAGAGATCCCGTATATTTTCCTTGTTAATTAAGTGTATATTTAAGTTTTGAGAAAGGAGTGCTTGGGAAGGGACAGTGTTTCTTGCCTGTCAGGAGGGAGGTGTGTGGAGGGAAAGTATGATTGTTTCATTTAAGTAAGTAATAATAGCAAAATTTCCTGTTTAGTATTTTTATTTTCTCCAAATTTGTGTTTTCTCATTCCATAAAATACTATACTACCACTATTAATACATCTTCCAGATGACACCATGTCACTCTTGGTGGCTCTTATCTACTAAGGAAGATGATGTTTATTGTTTTGGAATATTTTTTTATAAAAATTTTCACCGTAGAAACACATTTTATTACCAACTAATTTATAACACTTTTTTTTTTAAAGAATATTACAATCAGAGACAACTTCATATTTCTAGTAATTCAGGTCAATAAATCCAATTATATAACTGCAGAAATACAAGATCATACCAGAGAAACTAAAAGCAAAGGTTTGAAGATGCAATCTGTAGTATGACACGAATGTAAATGCTGAATCTGGTTATATGCCTCGCATCTCTGTTGTGTAGCAGAGTGCTTCAGTGTTTAAATTGAAAATCTAAATTTGGAATTGACTTTCTGATTCTGTAAAGAATTAATTGCATTGTTAGCTTTATACAACAATCAGTGGGAGTATTCACTTAAACTGAAAAGATGTACCTCTAGATTGGAGGCTTTAAAAATAGAAATAGGTCAAATTGGCAAAGAAACCCATTTTTGTTGTTTTGAAGCACAGTTTGATTACTGCATTCTGTAATTTCGAAGGTAGATTATGGTGAACTGAATAACAAGACCTTCATGGCAGTTGCTTGAAGGTCTGTTGCAAAATACAGCAGAAGTGACTTCACTTAAACAAATTACTAGGAACAATGTATTTGTTACTCAGCTACTGATTCTTCAGATCCTTGTCCTTCAACAGAGCATACAAGAGCAGGTTTCAGAGCCCTGCCCAGCTCAGAATATCCCACTCTGGGATTCCACTTCATTTGCATCATTGAGGGCAGTGGATGTAAATATGCAAATACCTTCCTAGTCTTTAGCGACTGCTTATGTGTAAGTAGCAAATATGCAGTCATCTGAGTTTGGTCCTTTAATTCAGGTCTTACTGAGTTTGCTGTGGGCTAAGAGCATTAATGCACTATGACGCTGTTGGCTACCACAGGTGAGTTTATGCCCGATAACTTGATGCTCACAGTACGCATGGCTTGGCTGGCTTGCTTGCTTGCTTACTGGAGTACTGAGTGTTTATAGGTTTAATTTGCCCAGTGACTTTAATCAGTTTAATTTACAAGTAGGTGCTTTTGCAGGACTTCTGAGGGCTGCTTTATAACATATTTTTATTAATACTAAATCAATTCTAACATATATCTGTTTACTGGCTTAATGAGTATGAACACTGTTGCTGAACACAGCAGCAAGTTCCAACCAAAGGACTGAGGTTAGAAAATGTAAAGCAGTCTCCTTGGTGTGACATCTGCCTTTCACACCATGCAGTCAGCTACTCTTTTTTTGCTTTAAGTAGATGTGCAAAAACAGCCACACATCAATGCTTATGCTAGTTCTTTAATTTTTCTAACTAAAGCAAAGATAAACTTCATCCATCAGAAAACTGCCCATCTACAAGGGTCACGTCCACAGTTCTTCCCCAGTCAGAGGGGATGTAATGTCACAGTGTACCTTGACAGCTTTAACTGTGTGATCACTTACTCTTTAGAGGGTGATAGTTGTTTATAATTACTCTAATTGCTGGACTAATTGAGGATGAGACTTCTGTTTTATTAAAAGGATCAACTCTGAGTGTGGAGGCTTACCAGCTTGTATAGTAAATAATCAAGCAATTATAGGCACTAGGGTAAGGAAAAAACTTTCAGGGAGAAGAGGTCAATGTAGGTTGACAGACATTTTGCTCTATTTCTGCTGGAGAAAAGCAGTTTTCCAGCAGCTTGTAAACATGTAAAGTAAATCCATTGGAAAAAAGAGTACCAATTTTAAGGTGTAAAGTCCACTTAAAACCTTCTTTGTTTTCAGGATGAAAGAGCAGGAAAATCTAACTGTAACTGCAAAAAAAAGTAAAAATAACTTTTTTTAAATTTTATCCCCTCTTCTGTTGCATTGTTCTTTTCTACATTTGGAAATATATTCAAAATCTGTATACTTTTTGGATGAAAGTTCATACTGATGAACTTGTCAGTGTTGGCTTCTGTGTTTGGTTCTCTACTCCTAGTCTCAAAAATAATCTTTTTACTACCTTTGGTCTCTGATGCATCTCTCGAGCCTGCAGGCATGCTCTCGCCCTTATTCTGATCCAGTGCTTGGCAGCTTCAGTTCTAGAAAATCGGATGAAAGATCACACGTGCACACACAGATTGAGATAGTTCAGTGGGGTTTCATGAAATGTCTAGTGAGGTGCTAAATGACATCATTTCTTTCTTAGTAACTTTATTAAGCAACTGGAAGAGGGAGTGTGTGTCACAGTACAAATCTTTAAGTGAATAAAATCCAGAAGCTATGTCTGCATTGTAGAGGTAGAAATCAAAATTACTTGACACCTGGAAAAAGATGATGCCAAATAGATCTGTGGAAACCTTGTGGGGGAAAAAAACAATTTGTAGGATAAGAACAGTTTTTGAGAACTGAAATGATGCGTGTGTGACTTTAGGTAAAAACAGAAGAAAATAAAAGGTGGGGATTTCTAAGAGAAATATTGGAGAAACCAGTAGGTGCAATACACCATGAGTTTAGTTTAGAGCTGAGATTATAGGCAGTTCTGATTCCACACAGAGAATGCTATATTCAATTCCAGATTCACAGCAAAAATAAGTAAAAATTTTACAAAGAATTGAAGAAAGCAAGGCATAAAGTTTGAGGACTCAAAGGAAAGATTGAAGAGGAATTATGAAAAGCTGAATGGGTATAATATAGCTAGTCTACTTGTCAACAAATTAGTTATATGTAAGCACAGAGAAAGAACTACATTTTTTTTAACGTTCAGCAGGGAGGGGGGCAGTATAGGGGCATCGCTAAAACAAACACCAAGGAAGAAAAATTGTAAGTAGATGCTCTTAGTGCTGCTGAGGAGTTTCTCCATGGAAGTGTTATTACCTGAAGTATTCAAACTGAAATTGGGAAAGCACTGGGAAATATACTGTAAGAAATGAATTTTTGTTATTAAGAGTGTAGTAGATGTAGTCGGGATCTAGAGTCCCACAGTGCGATATGGCGCCATCATCTAGACAGGCTGGGAAGAGGGAGAAAGGCAATGGGGGGCCCAAACTGATTTGTTTTAAAGCCACTGGACATGCTGTGTTTATTTCAAAGACTTGCCTTAGCCTAAGGCAGAACAGTCTGTCCCAAGTGGTGTACATGGATGTGTTACTGGCATAATCATTTCCATGCTTAGTAAAATGGAAGTGGAGAATGGCCACTGAAGTAATCTGCCATTTTATATCCTTTGGAAGAACAGAGTGCTTAATGTGACAATGTCCAATATCTGTGGAAACTAAAGTCAGCCCTCCAAGTGACAATGAGGCACTGAGCTTTTCTGATCTGCTCAGAAGAACAGGCACACTGTACTTTTCTTGCATTCCTCTTTCAACGTTTGGATAACATTACTTAGTCTGTAGGTTATAAATATTTAAAGTTTTCTGTGGGATTATGTATTTAAAGTAGAAATATGATGGCTACAGTGAAAAAGTAACCAGATTATGGTGGAATTGTGTGGGAAGAAACAGGATCAGTACTGGTGAAATTGAAGTCAATGAAGAGGTTTTATTTAAATGAGGGCTTCAGTACAATTTTGGGGATGATGAATTTCAAATTGAAAAACAGATTGGCAGAACATTCATATGACATGTCTGCCTTGGACTGTGAATTTAGGGAAGTTAAATTGTGCTGAATGACAACAAAAATAACCTGCTTCTGCAAAGAACATGAAAACAAGAATAGCATCTCAAAACTAAGACATCACCTTTGGGGTGAGGGGGAGAACTTAGGCACAGAAGAGTTGATGAGTGGAGAGTAAATGATGGCTTTTGGGGGGTCTGGGGTTTTGTTGTGGTTGTTTAATTTTGGTTGGGTTTTTTTTTGTGTGTGGTTTGGTTTTGTGTTTTGTTTTGTTTTGTTTTTTTAGGTTTGTTTTGTGGTGGTGTTTGGTTTTTTTGGTTTTTTTAGGACTGTAGAAGGGATTTTTTGAGGGAAAAAAAAGACATTAAGCTATAAACTAACCTTTGAAGCAGGAAGAAAGGAAGGCAGGTGAGAAGGATTTGAGGGTAAAAATCTATCAGTTGCAAACATCTTAGATTGGAAGACTGATGAATTACCCAGTCTCTGTGGGAGCACAGGGCAGCCATCACCCCTGAAAGGGGATGCAGCAGAATCTGACCCTCCTTCCAGAGCAGACCTTAGTAGTGATTAACCAATGAAGGAAGCGAGAGTGACCTCAGGCTTCCCTGAAACCATGAGTCCTGTGACCACCCACAAATTGTGTGGATGCAGCTGGAGGGTCGTTTTGTACTATGAGTCTTTAATGTATCACGAGCATTTCCTTAAGACAAATACAATAAATTGGTCAGGTTTTTTAGACCGTGAAGGACATTATTTTTATAATTACAGTTTTTAAGTTAAAGATTTGAAGATCTTTCCAACATAGGTCACTAAAGGGCATTCTCTCTGAGAAAAATATACTGGTTTTATCTTTCCGTGGATGTCTGGGTTAAGTATCATTTATTAATATTAATAAACCAAGCCTCAATTACAAGAGCAGTGGAGGCCATCATCCTTTTCCTTCACTGAGTCTGCAATTTGAAAGCAAGCAATTTTAAAGTTCTCTCTGATATTCAGAGGCCTCAGAAAACTTCAAGCTTGTTTTACTCAAATCTATGTAATTGCTGCCACTTCTGAGCTTTTGACTGGAGATTGCTGATGTAAGTAATGCAAGAAAAGTAGTACACATACTGTGCAAATACTGGCTGGATCAAGCTTTCAAAATTGTAGCTGTGAAGCTAGTTGATGGGGTTGGGTACAAGTCTATCAAAACTGAGGTGATTTGGGGCATATCCATAGCAAACCTGAGATTTAAATTGATGTGTCTGCAGAATGTAGGTAACCTAGATTAAGTAAATCTCTTCAGGGAGAGACATTTTCCCCAAATTCTGATGGTCCTTAGTTCTCTGGTATATTCAGCACTGTTTCCTAAGGAGTGTGACTGTCTGCTACACAACAAAGCTGGCATGACACCCACAGCAATCAGACCATTTAAGAGCTTTGCATACCTGCAGTTGAGTTGTGGGTTCTTATTACCACAATAAGAAATAAAGCCAGGCTTAAACCCGGCTCTGAAGCATAGCTGGTAAGGAAAATAAGCCAGTCAGTTTACATTATACTTTTGTTGGAGCACTTACCCCTTTCCTCCTGCTTGCTAATTATTGCAAGACTACTGGCCAGATAGAAAACCTGTAAATATTTTAGTTTTTGGTCTGTGTACATGGCACTGTGTTCTACAAATGTTTTGTTCCTGTTAACTCTCTGCAATTCTTGCTACAAATGAAAGAAAAAGAACAATGTGCTAAGGAAGCTGTGGAGCCTCAGACATAGTATAAGAGGTTCAGGAGAAAGTGTAGCACCCATTATTACTTTCTTATTCCTTTAAATAGATATTAACCTCTCCATGACACTTACTAAATTAACTGAGGTTTAGAACTAATTTTGCAGCTCAAATTTAGATACCCAGCTTGCTGATATTAGGAAATTTGATGTAATACCTATTTATAAAATAGACCAGAAACATTGTTAATTTGACCTTGGTTTTAATTAACCCAAGTGTGTTTTGACATACAAGCCTCCCAGGGCATCACACAATATGAAGGACAGTGCATAAAAGCTGCTTGCGTTGCATTGCAACTCAGGGCAGATTTTGGAGCTGATCAGTTATTTTTACCTTAAGGCAACATTGATCTGATTTGTACAAACATTAGTTGCAATTGCTTAGTATGCTGAAATCATAATATATACGCGAAAGCTAATTAATGATAGAACTTGCAAAGGCACATGTTTCTGTTCCCTGCATTTTCATTAGACTGACTGTCCTAAAATAATTTCAGCAATGTAAAATTAAAGATAAAAAAGAAACGCAAATGGCCTAATTATTCCATAAAGAGGAATCTGGTACTGAGATGGGTAAACTTTCCCATTCCTATGGATATGCATATTCCATAAATTCCTACCTCCCTCCTGTTTATGGAGTTATGTGCTTGAGATCCCTCAAGATGTTAGAATGCATTTTTCTAATGATTACTCATAAGAGGTCATTACCCTGTACTAATAACTGCTCACAGGATTCTCTGTTCTTGTTATCCTTTTAAACTCTAGTCAATATAAAAGGTTCTCTGATCTTGTGGTAACTTTCATTTCTACACACCTCCTCTTTAAATGAAGTAATCATTGCACATGCTGCATTTTTTTATTTTGGAGCTAAGCCTTATTTACAAATTGTAGACTAACTTTGTGACTGGCACACTCTACTTTGTTTGAATTATAAAGGATTAGAGATTTGGAAGCATGTGTTTGGACTCTTCAGAAGTTAGAAACGCAAAAAGAGAACAGGTGAAAAAAACCAAGTAATCGAGACTTTAAAAATTGATTTGTGTATTTTAAGTAACCATTAAACTTTAAACATACGTTGATGACCTATGAAGATCTCCAACACCTCTTAATGGATTTACAAGTCTCACAGTCACTTCTAATGATGACTCTTAAGCTTTTAAATTAGGTCAGCACTTTTGGAAGTTTTATGCAAATCTTAAGTCTTGCAAAAATTATAAATATAAAAATAGTCATTGCAGGATTGAAATTTAAAGTCATTGATAGAGTTTACATAGAAGTCACATGTTATGTTTATATTTCTAGTCTGGGTGAGGACTGGGAATGGCAGCACTTAGGTGTATTTTCTGCATGTTTTTTCCCCCTCAATCTTCTCTTCTCAAGCCTGATCAAACCCAGCTCTCTCAGCTGCTTCTCGTATGTCATGTTCTTCTGCTCCTTGAACATTTTGGCAGCACGACACTGGACTAATTCTTGTATGTCAGTGTCTGAAATAGAAAACAGGCAATTTCAAGTTAATAGGACCTAACTGTGACCCCTTCCCTAGAAGACCAAGGGACTGAAACGCCTTTGCCTGCAACATGCTGTTCTGTGGGAGGTACTAGAAAGGAGATGGCAAAAAACCGTGCAAAAGGTGGTTTTTATTATGGACAAACCAGCTATTGGTATTTTGTCTTGTCTTGAATTGTGTGCACTCCTCCAGGGTGGCCATATGTTGTAGCTTGTCTGAAGTGTGTGTTCATTTGTGTAAAGTAAGAAAATGAGGACAGTAGAGAAGAGAGACTTCAATTCAGTACATGAGTAAATTGTTCCATGTAAAGGTTCCCGTTTCGTTTTTCAGCCCTTTTAGTGCAGGAGAACATTGGCTTTTTATACACATAATGATTTTCATCAGAATAATATCATATGTATGCATACATAAGTTGTCATAACTGTTTAGGAGGAGAAATCTGTTACTTTTTCTAAAACAGCTACTATATATTGGTTTCAACTATTTAGCTTGGAGGTATTTGGGAACCTGATCTACAAGTGCAAAGTGTGTGTAGCTCTGTCTTCCTGCTTGTGCCGGACCTGCGTTAAATATCCTGAATATAAAGACACATTTGTCAGGTAGCAAAATTTCACAATTAATAGTCAGAAACCCACCAAATTTTAATGCTATATTATGTCATATTATATTATATTAACTTAATTACTTCAGTCTTTTTCCGATTGAGTAAATAAGGTGAATAAATAGTATTTTATTTGAACTGAAAGGTAAAATGTCAGTGCCTCTAGTTTTTGCTTTGATTTCTTTTTGAAACTACTGATATTTGTTGTGGGAAGTCAAGCAAGTACTAAGGCCGGTTTCATAGTATCATTTTTAGTATTTTTTTAATCATCCACTCAGTTCAGAAAAGCACGATTAGAGCAATCTTACAGACTAATGAAGTTATCTGACAGAATGGCTAGTCAGTGTAAATGTGGGAAGAATGCCCTAAAATTATATATTCAATTTTTATTTAAATTTAAGCAAAAGTAGTTATCATAGTATATTTTAAGCAATTTATTTAACTGTAACAGAAAAGTTTGTACTAGCCATAGGAGAACTAGAAAAAAATTAAAACACAAGCTTACTCAAAGGAGATCAGATCTTCAGAGACATGAATGAAATTTCAGCGTTCTCGTTCAAAGCGACATTTTTGAGAAGTGTTTCATTGTAAGGGCATTGTTTCTTAGCACTGTGAAACTCATGTGTTTCCACTGAGCAAATGGAAACAGAGGATTTTTTTTTTTTTAATTTTTCTGAACATCCCATCCAAGATATCCGTGATGAAGTAATTACAATTACTTTTATCTACATCTTGCAGAAGAGAGTGTCACTATGTTTCTGTGTTGTGTTAAAGCGGTGCAAAGGGTGCTAATGGCAGTAGATAACTTTCTTAGTATCTACAAAATAGCCCAGTAATTGCTAGTTGAGTGTGAGGTCTACAGCAGGACCTCCTGCTATCATCGTAATGATCTTTAAATTATCAGTCACAAATGCGCAGAGTAGGATGATTCTCTTGCACTACTTTGCAGAGATAAGCATAGAAAACATCAGTAAACAGATCTTAGTTGAGAGGCTATTCATTTGCATGTGCTTTTCTGTACACTATTCTCCTTTTCATTTGGGTGTGTGGGGATGGATTTCCAGTTCAGCTTCACAATTTGGCTCAGCTTGGTTGTATCCCATCTGGAACTGAACTTTGCAGACGTAAGCTAGGACTTTGAAACCTCAACCCTTTGAAATTAGAACCACGTCTTTTTGGTGAATTATCGGTACCTTGGGAAGTCATGGCTGCAAAAGGCAAGAGTGACCTTGTCTCTGTGAAGTAGGTAGGATTAACTGAAAAAAACACTTTTGAGAGGACTGTGCTCAAAGAGGATGCAGCTTCAGGTGGAGCTGATGAGGTGTTGTGACGTGCTCATGAGTAAACTTATGCCAATTGCTGAAGAAGTCATACCAGCTTTGCAGAGTGTTTCCGCACTGATTGGCACGACCATGATTTTTCCTGGGTCGCAGGGCTCTGCAAAGGCCAACATCCTTCATGTGATGAGAAGTGGGATGCATTCCACCTGCCTAGCTGTCTTGGGGAGAGAGGATCTTGAAGTCATATGGCTGGGTAGGGATTTCCCCCTTTTTTTTTTTTCTTCTTATCATCTTTCCTTCAATGACCCTCTAGAAAGTTAAAGGGGATAGAAAATAGGTTGTTTGTGATTTATATTTGTGTTTTTTTCTACCCGTTTCGTCCTGTGCCACATTACTCACATTTTTCTGCTTTTCTTCCCTATGTTTACTGGTTTAGGATTACAGTTGGGGGTGAGGCTAATTAATAAGGAGAGATGGTGATGCTCTTTTAGAAAGCAAAGGTATTTGACAGCCTTAATATCTTAGTGTGTGACTGGTGAGGGCACACAGTATGATCAAATTCATTTTCTTCCCAGAGCAGAAGGGCTGGGGGTAGTGCAGAAGAAAGAAGAGGACTGGCAAGTACAAATCTACTGTTCTGCCTGCGTATCTTTCTACTTTCAGGGAAAAGAATAATTTTCCCTGAAATACTTTTTTTTAACCTATCTTGTCTTAGAATTATATACCTGTCTTGTCTGGATTGTGTGTCTGAGTATAATATTGCAGTATCACCCTGTAAACAGGTAATGCATTTTGGAAATTTTGCAAAGTTACCATCTGGATCCTTGTCTGATGTTTTGCCTTGTTGCTGATCTTTTGATTAATATGATGTTCCTGCACTGATTAGTGGAGCGACAGCTCATGCATCTTCTCTTCTGTATAAATGCTGCTCCCCCCCCAGTCCCTGCCTGTGAACGGTAGGATGTGAGCTGTACACTTTATTGCCAAAGGTAGCCTGTGCTGAGTTTGGAGAAAGCTGTAATGAGGCAGCCCAGCAAGTGCCACGTTATCAGTTGCAGTGGTGGTAAAGACTGTTGTCAGTTATCATCCAAACAGAACTGATTAAAAATGGAAGCTGTTCCTATTTTTGTACCAATCACATTTTCATGGAAACTGAGTGGTTTTGAAACACTTGAACTTGCCAGTTTGAATCAAAAGCTCAAGCTTTTAGTATAAAAGTAGTATGGCTTTGTAGGCATCCTTGTAGCATACCACAGTATAAAAAGCTATTGATGTAGCTCTATATTGTTCTGTTTGAACTTTCTGCGTGTTTAACTGTAGCAAAGGAGGAAATAATTTACAAATAATAGTGAACACTATCAAATTTTAAAAATGGTCTGAATGTACTGTTTTCTACAAGAACTGTATAATCTGTTAAGAAATGACATGCAGCGAGATAAAGAACACTTGCTTTTGGTATAGCTTCTTCCAGCAGTGTAGTTGTCTCATCTGTACAGTTCTGAAATGGCATGAGGTGCTCCTTGAGTCTGAGATACAGCACATCAGTTTACTTCTCTTGAAAAAATCAGGCTCATATACTGGTAAAAATGATAGAGAGATGGAGAGCATTGTATATTTTTCATTGTCAAAAGGTGACTTACCCGATTTAAGACAATATTTTTTTTTTTTACCTCATTAAATACAGAATTTCATGTTAAACTAATTTGTATTTTTATTGTTAAAATTTTTTGTTTTGCTTAGCAGGAGAAGGCATTTTGGAAGGAGAGTGAAGGATTTGTTCTTTTGGCATAGTGAAAGTGGGAACATGAGTGGTGATGTTGAATTTGCTGGTCTGTGGGCTGCCATTCTGTATTGCATTTGCAAAAATATCAGACTAAAACTTTTGTATTCCTCTGATTTTACTTGTCACAGCCTGAAATAGAACACTCTTTAGAAAGATGATTTAATATAGCAAATAATGCATGCATTTCTTTCCCTTTTCAGTTATTAATCATTTATGTATCTTTAAAAGTGGCAGGTTTGCCCTTGGGTTTTGGTTATAGGTCATTATGATTTGCGATCCAGTATAGATTCTGTTGTGGCTAGATATAGGACAGAAAAAGAGAGCCTGGGGTATTAATAAATCATTCGGTCCACTGTGGTAATGCACAGTAGCTTGTGTCACCATAGTGCTAAAATGCTAGTACTCTGACTTTTCATGAGCAAAAACTTTTAAAGAACCTAGAATCCCTGCACTTTGGCCTTGAAAACGTAAGCAGTGATGATTAAATGTCTGATAGCTCTTTTTAAAGATAATAAAAGGTTTAAAGTTTGGACAGCCTTTCAAAAGGGGTTCAGCACCTACAACAGCCTTTCAAATTGTCAATGAAAACCACGTATGATACTAATCACCAACAAACTGGACATTTTTTCTGATCAGCTTGACAAAGGCTGTATCTAAAGCTTCATGCTTGCTATTGTATACACTTTAAAGAAACAAAGGCATGCTTAAAAAAAGCCAGTATTTTATAAATCAGCTAATAAGGAGATCCCAGAAAATTCTGAAAGTGACAGATTTTTTAGAGGCATTTAAATCTCTGTGCTGTATACTGATACTGCTGAAATTAAGGTGATCAGTTGGACTTGCCCACTGAAATTATTTTTGGAAAAAAACCCTGTGTTGTAAACTACATTTCTCACATCTTTTCTACTTTTCCTAGCAAACTTGCATGATTTATTTTAGTTAAATATTCAACAGTAAAAGTGCTGTTACAGCATACCCTACTGGGAAGTGCTGTTTCATACCTTGCAAGATTTTAGTCTCATACTGTCTTTTTCTTTAATAGACTGCAACCCCAGGATTAATTTTTCTGACTACTGAGCCCTTTGGAAAATGGAAGAATGTCGGAATCTGCGGATTTTTTGTTTTAGACCTTTCAACTTGATTAAGAATGCTGATAATTGTTTACTGAGACTTTCCAAAGTGCATTGATCTCATTGATTTTAAGTACCGTTAAAAATCTGGCCTAGGTGTCACAGAAAGTTACTGAGATGATGTCAAGTTAATAAGCCATGCTAAATCTCTTTGGGCACATTGATTCTGGGCACTGAAAGCAGGGGCAGAGAGTTGGGGCTGGTGCTGCTGGGGACAGATGGAGCCAGGAATGAAAAGCCGGGCTTGGGAGGAGTGCTGATAACACAGTGCAGGACTGCACAAGGCTAACAAAGCTCTGCCTGCTTCAGTTTGATTACAAGTAATGATATTTACAAAACGTTTTCCACTCTTCAATGGCTGCCGGGCTTATTTGCTTAGGCATAGTTCTGTGTTAATTAAGCTGTGCAATTTTTCAAAACTCAAGCTGTTTTCTTTGCAATGCAGTCTGCTGCATAATGCTAACACATCAGCTCAATCATCGCTGTTACAGTGGGGTAGATGTGCCCTTGGGTAGGTGTACAGGGTAGCTATGAATGCCACCACAGCAGAATCTTAGTATTTCGTATTTGTGGACGGAGTTGTTTCATGGTTGTTTCAAGCAGTGCGCAAGCATCTTCTGTGGTATTTTTCC
This sequence comes from Sagittarius serpentarius, assembly GCA_034782735.1. Classification (NCBI taxonomy): domain Eukaryota; kingdom Metazoa; phylum Chordata; class Aves; order Accipitriformes; family Sagittariidae; genus Sagittarius; species Sagittarius serpentarius. Next base: position 20,163,367 of record JAVKLA010000084.1, read on the forward strand.
ATTCTCTCCAATATGCTGTTCTTGATCTTATTATTCTGTAAAGTGCATGGGAAGTATGATTAGTTTTAGTTCAAATACGAAGAAGTAGGTCGTGAGCGGACTGTGAAATGTGGATAAAATCCTTTAAATGAAATTGTTTTATTGAAGGAAATCATCTAAATGCCTCTAAGATAGAAAGAATGAATATGAAAGAGATGGTTATTGAAAAAAACGTATTGATAGCACCATAGTATTGTGCTAATGAAAATGATTTCAAGATGCTTTATGTTGACGATTAAAAACACAGCATTACCTTTATTTACACACAAAGACTGACGTTAGCCCTGTATCCTGAAATCTTTGAAATTACATCTGCTTTAAAATTAGATATTTTTTTTGTTACTCAGCATCCTATAATTTCTATTCCAATGAATCTCTTTTATTCTAGATCTTGCCCATAAAAATGTTAAGGGGAAAACAAACCATATAAGCAAAATTATCCATTTACTAGAGCTCAAAGTAGTAATGGTATTGTAGTGTAAACCTGTCTTACCTTGATAATGTCACTTTATCCTTCTTGTGATCAAGTCTTTTAGAGTATGCTCACTTAGTTGTTCAGTATGCTGTGGGGAAAGCTGTTATCCACTGCACGTTAGGCAGTTTAGTTTAGCAGAAGAGGACATTGCTGCTATTTGATAAATGAGAATAAAAATACATTTACATGAGGGACTGAAATGGTGTTTTTCAAAGTATGATAAAGGAAACAGCAATATATCACTGTGTTCAGCTAGTCCTGAATGATAGATTTTGTATCCTGTTGAGTTAGGCTGCAGACTTCTTCCCCACTTGCATAGGTGGAGCCTTGGCTTATCTATAACTTTTATACAGGCTTAAAAGTACATACAAAGTAAGAAAAGAAAATTCAAAATTAGGCTGGATCACGAAGTCATGCCATCTCAGGAACAGATATGGTATCTCAAAACCTGCTATGCTAATCTGCTTGCCTAGACCTATTTGTCTTTGAGTGTCATCTTGGACATAAAGTACTGGACTGAAAAATCAGAAAGCCACAAAATTCACCCCCAGTTTAGTCCTTACACCCTAGCTCAAATAGATAGTTCTGCTAGAACAAATTTGTGTCACCAGAGTCTCGTCCTAATTCACATGGCTCTTGATTCTGTAATTAACAGTGTTGACCTTTAACGGGTACACTTGTCATATTTTTCCCGTATTTAAAATAGAGCAGTAAAGCTTACTTAATTTTATAATATAATTTGAAGATTAAAGGGTCTGGCCTCATTATCATTGCTGTGATTCTGTGCAAAAATGGTGTTTTCAGTGAGCAGTAGCTGGACTATGAGACAGAATTCAATTTTTATCATCTTTTCTGTATCTGATTCAACAGTGACCTGATTACTGGGCAACCCTCTATTGCAGCTGCAGCACTTTGGAGCTATGTGGCATGCCAAGATTCTGTTGTTTGTTAAAATAATGTTTTAGGATACCATTCCAGGCATTTTTCAGGGAGTTTTCATTTTATTTTTTTTTTTTATTGCAAGATTGCAATCGATTGAGTAGTTTTCATACTTGATGGTGAAATTCTTGTGCAAGTCATTGTGAGCAGGATACATTATTTATTGTTAAGTTGTATTTTTTTTTCTTCTGAATGACGACAGCCATTACAATGTCCTTCTTTCTGTGTTGCCTTTAACATATAGAAAAAGTCATGCTTAAAAACAAAAAGCTGAGAGAATGAAATGATAGGTGTATCTATTGGAAAGTACAGTTGGACCTGAGTTTTTGCTGCCTGTGCTAACCTTGGAATTAAAATTATGGATTTGTCTGAATTCTTGGTTGGCATGACAGCATCATGTCAGAATCCAAACTTGCAGATCTGTGTGAATGTTGCTGTGTTCTGCACCAACTGAGTAAACGGGCTATTTGAGAGCACTGCAACTTTCTTTGTGCAAATCTTTCTCATGTTGTGAGGCAATATCCTCATGAATCAAAATATGTTATTTGTACTATGATGGTGATGTGACCCTCATAATTTAAGCTATGCCTCAAAATGCTAAAAGATAAGATATGGCTTTCATGAGGAAAAGACAAAGACTTTTAAGTTGGATGGGATACAGGTTTTTCAGGTAGGATGGCAGAAAGCTGTGCAACTGTTGCTGAGAAGGATCTGTATGGACAGATAGCTACTGAATGTTGTCCTGGGCAGTAGTAAATGAGTCTGTAGCAATGACTGAAATAGAGTGGATGGTGAGGTGCCTAATTCTGAATGACAATCAGTGCACATTTAATGTGAAATTTTTTTCCCCTTAGCCTTACAAAATAACGGCTTGATTCCATGTCTGTTTCTCTATACAAGGAGGCAAGGTATAGCCAAACTGACTGATCTAAATAGCTTTGCTTTCCTCTTCCCTTCCCCTCCCTTCTTCCTCTGCAAGGCACTATCCTGTGGTGTTTTTGGAAATACCTCAGAGGACTAAGATGAAATCTTCATGCTGTCTGGAATGGAGCAAGGTAGAAGGCCTAACCCATGTTCTGTTGAAGTCAACAGAAAAGCTAATTTTGACTGCAGTGAGCTTTAAATCAGACCAAAAAGAGGGAAACATTTCAAAACCTTACCCAGCTACCTAACTCAAATAACGTTTTGACTAAGTGGAAAAAAGTGTTTTGCCTGTTATTTTCAAATGATGACGAAAGTTCAAGATTAACAGCAAGCTCTACTTTCTACAGCAGGTAAATTAAGCTGACATTCCTTTGTAGGAACATGGAATGAGAGCAAACTAGCTGTCTAGGCTGAATTCAAAGAATCATGTGTTATCTGTGTGGGTTTTTTTCCAAAGTAAAAATAAGAATTTGCAGAAAAGTCTGCAAATTTGTTTGCAAGCTCTCCTTGTCTCAATATTAGTATTATCTTAAATCTGCCCAGTGACTTTGGTAGTAGCCCAGACTTCTCAACTGTTCAATTTGTCTTTTCTTACTAAGGTCTTGAGGGATACTCTAGGTGTGAAAGTGTGCTGACAAAACTCGTGGTGAATGCATTTGTGTGATTACTGTAACTTTTCCTTATGATGTGTTTTTTCCAGACTGATTTGACTGTTTAGAGGACATGAAAACAGCCATTAAGCAGTGAAATACTGTAGCACGTCTAACCAAAATTTTGTTTGCGAAATTCCCTATCCTATGAAAAATCGCTAATGCAGCAGCCAGAGTGTAGTATGCCTAGCCTTATGGTCTCTAAACAGTTAAGGGATTTTCATTTTGAATGTATTACTACTGTTCATTTCTAAATTCAGCACTATTGAGGGAACAAGCAATTACCCACCGCTCTACGTATTCCCTGTTGAGCTTTCATAAGTATATTTTGTGAAGTGATTCACCTCACTGTGTTGTAAATCTCTCATGTCTCTCTCTGTCATCAGTAGTCTCTTTTTATAATGTGTATGTAATATATGTCTATATAGAGACACATTATGTAGAGTTACATTTTTAATTGACTGCTATAATTTTTTTTAAGTGTGAGGGGAATTTACTATTCATAAAACTGAGATACTACTATCTGGGATTAGGCCTACTGCAGACAAATGCTATGCAAGCTCTTCTGTATAGTTCTACCAGTGCCTGGTGACCTCACCTGCATAATTCCTGCTCTACCTATTTTTCATCTTCCTTCTCTCATATTTATGAAAGTGATTTTCACTGTGCGTTACAAGATGCTTTGCATCATGTTGTGGCTTAGTGATACAAAGTTGAAGAAAATTGTGGCCACTGAGTTCTTCCAGTTCTTTGGAGTTAACAGAACAATTACCGGAGCTATTGGATCCCTGTGATTGATCTTGTCACACTAAAGTATTATTGGTATTGACTTGATTATAGTCTAATATCTGTCTGTATAAAAAGGTCTACATTTAAAATAGTTTTAAAGTGCCAACAGAAATGTCATTACTGGTAGCAATTCTCTGCATTAATACAGAGCATTTGGGATTTCTTTCTGTGAGGGTATTGTTCCACTGAGTTCTTATGTGTTTCTTTTCATTGTGTACTTTTTGGGGTGCAACTTTCTTATGGGCTTGGAGTTTCAGCATGGTACAAATGCTGAACTTATACTTGTATCATCCCACTGATATTAAGAAGTATGATTTTTTTCTAATGTGTAGATGCAAATCTGAGGGGACGGTTAGGATGCCAGTGTGAAGGGATACCCCCTTTTGAGGGGTAACATGAGAGACATAGATGTTGTTTTGAATTTGTTGACCTATGCAAGGAAAAATAAACTGAAATGTGCCATGTCCAACCAGTCACTAATGAGCAGGAGAAAGCTCTCTGCTGTTGTGTGAGCACTCCACACTACAGGCTCCTTGCCTCATTCTTTGCATGCCCTGCTGTATTGCCCAGGGAAAGGAGCAGGGCTCCTTTAGGGCTAGCTTGCTTGATAAACAAGTTCCTGGAGTACCTAACAGTTGATATATTTACATGTCTTGCACATAGTGGACAGTAGGTGTTTACTTTCAATTTATAAAGACATATAGTCTGGTCAAGTAATGCTGGCAACTCACAAATTTTATTGTTAAATTAATTACATGTTTCTGGAAAGCATGACTTTCTGAACAGGCTTTTGTGGTTTATGTTTTTCATGCGCTTTTGAAAAGTGCAGCTCTTTAGTCAAATGAAATCTACTTTTTTTATTACACTAGTACAGTAGATTTGTGATCCAGAAGCCATCCTGATATAGACAATGTGAGTACTGCCTTATGAGAAAACTTGTATTACCCTTCCTTAGTACTGCACTTGATAAATGTCTCCACTGATATTGATGAAACTCTCAGGGGAGAAAAGAAAATAAAGAAAAAGGAAAAAGTAGCTCTATACTAGGTGCAAGCATATTGAATTGCATCTGAAAGAGAAGAACGCTGCGGGAGATATGAGCACCAAGTGCCCCTTTATGAAAAGGTGGAGGTCTGTCCTCTGTAGCCATGTGTACCATCTGTATTACTCACCTTCTCTTACTGGAAATTGAAATTCTGCATCTGACTGGGTGTGCTTGAAATGACGGTATTTTAGTAGACCAACGTACTTTAAATATAAAATTGAACTGCTGTGCTGCCAAGTGTGGGGTAGATTCCATTCCTCCAGATAGACTAATTAGACAGCAGTAGTTTGAAACCAGCTTCTGTCTCGCAAGACTCCAATCAGCTCTTTTTTCCCCCTCCTGCTTTATGTTATTGTTAACCACCAAAAGCTTTAATCATCCCTTTCCATCCTTATCTGCCCTGCAAAAGAACAGTTATGAAAGTGGCTCTATGCTTCTAAACTGGTTTCTCATTCAAAGGGACCTAATAGTGGACAGATGGCTAAACCCTGGAAAATAAAAAAAGACAGGGAAAAATTCCCTCTGCCAAATACCTCTGCAGCTCATTGGGTGAAGGGAGCGGAGGGAATATTTTATTCCCATCTCTTAACATGAATGAATCTGCCATATTTTCATATTGTTTGGGTCAGATCCTCTGCCCAGTGTAAGATTTGGAGCATTATTGTCTTTATCTCTTTCATCTCTTGGATTGCTTAGCAAGGCATTTTGATGAAAATGTGCCTTAGGTGTTCTTCGAGTTCAAGCTGCAGCCATACGAATGAAAAATGACAGATGGGGCCATTTGAGTGAAATCCATCTGCTGTGACAAGATTCCTAAGGGCAATCTTTGCAGATTTGTTGGAAGCACCCAAGCAGTGCAGAATTCCAGTGGGTTAATGCTTGCACCATTTTCCTGTTAATTCACTTAAGATTTAGAAAACTTCTGAAGGTAAATACCCTCAGCTGAAACTTTTGCAAATCCATGAGGATGAGACATCCCCGCTATTTTGTTAATTGATCCACCCAAAACATTTCTTGAGATGACTTTTTTCCTGTTTTCCAAGAAACATATTTCAAAATGCACTGTATTAAAACTAAACCCCAAACTTCACATTTATAGAAATTAACCAAAAATATTTGTTGAAATTTTCGTGCATGAGCAACTTTGATATCATGTGGGATTATTATGCATGCACTTTGACTTAGATGTGATTTTGGTATATGCTTAAGAGAACAGGAAAGATTTTTTTTTAATTTTTTATTTTTTCCCTGCTCTGTCTATAATTGAGAGAGGGAGGGAGGGAGGAGAAAAGGACTCCAATCAAGATGAGCTTGATTATATTGTGAAAACTGACTATAGCTACACACAGGTTATAGGTGAGGACGCACTGCTGCAGTGTTATTAAAGTGTTCTAGATGCTTACATGGTATATTTTTCTCACTCAGGATTCAAGTATAATATTAATATTTTGGGCTCAGCAAGGAAATTTTCCCCTCAGTCTGATTAGCAAAGAATCTTGTGGGGATTTACTCCTGTAGCACTTGGGGTCTGGGATTCCTTTGATACTTCCTGACGAAGTCCCAACACGCAGTGATGTAGCGTGATGGTGATTTCAGAGCTGATCTATTTTCTTCATGTGCTGCAGTTCAGCTGCCCTTGGGGGTCTTCTACAGTCAGGTCTACCAGCTCTTAAAGGCAAGTGGGCAATATTGTTTATCATGAGCAACGTATGGGTGTGTGAAGAAAGTAGAAACTTTGTGGAGCTTTCTATTAAATGCGCTATTGTAATGCAAGCTGACCTCTGGCAGTGAGGGTCTAGACTTGATGACTCTGTTGGCTCCTTTCAGTCTCATACTATTTCCTGTTCACCAAAAATGTCCTAAAACCTGCAATCAACTAGATTGCCGGCTCATGAAGAGAGTGTCCCACAATAGCATTGAGTGTAGTGAACTGATTTGGGGCGGGAATCAATGCTGGTTCTCTGAAGGAAAAATGTTGCAGTTACACAGATCAAAAGTGCAGAGAACCTTTCTGTGCCAATAATTGGGCATTTTCTCACTTTCAGGGACCATAATGGTCTTGGCTTATGTCTTCATTCAGATTTTTCAGGCCACCTGATTTAGTGCAGATTTCCACATGGAAATTTTGAGGATGGATGCTAAGATGGTACTGCTATTCCCTGGTACATTAATGGCAAAACCTCAATACCTTTATGCTAGAGAAGACCTTAGCTCAAGAGAAACATGTAGTTGCTGCTTCTTCTTCTATACCCCTTTCCTGGTTTTGCTTGGAGTTCAAACAGAAAGAAACCTTCAAAACTTAATCATTTGAATATTGATGTGTCGTTATCTAGGTTCAAGAGTTTCTGTCATCATTTTGATCCCAGATGACTGATACCTACAAGTAGTACAACTCATTTCGTAATGTGATGATGAGCATGGTCTTTGAGTCAAATGAACCTTTTTGTTCTTGTTTTCCTAATTTTTTTATAGTTTATATATATGGGTGAAACTGGTCGAAAAAGGCCCACTGGGCTGTGAATTGGCAGAAGATAACAGCAAATCATGGTGGGAATGAAGATAAGAATTTTTGGGACTTGTGCGTGGTCCACAGCATTAGTTTACCTGCACCTGCCTTATTGAAGGAAAGCAACGCAATTCTTGCATAAGAAATCCTCCTCAAAGTATTTGGCAATGAAATTAACATAAAGTGAGGTGTAATTTTGCTTGCAGTTACTCATTACTCTGTGGTAAATCTTCATTTGGCTCTATAAGAAATGTTCTTCATTTTAGTGTATTCATTTAGGAAAATCAAGGAGTTACTTAATATGCAGTTTCCATATATTGAAACATTCTTTGCATTCCTCTTTGTTCCTCCAACACTTAGCGAAGTGTGTTTCAGCATAATCAGCCTCCCAGTGGATTCTAGCATGAAAACAAATCTCACTTTAATTTAACAAACTTAGGTTTACAAAGCAGTGCAAGGAAATTAAATTACCTGTTTGCAAACACAGCCTTCCTTCTCAAGAAACATTTTTAATATCACTTGCAATATTCATGTAACTCTTTCCATTGTCAGGTTTTAATTGTTGTGGTTGAGCTGTTAATCAAGAGTGCAGGCAGGTGGGCAATAACTCAGACTTTGTCAGCAATAGGTTTTACTGCTTTGGGTTTTTTAGCAGAGAGTGCATTTGTGGTGGCTATTCTAGATTGTGGACTCAAGGAAACATGGGGGTGATGTCAAACTGGAGCTCACTCATCCATAAGGTACATCTACTAGAGTGCAGTGGTTGCAGTGGTGGAGCTCTCAGGTTCATTTACACTTGTGGGTCTGGAAAACTGTATTGTCTATGTCTTTCACATGCCCAAATCATTCTATATGTTTGTTGAATTTGAATATTCAGTATTTTGAATGCTTTGTTTTGCAGTTCACAAAACCTCAGCTGCTTTTGTGTTATGCCAGTGCTAGGCATAACACCCTATAGCTTTTTAGCACCTTCCAGCACCTATAGAAACAAAGTTCTATTGAAATAATGCATCCTTACAGAGGAAGCCCATTTCTGTAGAATCAAATTATCCTTTTCTTAGAAGCAAGCACAAAAATTGTTGCATATGAGCAGGTTATAATTTTTTCAGAACAATGTGCTTTGTCAGAAACACTAATTTATTGATGCTGAAAACTTACAGGGGAGTATGCCAGCCTTGATGAGCCTTTTGTCAAGAACATTTCCTCAGGTCTCTGATGAAAGTGGTAATTTAAAAGAGAGATCCTCGTCAAACCTGTAGCCTAAAGATTAATATATTAGCCTTATATGTGGGATCTGGAGTCTCATCTGAATTGTTCATATCCCATCCAATTATTCTGAAGCTGCCTTCATGCTAAAACTCTTTCTGATGTCATCTGCTCTGTTGTCTTCCTCTTTTTTTTTTTTTTTAATAAATAAATCTTGAAATGTTTTGATTTTGTTGTGATACAAAATAGAAAATATTTTTTAGTGTTTTCCAAAGCCAGGAAACGATTTCTTTGCCATCTTTCTATGGCTCTTATTTCATACACTGTTCCTGCAATGCCTCATTTCCTTTGTCTTCCTGCAGCTGAGGAGAACATGGGCTTCTCTCCCCCTGGTCAGTATGCTCAGGGCTGCTCAGAAGGTCATTCTACCACAAAAGAGAAGGGATTTGTCTGACACTCCCATCTCTATACAAGAAGCAATAAAACAAGGAGGCAAACTAGTCTTCATGGTAAACATGGCAAGCACTGTAAGCAGTACCTCAAACATGAGGAAAGTAAATCTCTATCCCCTCAGATTAAGTGCTTTTCTGAATGATAGTTCCTTATGGATCTTTCATTGGGATGATGTACAGCATCTGTTATATTGAAGGACTACTTTTAGATACAGGTAATCCCAGAGCACTGAGTGTTTGCAGCTTTGGTATGTAGGCATTAAGTCATAGTACTACGAACACAAGAACGTAATTGTGTGGACTATAGAGGTGCCTGAGATGGCAAATTAGATCTCAACCAGTCATAGTTGATATTTTACAGAAAGTTATTCACTAGCGTGAAGGAGTGGGGACTTGAGAGGGAGGTGTTTCCCTCAAGACTGATCAACTAAAGGAGTTTTCATTAAAGGCAGTTCTTGTACAAAGGTGCATGCACAAGGAATATCTCTTTGAGGAGCGAAGGTGGTTGTGGGACTCTGCTATTGCATGTCTGTTTGTCTCTACCTCTGGCTCCTTTGAGTGAGAACACTGCTGATATTAAGCTGGTTATGAAATTGTAACTGATCACATTTAGTATTACCTCAAACTAATGCATGGGGTGTATGTTAACTTTACTTATTACTATGATCTCTTTTGGTTCTCTGTCCTGAAGCTTATAGATCTGCTTTATAGGTATGAAGTAAATGTTTACATTCTTTTTGAAGAAGGAAATCATGCTGATGGATACACAGCAGCTCTCACTAGGGTGCTGAAATAGGAATGAAAGAATAAGAAGATTTCTCTGCTTTTTTTTGGGCAGTAGCCACAGTCCAGGCTGGTGTGTGAGGGTTACCTGAGTGCTAAAGACCCTGTGGCATAAAGACTCTGCAGTGTGAGTTTAAAAAGCTTGCAGATGCAGGCTGTAGCGATTCTTTTATTCTCAGACTGAATATAAATGGGGGTGCAGGATGGCGGGAAAGGGCACAACATACACTCTCAAGAAATGATTCTGTAATATGTTTTTATCCGTAGTAAAACTTAAGAAAGTTCCTGTTGTGGACAGGTACTTCCTGCTTCTGCATTTCATTACCCCAATGTCCTCATTGTACTGCGGGGTTATCGTAACAGTGCTGGACTGATTTTGTATTATTTTCTGCCCAGCTTTATTTAAGCTTATATCCATTTTTCTTGAACTATCTGGCTTGAGTTTTACAAATTCCACACATACAGTTGTGTTCTCCATGTGATTCCAAAATACTGTGGGTAAAAAATAACACTTCTTCTCCCAGACTTCCTTTTTTCTAGAATTATTTTCATCCTGAGGTAATTTAAATGGTCATATTACAGTGTGACCTCATAGCATGACACAATGATGGTTCCCTGTAGGGGTGAGCAAGCAGTGAGTGCTATATGTATTTGATTCTGTCACTGAAGAAAATATATGTGAATGTAGGGTAGATTTAGGCAAAGTTAACACCACCTTGCTTGAGGAAAAATAATAATAAAGTGTGACTGTGACTAACCGAATTTTTGAATGGCTAATTGAATTCATTTCTAAAAGTGATTGCTATAAGAATGGTAGCTTGTTAGTGGGGAGAAAATAACCTCCTTTTTAATGTTAAATCTTTTCTGTAAACCTACTCAGCTAATCCCATTACCATCCTAGTACATGAAAGTAGATTTTAATGTGGTTATGGTCATCTTTTATATTGGTACATCACTAAAATCACGTCTAGTATGACAGGATCAGAACAGCTAGTCTAATGCATTGGAGAGAACCAAAGTAACCAGTGCATAGACCGTATAGCAAGTACTCATTTCTGGCAATCGAGTTTTTCAGGTTTTTATGTGCTGTTTGCCCAGCTGCAGGTGTGTGGTGTGATTCACTATAAATTAGCAGATAAAGAAGAATTATTAAATTATTTTGATTTTTACCGGATACTGCCTACAACTTGAAATACATACTCACTGCTTTTGTTTTTTGTATGCCCACCTCTTCTCCATTTGAAAAGTTATCCCAGTGTACTCCATGCGGCCTTTTGGATAAAAACAAAGCAAAAAATCTAGTAAGAAGGTTAACCAGTATATGAAGGATTACAAGTGACACTTCTGTATCTGCTCTTGATGCAAGAAGAGCTGCTCTGACAGGCTTATCCTATGCAATTGGCAGTTTGGCACTTTACATGGCAGATAATCTATGCAGATACTGGTCCAGCAAATTCATCTCTCTTAATATGTTGAAAATCTACAGATGTATGTCCATAAGTCAATTAACTCATATTAAAGACTTAAGACTGGAACATTCAGTGCTGAGTGTGTTCTACACTCTTTGGCCAATACTGTAGCATCCATTTTATTAACTAACTAATGCGTGTTGTATAAAACCTAGATAAGATTCCATATTCTCCTTATTGCCCCTAAATATTACAGTTTTGTCAGTTCAATTAGGAAAGTGTAGCAGAGATGGGAATTGTCCTGTTGTCTCACTATTACGCAACTTAACATGGAGATAATTTTCAAAGTATTAGTTTTAAGCTAAAAAAAAATTGAAATGTCACTGTTAATAATTTAAAATTGAGTGAGATTATTACATTAACTTCAGTAGAAAGTAAACGCTGTGGTCATCTTGTCCTTCAGCTGGATTGTTTCCTCTCTTAAAAAAGGGATGTCAGATCTTTTTATCAGTTCAACATTTCATTCTACTTCAATTACACTTCCTAAAGAAAGATAGCTTAGAGGCTGCTGAAAGCTAACACTGACAGACCATTATTCTTGCCTCTTAACTTCAATTAAAAAGTTCCTACAAAGGCAAGTTATTGGGTTTTTTGTCATTCATGCATTTAAAAAATGTTATTATAATAAGGTTAATAGAGATAATAGTATTTGTATACTTGTGTGTTGCATAATCTTCAAGTTAGTTTTAAAAATAGAGACTCTTACTGTGAATGCATTCACATGACCATCACCTTGCTTATGAAAAACAGTTTACTTTAATTCCTCCACCCCAAAGCCACATCTAGGGAAAGAAAGGACTGGTACTCCCAGCCAGAAATGATTAGACGTAAGTCTTCCGTACATGGTGCTATCTAGAAACGTCTTCTGTTTCCATGGGGGAATGTGGCTGGACTTCCTCAGGAGCAAATGGAGGACTTGGAGTGTCTGTCTAGTTTCTCTGTGTTCCTTTGCTGCAGAGGGGATGAAAATAACACCATCTTTAGTAGTAAGTGGCCTGAGAAACCCAAAGGCAAGTCTTTGTCCATGGCAAAAAATAAGTGGGCAGGTTCTTTATCTAGTGACAAAGCAATGGTTAAAAAATCATCCATGATCCTGTCTAGTTTTGTCTGTTACACATCTATAATATCTACAGTATCTATACTGTATATATATAAGGGATTTTATCCCTCCCCTCATTTTCATCTCCAAGTTCTTTTATGCTGTGCTATTTACTATTCTAACTTTCACTTCTGTGACATATATTTGCATTTTCTGTCACTTTTTGAGTTTGCAGTTGCTATACATTATTAAGGTAAATGATATCATAACTGACAACTTAGATATTTTCCTCACTAGTGACATAGCTCTACCTGTTTTCATGTTGGCAAAAAAAGAGTACAAGTGGACAAGTCTATTCTCTATACTTTATAATCATACACATCTCAAAAAAGAAAATCCATTTCACTGTGCAAATAGTAATAGAATTAGTTTCTCCTGTGGCTTAACTTATCAAAAGAAGTCAGTAAAAAAAAAAAAAGTATTTATAAACACCATATATTTTCATATCTATAGAATTAGGGCTTACAGGTCTTATGAACCTGAGTGGCATTGTACTCCTAATTTCTAAAACCCTAATTTGTTAACACCTGCACGAAAATCAAGGAAATGATACTACTTAAAGGAACAGAATTATGGCTACAAATAAAAGTTGTGACAAATATACTGTCTGAATAAAATAATTTTTTATTTTAAAATACAAAAGTGAGGGCACCCCTAGAAATGTTGCTCAGAATTCTGGTTTCATAATTATAAAAGGTGGAAAGAGTAATATTTAAGTTATAGAGATTTGAGGAGATCTGTAAGGTACTGAGGAGAATAGCAAAAACTACAAAGAGCCACAAAGCTATTTGTACTGTCTTCAAACAAAAGCACAAAGACAACATGCTTGTATTCAAATAGGGTGGCTATATAGAGAAAGAATTTTAAAAAACTGGTTTTATATTTACAGTTTGCTCATTTTAAACTGTTAGAATAGCAGTTTAAAAAAAAAGTTACTACATACTTAATTTTCTTCTGTTCTTTGTGTAAACAAACACATGGTGTGACTGCTACTAGGGCTGAGCTGGGATAGACACAGGTTGAGCACTTCCAGTAAAATCTGAAAGCCAGTATCATATTTTACACTTTTAGATGTTTTCTTTTGTATTTATCCTGAACATGAGGGGAACACCTACACAGAGCTAATTTTATTGCCCCTTTTAAATAAAGATTTCATGGTCCTAGTCTTACCAGAAGTTTTGGAAGTATTTAAACTCATAAGGAAGAAGACCTCTGAAGCCAGTCTATTCTGAAGCTGGAATACAGAGCATAAAATCAAAATTTGCAAGTTGAGTGTATTAAAAGGAGCCTGTTGCCTGCATCACTAAGGGGGAACAGTCTAATGTCGTCTTGTCACAAAGGAATAGGCCGAAAGCTTCGGATACCGGAAGAATATCGCAGCATTGAAGACAATCAAATGGCAGGCTTCAGGTTCACTTTGTTTCTGGTGTATTTTGCTGTAGTGGGTTCACCTTGGCTGGCTGCTAGACACCCACCCACCTGCTCTCTCACTCCCTGTCCTCAACAGGACAGGGGGAGAAAATAAGGAAAAAACTTGTGGGTTGAGATAAAGACAAGGAGATCACTTACCAATTAGTTTCACAGGTAAAAGCAGACTTGACTTGGGAAAAATAAATTCAATTTATTTACAATTAAAATAGATTTGGATAGTGAGAAACAAAGACAAATTAAAACTGCACCTTCCCTCCGTCCCTCCCCCCCACCCCTTTTTTTTCCCCAGGCTTAACTCACTCCATCATCCCTGAGTCCTCTGCTCTGTCCCGTACCCTTGGCGCCATAAGGGGTGCTGGGGTTTGGAGGGAAATAGGAGCCATGGTCAGTCTCTAACAATTCCTCTCTTCTGCTCTTTCCTCTTCGCGCTTTTCCCTTGCTCCAGGGTGGGCTCCTCCCCAGGCTGAAGTCCTTCAGGAAAAACCTGCTCCAGCGTGGATCCTCTCCACAGGCTGCAGTTCCTTCAGGGAGTATCCACCTGCTCAGGTCTGTGGGGTGCTCCACAGGCCATGGTGTGGTTCTCCTCACGGGCTGCAGGGAAATACCTGCTCCAGCCTGGTCTCCCCAGGGGCTGGCAGCACCTCCTCCTGCCCACAGGGCTGGTTCTCACACTGCCCCTCACTGCCAGGTGCCCCTCAGCCGGTTCTTAAATAGGCTTTCACAGGGCACCAGCTCCTCTGATGGGCTCGGCTGTGCCCCACAGTGGGGCTGCTGCAGAACCAGCTGGAACCGGCTGTGTCCGGCACGGGGCAGCCCCGGCCTCTCCTCACAGAGGCAGCCCCTGCAGCCCTCCTGCCAACACCTTGCTGCCTACACCCGGTATGGTTACCTATTATTTTTTCAGTTATTGTTAATAAAAAAGCAATATTCAGCTTCTTCAGGGATTAGAATGGATGCACCTGCAAATTATGTTTGGGACAACAGAAGTCTGAATTGTGAGAGAGAGAGGGAGAGAGTAAAGGAGAGAGAGACTTTCCTCTGGGGACTGTTCAATACTCTGTTGAAAGAGATGAGCAGTGTTACTTACCAGTAAGTAACTGCATCATGGCATCTCGGTTTTGTGCCTAAGGTTCCGTGGCTCCACAGTTTCGAGCAGCGTCCCTTCTGCGTCTTCCTAGGAAAACTTCTGCCACAATCCAGTTTATGAAGGAAACGATATAGTAGTGAATTGTGATGGATTAATTTTAATATAATTTTTTCTTATTACACAATAAAATGCACTTTGGGAGGTATTTCTTTAGAGGTTAAACATCAGCTTGAGGCTTGAAAGTGGGGTGCATGGGGCTAGCAAAGAGGTTGGGAAGAACTGTGCCAGTTTTTTGAAGTTTGCTTTCTAAGTGGAATTTCCAGAGTTTAAGCTATAATCACTTTTCATCCAAAATATTTGTATCATGCAACTTAAATGTAAACCATCAATTTTTCATATTGCTTTGGAATTTGGGGAGATGTAGTTAAGGGCTTTGAGAATACCTGTAAGTGCTTAAAGATCTTTAAAACCAAAACCAAACCCAGGCAGTTGGTTACCTCTGTGAATTGTGACAGCCACCCTGGAGTGCCCTTGGATGAGGGCTGTGAGGCATCTGAGGTTTGCTTTTCTTGCAGATTTTTTTTTTTTCTTGTCCAGATTTTGCCCATTTGAAAACACAGAAGCAGCTGAAGTCTGAGGCCACAGTAAGAATTATACTTCTGTTTCAGGGCTACGGTTGGGCTGCCAAATTTTATTCTGTTGTCAAATCTACATTAGGTAGAAGCATTAGGTCTAGTCAGTTGTGTGCTTCTTTCTGCTAAGCTTAGAGTGTATCTCCTTCTTCTCCAGGTTCTGAGTCCATACTAGTACTGTCAGCTGCCAGAACTGGGACTGTGAAAGTCTGGAGGTAGCTTAGAGACTTCTGCCTTTCACTTGTGATTGCTGCTTCCCTGCTGAGGCATAAGTGATCCCATGAGTACTCGTGATTTCATTGCAAAGTCAAACTGATGGTAAAGCTTTGACTTTGCACTGAAATGGATTTGGAGCATTCATAAATGAAGTTACAGATCAAGTAATTTTGTTTGAATGTTGTGAATTGTGTAATGTAGTCTGAAAATGTATACTCTTAATTATCATCATTGTCCTGGTTTCGGCTGGGATAGAGTTAATTGTCTTCCTAGTAGCTGGTACAGCGCTGTGTTTTCAGTGTGGTATGA
>JAVKLA010000084.1:20180700-20200048 GCA_034782735.1 Sagittarius serpentarius
AGCCATTTCCCCTAGTCCTGTCGCTACAGGCCTTGCTAAAAAGCTTTTCCCCATCTTTCTTGTAGGCCCCCTTTAGGTATTGGAAGGCTGCAATAAGGTCTCCCTGGAGCCTTCTCTTCTCCAGGCTGAACAACTTTCTGCTATGAATGACACTGTGCATCCTTTTGATGTTCTTTGGATCTGAACACTGTCTTAGCCATGTGCCATCAGCCATAATCTCTTGTGTAAAAATGATTTTTATTTTGACCTTGTTTGGTTCAGAAAAAAACCCAATTACTCATTTTGGTTAGTGCTAATGCTTAGGCTGTTACAGGGGATAGTTTCAAACCACTGCACTTCATAAATGTGCATGCTGATTAGAGCTTTTATTTTTTATAATGATCTAGTAATGTAGTGGTAATGCAAGTAATAGCCCATACCTAATGATTTCATGTCCAAGGACTAAAAGAATTACTGTAATATATTTAGTGCCAAGTTCTGAGAAAGAATTGTGAATTCATTTCCTTGTGCATTCTTACTAGACATGTGTATATTGTTTGTCTAACTGCCAAAGGAAAGGCCTGTAAAAAGAAAAAAATAAAATGAGGATACCTGATTTCTGATTCTGCTCTCTTTTGAAGAGGAAGCAGCTGAACCAATGTTCCTGCTCAGTCTGCAGGATGTATGTGGAACAAGATGACGATCTGTTTTGAAGGCATACAGCAGAAACTGGGTACCTGGAGTGATGGTTCATGTGGGCTGCTTCTCATTAATATTTCTGTTGCAAACAGTGCAAGTTGACAATAGGATAAAACCAGAAGTAATATCAGAAGCTAGAAGAACACAAACTAAATTTTCAAATTAATTTAGATGTAGTCTTGGGGTTTTACTGGGATTAATTCACCAAAGGTTTTTCAGTCCTGTCTCCTAACTGTGTGAAAACATGACTGGGGCTGGTATATTGACCTAAAACTAGAGTAATCTCATTGAAGTCTGTGATACTATTTCACATTGCTCTGGTATAGTTGAGATGTGGAATCAGAGACACTGTTGCACAGAAGCATTCTGAATCTGCAGAATTCTCCAGGTATTTGATACATCCTCCAAATGCAACTAGCTTCCTAACAGACACCACTGCAAGGGGAGGGTGGGGGCATGGGAAGATTTCATGGTTTTGTTTGTTGCTTTCCTTATCTTTGTTTGGGGAGTGATGGTGGTACGAGATAGTTACAGAAACACTGTAGCCAGTGAGATTTTTGGCAGTAGTGGTGACTTACATTGGTTTCAAGTGTCCATCAAATTATGACTTGCACAGGGTTACTCTTCCTGCTTCTGGTAAAAAAGGTTTGGTAACAAATACTTTTTTTTGTGTGTTGTTAAATCCAATGGTTATAACTGATTTGATGTGACATTCGTTTTCTTCCTTTAAACCCATTTTTTTGACAATGTCCTTCAGTTAATGGCAGCAAAAACTAAAAGCTGCTAGTACAGAAAAAATGACCTGCCTTTTCCCTTAATCCTGGGTTAGTTCTCAGATTTTGCAGGTGACAGGTGGATCTCTCCACCAAAAAGGCACTGCCTTTGAACCATGCTGCTTGCACGATTACATGCCAGCGTTACCTCATAATGTTACAAAAGAGGATAACTTTCCTCTTGCAGTGCTTTAACTGCAAGTGTACTGGGCATGACCTTAGCACTTGCACTTTACCTGCTCAACTTGCTTCTTAAGGATTGAGGATCATGATGACTGAAAGAATGGAGACTGCTGAAAGTGCTTCTGCTTGCAAACTACCCCATTAAAATATCTGAACAGGCTCTTTTTCTGTGACTAGTGCTTGACAAACAAACAAAACCAACCAAACCAACTTTGTTCCATGGAGAAGAAGGAAAAAAACCTCAACCACCACCAAGCCTCTCCCCAATCCTAGATTGCACAATGTTGTTAGACTCTGAATAGTAGTGACAGGTTGTGATCAAAGGGAGGAAAGTGGAAAGCAGCTGAGATGCTACTTTGCAGGGAGATTTTGTTTAACTTGATGCACCAAACTGAAAGTTTGAAGTAATTCAGGAGTTGTTTCACAACTGGACACCAGGTCCCTGCCTTGGGGGAGCAGAGTTATCTGTCAAAAAACATGGGCCGAAAGGCAGGGCACAAGAACTTTCAGCCATTCAGTTGTAATCTAGCACTACAAGTATGGCAAACCTTTGAGCTTATAGTGTCTACAGATGTGTTGTCACCTTTAAATCAGTTGCTTAAACTCTTGGGATTTTACTCATTCTTACTGCAGTGAGAATGTGATCTGCACAGTCATCTTAACATTTTCTTTTTGTTCAGTTTTAGTTTTAGCAGAGTGGTGAAAGGAAGAATTATTGCTGATCTGAGGTAACAGAGAGCAGATGAGTTATTTTGTTAACGTGACTCTTATTTATGGTAGTGTTTAACTAACAATGGCCGTACCTAGGAAATTCAGTGACTTTTTTTCAGCGTTCTTCCTGCCAACAATATAAGCACAAGGCCCATGTGTTTTTACCACTTTGTTATGCAAATGTGCTGTGTAGTATCAGTGGTAAGATGGATGAAAATATGTGCAGTGTTTGTTAGGGCAGCTTGCTTGTCATGATTTCCCTCTGTCATCTGCATCTTGTTAAAATGTACGAACACATTTGATACATTTGAATAATCTTGTCTGATGTGTATCTATGAGAGGCAGGGCTCCCAAAACCTTGCTCTTGCAGAGCTCCTTTAAGATCTCACATATGTGAGCCCTGCTGTTTGCCCTCCGCGATCTTAAAGCACTGTCTTCCAAGCTTGGATCAAACCCAGAAGGGACTAGGAATGGTGAGCTACTGCTGCTGTTGGTAGATTCAAGTTGGCATCCTTGACGTAAAGGCACTCAAAATTTTCCTTTGAAAAAGAAGATACTTTTGAAAGGTTGCCAAGCCCTGCTCTAGATTACATGTCCCTTTTGACAGCAGGTTTTTTTCCCCTTTGTGTTTGGGGACTACTGATATATGAGACTAGGCAAATATAAATGGGATTTTTTGCCCCTTCTTGCTGAACCATAGCTGTACTTTGACCTTTGCCAGGCAGGTGGCTTCAGTTGGTTTAAACACAAAGTGAATTGAGCTTGTAGATTCTATTACTGATACAAATTCTGTAAAATACCACTTTTTCTAAAGCCAGGTTATTCTTTTTTCTCATTTAGCCTAATTTCATAGAAGAAAAATATAGATGACATTTTTCACTCTGTTTTAGGAAATGTGGACTACCTTAAATTGTGTTCCTTTTTTTTTTTGCTTTTCTGTTTGTTTTTTTTTTTCATCTGTGCTATAACAGTAAAGGTTGATGAGCAGTGTTGAAAATGTGCTGATATAAATGCAGCCAATTGCCTAATCCCTGCATCAGCCTTGTTAAATGCATGTTTACATGATGATGTGGTATCACTTCTGCATTTATGTAGCTGCAGGCAGTTTCGTGGGTTCCCAAGCTTGATACAAACATTCAATTAACTCTGCTGTTTCTTGTTATACTTTTATATGTAACAATTTTAGTGTTTTGAAGTGTCACTGTCAAGTTACTGCGCGTGGATCTTGAATGAATGAAGTTTTACAGTCCTCAAAACCCTGGAGTTCAATGTGGTTTGTTTTTTTTTTATCCACCAGAGACTCTGGTTTCTAGTTCAGATAAAAGTTGTAAATGTTGTATAATTCAGCTAAGGACATGACATATTCAGACCTTTCTGCCTTTACACATGGGATAGTACATGTAGCGTGATGTCTTTAGGACTTTTATTTATTTGCAAAATGCAAATAAATAAATAAAATTGGTAACTGATTTGCTTCATTCTTTCTCGTCCTTTCAAGCAACAGCCTCGCCAAATCAGGCAACAACTGTCTGTATTGACCCCTGAAAAATACATATTTGATGCCTTACCACTTATGATATGGTGTCGTTTCTGCATTTATGTAGCTGCAGGCGGTTCGTTCTGCATTCCAGCTTATTTGTTCCATAGAGGTCTTGACTCCTGTCAGGAAATCCTGAGTGATCTGATGGGTGCCCACCATTTTAGTTTTGCTATAGCCTGCCTGTTCTGCATAAACTAATAGAGAAGGTTCTTACAAGGCTGGTGAGTTAATATATTGTTTTAATTGTTTCCCTTTTATTGTTATCCAGCATATATGCTCATTCATTGATATGGTTCAGCTGTGGTTATCACAAAGCTTCCATTTTATCCTCTATTGATTTGTACTGAAGTATATTTTCTGGTAGGGCTTTGTATGTTTACTTGCATTTGAACTGTACTCATTCCATGTATTTTATATTTAACATGTCGTATTACTTATGTTATAACCTCCTATTTTGGAGCCAGAACCTGTTCTTGAGGGTGTTAAAAGCAAGAAGATTGGACCACTTTTCTATCAGCAACTCAAATTTTGTGAGGGCAGAGTGTCCTTTGAATATATTACTGAACATGCAATCAATGCATGAAAGATTCTGATTATCAGCAATTATTTCTGAGGAAAGGAGCCTCAGAAGAAGAGTATCCAGAGAGCTCTTACTTGAAATTGATACATAGAAACTGTCTGGAGTTGTTGCTTTAGGAAGCCCAGGAAAAAAATCCTCCTTTATGTTGCCCACCTTTTCAAGTAATCATTGGCTATCACCAGGGCGACTTCTTGAAATACCAAAAATAATTATTTCTGTGTTGTGAAATCTGTAAGATCTGAAATACTGGGAAAAATTGAAGTCAAAGCTTATTTCTTGAAAATATGTCCAGGAGCTTTAACCTTTTCTTCAGATTTCACAGGAATGATTTATATAGTTGTATATTTTTATGCCCAAATCTAGTTTTTCAAACAGGTTGTAAGAAATATCAGAACCATGATTTTAGTGAACTGTTCCTTTCACAGCAGCCACCAAAGCTGGTGGCTTTATTTTTATTTTTTTCCAAATTGAAACTTGGTTGAAGTCTCCTTTCAAAATTCTGTTGCTTGCTCAAATGCAGATATTTTGTGCATAATGAGGGGTAAAACTGACAGGACGTGTCTGTCACTGGAGTAATGAATATCAAACGATCAGTTTGAAGTGAATGAACTGTAAAATATATAATTATCTTTCATTGTTCCTTACCTTTTGCAATAAAAAGCATGAAATGAAATTTGCAATAAAATGTGTCCCATTGCAACACTGTAGGACAAAAGCTGATATGTCATGGGTCAAAATCAATCTTCCTTATTAGCAATTCATAGAAGTAGTTGATAATTAAAGACAAAGTGATGAAGCTGGGAAAAATAGTATTTGGTACTTAGATATGAGACTTAACCAATTAATTAAAAAAAATCCAAAATGTGTAGAAGATGCAATTTAATTTTTCTTCCATCATTCTGTCTTCCGTTTGACAAACAAGTTTTCTACACTGGCCAAAGCTCTGGAAACTCTCTTTACAGCATGTAACAGTAATTAAGAAAAGATCTTTGCAATTATCAAGGAGTACTAATAAGTAATGAATTGAAGCTTAGCTATTTTTAAGATTAGGCAGACAAATGAATTCTGAATGAATTTATAGTCATAAAGAAAATACCTTATGCAAGTGCTCATGTCAAGCTGTTCTGAGCAATTCATTGTTCTAGTATTATATAATACCTTTTTTGGAGGAAAAAAGTATTGATTGCATTCAGTTTTTCAGAGTTTCTCAAAATTAGATGTTTTCTTGGAGATGTGTATTTTGGTTTTGGTGGAGAAATACAGCTGAGTGGTCAGCTTCTAAACAATATGCATACAAAGGGATTGTGGTGCTTGAGGGCTGGATGTCCTGTCTGTCTAACCATTGACTATTTTACTCTTGTTTGTCTGCTTGGTAGTCCTCGTAGCCTGTAACACAATATGATATTTTACATTCAAGATTCAAAACAGCAGTTTTCCATCACTTTATTTCCTTTATTTGCTTTAGTCCTGTCAGCAGACATAGTGGCTGGCCCATACCTCATGGGCCACATGTGACTTTCATGGAGTTCATGAGACTCCTGTTCCCAGAGTGCATCTATCGTCTGACAAGCAGCAAGGCTGTGCTGGAAAAGGAGGAGGTGACTAATCTTAATGCCTGTTGTTGGGAAGTGCAAGTAGGAATCGCTGTAGCAGATGTCACTTGGTTGCCATGTGAGTGAAACATTCCATCCCACAGCAGAGAAAAGGAACCTGCTGGCATTGTCATCTCCCATCTGTGACCCAGTTGCAAACCTTCTGTGGTTTCTAATGGTGATGAGGTTTTATCATGTAGTTTTATACAGTCAGGAAGTTTGGTCAGTTTTGCCATATTTTTTTCTTTACTGTGAGGTCCCTTGTACAGTGTGCCACAAGTCTAAAAGCATTTTGGCATTGTCTGAGTAGAGCAGAAACATAGACAGGAACTAATCATTTTTGAAGGAGGAGAAACCAAGAAAGAAACCTTTGAGTAATATTTATGTTTGTATCTGAAAGGCTACGCAGAGCCCAGAATGCTGGCTCCAGTTATGTTTAATAACAGAGGAAAGAAAAAAGGTAACCCATACATTCCAGTGATCTCTGGGTTTCTTTCCTGTATTTGGATATCTCCTTCCTCACTTGTTTATATGGTCAGGCTAAAGTGAGAGGGACAATTGTACAGGGAGGTTACTTGGAGTACTGCCGGAAAGCTGTCTTAAATCATTGTGGAAGTTGATAGATTGCTGTCATTCCTAAAGAGGCTGAGATCTAAAAAGCCTCTTGGCACTGTGGTTGGAGCCGTATGAGGACAGGAGTGTGTTATTTATTGTGCAATGTCATGGTCCAGCTCTGACTGGAACAGGTCTCAGTGTTTGGTAATTCTGACTCCTAATACAGGCAAATTCTGCTATGCTTTCACTCTGAGCACCAAGTGTACTAAAAATTTATTATTTAAATAACTAAATGTGAAAATGAGGAGGGAGTATTTGATAATGTATGCATTGTGTTTTAAAACTAGGCTGTTGGCAACATAATTTCTGTGTAAATAGACTGATATGTTTCACATCATGTAGACATTAGGAGGCACTCTGAAATGTTGAGGGGGAAGAAGAGAAAGAAAAATAAGGGGCCATTTTCAGGTTGAAATGCAGAAGGGAGAGGTGAGAGCGTTTTGAGGAAGGAATAAACCATTCAAGTAGGATGAGTGATAACTTTAGGTTTAAATCTGTAGAAAATGTACTGAAAGAAGATTGCCTTGGAAAAAAATAAAGGCTGCATTGATAATAAGGAGGAGCATAAAAGACAGTTAAATTAAACATTGTGTTATAAAGTCAGAGCTGCATATAATCAGAAACAGTCTCAAAGCTTAAAAAATATTTATTTCAGGGAGTTCCTAGGTCTAAACCAAGCTGTTAAAAGAAAATAAATGAACTAGAAAAAATTACAGCATAGATAGAATATGGCTGAAAAATGCAGTATTGTCAGGAAAAGCAGGATGTCTTTATGCTTGACATATAGCCCATGTACTTATGTGCGTTATTCTGTCTTGGATAGCTGAAACACATAGGTCTTGACTATTAGAATTTCTGGAACACCCACATTCCTATTGATTTTTTTGGGAGACATTATTATTTTTTGGGGACTGTGTAGAAGCTTCAGTCAAGGAACACAAACTTATAAAAGGCATTGTATAAAAGTGAAAAGAAGTTGGACCCTGTCCGAAAAACCTGTTCTTTAGGAGAAAATAGACAATCTACAACAAAAGACCATCATGGATACAACCCCGCTGTAGTGATACCAAACCAGAGGACACTCCCTTGTTATCTTTATCTTCCCTGTGCATTATTTACTACATTCCTACTTTCTGCTGTGATTAAGACAGACAACACCATCAATTACCATCTGCATTGTGTATTCATGGTAGTAAAAGCTATGTAATCATTATTTTATTAATGTATGAGGTCACGTAATAAATGCCAATATTTTAAGGCATATTCTGGAGAGAGGTTTGGGGTGAGGATGGACAGTCAGTTACTATATTTATTTTGAAGTACATGTCAATTTAAGAGACATCTGAACACAAAATGTGGAAATACTTGCAAATGGACTTTATTGTCTGTTTCTCTGTAGTGCACTTCTGCGTAACACTAACGATAGTTATTTTTACACTTGATTGTTTAATCTGTGGATTTTGGTACATGAATATTAGACAGATATCCTAACATAAAACTCTGTGATTTGTATATAGCAGATGTGTACCATCTTACATGTGTACATCTTGCAGTGTGGCAATGATTCTGATGTGTAGTCCATTTGTGGATTAACCATAATCTTAAAATGGTACAAGACATCCAGAGGATATGTACTGTAAAGTTTTCTTATGCTCCCAGCCTCTATGTTTCTGTGCTTGGTCACATCTTTCCCTTAACCTTTCAGCTTCATAAGCCTTTGCTCACATAAATGTACCTAGAATTTATCAGGATTTCTCAGTTTCTTAAATTCTCCCTATTTTTCCCTCTTCTCTTAAAGTATCTGAGTTTCTTGGTTTTCATCAGGGAATAGAGCATATCTTTTCAATAATGCAATCCCTATTTCAAAACCAACATGGCTAATTTGGAAAGTGGTGGCCATAATAAAGAAAAAGATTGCTAGCCTCTTTCAAGATAGCCTGGGGCCTCATCTCTCTGGATTAAGTAAAGGACAGGTAATTTGAAGCAATACCTGTAGTTTATGTAATCAGGTTATCTCTACTAGAATATTCTTCAGCCTCTGCTGTATGGAAATCTGTAACTTTGAACAAATAATGGAAAGATGAACATCAATACTTTCTTCTATTAAAAAAAAAACCCCTACTTACTCCTTAAAATCCGTGGCATTAGGATCTAGCTCATTTCCCAAGATTTCCAAATGCGTAGGCTTATGTGTAGGAACATGGGGTTTCAGTGAGATTAGTTTTATGGTAACACTCAAGTCTGTGCTATCAAAATAGTGTGGCACAAAGTTTTATAAAGGTTACAATTTCTTAAGATTTTTTTTTCATTTATTTTAACCTCATACTCTAATAGTGGTTTTAACTTTGATTTTTTCAAAGTACTGTTCTCAGCTGCAGAGTATTGCTGAAGTTCTTGAGACACAATTGCATAAAAATTAAGTTACTTTAATTTCCCTTTCTAAAACTTCAACTTAAGTTAGAACTGACAGTTTTACATTCAGATTGCTAACCTGAATGATACCGTGCTGAAAAACTAGTACCTTTGAAAATCTGCTCAGCAAATGTTAAAATGTCTAGTGTTCTGTAATAGTTACAATGTTCATTTTAGAGATGTCATAATTGAGACCATTCATGGGAAGAAATGCCAGCCGCTGGAATTCCCTGGTTTTAATATTTCAGGCAATGAGTGGCATTATACGTGCAAATTTGTTCTTTATTTAAACAGGGCACCCTGCAGATCTGTAACTCCTCAATGAGGTCTATCTTTGGTGTTGTTAGTGGATTACTCTTGCTTTTCTGCGTAATCACTGAATTATTTTTTTTTCGTTTCCTATGGTAACACACTGTCTAGATAAAAATGTTTACTAGTGAGCTGTATGTTCCTCAGCATTGCTTTAAATATTTGGATTATTTACAAGATACTGATATCCAGTCCATGAAACAACCGTGCTGGAATTCCTGTTCAGGTAGTATCATCTGACAAAACTCTTCAGAGGATACTCCTTTATCGTTTATTTAAGGAATAAGGACTAGAGTCAGGTTGATTTGAAATGCGTGCTGTAAATGCTCATAATGGAAAAATAAAGCCATGTTCTGACAGCTTTCAGTCCAAACAAGAAAAGATAAAACATGTAGGAATGGGGCAGCTTTATATAGTGAACGTGGAGTTATTAAATATTGAAGTTAAATGAAATGATAGAGGGGTTAAATATTGTGAATCTCAAGCTTTTACATATTTTTAAATGAGAATGAGGCTGCTCATAAGAAATTTCTGTTGAATTAAAGGTCAGCATTGGTAAGCAAGATAAATGAAAAGTTTTTTGCGTACAACTAAATACATAGGAAAACACAACCTTGTTTGTTTATGACCTTTTTCTGTCCTTGTGACATGAATGAAAACATTTTTATGCTATTACTTTCCCCAAGATTTTTAACTGCATAGACTTAAATGTATGAGAACTTAATCAGATGTGTACTATTGAAGTTACATGGCTAGCTGTGCAACAGACTCATCATCTAATTCCAGTTTTGTTCCTTTATATACAGTACACGGGCAGCTTCCTGGTCAGAACATTGAGGCATATAGACAGTGGTAGTTCAGAATTCAGTTTTGCATTTGCTGTAGTTTATTTGTCATGACAAATATCATAGATAAATTTATAAGGACTGGACATCTTAATCAAGGAGATGAAATCTCTTTTGTATTAATGAAAATAACTTGTAAGCTTAGAGACAGTTTAAGGCGCAGGGAGCACAGCTATGTGGTCCGTTACCTAAAAGATGACAGTGAGGCACAGTGTAAAGGTTTATTCTTATATGCGTATGTAAATTCAAAATGTGCTTTTCAGAAATAAGGGTCAAAAGTAAAAATGCTACTAAAAGTTTTACATATCAATATTGTGAGTAGAGTTGTATGAAATTTGTAGCTAGACTGTTTTTCCTGAACGACAGAGGTTTGGGCTGACCAAAGCATTTCGTATGTTTCTGTTAAATGTTTAATATTGATTTGGTCAGTGTTAAAAATAGTATCTTTCCTCCACTCCAAAACCCTCAATTTTTACTAGAGAATCAAGATATTTATAGCTACATAAACTTCTAAGCATGTCAGAATAAATACAGACTATAGCCAATAGATTAATGCCTAATACTATCAAGTCTTTTAGACAAGGCACTTGAAGCTTTTGATCAAATAAGCTTGTAATAAGAATGAGCTACTAACAAAGGAGTCCTCCACCTCATTTTCCCCCTTTTTTAATGTAAGAATAAATTTTGCTAATGGGAATTGTCATTATTGAAAAGCCTTCTCTTGGGGTCTAGAAGACGTGCTTATGGCAGAAGACTTCCTTGTGCAGTCTATTTTGTGCAAAATAGGCTTTTGTTGTGCAGCATGATCAAACCAATGCCAACTTATGTGTGTGATCTCCACTGAGTTGCTGAAGTGCACTGCTTATAATGTATTCTTTAGTTAAAATGTTCTCCAAAGAGTTCACATCTCATAATAACATATCATAAATCTTATAAATTCTGCTTTAACTGAACTTAGTGTCAAAACTCACATTGCCTTAATTGGGGCAGGAATTTCACATTATTATTTCATGTAAAAGCACATAAAGCATTATGATTTAAAGTTATCTATCTAAAAGTAAACTCAGTGATGTTTTAGTAATTCAGGCAATGACATCACATGGAGAACTAAGCATGTAAGCCAGAAGAATAAATTTCTTCTCTGCAATTTGTCTTTGACAAAACATATAAAATGTGTTTCATATGTGAAAATTTCAGGAAAGTTTTCAGTTTCTTTTGTATGTCAGGAAACAACATTCTGTTTTCTGCTTATATAGCCACTCACTATTTTTTTTCCTAACGCTGAGAAAGATTTAATCCTGTAAAATGCAAATGTTTATTTACTTCTGCTACTTCCCAGTCATTTTCCATTTCTACTTCTAGCTTAGTTTCTTTTCCCTCAAAATACATTTATCCGTATCCTTGTTGTCTCTGCCTTCCAGAGGAAGACTTAAATTCTTTACCAAACTCCTAATCCTCATTTCTTTAGTGGCTGAAGCCCCCAAATCTGACTGTCTTCTGAACTCTTTGGTCTTCGCAGCTACTGTATGAGGTTTTAGGTTTTGTTCGTATCTTTGGTTTCTAGCCCTGGCCCATTCTGGGGCAGGCAATGCAGGAAATCCAGGTTTGCGTCTCTGGTCATATTTTGGAGGAATTAAGGTCTGCTATGCTATAAAGTCACATGTGTACAGTAGAGTCACGTGTATGAACTATGTGAACAGGACTTGCTTATTGAAACCACAATCTTTGAAATATTCTAGTTATCAGTAACTAGAGTTACTGGAGACTCTAGCAAATTTCTGTTAAGTATGTGAATTTTCAAAACTTCTAGATTGATTGTGTAAGAGTGAACATGGCACAAGCCACATTTGTGAATAAAAATCATCTTCTGACCTCTCCTTTTGATTTTACAAATAAAAAAATTTAGTTTGCCTATCACTTTCTTTACAGAATGTTAATTGTAAGCCCTGCTGAGAAACATTAAAACTTTTTTTCACCATTCAAGCCTCTTCCACTTTAAAGATAAAATAAAAAGTTCCCACCTTATTTTAGTGTATAAAAATTCCAAAAATGTACATGTTCATCTTCAAGAGATTCTAATAAACACTTTATATAACGGGAATTACATAATTTCTTAAATAATGTGAATTTTGAGGTTTTTTTCTATTTAAACATACAGTTTCATGTAGCCTAAAGTAGACATCATGTAGAGCTTTTTTGTTCTGGTGTTTAAATAATGCAGTGTGGCATTACTATGTCTTTGGAAACCTGACCTAAAATTTGACTGGTTTTGATGTAACTGAGAAAAGAATGCAACTTTAACACAGTTTGAGGGTCATTTTAAACTTAACGTGGATTGAAAGGAAAAGCATAACTGTATATATTTATATTAAGATGTTTATGTTCTAACCAATTACAGTCAAAAAAAGAAGTGGGGTTTTTTTTTCAGATATGGCTTTGGATATCTGTCAAAAAGGTAAAGCTCTTAAAAAAATCTATTCGGCTCATGGGATTTCTGTAATTTTCTGCCAATATTCTATATATGTTGTCTAAAACCTAAATTATTTCCCTAAACATGAATGCAGCCTGGATCTGAATGCCTGTTAGTCTATCTCAAACATAGTAAATTTATTTTTCTACAGTAATAAAAATAATTTGAAGGTCAGGGCTAGAAAAATGGAGGATAAAAGGAAATATTGCTTAAGTTACAAGAATTCATATTTTCAGGTGCAGGTCCTGCTTAAGGCAGAGGAATTGCTGGCTGAGTTGCAGGTGATGTTTTTACTTCAATGCATTAATATTATAAAAGTAGAGAGAGTAGATAACGGAGGAAAAAAATCATGCTCTTAAAAAGGGCACAACTAGAAGAAAATGTAATGTGTACTTCGCAAATGTCTTGAAATTTGATTCAGTAACTAGAATGA
The DNA here is from genome assembly GCA_034782735.1 of Sagittarius serpentarius. Lineage (NCBI taxonomy): Eukaryota > Metazoa > Chordata > Aves > Accipitriformes > Sagittariidae > Sagittarius > Sagittarius serpentarius. The sequence continues at coordinate 20,193,842 of JAVKLA010000084.1, forward strand.
GACAGGACAAAACACTTCTGAATTACTTTCTAAAATTCTGTTTGTTTTAAAGGTACTGCATAGGGATAGGAAAATATCAGAGGTTTATGAAAGGTGTGTTGACCTGTGGATAAATGCTGATTTGAACCAGTGTAACATTTTGTAGCTGCCCTTTTATTCTGAAGAAATGTAAAGTGTTCATTAAACATGTTTTATTTGAAGGTGCTTTTTTAGAATGTAGTATCTTATGAAAGCCTATATAGTGGTCTCTGCAGTTAGTAAGAGCTTCTTTTTTGACATTTTAGCAACCTTTAGCAGAGAAAACATAAACACCCCCCCCAACCAGAACGTCAGCTACTAATCTCAGCGTTACAGATTTCTTATTTTAAAGCAAGTATCCAAAACTGCGAGAGGAGGAATAATTTTCATGATGTGAAAATATTTCACATCTATAGATCTTCTGATGCAAAAGAATTGTTTTGCACTCCCAAAGAGTGTGGACATTTTCCATTATTTTTAAAATTTCCACACCACAGATAACACAAAGCTTGTATAGTCATAACTTTTCCTTTGGAGATGTACCTCGTAAGAGCCTGCAAATAATTTGACCTTTTATTGTATTTTGCTTTTGTTTTATTGTTCCTAATACCAGTCTTCCTTCTTCCTAATACCAGTCTCTAAGGTCTAGGGCTAAATTATAGAACTTGTTCTTAATGTACTTTCTTCTCTTCCCACCCCAACATAATTTAAGGAATTACATTGCTATCAATCATTTGACTGTTGTTATTGCTCATGGGACACTAATGGAAAAAAGATAAGGCTAGTAGAATTGCAGTTGTTGTATATTGACACTGTTTCTTAAGAAAAAGTGTCATCAAAACCATTCTGTAGAATCTGTAGGAGGAGAAAAGGGATTTTGGGGGGTTTGGGGCGTGTGTGTGGTTTTGGTTTTGTTGTTTGCTTTTTTTTTTTTTTTTTTTCCGTGAGAACTCAATTCACAGAACCAGGAGGAAGGAAAAGCTGAGTTTGGCACTTTAAATTTTAGTTGCATAAGAAGTTCCTTTTTCATGCAAATTCCTATTTACTAGTTCATTGTTGTTAAATTGTATCTGCCTTCAGTCAACAGATCGCCTTTTGTTCTGTACAGCATGTGCCAATCAAAGCCTTTGAGTCATATTGGAGGGCCAGTGGAGCGTATTTATGTGTCTGGATGTCCAGGCAATTCACATATTCAGATAACAGATACAGAGTACTTCAACTGCCCTGCAAAGTGGAATCTCAAATGCCACACAAAGCTCTGAAATTGCATCCATCGCTTCTCGTATTTCAACATCGACAAGACTTTTGGCCTTCATCCTATTACATAAACTTGCCAATCTCTCCTCTGGCTGTACAGTCATTACAAGATGAAGAGATTTGAATTCCCTATTTTCCGTTTTACCTTTTCCTGACACATCCCCAGTTTAATCTTCCCGTTGCTTAGCTATTGGAAAAATGGGCAAAACCACTGTGAAGATAAGTATGCTTTTTTCTGAAAGAATATATATTGCAACATATAAATGAACTCAAAGTTCTCATATTAGTGGTTAGAATATAAAATAATTCATCTTTAAAAGGACCTTAGATCATTCTTCCTGAGTCCACAATTTCCTAATGATTAAACAATGAAACAAGAAGGAACAAGAATGAACTTCATTATGCCATAAATATATTTGTTTGCTTTGTCCAAATAGCCAGTGAACAAAATAACTTGTTAGTTGCCCAGCTCTTCCAGGCTGGTCAGAGCCCTCTCTATTGTTTTGGTGTTTATTGCTACTTTCTTCACATAGAAGAAACTACGTGGGAGAAACCTGAAACTCATCCGTGTATGGGATTTTTACAGAAGACAAGGCACAAAACCATTTGGGGGGTGTGTGGGTGTGTGTGTGTGGATTTTGTTTGGGTTTTTTTTATAGTGAGGTTATTTTAAATAATACCAACTAGTTCAATTTGGGTTTGCTTTAAGTATCAGCCCTCCATCTTTGATGTGATTTCTGTTAGCTCACCAGACGTTTTCCTCAGCATCTGAAACACATGACTAAATAATAAGTACAAAAATTACCTTACATTTGGACTTGGTGAAAAAGTGGTTGATATTCCTTAGTACAGTGTTCCCTCATGCCTGGCGTGGCACATTCTTCAAATTGCAATTTGTTTAGGCTAGCACCATGCTATTATGTAGGAGTTCCAAAAACATAACATTCAGAATGTAGCTGTGGGAACAAAATGCTATTTATAAGCATAGCAAAGCTAAGCCTCTTAAAAAATAAAAAGGAAGGGGAAAATGCATCTTCATACTGTTCAATAAATAGGAGATGGTTGGTGAGAGGGATGGACATTGAAATGGTTCAGGAGTAAGACAATCTGATGATACACGGTGTATCCCCTACTTTTAAAATGTCTTTTTGTGTGATCTTTGTATGTACTTCAAGACCAGATATCCTAATGTAAAACAGCTGTATTTGAAGGACAGATTTTTCAGAAAAACTTCAGATCCCATTTAAGTATAACTAAAGCTGGTTAAATGGAAAAGAGGTGGTGGCTTTTATCAAAGTGATTAAAATGTAGAAGTTTATTTTTTGTCTACAGTGTACAGAACACAAAAGTCATTTTAGATACTTTTCTAAAAATATAAAATGAGAAGTTGACCAACAGTCCAATGTTCTCACCTGCCCTTCTGCTTGCCTTTGTGTCTTGACAAGAGTTCTGTTTCTCTGGACGTCCTTTCTCTTGATTAGAGTTTTGCAACTGAAAGAAATTCCTTCAAAAGTGCCTGACCTTAATTATGTCTGACAGTTGGGAACACATTAAAAATATTTTGAAAGCTGGCTTTATATTTTGGTGTCTTAATTGGAGGGATGTCTGTAAGTGTTGGTTTTCTCATCAATGAATTGCAGTACAATATGCAGATCATTTTGGTTTAATATTTGAATGTTTATAAAGTACTTTGGGATTTCATTAGTGGCTTTTGAGTAATAACATTAATATTGGATGTACATTGAATAATTTCTCTTTAAAGATAAAATGATCTAAATGGATGTAAAACACAAATCAAATTAATTAAGCATACTATTTCTTTTCTAGTGAACAAACACAAGCCCTGGATTGAGACATCGTACCACGGAATCATAACTGAAAACAATGACACTGTGATTTTGGATCCTCCCCTTGTTGCTTTGGATAAAGACGCACCTGTTCCCTTTGCAGGTAGGAACATACATTAACAGCAGTGTTTTAGCTTACGGATTGCGTTATGAAGTTATTAGCATTTGTAAGGAATAAATTTGTGGTGCAGAGATAATGTAATCTGAAGGACAAGTTTAGAGGCTGTATCTGAGTACTCAGGACTTGGTCACTGGCCCACAGACCTTGAAATGAGGTGTCTTTTACAATGAATGTGTCTGCTCATTTGTTGCGAAGCAGAAGTGATTATAAACAGCATAATACAGCAGGCTTCCACTATCAACATATTTTTTAATGAAAACACAATTATATAATTAAATTTGAATTTGCTTTTATAGAAGTGAATCATTACAATTGCCTAAAGTAATAATACATAATTTTGTTTAGTAATAACAGCCCCTGCTTTCTCTCTTCCTATTCTGCTCCTTGGCTACAGACAAACTATGTGACAAATACTTAAAGTTGCTCAAATCTCATGTTACTGTGTTAGTACTTTATAACTGTCAAGACTTGGACAGGAAATTTAATGGAGGTTTTGAAAATTTTTGCTCAGATTGCTGTATGATAGATATATGTCATATAGAAGTTTTTACTTGTACTGTCTATTTTTCCTGACACTTAGTCTGTCTTATTACGAGTTCCTTAAGCAGAAAATAGTACTTTTGCATGTCAGGCAAGTTTTCTCTTAAATTCCCTGTTTCATTAAAAATATTTTTTGAAGAAAAGAGAGAACATTAAGGCTTGATAGCTGTTCTGAAAATCCTAAAAAATGCAGTTGTTAAAAAGATTATATTGCTTAAGAATGTTCATCTTTTATAAGAAGAGGAGCTAGTGAAGGTAAGTATCCTTGTTCTTGTGGAACACAGTCATGTTCAATAAGCAGTAAGTCAAAGTACTTGGCCCAAACAACATTTTACAACATCATGTAAGAATTGTTATTAGCTATTTTCCCCAAAAGCATATACTGGCATAAACCCCTACTAAACAGGGATTCACAAAATGTTTTTTATATATTGAACCCCATTTTAATATCAAGATTGGTTTGTCAATCATGGTGCCCCATGGTTGTTGGTTGCACAGAACACTTTTCTTCCTCAACTGTATATGCACTGGGGATGTTCAGTGGAGGGGACTCAGCTAAATTTAGTTAGAGGAAAAAGCCTCAAATAGCATATACGTATGGATACAGCAACCTCAGCATGAAACATTTTTGTCTGCTGATCAGTTCCTATGGCAGCGAGTTACTTGCTAATGGAGGCATAACCAATGTCCATTCAGAGATAAGTAGACAGCCTCTAACTGGGAGGTACTAATTATAATCAGAGCAGGTGTACTTTATACAAAGATGCTCAGGATAAGGTGTCCTTAAGTCAGTTACTAGTTTTTGAAACAAAGGAAAAAGTACTTGTTTCCAAATTATTTTTTTTTAGTGCGTTCATGAAGAAACAGCTATGTGTTAAAACAAACAAAAAGTTTGGAATGAGACTTTGAATAACAAACAGTTATCTGTACACTTTTTTCTTATAATGGTAACTTTCACATACATGTGCAATTCATTCTTCCAAATGTTTGTGGAAAACAGTAATGTAAACTTAGATGAAATCCTTGCTAAACTAAAGCTATCTGTGAAACCTTCAGGTACATTTACTTAGGAATGAAGATCACTTCCTAGTGAAAAGACGCCCTTTTCATTTTGGTGGGACTTTTCTATTACTATGAATGTTCCATCTCATACTTGCTTCTTTTACTTGCATTCCCTTGGGAACCTTACATGGACATTAGTCACATTTGCTGCTTCCACTGATACTTTTACAAACACTTTGCTGTCTGGCGATTTGCTAGCCTGATTATTTCCTATGGTTTCTACATTGGGACAACTGATGTTTTTCATGAACTAGGGGTTTACTCTTCTTGTACAAAAATCATCCTTTGAAATACTGAACTTGCACAGACAGACTGCTTTTGTGATAAAAGTTACATTAGGCAGTAGTTTTAATTTAGTTTCTTCATTTATTTGAATTATTTATATTTTAAGAAGTATTATGGGGTCTAGGAGGGAAAGTACTTGGTATGTATTCCCCAGAATTAATAGCTAATTTTCAGGTAATATTGTACATTTGGCCTCATGCTCTGCAATCCAGGTGTAATATTATAATACTGATTGAACACTTAATTCCCTTGAAAGGCCTGGATTCACAACCTGTTTGGAAAAACGTCTGTGTGCTTTTATTTTTTAAAAGCCTCTTGCCTTTTGAAATTGTTGGAGTAGCTTCTTATTTCTGTTTTAAATTTTTGCTTTAATATCATGTAATTTTATTTGGCTTCATAATATCATTAATGTTTTTATAGATCTTTATGGAAAATTCAGTTTGTGTGATGTATTTAGTAGGATAAAACTGAAAATATATACACCTACAACACTAACAATATTTGGTAGCTGTACATTTAATAGTATTGTAGTGTGGAATTTCTTCTATGGCCTTATTTTGTTTAAGTGTGTGTCATGGTTTAACCCCAGCCAGCAACTTAGCACCACACAGCCGCTCACTCATTTCTCCCCCACTCAGTGGGATGGGGGAGAGAATCAGAAAAATAAAGTAAAGCTCATGGGTTGAAATAAGAACAATTTAATAGAACAGAAAGGAAGGAACTAACGATGACACTAATAACAACAAGAAAATGACAATAATAATAAAAGGATTGGAATACACAAAATGAGTGATGCACAATGCAATTGCTCACCACTTGCCGACCGAAGGTCTAGCCACGCTCCTCCTCCCCCCACCAAACCGGGCATGATGCCCCATGGTATGGAATACCCCTGTGGCCAGTTTGGGTCTGCTGTTCCGGCTGTCTCGCCTCCCAACTTTCCTGTGCCCCTCCAGCCTCCTTGCTGGCTGGGCATGAGAAGCTGGGAAGTCCTTGACTTAGTCTAAACACGACTGAGCAATAGCCGAAACCATCACGGTGTTATCAACACTCTTCTCATACTGAACTGAAAACACA
>JAVKLA010000084.1:20206901-20261027 GCA_034782735.1 Sagittarius serpentarius
CTACAGAGACCATCTTCTCCACCGAAGTTCTTTAATGAATGTTTGAGACATTGGCTATAATTTGTCAGACCGTCACAACACACTTCAGTAGTTCTCTAAAATCAGTGGTGTTTCCTCAGCTATGAGTTTAAATTCTGAATGTTACAGGAAGCACAGCGTCGTAGGAAGTACATAGTATTTTCACTTCTAGGTTGTTAAGTGACTTCAAGCATTTTAAAATATATAAATATATAAAAATATATAAATATATATTTATATATATATATATAAATATATATAAAAATATATAAAAAAAAAAAATTCTGTGATCTGAGTACACTTCCAAATTCGCATAACGGATTCATCAGTAAACTTAAAATTTTATTTAAGGGTAGAATTACTGTTTGGTAGTAGCAGTCTCATGCTGATTTGCAGCACGTGTAGTTTGGGTGAATAAATAGTTGCCTCTGAATCCTCTGTTTTGGGATACAAAGGATGAGGAATAATTCTCTTACTATGGTGTGAGTGACACGTTGAGGGCTGCCTTAGGTTTGAACAGGCTCATATCTTCTTAAAATTAGTGCCTGCCAAATAAGTGTAAGCAGGTGAAGCATGTAACAAAACCCTGATCTAGTTAGACCTGTTTGTCGTTATGGTTGCAGTGAATATCATAATTAAGTGCTTAAGTTCTTAAAATTTCTAGTACAAATAAGCATTTTTAAACATTTATTGATACGAATTGAATTATTTGAAAAATTATGACAGCAAGCATAACTCAAAGGGATGAAGCTGGACAGTGAAGAGGTCGAAACAAACAAGAATCATACCCCTGTTACATTTTTTCTTGTTGCATAGTTTGTTTCTCTGCATTAACTGGTACTCAAGAAGTAGCAAACTTGACCTGTCCATTTTTGCTTTCAAGAGTATGTCAACCTGGGAATTCAAAATCTGTGGCCATCTTTACTTCCAGTACTACAATAACATAAGGGACTCTCAGAGGGAGGGCTGGAAGAAGTAGTGTGAGGACTCAAGTGAAGGAATAAACAACTATTCTGAGTCAAATAGTACAACCTCCACTCTAATATCTCTCTTAACACTTTCATTCCTTCCACGGTCTGTCTGTTAATTCAATTACATCTATCTCCTTCACAGAAATATTTCCTTCTTCGAGTGTGTTCCTATGTTGTCATGTTCTTAGGTGAAGGATGATGACTTTTAAAAAAATCATTTGTAAGGGCATGAAGCGTTATTGATGCAGAATTAGAAAAATAATTTATAATGGCATGAAGCGTTATTGATGCAGAATTAGAAAAATAATTTATAATACCATGAAGCGTTATTAACACAACAAGTGGACTTGGAATTTTCACCGCTTAGAAGTTTACTGCAACAAAATTGGCACTATAGGATTCCAGTTTGCTTTAAAAATAAAATCAATATGCTAAATTGGTTGGGAAAACATTATGTTAAAATGTATTCCTCAGAATGGAACTACTTGACTTAGTGTAGGGCAGCAGGGGCAAGTCATTTGCTTGAAATGGTTTCTAAATATTAAAAACATTTTAAAAGAACAGACTAAATAGGTAATTATTTAATCTTTAGAGTTCCTTTTGCTTATTCATCAGCAATTCTCTTATGGGAAGAATAGCTGAGAAACCCCACTTTCTTTTAAACCTACTTTCCACTAACAGCTGAAAACAAGTTATTTTTCTCGACCAGAATAAACTCTCTCAATAGCCTGTAAGTGCTGTTGCTCCCTTTGCTTGCTATGGCAGCCTAAAAAATGCATGTGATACTACTTTTATGAAGGAAGAGGGGGAAGGAGAATATAAAGAATTCAAACTCTGGACAGGTGGTTTAGGGCATCAGTTTTCTACTCTGGCTGTGTGAAGTGGATCAAACCAATTTGTTCTCTTTGCCTAGGGTTTCCTCCAACATCCTTTTTTCTGTGTGTTTAGACTATTAAAAAATTTACGTGCTTTTATCTCAATGACTCTGCAGCACTGAACACAGTCTCCTTGTGCAACACCAAGCATAAGGAGGATTTTCTGTTCTCAGCTGTCACTATTTTCTGTTCCATAATCTTTTATGATATAGGTATGTAGTATGTTTATAGTAGATGCAACAATTGGACTAGTGTGGGTGTTGAACCTGAGCTAACAATCCTGCTAGAGATACACATCAATATGGTTACACAACTCTATCTCTATGTCTGTCATACTAGTTCCCAGCTGGTAAGGCAGATGCATTACTGAGACCTTGCAGAGTTAGGGACAAGAAATGAAGAGAAAGTATTGGCAAATAGTGAAGTGGGGAAAAGAGGGGCGAAATGTGTTCTTCCAAAAAAGCTGAAGGCTGTTGATACAGGATGCATTGTGTAGATACGTTTAAGATTGTTACTTCTGAAAATTAAAAAATAATTTCTTGAGTGTTTAGTCTTCAGGTTCTGTTATGTGAAGGAAGAAATTGAATGAGTCCTGTTTTTTACTAAAAATGCGGAATAAGCTAGGTATGCTTGTCATTGAATAGATCTGTATTTGGTTTTGGCCATTATAGATTTAATACCAAGAGATAAAATATCCAGTTGTTTATGATGAAAAAACATGACGTAAAGAACCAATTATTTTCTTAATCTTGTTACATGCATAGAATAACGTCACTGGGATGTGAATGGTAATGATCCCACTGAGATACAGTCAGGCAGCAAGGAGAAGTTGAGAGAAGTATTATAAGAATTTGCTGTTTTTTTTAAGGAGACGTATTGAGAACAACAGGGCTAATAAAACATCTAGGTTTTGCTGCGCTTTCATTCCACTGGAATTTTGTTATAGCAGGCTTCAAGGGACTTCAAAAAATTAATTGCCTACATTTTCAGATATCTGATAATCCAGAGAGGCTGGATGGCTTTTATGTAGCTACAGCATGTGGAAATACCAGACACAGACAAATACATCAGATATATTCAGTTGTCAGGATCCTTATTTCAGCTGTTACACTGTCACCTTTACTCTTCATGCGCTGGGCAAGAGAAGGAGTTTGGCAGAAAGGAGGTGCAAGTTGTCTTTTTTTACCTAAATGATTGGCCTTTTATTTTTTGTGGTGTTGCATCTTGCATTTACTGTCTGTATAAAAGACACTTCAAGTTGGTTTAAAAAACAAAATAAATTATTCTCTCATTAGGTATTCTGCTACACAAAATATATACCCATTTCGTTCAAGTAATTGGCCTTTGCAGGTAAAATACAGTAGACAACTAGACTCTTGAGGTGAGATTTGCTTTTCTCTTTTACTATTTTGGTATTTTGAAGCTTTGTTTCTTTGTAGGCTGTTCTGTTTATTCCACTATTCCTGAATTAAATAAATTCTCTAACTGCACTGTGAAAATTTAGTATAACATGAAATTCAAGGAACAGAAACAAAATGGAAGTCAACTCATGGCCATAGTAATCACAATTTAGCCATAATTTGCAAAATAGAAACTAAATGTTAATCCACAGAAAGAAATGGGCCTGCTTTTTTTATAAAAGTCATCAGTGAGACTGGTCAGGGGGCTGCAGCACTTGCCCATGAGGAGAAGCTGAGGGAACTGGGCTTGTTCAGCACAGAGAATAGACAATTTGGGGGGAACAAAGCAGTAGCCCCCTGGCATCTATGAGGAGGGGATTGAGAAGAGAGAGCCAGGCTTTTCATGGTGGGAGGAGGAGAAACAACAGATAGGAATTGGAACAAGACTGGTTCAGACTGCACATAAGGCAGAACTTTTTCACCAGATAGTCAAAGATTGGACCAAGACACTTAGAGAGACTAAGCCACCTCCATCCTTTTCAAGTTTTTTAAGTTTTTCAAGACCCAACTGTATAAAGCCCTGAGTAACCAGAGTTCATAGCTGCCCCTGCTTTCAGCAGGACATTGGCCCAGAGAACTTTTGAGGTCCTCTCCAGCCTGAATTGTCCTATGATCCTGTGATTTTATGATGTTTGAATGTTTCTTTCAGAAATTAAATTGCTAAAGAAGTAGTTAGTGGGAGGACACATGAACTTGTTGTAATGCTATATTAGAAAGATAGTGTGCTTGCTTTCTACAAATTTGGAGAGGATGGCTGTGTTGGGAATGACAAGGCCACTTGGTAAGGGAAAGGAAGCAGAGGATCTCTGTAGCAGTGACCTTGCTGAAGTCAGCTGGCAATGTTCTTCATCTGCATATTTATTCTCAACTAAGAGAGAAGAACAGGCTTCACTGTTTAGTGTAAGCCTTGCTTTTTGTATTGGAGTGATACTTTTATTTCAAAATGAATTACTTTTAAAAAGAATCCTTAGCTTTTTATAGAAACTATTCTTTTAACTACTATGGCTATGTGGAATACACAGAAAAACTGGAGGCCTACAAACTATTAGTTATAAATAAAAATTCCTAAGACCAATTGTTTAATTTTATATGACAGCTGAGCCATAAATGCTCTCTCTTTATGTGTCTTGTGCTCATATAAAATTCAGAAGGAAGTACATTGAAGATAGTTGACAGCAGACTGGCTCTTACAGTTCACTCTTATGGCAAAAAGACCAGATTGTATTGAGTGAACACCTTGGCAGTGGTTCATATCCAGATTGTATTATCTTGTATAGCAGTTCTGTGTTGACTGTAATCAGATAATAGTCGTGAAAGGCCGTATGTCCCTTGTGAACCTTGACAGCATATATCAAATAAGTACTTTTTTATTTGTCATTCTCTCAGTGGTCTTTTAAAGAGTGTATCAGAAATAAGCAGACACTAATATCAGACCTCTTTCAGGATTTTTAAAAATGACAGCTTATGATATATGCAATTAATACAGTTAGATGTGCTAAAATATTTAAAATGCAGTCTTTAAATAAATAGTTTAATACCTCTTTAAGAAGAAGCTGTGTTTTCTGCCCTCGATGCATTTGGAGACTGTCTCTCAGTGGGACATAATTTTCTGGTTAATTGTTGTTGTGAACAAATTTTTGCAGGAGAGGTTGTGAAAGAAACTGGTAGGGTTTCAAACTTGTCATGCTGTTGGACATCTGTCTTTCTTTCAGGTTAATTGCAATATATTAATTTACTTTCAATTTTAAACAGCTTTTTAAAAGAAAGATTTTATTACCAGATATAATGGACATTTTACTGCATATACTGTCCCTTCTGGGTTTTTTATATTCCTTTGATCTTCAGATATTATAGAAGATTCAGTGACAGAAGAGCAGAAGTTAAAAAAAAAAAAAAGCACCAAACTTAAATCCCCAAAAATTCCCAAACCAAACAACCTTCCCTCCCCAAACAGGCTTGATAATCTTACTGCTGGGACTATAACTTGGTTTGTTATTTTTATCTTTTGCAATTAAAAGCAGTAGAAAAAAAATGAAGCTTTTCACTTTAGCCATAAGAGTCTAGCTCCCAGAGTTGTTCAGACTAGCTTCATACCCACTCTTTTCTTTAGGGAAGTGAGTCGTATTTTGAGTATGTGGGTTGAAGAAAAAAATTTATTTGATCTAATTACACTCACTGTGTTATGTGGAAATTTCCTCCTTACTAATTTACTTGTATAACTTTTTTTATTTGCTTTCATTTAAAGTTTAAGCCATAAACAAACCAAAGGTGTGGAACCTTCTAGTACAAAACTACTTACTAGGTTTGAAAAAATGTGTGAACAATGTTGGCTAATTGCATTTTTCGCTGAACACATTATTTACTGTGTTCTAAACATTTCACAACTCCTTATGGTCAGGGATTTTAAGTTAAATATCTTCAAAGGTTGCTGAAAACTTTCTTTATTTTTTCTTAATTAAATTGCTTTTGGTATGCTTTAAGCTACAGGAGAAAAACTGTTCATTGTTCACAATTGACATTGATGTGGTAATTCTCTTGTGACTGATAGGTTATTGCCATACTACCAAGCAATCAAATGTTCTGCGACTTTCTATGTTCTTTGCATAAATCTGTAGCTCTTAAACACATTACTGCAAAAAGAATTTATTCTGGTCTATTGAAGACTAGTTCCCTGCTGATCATAATCCTCAGCTCTCTTCCGTGTGGTTCATGTTTGGTCTTCAAGGAAACTAGATGGAGATTTTTCTGTACAGTTTATTTTGTGCCAATAATTGGCTCATTGTACTGTGCAAATATCCCTATTTGCCCTGTAGTGGACAAAAATCTAGACTAAAGCTATTTATCCAGTTAGTTGCTTGTATGTTCCTCTATTACGTATCATTGTTGCTATTCTGAGCTGGTAAAACATAACATTAATGCTGTGCCATTAGAAAGAAATGAACCACAGTAGGGTTACAGCAAGCCTGCTTATGCCATCGGAAAGATCTGTATCTGCCAGACTGTCCTTGGCAATGGATCAGATTATTCTGAGTAAAAATATTTGATTATATGTAGCTCTTACAAGTTGGTGGTTTGTTTTTTTTTTTCATGTAGTTCTATCTATATTTTATATAGTTAACATGCATGGAACTTTTAATTAGGTTTTAATAAAAATTTGTAAAAGTCAAACACGGTTTTAGAAATGCCTTGGAAATGCTTAATTAAGCAGGGATAGACACAAATGTTAAGCACAAATGTATATTTTTCCTTCTTTGAATCAGTAGCTGTTCACATTAAAAGTATTCTGTTCATTTCTCTGAAAGGCTCTTCTGCAAGACAGAGACAAAAATGTTTTGTGCAAAGAATGTAGAAGTTAGAAGGAAACATCCATGCAAGTTTTCTGTACATCACGATTCTTATTACAAAGCCATTTTGTATTAAGAGTGAGGGATAATTATGCATTCAAAGTAAATATGGTAACCTTTTCTCTGCAATATTACTGCATGAGCAATAACATAACCTAAAGGTTTGATAAACCAGAATTTATTACAAACTGGTAAAATAAGGAAGTAGGAGGTTGACTCAGGAATGATACCCTGCACTCATGTCACAGACGTCTTTCAGGCAGGAAATAGCTTACTGAGTACAAGCCAGGAGGTTTTTGTGAAATGCTCTATGTTGTCCTAATTCTGCTCCCAGTGGAGACAATTTTAGCTTTTTGGGGTTTTGTTGCCTCCTCCATCATGAGGGGAGGGGCAAACAAATAGGTAGTGGACTTCAGAATTTTTTGAGAAAACTTAATTCGTGTTAGTTTTTTGCAGTATTACACACTCTGCCACCTCACTGGTGCTACAGAGCCCTCATTATCATCTGGTCCTGCTGTGATATCAAACACTAGAGCTGCCCAACTAATTGGCTCAGTGGAATTTAATTTAGGAGGACACGCTACTGTGTTTAAATGATGTGAAGTCTCCAACCAATACCATTTACGCAGCTTCAGTCATCTTTTTGATGCCCTAATCCTTTTCTTTGGATACTTGCACTCACTCTCTCTCGTTCTCGCTCTCTCGCCACCCCCTGCTACCTCCCCCTGGTGTCTTGTTTCAGTCTAATGGATTGTAAAGTGGTTTGGTTTTTCATGCCCTTCCATGACATTGAACTTGTGACATTCTGTTCTTACTAGAAACCCGTGAAGGCATGAATAGATAAAATATACGTTGGCATATTATAGACATTTGTGATGCACATTGTTTATAAAACTTCTGTTGTATAATAGTACCTTTTGGACAAAATTAACCTGTGTATGCATTTTGTATATACACAAACACTTGTATTACACTATTTTTGTAGTAAAGTAATTCGCATCACAGGTCAGTTTCCCTCAGTTTTATCATTGTCTCATATGTTAAGATTAGAAAGTAATATAAAGATTGAAAGAAAAGAAACTAGCTCAAGTGTTTAGTAACTTGATTGAAGTAACTAAGTTTACTTGAAGTAACTAAATGAGGTTTAACCGCAGCCAGCAACTAAGCATCATGCAGCCGCTCACGCACTTCTCCCCCCCTCAGTGGGATGGGGGAGAGAATCGGAAAGAAAGGTAAAACCCATCGGTTGAGATAAAGACAGTTTAATAGGACAGAAAGGAAGAAAATAATAGTAATAGTAAAATGACAATAATAATAATAAAAGAATTGGAATACACAAAACAAGTGATGCACAATGCAATTACTCACCAACCGATGGCCCAGTCAGTTCCCAAGCAGTGACCCACTCCCTGGCCAACTCCCCCAGTTTATATACTGGGCATGACGTCCCATGGTATGGAATACCCCTGTGGCCAGTTTGGGTCAGCTGTCCTGGCTGTGTCCCCTCCCAACTTTCTTGTGCCCCTCCAGCCTCCTTGCTGGCTGGGTACGAGAAGCTGGAAAGTCCTGGACTTGGTCTAAACACGACTGAGCAATAGCCGAAAACATCAGGGTGTTGTCAACACTCTTCTCCTACTAAACCCAAACCACAGCGCTGTACCAGCTACTAAGAAGACAATTAACTCTATCCCAGCTGAAACCAGGACAGTGTGTGATTAGCATGGTGATATAACTACTGCAAAACAAATTTGTTACCTTTGAAAATGTGAAGGAGTTGAATTTTTAAATTTCTGATTTTTCCTTGTTTTTTAAAAAACGTAATGTACTATAATTTATTTGCCTTTTTCATATTAGTTTTGAAACAACAGGAAAAGTATTTTAGATTAATGAATGACAGCAATTACCAGCCTAGTACAGAAATTAATCTTCATAAGAAAACTATATTTTAATTAAAATTTAATTTCAAAATCATGTAATTAATTAAATTTAAATTTAATTCAAGCATTTAGAAGTAACTTATTCCTGTTATATTACAAAGAAATTTAAGTGACTATTATTCTGCAGCAGTGGATATAACTAATAACCACAGTATTTCAGGCCTAGCGTGTTTTGTTGTTGTAAAGTCAGGTGGATCTTTTTTTAAGCAGCTGCTAAAAAGAAAATTTTTGAAAGGTGCATTGGTGCTTGATTAATTTGTTAGTATATGTGACAGATTTAATGGATATTTCTGACATGACTTCAGCTTCTTCACTGAGATGCTTGCCTTAGAGAGGTTTCAGATATGCTAATGAAAAAAGTTATGAATGAAGACAGGAATATCTAATGTTGTATTTGATGTGGAATCCAGGGTACAGAAATTAAATGAAATATAACACTATAATTAATAAGCATGCTAGAATTGAAAGGATGACAGTAATTTAACATCAACTTCTAGATGTTTTTGGACTAGGACTCTTTATTTAGGACAGTAAAGCTTCTGCATCCTAACTGACAACTTTACTAGAGCTGAGGGGCTGTGTTTCTGTACAGACTCTTGTCCCAGTGCTTCACTCCTGCATGTCTCACCAAAAGTGTATGTAGGCCTCAGGAAAATTACGCATCTCTGCTGATTTCTGTGGATGTTTGCCCATTTATGCTAGCCTGGTGCTGTCCTTATTTGCGGAAAGTGGCTGGTGTATGGGAACTGCATACTAGGAGCAGCACCGTGAAAGGCAGTGGAAATCATATGCAACAAAAAAGAAATCACGTGTAATGAAAAGCCCCATAAGTTTGTATGAAATTTTTGAATAAAAAGTGTCTCATTGAATTTGGTCCAGCTGTTGCCATCTGTCAGCTTTTCAATGCCCTTTACAAAATACATTGTTGATCTTGGTCCAGTCCCTCTAGGGTTGTGTGGCTATTGGATGTGCCACACATGGCAGATTATCAGTGTCACTGGAGAAGCCAAAGGCTGTTGGGTATGGGGTTGAACACTCAACTGATGTACTAAAATGGAAATGGTCTTATGCTTCAATCTGCAAGATTTAAGTAGAAGACACTGCCTACTGTTTACTGGAAAGTATGCTTTTATACTGCATGTGAAAGCACAGCAGAAAAATTATAGATTTTCTTCTAGAGGCTCTGTGTAACATTCTTGCTGTGGTCTGACATACAGGTAAAAGTTATCTTGGTTAGAACTTTTCTTGCCTATGACTGTGGCTTTGTTGAGCAGAATTAGATACGGAAATAAACCCCCTCATGCTGATGTATTCGTAAGTTTTTATTTCAGTGTCATGATATCTTCATAGAAGAGAGGGAATAAAGTGCCCAGGGATGAACACTTCCATGTGTGTTTATCCTAACACTGTAATTATGCAGATGTAGAGGTGGTGGCCTAACTTCCTAAGAACTGAAAAACAAAAGACGACTTGATTTCTCAAAACAGCAAGAGAATTTTTAGAGTAAGAAAACTAATTAATAACTCTGAAAAATATATTTAAAGGTTGTGAAAAAACTCTTAATAAGCTAGAAACCTATAGGCTATCTTAAAATATAGTAATGTTTTAATTCTTTTGATGTATTTTAAACTGATTCAACATATGAAAGTTTGCTAAGGTTTGAAATAACAGTAGGTTGAAGGCATTAGATAACTAGATGAAGCATCTAGAGCAATAGGCTCTGTACATTTTGGGGTATTTAGCAATTTTAAGCTTCTAGAAGGACAATACTGACTGCCATGATGAAGCTAAGGTTGTAGTAGTTAAGTTTTCATTGTAATTTAACTTAATGTGGGTTATTACTAATATTAGACCTACGGTGAAATTTCCGTATGAATTAGTCTGTGAATCCAGACTAAGAGATGAAGTACAGCTACTTTGTTTAAAATAACATACCATTTCCTAAGTCATTTTTTGAAATTGCTATACTGAAGATGAAGTTAGTTTTTATGCTCAGCCTCGAGAGTGGCTCTTAATCATAGAAGATACTGACTTCTCTTTAGAATACAAGTCTAAACCATAAATAAATAATAACAAATTTTTATTAAATGATTTTGGGATACTTTTATTATGAAAATTTGAGTTTTTGAACTCTGTTCCTATGATAAAGATGCAAAAATCCAAACATTAGAAGAGAAGTGAAAGCAGATTTAAGAATGAAGGTTCAGCTTTGGATAACAAAGTGAAAACTGAGTCATTGTTATTCCCAAAACTAATGGGAAATAATTTAAGGTGCTGACATAAGCTGTACTCGTCTTAGTTTATAATTAATTTTTGAGATTGATAAATCAGCAGGTAAAGTTTATGAAACAGAAGCCTGAATACACAAAAGGAAATAGAAGCTGCATGTTTCAGGTAGTTTTGTGAATACTGTAGTAATAACATTTATTCAGAGTTAGTCTTAGTCTCGTGTGAAATTTTCAGACTTAATACTCTTTTGCATTGAAAGAATGAACTATTATCATTCAGTATAATTTATTGAAAACTCTGTTTCATTTGTGATATTGCACTGTGCTTTTCTGCTTTTTGAATGCACCAAAGCTGCTTTGTTGCGGTGGCTTTTAAATTTACACTTGAATAAAAACAGGCTTTTAAAGAGGTTTGCACTGATCAGAATTGATCAATTTTTTATCAGGCAACCAAAATAACTAACTTACCACACTTCAGGAAGGTGCACGCAGCACAAAACTAGGGCATAGGAATTAATATTTCAGTATTCTGCACTTAAGCCATTACATGCTGTTTTGCTGACGACAATGGAAACAACTTAGAAAAGGAGTGAAAGAGAGGAGCCTTCCCTCTCTTCCATTAGTTGTCAACAAAAACTTGAATTGACTAAGAAAGCCTGTGATCTGCTAGCTTGTATTTCTACCTCGCACCTCACCTGTCAGCCAGTTCTCTCATACACTCATTTTATCTTGTTCTTACCTAAGAATTACAAATTCTTGTAATTTCCTCTTTGACCCAGCTATGTATGCGTAATTGTTCTTTAAAGGAAATAGAGCCCAGAGGACTTGGGAAATCAAAATTTAATTCTTTCCTCTGACACAGATTGTGGGCAGTCACTTAAGTGCCTAGCTTGATTACCATTCATTATTTGGTGACCATCAATGCACACTTAAGAATCTGTTGAAATAAATGACTTTATTAATATAATTGCTGCCTTTCATGTTCCTTGTACAAACCTATTGACTCTTACGTATGCAATCCTTCCTCTTTCATATTCCAACATTCATTTGAATTTTTTCTGTCTTGCATATTCCTTTTTGTTTTGCAAGATGGCTTCTACCATTTTCAAAAGCATGGTTTCTTCAGTTTCAGGACCCTAACTGAACTGGTGAAAGTACAGGCATATACATCAACTTCCTATAAGTATGTGTACAAAGGATATGTGTCTGTGTATATCTATATCCATAAACATAAAGAAAAAAATTCTTAGGAGTTTAAAACCATCTGAGTATTTCTTTTTTTTACTGTCGAAGCTTAGAAGAGGTAGGATAATCCTGAAAAGTAGCTGTTTGCCTTACTAATATCTTCTTGCAAATTTTTCAGTTGCCTCAAATTTATAGCATTTAATTTTAGATTTCTTACAATTTTGTTTATCTTTGTCTGGACCTGAAATAGAACGTAAAGACACAATTCTTATGCTCTGTTGTCTATCAAATTATTCCAGATATAATCAGTCCATCAGTACGAGAATGAATCACTTTTCCTAACTGCGACAAGCCATTTCTGTTCTGCACTTTCTACACTATGTGTTGAGCAACACAGGTTAGCAGAGCAAAGCGGGAAAATGTAAGATGCAGCGCTCCATATAATGGAGTATGTACAAATGTACAAACAAAGGAGACTAACAACAAAACACCTCCTACAGAATGGCGACTTTGTGAGTGTGTGTGTGTTGGTGAGGGAAAGTAGCATTGCCTTCTTAAATGTCTTCCTTTTTTTTCCCAACCTCGTTCCTCTGTTAGAATTTATGATTAAGACAGAGAAATTAAGTTACTTTCAGTATTTTGATTACTGGTTTTCTTCACAAACAGTCCATAGCATATGGTCTGTACTTGCAGAACAAATTTTTTAAGTTTAGACAATACAGTAGTTCTCATTTCAGTGCTATTAAATGATGACAGAAAGATCACTAGCTCAGAAAGATGATCCTGAATTCACTTGCTATGCTTCCTTGACACATAACATTTTCACTTAGATTTGAAAGTTTTGGAGGTGAGCAAGCTTATAAAATATCCAGAACTTTGTGCTATGTGTTATCTTACCCAGTTCCTACTTCCCATGCCTGGAAATGTGTTATACTATCACCCTGGAAATACCTTGAAAGCCTGCACATTACTCCCCTTGCTACAAATGAATAACATCTTGCTGGGTGCTGAGCCCTTCACGCAAGGGGCAGAGTATGCTCAGCTGTTAATTCTTTGTGCACTTCAACATAAATGACTGTGTATGTCTGAGGAGTTATACACAAAGGCTTTTTCTATTTTTGCTTGTCTCTAGGTATAGTGGTCTTCACAGGTGATGGAAATTTATTTTTCATTTAATTTGGTAGGCTTTTAAAATTAAATAGGGGTTGCTCTTTCTGTTAAACCACAACTATATATATATGTGTGTATTTACGGTTTATTATCCTGTCTTTTTTTTCTTGCCACACAATACTGTAATAGTCATAGGATTTCTGATCAAATAGTGACCTCATCACTAACATTGGAACCTTGTGCCAGTACAACCAGGACCCTTTGACTTGCCCTGACATACATCGAAAGAGGATTGCTCATATCAGTGTTGCAACTGTTGGCAGTTACTGACACTGTAATGCTTTATATTGTTTGCTTCAGGAATGTTTTCCAGAAAAGAAAAATAGAATGCATTTCATGAAGACAGACTGACACTATTCCTGTTCAGAATTCTCTGTTCATTCTTGGCATTCTCTTTCGCATAATCTAGAGGCCATTTGTGCATTTAATAGATTAACTCCAGTTTATTAAGAAAATGGACAAGATCCATTTGAAATGCTAACAAGTCAGATTTTCATCTGGCATGAGTTATCATTGCGCTACTGAAAAAAGTGAAGACAATATATGTCTGGCCCAATAAGATATATACGGGTCTGGCCCAGTAATTTTTTCTAGTTTATTCTCCCTTCTAATCAGGAAAGTACCTTTGTTTCAAAAGGCCCATTTGCAGGAATTTCTAATTATCAGAAAATTAATTTATTTAATGGTGTCATATTTACTATATATTTGACAAGAATAGTCAGGCAGACACTATGACTTCAGTGAATTCTTTCTTCAGAGATAAGGGTAGGAAATGTGTATGGGTTTTTTTGTTAATGGGTCTGATTGAAAGAGGGGGCGGCTGCAAAAGCTCAATTACGTGGTTGATTTAAATAATTTGTTGGTTTCCAAGGTGAAGTAATTGCTTCATTGGTAAATAAAGCAGCTTCAGTGTTTTAGAACACTAATGAGTAAAACCAAATAATAATTAAATGTGTCAGTATTCACTTTTGATCTGTCCAAAGTGTGTGACACAAAATAGTGCTGTTTGGGGAAAACTGACCATCCAAACTGCTCTTGGGAAATAAAAGTAACTAAAGATTTAATCTGAGTCAAAAATCCCAACCACCTTCCCTACCTCCCCAGTTTTGCTGGAATAGCACTGCGTCTTCTATTTTAAGACAGTGTCCATGTTATTGCAGCAAATAAATGACTGTTAGATCTGCAAATATCAGAAGTGTAATGGCTTTAATATTATACAGACAGGATTAAATATTAAAGAGTTGTTGAACCCACTGCTTTGTTAATGATGACTCAAGACCTGGATCTAGTTGTCATTTCTTCTAGGGAAATGCAGACAGCAGTTCATTGGCTTTTTTCCCAGTCTCCTCTGTAAAAATGGTATATTTCTAATGCATAACCTTCTTCCTGTGCTCAGCAAACATGGGGCGAACTTTCCTGATGGACCTTATCTTCCTAATTTCTAGCACTTGAAGAACTGAAAAAATTGAATATCAAACAATCTGATTACCTATAAAGCAAAATGAATCAACTGCTGCAGCAAAACAGCTAATCGTTAACACTGATATGAGAATAGTATCTACAATGTGGCTGGGAACGAGCAAAAGTAGTAGTAAAAGAGAAATAAATATGTTCTTGGCCAACTCTGTGTTATTTTCTTCTCTGTTAACACCATGACTAATTCTTCTTCATGTGTAACCATCTGCTGAAACCAGCAGTAATATCCAGGAAAGTCTAGGTTGGGATTTGCATCAGGATGAGTGGCAACTACATGGCATGGAAATCTCGGACTCTATTAATGTAAGTAGATATCCTGAAGTTCATTGTTCACTCCATACCAGCAGAGTTAAATGTTTACCTTAGCACTGTCATCTGCAGGCTAGTCTGGGTGAGACAGTGACCCAGTTCACAGATCTTTCGAAAGACACAATGTGTAGAAATAGTTAGCTTGGACATCAGAGACCTCAAAAAATACCTAAGCCAGAAAGTTGAAGACAACAGTATAGATATCCTTCCCTGCTGCTGAAGACTTATTGTACATGTTGAGGAATGGCTTTGGGTATAAGTCGAAGACTCCAATACAAAAGTATCTAAGGAACTAATAACAAATATTTATTCCAAGTTATGAAAATTGGGGAGGAAGGGGAGAAGAAAGAGTATATTTACATGACAAGTGTAATAAATGTGTCTTGTAATAAGCTCTTTTTATGTACTAGCATTGTGTTGCTGTGCAGGTTTTTTCAGAGCATTTTGAAGGGTGTGAGGTGGTGAAACAAATGGTTTTTTTTTACAAACAGCTTCTGGTAGACCTGTTGAGCCAAACGAAGCAGTAATTTATTGTGTGTGGGTACTCATGAATTGAATAGTCCTTGATACATACCTTAGGATGATTCTGTGGTTGATTAATGTTACAGAATCAGAATGAATAACTTTTAAGAAGGGCATCTTTATTACAGCTCTAAACAAATGCTGTGTTTTCACAGTGTGAATGAAATGCCAGTCTTGGTTCTTTCTGCTGGATTCTTTCTTGGTGCTGACAGCAACTGTAATGGTTTTTGTTTGATTGCTTTGTTGTTGTTGTTGTTGGTGGTGGTGGTGGTGGTTGTCTTTCTACCAGTCCTAAAGGCAGTGGTTTTGGAAGTGTTGTTCCTTACATCTCTCAGACTGAGAATCCCTTTTGTCCTTGGCGGGTATGAAAGAAAAATAATATTTTACTAGAGAGCAGTGATTTGTGAAAAAGAGGCACTCTAAGAGGCAGCCATAACCAGTTTGCAGAGGAGGAATATAGTCATAAGGTAGTTTACTGGAAGAGCACAGTAGGAAAATGCAGCAACATCTACTGATGGGTGGCCTCTTCTTTCAGCTCTTCCTCTGTTTAAAATCTCAGACGGGTTCACTCTTCCCTTTTATGATGAAAATTTTACTGAATTCCTCATACGTTATTTTTTTATTTCCTTGAACAGTCCCGTAAACTTGGATGTGAATCTGTAATGTTCAGGGTGCTTCCTATTCCTGTCCCTATCACTGATTCAAAGAACGGATTTCTATTAGCTATTGTATCATTTCTGACTGAACATAAAAGCAATGATTTGGTTTGTAATGTTCTTTATCTCCTTAGTTTTCATAAGCGTAAAATATTTCCCCAAGCATTATGAAAAGATTAAAATTCAATTGGAGTGCTGAATTATGCATGGTTTTCAATTTGGCAATATTCTAAGAATTTCTTTTTTCCCAGCTTTTTAGTGTTAGGAAAAAATACCTACTATCAAATGTATTTTTAATAGATATTTCCTTGTAATAGATGACACAGTTAACATCTAATCCATTCTACTAAGATGTCTAAATATTTAATTTTACAGTTTATAGTACCCAATATTTTTGATAAATGGGATGCTTCTATTTATGGCTAAGATTTGGGGGGAGCAAGCATATAAACAAAATTACTTCCAGAGGGGAGAAAAATCAGTTTAGTTAATTATTTTCCTTAAATGTGCATGGTAATATTTATCAAACTGCCAAAATGTGAAAATAACAATCAGCAGAGTAAAGCCTGAAAAGCATTAATCAAAGTTCAGTATGATTAAGCATTCTTAGTTTAAATAAGGATGTGAATATCCTTAAGATATTCAGTGCTGCTAGAAATAAATGAATAATGTATAAAAATAATGAAAGCTTTAAAGCAGAATAGAAGCTTTAAACATCCAGAGTTTTGCTCTAACATTTTTTTCTTTAGTATCTGAGCTGAAATGACAGACATCTCGTATCTCAACTTTGTTGTAGGCTGAACGTTCTCTTTTTTTTTTTTATATTCATGTACTTATGTAAATAAATGTTCAGAACAGATTGGAATCAGTTTGCTGGAATTAGAAAATATCAAAGCCTAAGATGCCTATTTCTTCATTTTTATACTTAGATCTTCATAATTCCCTACTCAGAGACCTTTCAGGGCTTTGGCAATGTGAGGTTAATTATTTCTTGAAATGTACTGAAGAAAAGAATCATTAAACATAGACAGCACTGTTTGTGTGTATGTCTGTGGTTTAAAAAGTGACATATTCATACAAAAACAAACTTTGTACCGTTATATAATATTATCTTTTCTTGACCTTCTCAGACATACAGAGAATTAAACGAGTTCCACTTATTTGAACTTGATTCTGTAAGTGCTCTAAGCATTAGCTCTTCATATACTTATTTGCTTAAAACGTTTGCAGAAATTATTAGTGTTTAAATGTGTCTATTCATTCTTGTTATAAATTTGACATAGCAAATTTTATTGGCTTTATTGGTTTATAATTTTAACTATTTATTGACTAAGCAAAGGTATGCAGATGGATTTACAAATAAACACATTCATTCTCATGAAATGAGGTATAGTTTTCGTCCTTAACTCTAGGATATTTCTGAACATTCATGTAAATGCTTTCATTAAGTAATCAATATCACTGAGTATTCGTACATAAAGCATATGGATAAGATGTGAAAAAGTAATAATCATTATAAATCCCTTTTGTCAGTACTCAGAGTATTAAGTGCCTTTCGGTATGGAAGAAAGGTGTTTAACTGTGCATCCTTTTAAGAAATAATAGCTGTAATATTAATACACTCTAGACATGTTTTAGTAATGCAAAAATAATCTTTTGGTTACTGCGTTTAGTTGGAAACCTGCAGGTTTTGACCTACTATTGATGAATTTATGTCATACTTAATAAAAAGAGTTTTAGTCAAGAAACATTTCTACACTGATATCAAAATTATTTTTCCATTTTATATGAAATAGTTTGTTTTTATAATTATTTGTTTTTGTAATTGTTTTGTTGTGTAAATGTCAAACATTTTAGTTACAATAAGTTTTAGGGTTGTAGTTCAATCAAAACTATACTGATTGCAAAGGATTGTGTAGCTGGTCACAAAGGGATGGATTAAGAAAATAATCAGTTACACTAATCTCTAAAAATGGTACATTGTTGTTATTGGAAAATAAAATCCAATTCCTTCACGGTTTTATACAGTTTTTTCAGAGTAAATGTTGTTTCAACAACTATATAAATTAGGAATTGCACAGCTGCTTGAGTTATGGGCAAACAGCAACGCGTAAAATTCCTACTTTAAAATTGTTTCTGAAATGAATTTGCAGGAGTGGGAATTAATGAAGTCAAAAACAGGTGGGAGGACTGCCACCGCTGTAGGGTGTTATTCTCATTGATGAATATGTCTTCACACAAGTAGTTGTTTAAGAGTAATGAATTTTTCACAGCATAAAATGCTTGCTAGAAATGGCAAAGGTTCTCCATAGTCTTGCATCTCTTTCGTAGCGCTAGCCCAAAGAAAACAAATTAGATCAGACTGTCTTAGTTATAATCAGGGAAATCTCTTATCTTTTTAAAGACAAACCAGTATGGCCAATCAAGCATTCTTGATCCATCAATCTTCTTTAATTACCAGAAATCTCATTGAGAGGAGTGTACAGAACATGACCTGAAGGTGCAAGCATTTTGTTGAAATTCACATTGGACTTGGATCATGGGGATAATGTTGCTTGTTCTTGGCATACAACTGTTGTCTAACTTACATATGATTGAAAATCAACTCTGATTTCAAGATCCTAAATTATCAAATGCCTGTGCTGTCCTCCAGTGTAAGCTAGTGATTCCACTGGCTGAACTTTCCTTGCTCCCAGCCTTGCCCATTATTAGATGATCTTACACCCCAAAAAGTCAATTTGCTGCTGTTCAAAGGATCTTTGAAAGTACTAATGTGATTTGGCTTGTAGGGTCAAGTCTTTTCACTTTTGACTTTCTTCAGATAATTTTCCCAAAGATAAAACATGAAAAGACTACATTCAGTAGTTGAATTTTATAGCTATTATACCTCTCTTTATATGTGTAAACACAGGGATTCCTGACTTCTTAATATGCCTGTTATTTATGAGCAGCTGTGAATGTATATACACTATTATATACTATACTCTGTGTGGTAGGTATACTATATGATATATATACACTATATATACTATTACACTATTTGATGTATGTTTTATCAAATATTGGAGCATATTGTATGAATTTTAGCTACTTAAGGCTATGAAAAAACTGTTAAAACAGGAACATTTTGAGACATTAACCTGTATTTTTCAAGTCACATAGTAAAGACGTTTGAATTTATATTTAAAATAAAGATACTTAAGCATCATATTTTTTTTGCTGGGGACGAGTTTTTCTTAGTCCCACTGAAGCCAGCAACATCCCAAGCCACCATATTTTTCTTATTAGCAGTTAAAGGCTTAAATAGGTTTATGCTTCTTGCACTTGACATCCCAAAATTATATCTAACCAGAAGCTATATCTAATTGCCAACTATTGAGAAATTTAGATTTATAAGACAATTGACACTCACAAGAAACAGCACGTAGACTTATAATTGCTGTCCAAATAACAAAAGCAAACAAAAGTTTCCTTAATTAAAGCGAAGCAGTCTGTTTAACCTTTCCATTCCCTGCCACATTCTTTCCCCCAAAAGTCTCAACATAATCAGCTTAGCCTATTAAACCATGTAGTATGACTTCACAGCATGTGTGGATGATGTTAAGGTAGCATAAAGTCAAACTTTTATACGGCAGTGCAAATCATTGTTATCACTAGGTGAGAGGTAATCCAGTGTTGGTATCATTGGCAGCTGAATTTACCTCCGTGAGGACAAGTGTAGTGACCTAGACCAGTGGATTCTGCTTCATCTTCAAGGCATTTCTGGAGTGCCATATCTATTAAATATATTTTTAAAGCATTGCTTAAGTCTTTTTAATTTAGAGTGCATATTTTAGTACATTCAGTTATTAATTGGATCATTTCTAGAATAATTCTATACTTTCTATATTTTCAATGACAGACAATTCTTTTATCTAGTGGGGATAAGGAATCATGCTGACTAGTATAATGACTAAAGTCAACCCCACAAACAGTCACACTTAGGAAGTTTCATTAGAAATATTAGAAATATTTAAATAGGTATCCATAGCTCCTATTGCATAAAGATATATCTTTAAAAATATGTCCTTTGAAATCCCTCTTTTCTTTGGTTAGGAACAGCCATGTCCAGCAGAGCAGTCATGCTCCTGGTGGGAGAGTTGACAATTTGATGAATCTTTTGAAAATCTTGCATGGGTGATGCAAATAAACAGTTCTGTCCTACAAAAAGTGCTGAAGTGTTATAAAAAGGTACCTTTTGCTTACCTTTTTTTTTTTCACCCTCTCATCTAAAGCAAATCTTACAGCTTATGTCAGTAGAAGTGGAAAAATAGAAGGGTTTTTGAAATGCCTTACTGTGCCTATAGCCAGTATTCCTTAATATTGTATTTTGTTATGAAGTGTTGGTGTCAAAAATGTTCTTTTCTTCCTTTTGAATGTTCTGGCTGTTCTACATGAGAGTAAAAGAGACATTTAAAAATGCCATTATTTCTCATAAATGAGGAGTTCTCAGTCGGAGCACTGATTCCAGTCAGAAACCTGAAGACACATTTGGGTCCAATATCACTGTGTTGCTATCTGTAAAAGCTGTTTGAGATAGTTCCATGGCAGTGTCAGTACAGTCCAAAACAGTGATCAAAAAGCCAATGGAATGTCAAGAATTAATAGGGGGAAAAAACAAACAAACAAAAAATCAGGAAGAAAATATCAGCTTGCTACTGTCTAACTTCTTGCCGGTGTTAATACTTTTGGCCCAGGAAGTCCCTAAGTAGCAGATTGCCATAAACTGGGAAGATCTACCGCTATTCTTTTCCCCTTTTCTGTTTAGTCCCTGTTCTTATTTGCTTCCCCTAAGCACCTGCTACTGTTTACAGCTATAGGAAGACACTGGGTCAGAAGGACCTTTCCTCTGATTGACTTGTGGCCTCAGTAACAGTATGATGAGTACAGCTAGAGAGATAAGAATGAGCGTGTGCAATGAGTAACTGTAATAATGCCAATGTTGTATGACATCAAAACATTAAGGCAACTGTAAAAAAAAATAAGTGCAGGTTAAACCAATGTTGTGATGTCTGTTTGTAAATTGCAGTTGCAATGAAATAATTCTAGAGTAAAATTTCTGTCAGGTTTGAATGGAATTTTGAGATATTTAATATGACCTTTATTATGGTCATTGCATAAAACACAGTGGTTTAAGTTTCATCATAAATGTCCTGTTTAAGTGAAGAATCCAGAGAACAAGAAGCCTGGGCAGAGATCCCAAGAAATCTGATCTTAGAAAGAATGTGGGTTATTTAATCTCCTGAAGAGAGGACTGATGGAACAAAGGATTTTCAGATACATGAAAGGGTTCATAAGAGGAAGGTAGGAAGAAGAAGTGGCTTCTCTGCTTACCAGGACTAGGACAGAGTAGTATTTTGAAATTACAGCAAGGGAACTTCTGATCTACTACTATTTTTATTTTATAAAATCCTCTGATGTACTAAAGATGATTAACTATTAGACTAGATGGGTTAGGGAATTGTGGCATTTCTATTATTGGAAGTTTTTAAGTAGATGTTGAAAAAGGTTTGTGTCAGAAAATATTTGCTTAGAGGTACAGCTAGAGTAAATAACCTAAGACACCTTCCAGCCTTTTTCTGATTGTTTTAGGAAGGATTTGAAATTCATATTAAAGGGTTAAAAGCATATGGCAGGCAGTCTCCTATGTGGTGTTGAGTAATGCAGTTTCCATGACAAGAATAGAAATAGCAATTTGGAGTCTCACTGTTTTAACAAGTACTATTCCATGGAAAACTGTTGTCAGACAGAAGAAATGAAAAAAACATTTAAATACGGCAGCCTTCTCTCAGTTTTGTATCCAGTTTCTCAGACACCACACAGCAAAAAATGTAAAGCACTAAGAAAAGGCTATTTGGATATTTCAGCATCTAATCGATCGTCCTTAAGATAGATACCATTATTCTAAGAAGTTTTCAAATGAGTTACAAAGATATTTTTACATAATTTGCTTTATACAATATCTATTTATAAAATGTCATGCATGTCTCCATCTGCACTGTTTTTCTTTGGTGTGATTTTTAGAGAATCACTTCCTATAACTGTATAATCTAGTTCTAATGTAACTGTGTTTTGTTTTGTTTTGTTTTCTGTGTTCATCCTGTTTTATCATTCTGTAAGATGAGCTGTTTATCTGTCTTGCTGAAGAGCCTATGTTTTGAAGGCAGACTGCCTGGAATACTTTAATCAAATAGAAAGGTAAATAGGAAAAAAACCCATGTCAGTCTTTTTCTTTGCAACTTAAAAGTTAAAATCTCTTTTTTTATCCAACATAATATTCAGTAACACAGTACGTACCTTCAACATTAAGTCTTGTCTAGGTTTTCCAAAATTCATCTTGTACTTACAGGTATCTCACAATTAATTCCCTGATATTAGAACTATGGCTGTTGCGTTCTCTGTGTTCTATCTGCAATGGGAAAACCCGGGTATACCCCAAAGTTCCTGTCTATTGACTGAGACATAGTTTTCTCTGGGAGCTTTAGGTCATTCTCAGGTAGTTAAATCTACTGAGGACTTTAAAGATGAGAAAGCTCTTGAACTTATCAGTATTCATGGAGAGGCTTCTGGCAGTACAAAGCATTGGTGTGGCATGCTCTTGGTGCCCTATGTAACTGAGCACATCAACTACACTGGGCTGATTTTTGAAGTGTCAGTATCTTTAAATGTCTTTATTTTTAGGCCTCTCAGTTGTGAAAACAGCTTGGTATCCTATTTGATAGGTGTATTTGCTGCTGGTCCACTGGGTCTCCGCATGTTGTTTAGGATGCAAGTGTTTTTTCTGAGGGGTAGAATAATAATTCTTTACCAAAGGTGGCACTTCAGATTAACAAGGCAATTCATGATTGAAATTTATTCTGCAAAGTGTGATTGCAAAAAAAGCACAGAAAACATCAGTGTTGTGGTTGTTTTTTTCTTTTTGTGCAATTAAAAATGATGCTCCATGTAAATGCAAGACTTTCTGCCAATACCAGTGTCAAAGAGCTCTGCCTGACATTAGGACGTTTATATGTCTACCTGAACTCCAATTTACTCTTCTTTTTTCTCTCTTAATTTGAGCAGGGACTGGAGTATAGGTATCTCTTGCCCTTGTCCTCAAAGTGTCCATCATTTGATGACAAAATGGATGGCATTTGCAACTTCTGATTTGAAAAGCTGAATTTTTCAGCCCATAGGCCAGTCAACACAGAGAAGCAAGAAATGTCCAGCCATGTTTCTAGGACATGAGAATCTTGATCTTTGTCACAGTATCAGTTTCCATTTCAATCAGCTGCTTTAAAAACTGGTAGTTGTTGAAGGCTGTGATTTTGTTCAAGGCACAAGCTATATTTCTGTCTGTTTTTGAAAAGCTCTCCACTGCAAGTAGAAGAGCCTAATTTCTCCTGTGTATGTCCTGAGACTTGGTGAGTAACAGAGGAAAGTTCAAACAGATCCTGCCAGGCTTGCAAGTAGCTAGATTTCATATCCTAAGATGGAGAGTAGTAGGACCATAGACTAGAGGCTTTGTAACAAGGGTGTTGTCCTTAAGATGGCAATTAGGACCTAGCTATTCTTGAAATTCTTATGTTTATCTTGACATCAGGGAATGGCATTTGCATAACTGCATTTGATTAGAATAACTTTCTGAATTATATTGTGCATTTACTTTAAGTATATACTGTCCTAAAAGCCAAAGCACGTGTAAGTGGTGATGGCTGACAGAAGAGGGGAATTACACTGGGAGACTGCTGAGTAAGTCTGGCTGGATGTTGCACTAAGCCATTTTTGGAAGGAAAACAGTAACTAAGCAATTAAAGATCTAATGCAGTATGGTAGAAAAATGAGTCATTTTAAAAACAGATGAACTGTAAGCTTTGCATATTAAGGACAACAGCAAATACTCTCCTCCCTTGGTGCAATGAAAAAGCCCTGTAAACCACTCCCTGGGTCAGAAACTTTCAGATTCTGACCAGAATCATCCAGATTCAGAATCCATTCAGGATGCTATGGCTATTTTCTGACTTTTTTATCAGCTGTAGCTAAATATCATGGTTTAAAGCTTTGTTAGCATGACTTTTATAGGTGTGCTTTATTCAGACATAAAATTACCTCTTAACTATCTAAAGTAATTTCTTATGAATAGACTTAAATAGTACTGTTCTTTATATTTTACTTACTATTCTTTTGTGTTGCCTTATCCTTTAGATTTTTTTTTTTTATCCTTTACAGTTTTTCTTAGCTCTTACTGAAATTAATTGATACTAGTTGGGGAGCTGATTAGATTTTCTTTATGATTATGCAACTGTCAAATCTTTCTGGCAGCTGCTAGCCCAACCCAATTGCTTATAAATTATAATGCATTATAAAGCTCTGGCTCAGAAACCTTTTTCGTACTTTTTATGGGGGGGGTGGGGGGTGGTGGGGACCAAAACAACATTTCTTCTGTGTATAGTAAACAGCAAGGGTAGTTTCCCCTGAGGGCTCCCACTTATGTGATAGTGGTTCACTGAATGTTCATATCTGATTTAGTAAATTGTTGGATGATAGCAATCAGGATGCTGACTGGTTGAGTAATGAGATTCTGATGACTACTAGCTCCCTGATGATAAGTGCTTCAAAGCCATTAAGTGCTGTAAGATTCATAACGTGAATAATGTAGAGAGCCCTTAGTATTTAAAAATTGTAGTAATTGTTTTGATAGATTTTTTTTTTTTATTCCAATAAATGAAGCTTAGTTTGCCTTCTAGTTTGAAGAGTCTTGAAAATAAGGATTGTCTTTTTATTTGTGGCATTCTCATCACTGGTTAACAAAAAAATAATAGGGTTTCCATATGAATGCAGGGGGATCATGACAAAATGGTGGTTAGCCTTGGCAAGCATTACAGCAGATGCGTGAGCAACACACATCACAGAAGTATCATAGCAGTTGCATGTATTCTCTCAGATTTTTGTTTCTCTTAATGACCTTTCTGTAGAGAGTGGATACTTAAATAAGTCTATATGGAAATATTTGTATTATACAATGTTACCACAATTAAATATTTGATGCTATGCAGCCAGCCCTAGTGCTTGATTTAGCTGTCCCTTTTTCATCAAAGCTGTTTAGTCAATGAATACACAGTTTAAAAAAAATCATTTTAAAGAATAAATGGCAGAGATTCTCTTTATCTAGAATTCATTTTATCACTAGAATGCCATACAGTAACAACTATTGAGAGCTAATTCCCTGTAATCTATTTTTTAGGTTTGGAACTGATTTTTTTTTACTACTTTCTTCATTTCTGCTAAGCCATACATTTTAATATCACATCTCTTGAATGTCAGGAGCCTCCTTAATTTCTTAGACTGTAAGAACAAAAACAAACTTAGAGAGACCACTGGTAGAGAAAATGCTGGCGTTATAGTTTTTGTTTAAATATTAACTTTTATCATTAAAATTATTTCATGCTGCTTAATTCAGTGGAATAGAGAGCTTAATGTGTTCTTGTTAGGAACAGATACTGTTTACAAGGACTGTCAGCTGCTTTTATGAGCTCTTGAAGCCTTGCTGATGTAGCAGCAGATGAGTTCAGTGGTGTTTAATTAATTTTAAAAACCAATCAAATTCCCTTTTATATTATTAATCTAAATATTTAATTCATTTTAAGTTCACAAATTAATAAAAATAAAAGTGAGAAGATTGACAGATTCCACCATATTTCTAGACTTCATGACTTTACGTTAAGCTAGGTAGTGAGCACTGAATGTCAAAATAACAGTACTTGAAATTAAAGCAGCAAAAGGGATGAACTACTGTGCTTTAGAAAAATGAGGCATATCAGCCTTTCTTTATTGAGCAGAGACATTTCAGAGTCCCAGAAATAAGTTGCATCACGTTTGTGGGTTATATGATGTTCAATTTTATGTTAATTATTTTTAAGGTAGCTGAAAATTAAATCCGTTATCATGTAATTACCGAGATCTGTTCTGTTTTCAGACCACCATTAACTACCAGTTCATTCCTTTCTTTCTGAAAAATATTGCATAGGGTTCATACATGTACCATTTTCATGAGCTCAGGAGTCCATTTATGCCACAATATAAAGATTGAAGCTGAAGCCTAGCCCTCTTACTGAACACAATGTTAACATCTTGGGATGCAGTCTGGGTCTAGACTGGAGTGAACCAACTGTCCAATAAATGGAGAGACTATTTCACGCTCAGTTTTGGCCCTAAAGGCAATAATGCCACAAGTGGCTCAAGCTACTTGGTTCTGCCAACTGAAGGCTGAACATGAGCACAGCTATCACGGCATCTACTCCATTCTATTCCAGTCATTGCCTGATTTTGCAAGCCGACCCTTCTGATTGATGGCTCAGGACCAGTCTGGTTTTCATGGCTTCATGAAAAAAATTAAAGCCAGAGGTTCTGTTAGATGGTTTACGTTACACTCATGTACTTATGTTGAGGATGATGGTATTAAACGTTGCAGTGTTCTGGAAGCTATCCTACTTGTGTGTCATGAAAAGAGATTGGAGTGCTAACAGCTTTTAGGGCTTCTGCATCGGCAGCTTGTTGTTTAGGTGAGATATTTCTGTGTGACCTTAGCAAAATATTGTCCTCTGCTGTGGAAGAAGGAAGATAAACACTTTCTCAGTTCTTTTCCCAGGACTCTGATAAATATCACAGTGGATAAAGCTCTGAATCTGGTAGTAGTCTGGTATTAGAGAGGTGAGCTAGACTTATTAACCTGGTCCTTTCGAGCCTGTAAGATGTTCCCCAACACAATCTAACTTCTTTGGTAGAACTGTTAGATTGTGCTTCAGAGAAATGAAGAAGCAGAACATGGCATCTTTCACGTACATAGCAATAACTCTGCCTGGATACCCTATTCCTTTTTCTTGTGGAGACAAAATTATCTTTATGAAGTAAAGCTACTGAAAGAACCCTCCAGTTGCTCGCATGTTCAATGTTCATTTAGCTAGGTTTACAAAATAGATAATCCTTTATTAGGAATTACCAGAAAATCAAGGGATGAAGGCCAAACACCTGCAATATGATATTCAGGGATAAAAGTTCCCCATTTCCCACTTAAAGTCTATTGCAAGAGACTTGGAGATATTGGCTGGTTCAGCTCTAATTTGAAGCATTAGAAGAGTGCTTCCCTCGCAGGAAAGTCTTTCAGAAAGGCTGCTGTTAGCAGTTCTCTGTATGGTTTGTGAGAATAAGAGCCTTTACACTTAAATCTAACCTATATGTTTTTCCTGTCCTATTTTGCATTGAATACAGAGGATAGAGTTAAAAAATTAATAACAACAAAGAAAACTTGGGCCTGAAAGACCTAAAAGGAGCAGCTGTATTTTTGGGAGACTCAGGCTATGGTAGTCCTTCTGGCCGAACAGTCATAACCTGTTACTGACTGGCAATTCACTAGCTTAGAGTGATTTCTGTTTGTGCGTGAATCAACTGCTTGTTCATAGGCGAAGACTATATAAAAAGTCACTCAGAAATTGCAGGTAGGAGTGTGGAGAGCATGCATTCTTCAGGGATAGTAGAGGCTGCCTACACTGACGAACACTTCTAGGATTCAAGGGAGAAATAGCTGACCCCAATACCTCATCCTAGTCTACCCCTTCTTTTCCCTCAGACATGCATTGGAGGGCCAGTAGGTCTTCGCTTGCCCAGTTGCCATAATGCCAGATGTAGGACCCTGTTTTTTTCAGTGAAGCTTGCTGCAGTGATTTCCATCATGTTGACTGTGAGGTCTCAAATAGCTCAGGTTATTTTCTGTGTGAATCCCGTTTTTATATTTTGTAACCTTTAAGGATACTGTCATCCTATTTCCAGTTTATCACCATGCTAATATTGTCAATTATTACCTGTCACGATTTTTCCAATTTAACATTTGGAGCTCACTAAAACATTAACACAGAGATTGTGTCATACATTTTCTTATAGGTTTTGACTTGGTCTATCAGCCTATAATCTTCATGATAAATCAGCTGCCTGCTATTGTCATTACACTCCTTCCCATTTTCTTATGATTTCTAATACTAGACCTGCCAGAAAAGAATAGAGAAAGGCAAAGAAACTGTACTTCTGGTATGAAAGATTGTAAATTATAGATGTAACAGAAAGATAAAACAGAAAATAAACTTAAATAGGAGGAAAAATCAAGCAGAAAATAGAAAGATGCAATACAATGGTGAAGTGAAAATTATAGAGGGAGAAGATAAAACATTGATACCATTCAAAGTAGAGTTGTGAAGAACACTGTTCCATTTTTTCTTTGATACAAAGTGAAGGATTTTTTTCTTTTGTTTTTATTGAGATAGGTCTCATTGAGTGCTACAATACTATGGTCTTCTTCAGGCTGACGTATTTCCACGAGGACATTAGTTGAAAGCAAAGAATAACAGAAAATGTTGTAGAAACTCCAGCAGTGAGGTCATTTAAGAGGTATTAATACTCTGACAAGTTTTTAGGCTGCTAGAATCTCTTCAAGTAGACCATGAATTAGGACCTACACTGAACCTAAATTCCCTTTTGTTTTTATGGAGTCTCAGCTTTCACTTAACAGTACCAGTGGAGAAGCTGGAGTTTTTGTGAAGCAGCTTTAAACTGGCACTACTACTAGCTTAATCTTTCACATGGAACAGATTTTTGGGATAAGCTCTTCACTGTTTTCTAACACGTCTCACATCCCAATGAACATGCTTGAAACATACTTTATGAAATGGGCTGAAGTACAAAAAAAACCCCCAAAACTGCAAGTGCTTGAATAGGATAACAGGGACATGAAATGATAAAGGGTTTTATAAAATCTGGTAAGACCAGCTCTTTCACTCTCCCATTTTTCACATGTAAATGGTTTTCTAACATAATATAACAAAGATACTTGGATTACAGAACACTATCCGTATGGTCCTACATCTCTCTTGTTGACAAATAGCAGTGGATTATAACAATAGTGGATTTAGAAAGCTTAAATATATTTCCTCTAGATTTGGCTATACTACCTTTCTTCTAAGAAGAACGACAAGAAGAAGTCATAGTTTCTAGGCTGCATCACTGTTTCCCAGGTAACAACACAGGAAATCGCATCAGTCACTAAGCCCTCCTTGGAGCCTGTGACAAACAAATTGCCTTAAACCCCAGCCTTTTCAAAATAAAACATAGTTGATGCAAAGGTACATACCAAGCAGAAGCAACAGATAACAAAACAAAAGTTTACATATCCAGACCTGACTATAGTGCATTCAAACATCTTCTGCTTCCTGTAGCATTTTCTTACAACTCCTGAAGAGATTCATTTCCAAGCATCTTTACCCCTTCATTTCGTAGTTTCTCTACAGAGGGATCTCTAGCAGTTTTATATTTACTTTTATAAAGGTAAAGGCCTGGGAAGAGACCAGTTTACTGCTCAGAGAGGCAGTCAAATTATGGTTAATCTGCCTGTATTTAAGGTACCACTTCTCTGTTATTGTTTTGATTATTATTTATATCTTCTAGTAGATTTGTCTGAATTAATTGTGCACTGACAGGCAGAACTGAAATGCGTATTAGTGTCATAAAAAAATACAGATATCTGCTCTCATTTCCTGAAAATTTTTAATAGAAATAATAATATGAAATATGTATTGCAGTTAATGAATAATAAAAAAGGTCAAATAAACTACTCAATATAAATAAGAGTACTGAAGGTTTTTAGTATTTGTGCCCTCTTAGGTTGTGTTTCTTGGCACAATTTGAAAACTGACCACAGCAAAATTGAGAAATTTCATGTCAGAAAAAATAAAAGCCGCCTTAGTCATACCTTAGGCTGACAATCACAAAGTCTTATGGGTTTAAATGAGATTTCACTCATTTTAATTTGAATGAGTAGTAAGATAGCCAGAGGTGTCTAAATGCTTTACAACTCCTGTTGACTTCCAGAAAGAATTTTGATCCTGAGGGACAGCATCTTTTAAAAAATGCAGTCCAGGTTCCTGTATAGCTTTGAAAATTTCAGCCTTTGTCTTTATAATTATGTTTCTACCAATACCATGTTGGAAAGGCATCAAACCGAAAAGTTCCTATATCAAGTCATAAGAGTGAATCCAAATTTATCTGATGCTATGAAAGGTTAGCTGGACCTTTTGAAGTGACCTTGTAGCAGCTCTACCATCTCTTTTGGAAACAGATTTGAAGCATGTTTTTTCGTTCATCTCTTTTGCAGTTAAAAGGTATAAGTTTGGTTGCTTAAACAGCATTAAAATAATTACAATGTTTATTTTGAGTTGTAAGTGCAGGGAAAGGCAGGAATCTTTAGCTAGATACGACAGAATCCTGTTTCACATAGTACCCATAATACCTGTGTTTTCTTTCCTCTACAAAACACAGAAGGGAGATAGCCCTTAAACAAAAGGGTGTGAAAAATCCCAAATGAATGAATGTATTTGTATGGTCTGATCTATACTGTGTAGCTGCCACAGTTCCCAGTACACTAATTTAGACAGATAGAACCTAGAAAGGCAAAGTTTGGGGCAAGTATTCAGCACAGCATTATTCCTCACTAAATGGGTTGGAGCAAAGGCTAAAATAAAATCAGTATTTTATCCTATTAGGTTTTCCATTTTCATTGGGAATGTATGTTAGCTTATATTTGTTAGACCAGGGTAGGGATACAAACCTGATTTGGTGTTGGACTGAGAGATGTAGTCACAAAAGTACTGTGTTAACAGCCTAAGATTGATTCATTTCTGTCAAATCATATTGGCAAGTTCCTAGACTGGAGGTTCCTGTCAGGTCATAAACCCTGCCACAGCCGCACTCTGGCTTATGCTCTGAATGCGAATGTCCTTCAGAGAATCAAAGCTCAAGGCCGCCTTCTTGAAGGAGAGCACGGTGTCTTATGATACTAAGCTACTGTAATGCTGCCAAGAGGCCAGAGAAATATAGAAAGAGTAGGAGCAATTATTTATTCCAGCTAAGAATTGGAGCATTCTGTATCTTCTAGAACACATGGAAATAATGGCTGTCAACAAAGAATCGTCTCACTTTTAATGTTAGATGGCAAGGTTAACGCCAACATTCAAGGTCTGCTTTGGGCGCTCCTTTATTTGGAAGTGTCTGCCTGGGAGCTAGTTACTGGTGTGTGTCTGCATTTTTTTGTGTCCCTTTTAAGAACCAGTCTCACTGACCTTTAACCCTGGTAGATGGGGGTTTTGGAGTTTTCTATTTTTGGGGGTTTCAGTTTGGTTTTTTTGCTTGGTTTGGTTGGGTTTTTTTGTGGATATAAACAGCTAAGTCACCAAACAGTTCTAGGAGGAAAGCTTTTCATCTTGCCTAGAACTCTGAACACCCAACAAATCTGATGTAATAAATAATATTTTAAAGAGATTGCTAACATAGTCTTATCAGCCATTCAGTCTTATCAGCTATTCCATGTCTCAATTAAGGCAGTTGCGAAAGCAAAAAGGGAAGAACTATCTAGTCTTTGCATAAGGAATTCTGAGTAAGGAATACCTGTAAATAAGAGGTATTCCGGTGTTTTCAGATGTCTTGGAGTACATCCAAAAGGCATGTTTTTTCCTCAGTAGAACATTTCTGAGTGTGGGTAAATCATTCCTGTGAAATCAGGTTAGCAGTAGGCAAAAGCAAGTTAAGCTCTATCAGAGATTGAGGTATATTCCTTCATAAGTGCCAGAACTGTCTGCTCTATAGGCAATTCTTTGAAAGCAGCTATCTTTCCATACTGTTTTATTTGTCATCTGAAGGACATCATGTATATTTTAGTGGTCTTTTCTTCACCTTGTATTCAAACTAAATTCATTTAGCCACTGTACACAATGAATACAAAGGTAAGAATTTACCCACCATTCTTTAAAACATCGTTAAAGGAAGAGCTGTGGTGAGAGGTAGACATTATATCTGTAAAAAACGCTCTCTGTATAAAACCACACATTTGTATAGAAAGAGTATTTTTTAAGGATGGGGAAAAAAATTTGAGAGAGTATTTCCTGATTTTCTCTTTCTGCATTCAGACTACCACAATAAGGAGGGGGTGCGCATATGTGAAGAAACCTTTAGTGACTGTTTTAACCACTAAAGATAAGCTTACATACATATTTGAGAATCTTTTCAGTCTGTGTGTAGAGGTAATTATAACTGTATTGAAAAATTCAAGCTGGTAAATGCTGTGAAGAATTTGTTGTGGAAGTATGGCAGAATTTGTTCTGTGCCAAAAGCACCAGTAACAGAATAGCACTTAGCCTGTGTCCAAAAAGGCAGGCACCCTAGAAGAATAAATGAAAGAAGAATTACATCCACACCTTTATGATCATAGCGTAGCAATAACACTACCTTGGTCGGCCAGCCAGCCAGCTATCTAACTCCCCTTAAAAGTGCCCAGCTTCTCACCTGTTTCAGTTGCATTTAGCAAAGTGTTGCTGTGACAATGTAAAATGCATTCCAGCTGTGATCACCTTGTGTTTTCCCTCTCGCCTAACAAATTTCACTGAGTGGTTAGAAGTTAAAAATATTAAAAACATGAAGAATATTTAGACTATTCAGGCTTCTGTTCCAGGAAGCCTGAATAAAATCATTAGCATTTGTTACTGCAGTTAAAAAAAAAAAATAATAAAAAAAAAAAACAGAAAAAAATCCTAGAATGTATCCCTTTTGAAAGCAGTAAAGTATGCTAGGCTCTTTTCAGAGTAAACCAAAGATATGTGACTCGTGGCTATTTGAAAAGTAAGAAATTAATTTAGTCCTGCCAGGTACCTGTTAACTATTTGTAGCAATCTATAAACTCTTTCTGACTTACGAGTTGGAGAACCTCAACATTCACAAACTATATTGCCCTCCATGTAGCAAAATAGCTTTGTTTTCAGGGGGCTTGCTGTAAAGCATTAGTGTAGCAAATGAAGCAAACAGAGCATTTATGCTAATTAAATTGACTGTAAAGTAAGGCTTTCTTAATATTTCATCTCACCTGTCTTCTGGGACTGACTGCTATTAAGCGTTCTGGTATTTGTACATGTTTCCAGTGGAAATAAATGTGCCACAAAAGCTGTTTGTTCCGAAGAAGATTTTGTGCTCAGTATTACCAGGTGCAAATAACACGGTGTCAGCTGGGTATTTCCAACAGACAAGGGCTCCTCCTCCTTCAATGTGGGACACCTGGGCCCTGACAAGGCCAGGTGTGTTGGCTGGGGTGCCGGGCAGCTCTGGGACTCTCCTCGTTCTCACAACGCTGTAGCTGCCCTCAGTGTTGTTTGAACCCGGGTTTCAGTGCACCACATTGAGCACAGGTGAGTCCTCAGTGTTTTCTAGAGTTTTCTTCCTAATGGGGGGGAGGGGGGGGGCAGGAGGAGAGCTGGGGGAGTGGGGAGGAGCAGCCCTGGGATTCTGAGTGCGGGGCGAGTGCTGGCTACCTACAGGCAGTCTAGGGGCTCACTGGCTTCATTTGCTGGTGGGAGACAAGGCATCCTCTCCAGGCAGTGGGGCACCTCGCACCGACCCAGAGCTGAGTGTTCCGTGCTTAATGCTTGTGCCGACAGGTGCTCCTGTTCAGTCGTGCTGTGTGAGTACGCTGGGGAGATGGGGGGAAGGAAGCAGATCTGCTGCCACATGGCCTGTACCTCTATGTGGGGAGCCTTCAGCTGAAGACCCTGAGCTGTGCGAGCTTTGTGTGAAGGTAAAGCTCAGGGTGGATGTTTGTCAGCATTTCCCCTGAACCTGTCTTTTAATCTACTGTCTTACTAGATTGCTTCCGCGTTAAAATGCAGGAGAAAATCAGACGTACTACATTATCTTAGCAGTACTAAGAATGTGTGAGGAAAAACTACTATTGTGTTTCAGGGAGCTTTGGCTGACTGTAATTATTACATGGTCATTTTAAGGACAAGAGAAGGCTGTTCTCAGATGATGAGAAAGTAGTTAGTAGTAATACGCGAAGTACAAAGGGGACCAAAGGGTAAAAGTGAGGGGGATGTATTTTTTCTTGTTGTTCTTTCCTCAGTAACTTAATGTGTGTCAGTTTTGTTTTTTTTTTTTTAAATAATCCTTATTTTTGCATTTATTTAGGTTTTGAAAAGGGAGGGAGGGAGGGAGTGGTTCTTGGAAGAAACACAGCTTTATCATAGTAATGTTTTATAGGTTATGAGAAAGTTTTATTTTAAAAGTTTCACCTTTTTTTTTTACTTACTTTTGCTTCAATTTCCTAAAGCTGTTATTGAAATGGATGAAGTGCTGTATCTGAACCTTTGAATTGCTTCAAAGGGAAATGTGCCATAACTTTGCACTTTCTGCAAGCTTTTCTTCATCTTGCCAGCCCTAGGTTATGGATGAACATACTTTAAGGAGAAGAGCTCTGTGGTAGATTTTAAATACTTTCATCTTTAATTGGAGGAGGAGGGAGAAATGTTTAAAATGGTCATAAAATTTTTAATGTAATTTGCAGCCCATTTAGTACGTTGATTTAGGCAACAACGGAAGCATAGATTCAGCTATGCAGGGCTGCTAAGTGACTGGATTTTCCACACTGGGATGTTGAACCAGAAGTCTGTTACGGATGCTGTAATATTTGGCTCTTACACCTACCTACAGAAATTCTCTTCGTAGTTTCACATGGCCTTAATTTTGGTGCTCTTGTGACAAAAATAATATGTAACAACATTAGTGTTGAAATAATTACCTTGCACTAAATGAGAAGGTACCTTGGAGTGTTCTGTGATAATTCTTGTGCTTACGGTGAATGTATATGTTGGCTTCGTGGGATGCTGCAATTGTTTGTGAAGAACTTGGTCAACAACGTCGTTAGACTGTGACCTGGTTTGTGTTTTCTTTCACCAACCAAATTCAAAGCTGGTAAATGCGTGTGTGTAAAACAATAAGCTTTAGCATTCTTTGATCAATAACCAAAGTTCAGGTGAACATATTTCATAGTCTGAACACTTGAATGTTTTTTGGTTGGCTTTTTTTCCTCAACACCCATAACCACCTGCTGTGATAATGTTGTGGAGAAACATGAGTAAATACCAGCGTTTGATGTCTAGTAAAATGAAGGAAGTAGACAGAAACTTAATATTATTTAAGTTTCCAGTCCAAGACCTTCCTCTATTGCTAACAGTAGCATTTATTGTTGTACTTGACCACCTTACATTCCCAGACCTATAGCTTGTTGTTCTTGGTTTACATGACTACATTTGGCATTTTGTCCTATGTATTTCTCAGCTCTGTATTTCAGTAATGAAAACTGATAACTTCAGAAGAGCAAGCTCTTACTACTTTGCACTTTGTCATTCCTTTTGACTATTGGTTTCAATCTTGTTTTTACTGAGATATTTTTGCTGAAATGTGATGGCCTGCTATTTGTGTTGAGGCTTATGCAGGATAAATATAGAAGACATGCTCCCCCACACACTCTGAATAATCTGACAAACTGCTTATAGGTTTTTTTGAACACTAGGAATTTTGTAGTCCATGGTGTTGAACAGAAAAATTTACATGGTAAATTGAGTGTATCCAGTGCAGTGTTTCCCTTTAGAGTCTGCAGACAGGCAGTACCACAGTTGCTCATTGATTTTTCAAGATGTAGTGTGACTGAAGCTAGAGCCATTCCAGGATCCTTCCAAATTTCACCAAACTGAATTTTGCAGCCTTTCTGATGAGGAGTGAGATTCCTTCTTCCAAGAAAGTGGAAGAAGCCAAATGTCAGGAACAGGACTGTGGGAGAGTTGGCCATGATGATGTGCTACTGCAGAGGAAAGTGTAATTAGTATCTGTTGCCTGAGAGGTACTGTATCCCCATACACTCACCATCCCCTTGGGCAGGCTCACCCCTTCTTTGACAACTGGGGAACCTGATATTCCTTAGCATGAGCTAAGCAAGCTACCTTAAGTAATGCTTTTCTTGAGGCATAAGTTTTCTCTGGTTAATATCAACAAAGTGTGCTTTAGAAACTTTTGTCAGCATGAATGAACCTGGCAGAAATCAGCTTGGCTTCACTCTGCTGTTACCTGGAAAAATCCCATCTGTGTTGGAGCTTGTGAGACGTGCTGAAGGAGGAACTGGAGAAGAACCCAAACACCAATAGCAGGCTTCCTTCTCTCCCAGTCATGGTCGCACTAAGGTCGGTGAAGGAAAATAGGAAGAAAACATTTACATTTTGTCAGTTAGCAATTAGAGAGATTTAGCAAGCTTTACCAGTACTTAGAGGATGCATATTAAAAATGAAGCCCAAAGGCTTCTTCTAAGAAACCTTAACATGTGCAAGCAGCACAGCATCTGGCTTATCAAGTGAATAATAGCCAAAAAAAGAACAGATGCTTTGCTTTGGGTAGCAAGTGATTTGCTTTGCTTCTCTGTGATTAGCT
The DNA here is from genome assembly GCA_034782735.1 of Sagittarius serpentarius. NCBI lineage: Eukaryota > Metazoa > Chordata > Aves > Accipitriformes > Sagittariidae > Sagittarius > Sagittarius serpentarius. The sequence continues at coordinate 20,243,411 of JAVKLA010000084.1, forward strand.
GGGTGGACAGAGAAAGAAGAATAGGAGGAACTGTTCAGAAGCAGCAAAATCTATAGCAAATTTTCTATACTAAAGAAGTGACTGAGTCAAGTGTGAGGTATAACTCAATAAATGGACGTGAAATGAAAACATATTTAGATTGGTATAAGCAAATACATAATTTGAGCTGGGGAAGAATAAAAAGTGGAATCTTCATGAAGAGGGAGAAAGAAGAAGAAAAGCAACAAAATATAGCAAGTTGCAAAGTTTTAAAAACATACTTATTGACAATTTTATTTTTAAAATATGCAGTAAACTATAATTGTGATTGTAGTTTCTGCAGTTGTGGAGGATTTGAGCATAACAGGCGTGGCAGCAAATGCTTTTTTAATTTAGGTAGTGGGTATCTTTCTCTGAATCCTGTTCTGTAAACTAACCCTGACACTACTTGAAGAAAAAACTCATCTTGAAAAAAAGGAAGGTTAACGCAGAATGGAGTTTTAGGTTTAATTCTGCTGTACATAAGTGTGTTTTGCAGAGTCCTAATGGAATACATAACTGAACGATTGAGGTGGTTAATTCTAATTATTTTATTTGTAGCCTACCTCTTTTAATATACTTCTGTGCTAAAAGTACAGTGCTAATATCAGGAGACAGTGTAAGAAGTATTATTTATGTATAAATTTTTAATCTTATTGATTTTAATGCTTTTTTATTATCTCACAGACAGTAAATGTTGGACATGAAAATTAAGATGCTTCTATAGTACTTCAGAAAATACTTCATTAAAAAGAAAATATATGTGTATGGGCAAATTATGTATCTTAGTCAAACACTTTAGGTTTTTTTCCAAAGAATGGATAACAGATGCTTAATTTTGTACCTGTGACAGCTGTTACAAATGTAAAATATATAACAAGGCAATTAACAAGAATCCCAGAAATGTAATGGTTTGTCTATTGTATGTTTAAATTAGGTGCAAAAGCAGTTCCTTAATAGTAAAAATAGGTTCCCTGAAGGCTCTTTATGTCTTTATGGGTTTAGTTATTATTCAAGCCTTATTGATCTAAACAGAATTATACAAACATATTGTCTATTCTCCTTGAGCTATAGTACAAAATTACCCATATAATTCATAGTACTGCTATGCAGTGTCTTAAAATTAGGAGGAAACATTTACAAATCATCTTTGGAACAATTTGCATTCATTGAATTACTATTAAAATTTTATATAGATACTTAACATGGTGGTATGCTGTGAGTTGGGTGCTAGTGGCTTCCCAGTGTTGCAGAAGGGAATGTGGCTTCCCAGTGTTGCAGAAGGGAATGTGGTTACATATGCCACCTTTGGGGTCTTTGCTTGGTTTTAGGCTAAGGGATAAATCATATGGGGGATCATAAAGTACCTGTTTCCAACCCTAGTATTTCTGCACATGGCTCTACATTTATGTGTACCCTGTACATGCTTCAAGTATCTGATATAGACATTTATAGATGCATTCTGTTTTGAAGTCCTGGGGCAAAGTTTCAGAAGGAAAACTATACATTCACTGATAATATTATCATCCCTTTATTGGGTATTACTGAACGTGAACATACTGACAGTGGGTACATAATCAGTGGATTTCAATCCAGTTTCAGAAATGTTTGTGTCTGTGTGTCTTATGATAAAACCACAAAGAAACCTCATTACTTTATTAGTTTCTGCTGTCGCAGAAATCTGTCCTATGAACACAAATAAAATTCAGGCTTTTGTGGTGCTTAATCAGTGCTGAATTTTGTAAGGATGTGGTTGGCAGGCCAATTAAGCTCAGTTTGCCTACTATGTCACTGCAATTTTGGAAACCTCTTTTAACTACTTTGGAGAGTATGTGCTGTTAAATAGATGTTTGTCTTTATCCCAGAGGTAGCTGCATTTCAGTGAAATGTAGCATGATGCTGACATAGTCCTTTATGATCTCTTAGAAATACTTTGCCTCATAGTCTAACTGGTTTAAGATGACATGAAAGATGCCTAAGGTTAAAGCATCCTGTCTTCCCAAGTAGTATTTATTTATTGCGTCCTCCTTCGTCTTGGTTATACAGTTTTAAATTTTAAAACTTAGTTATAGGTCAGAATTAAAACTGAAAAAACAAAGGTATATAAGCTTGAATTTTTGCATTCCTTTTAAAAATATAATCTGTTCCTTGAAATACACTGCTGCATGCACTTCATGCTAAGAATTTGCAGTAGTTGTGGCTGCATGTTGCCAAAATGGGTAGTAAAGTATATGCTGTTAATATATGGGGTAAAATAAGCAAATAGTGTGGACATACCTGACTTCTACAGTACAAGAGTACTGAATTTTGTCCATCCTTATGGATGGAGAGACATCTGCAAACATGACGTATCAGTGGGGATGGTTTTAAAATTCTTTATAGTATCTCTTCTAGATCTCTTCAAGTATAGTCTTGTGTGTCAAGTATTGGTAAGCAATGTTGAAATGAATATTAGTACTGTAAGTGTTGAGTCTGCGTATAAACCAAATAGAAATCTTAGGGAGAAAAAAAAAATCAATAGTTTATGACTGTGTAAAAAGCTTATAAAAGGATGTTTATGCAGAAGAGCTATTTTTAAAATGTCAGTATCTTTAACGATTTTCTAGTGGCATGGGTACTGCATATTTCAATCCATGGAGCAAAAGACACGGCCTCTTCTGTCCAGCTTGCTTGTAAATCAGTTTGATCTTGGCATTTTATGCACCAGCACATCTCTGCATTTATGATTTTTTTTTTTTTCCCTTTTTGACAACATCAAAACTTTGGGTGAAGTTTTCTTATTTTTGCCAAGCTATAGTTTTTCAGGACTCCCCTCCCCCTGCCAAATGAAGAAAGAGGGATATAAACGTTCTCCTTCATACACATTTGGCATGTTCCACTGAAGAACTGGCATCTCTAGGAATGGTTCCAAGTTTTATACTAACTAAGCAGATTCTGTAGAACTGAAGATTTTTTTTTTCCACTTAGACACACGTTGCTATCTCCTTTGCGTGATGAAAACCATTCACTTTTAACTATCTCTATTACTATTTGATAATAAGCCCTATGACAGAACTGATACACTTCCTTAAAGGGGATGTATCATATCTTTCTTGCAGTATCTGGTGGAATAAAGATTTTCTTTTTCCTTCAGTTTTATCAGTTTGACTCTGCACCCGGAGACAGCCTTGAATAGTTGGGGTTAGAAGAACGTTTAGGCCAAGTACTCAGAATCTGAAAGTGACAGGTATGAAAGGGAAGGTCAGTGGCCTTTTTCGCAGATGAAATGGGTGATGTTATTGTACACACTCAGCATGCTTTCAACGTTCTGCGCTTAGTTGTATTTTATATTAGAGGAAAGCATTCAGCTAAATGCTTGCTGCTACAAAAGACTTGTATTCTTGCTTATATTTCTGCAGATGGGAGCACCATTATGAGTTCACAGAATGGTTTTCTGAGTTGAAATATCTCTGCAACACTAAAATAAATACCTGTTTTTTTTATGTTTATGAACTTAAAGTAGGCACAATTATCAGCCTTCAAAAAGCAAATGTACCAAACTGATCAATTTTTGATGTTGGCCCTTATTTGAATCCAACATTAAAAACTGAAAGTGTGACCCATTTTTTCTCCCGCATTTGATGCTGCGTAAGGACAGAAGGCCGTGAAACAGGAAAACATTCATTTTCAAGGTTCTCTAAAAGACTCCCTCTTCTGAGTACCTTCTAGGATTCATCCCAATGTACTTAGTGCCCATCTTGCAAGATGAAGCTTTGCATTTCAGCATGCTTTGCTTGTCAGCGTGTCTTTTTTCCAAAACAATGCAGAAAGCATAACTTTTTTTTTCTTCTCATCTTGGAATCTTCCTGTGTGCTATTTAGAAGTCACAATGTTCTATCCATGGAAGCATATCTTTAAGCTGTGGGTGTTAGAATTCTGGAAATTAGATCAGGGTGGTTGATAATAGGCTTTGGATAATTTAAGAGAGTGTTAGAATAGAACGTTACAATGGGATAATGTCTTCCTACTGCTAGACGAATGTCTTGGTATCCCCTTGGCATTCATAGGAAATAAACATTGAGGTGAAGCAGAGACATTTCCAAAATGGAAGTCATTTATCCTGCTAAAACATTGTATTCCAAGGACTCCGTTTCCATTATACCAAACAGTTGGTGATGGAAGATGCTGTCATTTGAGGGATATTGATATTGTAGAATGACAGTTGATCTTCATGTGACTTTTATGCAAAATACACATATGTAGTTAGAATAAGTGTTGTTTCCTAATTGTCTTGCATGACAGATTTGCATTTTGCTTTTAGCCATTCAAAGTGACTTTTATCATAATAAAGTAAATTTAAAATTTTATGTCTTTGTCACACTGATTGAAGTATAGTTAGAAGCACCAACGTTTTGTCATTTAATGGCTAACAAAAACATTTAGTATAACTGTAGCATGTAATAGAGATGTCCTATCACTTAATGTAGTAGTGGCTTTCAGTTGTTCACAAGTAGCTTGAGCAGTCACTTGCACCTGAAAAATTATAGCAAAGTCAGGGTTGCATTCAGCCTGTGCAAGTTCCGAATCTAATTTCAGAGCTGGACAGACCATATTCAGCTACAGAGCATTAAATGATCTCCTAGTCAAGGTGCGGTCTAAGTGCTTGTATTACACTGAGTTACCTTCAGACATCAGTGACTTCTGCCCCAAGAAAAATCATAGGTTGCGTCCCCCTGGAACAACATTTCTGGGCACTTGCAGAGGTGATTTGGAACAGTCACCATGGGTTTATCAAGAGTAAATCATGTCTCACCAACCTGATTAACTTCTATGGTAAAATAACTTGATTTATGGACAAGGGGAGAGCAGGGGATGTCACTTACCTTGACTTTAGCAAGGTGTTCAGCACTGTTTCTCACAATACACTTGTAGCCAAGTTAGTGTGCTGCAGTCTGGATGGATGGACAAATAGGTGGGAATGGCCTGGCTCAGAGCACAGTGGCCAATTCTTTCTATTCTATCTGGGTAAAGTACCAAGTGGAGTACTGCCAGTGTCTGGTCTGGGACCCATCCTCTTTAACATAGTTACCAGTAATCTGGTAGAGGTCAATGAGTGCACTCGCATGGAGTCTACAGATGAAACTGAACTGGAGGATCCAGTCATCATGCTCAAAGGCAGGGCTGGCATTCAGAGGGATCTAGACAGGCTATAGTTTCATACCATGGATAACTTTCAAAAAAGCACATCCAACTCATTTTAGAAAAGAGGAGTGTTGTATGTAGAAGGTGGCCTACAGAACTTGTATTGTTAGTTTAATTTTTTCTTTGAAGAATATTTTGTCAGATGGAAGGCCAGGCATGCAAGTACCACTCTACCATACCACTCATTCAAGCAAACTAAGAAATCCTTTAGGATTCCTTTTCAGAAACATACCCTGAATAAATACTGGACATGTGAAAATTCTTCTTTACATTTTAAATGGCTTAAAATGTTACATAAGGTTGATAGTATACAAATTGCTTTAGAAAAGCTACTTTTCAACATTCAGTGTAATATACTGAAGGCAAGACAACTTAAAATAATAATTATTCACTGAAAGCATATGGTCCTGCTTACCTTATAATGTTCTCCTAATTAACATAATTGTAAAAAGACACCGATTGAAATTTAGATAGTAGCTCTGATTGTTAAACTCTCAATTACAGCAGTGTTAACAACTGCAGTGTGGGTAATACTCTTTTATTATTAGTTCCACATCTGAGAATCAGTTCATTCACTTTCAAGGCATTTACACACCAATTTCCGAGCACTTTTTTGGAAGTGAACATGTGTAATGACTAATGACCCAGCTAAAACATTTATGCAAGATGACTGTTGATATTAGGAGAAAATGGAATATTCATTTCCAGTTTAAGGCTGTGGAACATAGTGAGTTTAGGAAAATAAACTAGGTTACCTGGTTTAAGTGTATAGGTGTTGAAAATCAATTTACACATTGCTGCATTAGGGAAACAGCATTGTTTTGAAGGGAGAAACACTGGGTACAAATACAATTACAGATTAAGAGTTGCAGGTAGCCTGCTTATGACACTAACCAGCTAAGCTTGGTTTGCTGTTTCAAGTATAGAGGCTTTTGGCCAATTTAATCCCAAGGCCAGTACGTGATTGCAGATATTTTAAATTAATTCTAAAGATACAGGGAAACAACGAATAACAGTTTGTAACAACAACCGGCTTGATACATTTTAAGGTGGTAACAACTGTTCCTTGTAGAGACGGAGATGGCTGGGTGAGGGAGAGTTAATTGAGACAGTTATTTGAGAAGGACTGATGCTATTACTGGAGTCAAGGCTACTTCTTTTATGAGGAAACAAGACAAATGTACGTAAGGGGAGAAGAAAACGAGAGAAGATAAAAAAATCCATCTTTTTTCATTTAGACTTTTACTGTAGTAGTACTGCTAGAGAAACATGGGCTCAGCTCACAGTCTTATCAGAAATTTTGTGACCTGACAAACTTGAATTAACGTCAAACTGTTTAGATCAATGTTCTTGACTGCCATATTGGTCACAAGCTCAGAGCAGTGTTGTGAAAGATGGTCTTGCCTGGGTAAACCTGGTACTTGCTAAACAAAAGGCAAATAAAGGATAAATGTAAAGAGAATAGGTAGAGAAAGAAAAAGGACAAAGAAGGGAAGGTAAACCAAATCGGTATTTTTAGGTCTTTCTGACTTCAAATTGAGATGAATATGTAATCTATTCACACAAGCTGTTTTGATCAGGCCAATAAAAATTAAAGGGTGTTATGAAGAATCCAAGGAGACTGGGGGAGTGGCAGCTATGCTGATAAGGCTTTCCAAAGGATTCCAAAAAGAATTAATATGTAAATTGCTATATGCCATTTTTGCAGATTGTAGTCCAATGTTGGACCTAAATCATAGATGCCAATTTCAGATTCCATACTCTTCTGTTTAACATCGCTTTTGTGGTTTTGTCTATGCAATAGCTTCCTTGCTTCCAGTTGATATAATAACGTATGTGAATTTTAATAATTTTGAATATGTTTCTGTGGTAATTACTGCTATAAAAATTCCATAGAAGGTATCGGTGGGAAACAGATGACTGAATCGGTTGAAACAAAAATATCAGTTATTTTATTTTTTTCTTTAAAATTAAAATTTTGCTGAGGTACAGAGTGACGATAGTGGAAGACAGCTGCCAGAAAAGATTAAAATTAATTTGGAGTTTTTGGTCATAAATTCCTATATTATTGAAGAATTGACATCACTGGGGTAGCGGTTGGCTTTTCAGTGGATATATTTGGTAACGTGTGATTAACAAACAAAGAGGATGTACCTTTTGTTAAGATCTAAAGTACACACTCCCCAACACAAACTCCTCCTTTCTCTTCATCTTCTCAATCTCAGTGGCTGTCATTTTGTAAGAACCTTTGTTCTGGGGTCCAGTGCCACCAAAGAGCAGACAGTGTTTAATGACCTTCTGCATCAGCAGTTTCATCTCTTGAGAAATTAAAATTGATTTTTTTTTCTTTGATATTGAAAATCTAAAATGGACCTTTTCTTTCTAACTTGTGTAATAGTAGCACCTGCAGTCAGGAAAGACTGGGAAAGAAGACAAAAGTTCACAGGTACATTGCCGAGTTAAGGCTACTTTAAAATAAACTCTGTTAATGAACGTGGGATGAAAAAAAAAGCCTATCACTAGGTAGTTTAAAATATGCCCTTGAAGAGAATGAACATTTTTGTCATTTCTATAATATTACAGGGGTTCTGTCTGTGTAAAGAAAAACAAACACCACTGTTTTCATATGACTTTTTGTTTCCCTGTGTATTTCATAAGACCTAATTCCTATTTATTCTTATCCACCCTATCTTGGAAAACTGCTACGTTAACCTATAGCTATAAGAAACATTATGCTCACTTTTAAAGGATAAATTAGTGTTTCATCTCAAACACCTTACTGTTTTTTGTGATAGACTACAACTTTGTTTATTATTTTAACAGATCAATAGGTACATTAATTCTAAGCAGAAGCTCAGACTCTCTGCCTGAAGTTAAATTTGTCAGGTTTTTTAATTAGTTTTATTCTCCCATAAGGTTGAAATTTCTTTAGGAGAATCAAAGACAGGAAAGTAATTCACCAGAGAAAAAGCAAATGATGCAGAAAATGCCAATATCAATTTCCTAAACAAGTCACAACTTGAATGCCAAGAATCTTGTTTCCGGCACTAACTTTAATAATATGAGTAATCTAAGGCACTGATCAGAAAGCACATTTTACAAACCTGTGCTTTAACTTAAAAAGATGACTGAGATAAATTAAACTTTGCTGAGCTGTGTGAGATAATGTCTTGAAGAAAAAAAAAGACCTTTACCCTAGAGGAAGTAATGTTGGTTGTAGCATGATTTATATTTTAAAGGCATTATCAACAAGGTGGATGGGCCAAGTGCTGAAAATTTGTTTAGGGACATTTCCAGTTGCATTTCTATACTGCATAGTATATTTGAAATTGGATGGAATCTCAAAACAGGCTTTTAAAATGAAGAAACTAGTTAACACAAAATAAAAATTCCTTTGTGTTTTCCACTTCAACCACTTCATACATTTTTCATTTGAGAAGTACAGTCCGTAGCATTTTGTGGATCTAGCTGGAAATTGGGTTGTTATAATAACTTGTGGCTCAGTGGTAGAAGAATGAACGTAAAAGTACTGAAGCTAATGTTGATTTCTTCAAAGACGGATGGAGAGTGTCTATGAAGACAAATGTAAGGTTTCAGGTTAGCTTAAACCAATTTTTTTGTCTGCTTTATCTTCCACAAACTTCACCTCTCTGTACCTTAAGAAACACGGGAAATTAAACTTTTGTTGCTGTGTAGGCTAATCTTGTGGAAAAGTGTATCTGCAGTCCTTAACCCGGATTGGCTTCTCCTCAGAATGAGGAAGTACCATCTTCTGAGGCCTGTTGACAAAACTAACATGTGGGCACAGTTAGCTGAATATTTTGGTGGTATTTGTAAAAGGGGGGAAATAGCTTTGAGGAAGATTAAGATACCATTGAAAATAGATTGCTGGTGTAATTCATTAAAAGGAGGAATTCCCCAATGACAAAAGCAGTGGGGGAAAAGTGATTTTCTTACTGTGTGTTGACATTTTGGAGCTTTAGGGTATTATCAGGCATAGATAGTACTTTCAATAACGCAACTCAGTCGCTGTGTCTGCCTTCTCCCCACTCTGAATTGCTGCACCATTCAGTCCTACCTACATTTTCATATGCTTTAGCTGAAATCCAGGAGATGAGAAACACTGTAAATCAGAAGTTTTTTTCCTTTTAGTTTCTTGATCACCACCATCCACAAAGTGCGGTTTTATTTCTTGTGCTTGAACAATCTCTAAGGAAAGAACAGTTGTCTCCAAAAGTCAAATGGTTCTGATCCAGTAATCTATAATTGTATTAGGAAGTGTGCTAAAGACAGAGAGATATCTACTGGATAAGACATAAATTCTAAGCATTTTTGGTTGCTAGAGTACGTTTTTCACAAGCTGCAGTATCCAGGTTTGCTGCTTCAGTCTGGACTGTATTTCAGCCAGAGCAGCTGTCTTGCTCTCTTCCAGGCCTTAGTCCAGAGCTGACTATTCCAGCTGACTCTCCAGCTTCTTGTTCCCCTGTTTGTACATATAACCAGGACTACCCAATCCCACTGGAGAGTCTAGCTCTTGCTCTTTTTAAATTTCATACTGTTGGTGACTGCCCAGATCTCTGGTCTATCCAGATCTCTTTGGCTCATCATTAATTTTCAAACCAATATTCCCCCCTTCTTTCATCTACCACAATTCTAATGACACTAAATCAGTGCAATTACAGATGACAGTTGCTGTATGTTGAGAAATATTTTGTAGAGTATCTGAAGTACACAGCAGCCTCACAGCCCTTTTAGGCATTTATCATAACTTTGTGAGACACTGGATGCATGCTAGTCATGGTTTATTGTTGGAGACGTGAGATACAGAGCTCGCAGCTAACTTCCACCCAGTGGACCTTCCTGTTTTTCTCTGATGAGTGTAGTCTCACATTCTGCTCATTCTAATTTTAAATCTTTCACTTACTTATAAAGCATCTCATAACGTGTAACTTATCATAGGGGAACAGAGTTCATTATTACCCTTTCTTCTCCTAAAAGTTGCGAACGCTTCTGCTGTGCCATCGAGCTCAGTGTGCAAATGTATCGGCAAAATCCAGACCCTGTATCACTTGCACCTGATGTGAATCTCTGCCCTTTTCTTGATCAAAAATGGATATTGCTACAATTTTCTATCTATACAAATATGCTATACATGTAAATTTCTTGGAATACAGTTCAACTGTGCATGCTACAAGGCAATATTTCACATGGTATCGCAGTGCAGCCCATCTCAAGCAATGATCCAACAGCAAAAATAATGTCCAATGAAGTAGCCTAGAAAATGCTTCTCCAGTCTTTTCTACCATTCTTGTATAATTTTTTCTGCTGCAGAACAATGCTTTTCATATGCTTGCTATAAAATTCCCTTCAGTGAATCTGATCTTTGATACTCATTCCGTAAAAAGATGTCCCCTCCTTCAGAAGGACCCATAACTAAAGCCAGCAAATGCTAGCTAGAAGCATAAAGCTTACGTAGTGTACTAGAAGGAAACAGATCCAATATATTTATATTTACAGGTAAAGATATTTTACAAATTATTTTGTATTTCTTGTGTCATTGCAAGATCTATTATGAGTGAAAAAAAGGATCTAAGAACTCAAAAAACAAAAAGTGACTTTTCTGTTATCAGCTTATAAATGTTTACCTTCAGGATTCCAGATCTTTGCATTAAAGAGAAGTGAAGCTGCTTTTACTTCTCTTTGCACTGTTCTGCACTGTGGCTTAGAGTTTAATCGTATTTCAGTTTTAAAATATGTTGTGTTCATATTTTATTTTTAAAGAGGCTATATGTTGGATCTTTACTTTGAAGACGAATACCTCTGTAGATGGTTTCATTATTTTACCTTCCAAGCAAAAAGCCTTTAGATATCTAACTATAACAATTCTTCTTTTTTGCATTCTACTGATTGCAAATTAAGTTTTATTATGAAACAGTGTTCAAGATACTAATCACTTAGCATTATAAGTGCAGCCAGCCTAGTGGAAAAAGATTAGATGTGATTTATAAAAGGAAAATATAAATAGGCTTTTGGAAAATAATCCTGGTTATAAACGTGCACAACAAATAAAGCTCAGGACTATATGAATTCATCCCACAGGAGTAAATCAGGACAAAAGGCAGCTAATTGGAAGAATTTGTAAGGTGTGCTACTAGAAAATAATTTTCATTGCTTTATAGCTGAAATCCAAATATTGTTGACAGAAACTTCAGTTATCGACTTGCAGCTAATTAGCAGCTAGCAAACCAGACAATTAGTTGGAATAGAATGGAATTTGAGAAACAAAATTTAAAAGTTAGTGACACTCATTAAAAATAAGGTGTTGTGCTTCAGTTTCTAGAAATCCACTAGCTTAATTGTCAGCCTGATGTGAGTGTTCTATGCATTTAGTCTTAAGACTTCTTAATTTATGTATGTAGAAACATACATGTATATGTAAATGTATACCTATTTAAAGAGAGACTTTAAATGAGGAATTGTTGATTTGTGGGGAAGAATTTTGGGGTTATTACCTGCCTGTCCTCACTGTTACTCCCAGTGGCTACAGCTTCCATTGAAAATTAGACTCTTTAATCGGGTAATTTAAAAACCTATGAATTCAGAGCAATAGCTTGAGGTTTGTCTCATTCTAAAAGTCAGGGAGATTTGATGGCAAGTAATATGTGCAGAGCATGAGAGGCTGCCCTGAAGGGTAAAGACACACAGGACAGCTGGCTGATCTTCAGGGATGTCCTCTTCAAAGCATGAGAGTTGTCCATTGTGCAAGAGATCAAGGAAAGTGTAGATCTGGTTTTCTGATACTAATATAAGCTAGTGGGCTGGAATTACTCCTGCAACAAACTGTCCTGTACTAATTTGGAATTTCCTGGACTGAGCAAACTAGCCATGATTTTGATCCTACTGGTGTAGGATCAAACAGGAGAACTACTAGGTCAAAGAGGAGAACTCCTAGACCAGATAGGTCGGGTCAGGCCTGATCCAGCACATGTTCAGGGATACTCTCTTTTGAAAAAGATGCTTAGTGGAATATAAACCTCTCCTTCCCAAGTGAAAACCTAATGAGGTTAGTATCCTAGGCTTGGCATGACTTCCAAACAGAGTAAGCGACCTCTGTGGATGTTTGTTGGATGCAGACTTCATTCAGATGCATAGCAGAATGAATTTAATTGGAGGCACAGATAACAAGGTTCCACTCCACTGCAAGTAACATGCAACTCACCTTGTGTCTGTAAACTGTGAAATGCAATACACAACTGACCAGAGTACGCAGCCTTTAAAAGGTAATGAACTGAGTGTGAATCAAAATTGGGTAGAATCTATAACAGCACTCCAATTACAGAAAATCCGCTATTAAAGTGAATGCAATTAACAGTGAAATCCATATCCCATGTGGTACCAGAAAAACAAATGGGCAGAAAATGTAAATAAATGTAAATTTTCCTGATCTGTGGAATGAAACTCTTCTGTTAAAGTATCTGTGGGAACAGCCAAAAAATATTAAGAAATAATAGTAATTTCACTTTGTGAAAATGAGTCTTTACTTGGATGTTGATGGGAAAATTGAAAGAAACCCAGAAACCGAAGGCAACTTCAAGAAAACCCAGGAGCAGTTTAAAGTCTTGTGCTCAGTTTAGGTAGTCATACCTTTAATATCCATTTTCTTGTGCAATTGCTTCATTTGCATGACTGGTTAAATTTTTTTCATGTATTCACTCCAAAATATTGCTCATTTAGGTTAATGACAGCTAAATTATGGCCTTTGAAAAGGGTAAACAACCATAATCTGTATATATATAATTTTGGAGGAAAGCAACAGATACACATTGTAACAACTACTTGTGCATAAAGAGATATATATACACATGCACTCACTCAGAAGATATTAGTTGTCTTTTCCCCCCTCTTTTGTGAGTAGTGGTGGGGTTTAGCTGTGATTGTCAAGAGGGCCTTGTGCCATAAAATCCATAGCTGTGTCTCATGGACCTCCTATTTTCTCATGTGAGTAATCTTTTCCTTTTTTTCTCTTTTTTTTTTTTTTTTTTTTAAAGGAACAGATTGCTCCAAAATCCTTCAGTAATTATATAAGCTTGGGAAAGGTGTAGACTCTGATGTATCTGAAGCTGAATAATATGACATTTTCAGTCAAGTTCAAAAACTCTGGAGAAATACGGTAGTTGAACTCTCTACCAAGGAACTAAATTTGTGGCTATTGGATACTTTCTGTATTCAATATGTAGTCATAGTGGAAGCTAAATGGTTCCTCAGTCTTATGGAAGGACAAGGGGAATCAAGTTCAAATCTATAATAAAACTTTATTAATATCCTTGATGATGATATCACATTTCTTAACATCTGCCAGTGGGTTCCTGAAGCCTTAGTGGAGACCCCAGCTGGCAGCATAGTATGGAAGGAGCTAATGTTCATTTAAAAATTTCTACCATAGTATGAAAAATGGAAAATTTTGGCACAATCAGAAAAATTAAATAGGAGGCAAGCACAGACCCCCAAGAGTATAAAGAAAACAAGAATTTGCTAATAATCTTTATTCTTTCCTATCAGCTTTGAAAACAAAAACTCTTGGGGAGAAAAACAGACGCATGATGCACATTACTCAAATATAACCTCATTGATATAGTACTTTTTTTCCTCCTAAAGCTAAAAATATACTGACATCAAGTGATTCTGGTGGTGTGTATGTAATTTGGAAGTACATTAAAATTGAGACTAGGAGGAAACTATCAATACAAAGATCATGTGAAAACTGATGTGATCTATGTGCCTGCCTGCCCGCCCACTTGTTGAGAGCAGAAAGTTTGTTTGAAAAGATACCAAACAAATGGCTATAATAATACTGTGAATATTCTTCTCGCTGGCAATGTACAAAGCTCCAGGTATCTATCCTTCCAGAAAGTCATACTACGTGTGTACTGACATCTACAGAAGTTAATGGAGAAGAATAAGGGGAACCACCTTTCTCATGAAAAGAACTGATGGAAAAAGAGTGTCTCACCCTGCAGGAAGTTTTGTCATTTCTTTTCATCCCACAGAACAATAGAGTTAAAAGTGGTGATAATATTTCTTTTTTAATGTGTTTGCTTCAAGTTATTCCAAAATGAAGTGGCCTCTGTGGATTAAGTCAGTGTTCATCTCTACATCAAGTTAGCATTTGCGTCATTGTGCCTACTGCCTTTCAGTTATGCGGACCACACTCTCTGGAAATGTTGGTGCAGCCACGGAGGCAGGCCAATGTCTTTCTTAGGAGATACAGTTCTGCTAGGGAGATCATGGAGCCACATCAAATAGGATTGTGAAGTTTTTCTTAGTTTTTACTATATCCAGATCAATTTATTAGGCTCAGCTAAAATGGAAGTTACAGTGAAATGGCTTAGTTCTTCACTGGCTTGCACTTCATGTTTACCTGTGGGCAACTCTCTCGCCAGTCAGAATTCTTTATTAAATAGCAGTCATGTTTTACATTTACTTTGTACAGATATAAGTGATTATGGTGCAAATGAAGTTTCTTGTCATACCTACCACAAATAAGACTACTTCAAATCATGCTCGTTTTCTCACATCTGTGTGTTTGGTGATGTCAGCTAGCATAGTATTTGAGGGTATCTAAAGGAATAAGCTCCTTGTCTTTGTTTTTTCTCCTCCCATATTACACAATGCATCTTCCTTTTCCTCTTAATGTCAGAAATAAAAAACTGAAGTTGTGAACTAAGCATTGCCCAAGAAATCTTTCTTTTGATTCCTCAGACTCAGCTACCTTCAGGCCACAAGCTGTGTATGATCATAGGAACTCTTGCGTCACACTGTTCTTTTCTCTGTCTTATGCTGGGTAGATCACAAGCTGGATCTGCTCTGGTAGTTGTTTGCCATTTGCTTAATTTCAAGGTACTATTTAATAATGCTTTTCCCCCTATATTTACACCTGTGGTGCAGCTAATGTTTACAATGCTTGCAGCACTACTTCTGAACATGCAGCAAAAAAAAATTTCGAAGTGACGGAAGTATTCTTTGGGTGGCAGGAATGCAGGCAGTGTCACAAAAGGTTGCCCTGGTTAGAACAAACTGGATAGCTTTTAAATAATAACAACAACAACAAAATTTAAAGTTGTAACTTTTTTTAAGGAAGTTGTGGTTGTGTGTCCAGTGTGCGTAACGTATGAAATGTTGCAGATTATAAGATGGCTTTTTTGTCATGTTTCTTAAGCTTAAGCATGACTTACAATAAATGTTAAAATATTGTATTGACATGTATATCATAAAAATCATGCCGTTACCAAAGATCTCTTTCCAAGTTATGATAAAGTCTACAAGTCTGCCTAGTCACAGTGAGAAACAATGGTTTTTTCCAGTTCTGTTATACTTTGAAGCAAAACATTGTTTTGTCACACTTATAGCTTCCTTGACTTACAAAACAAACCTTTTAAAGACAACATTTCTCAGAGAGTTGCTACCAGAACTGTGCATTAATAAGCATCTAAATTACGTATCTTGCCATGTAGAACAAATTGGATTTCTTTTCATTGATATCAGGGAAGCAGAAAACAAGCTGAATCCCAAGTGAATCAAATGAACATAATTATTTGTCATTTCTTTTGCTACTATAAACCAGTCTTTATTCAATTAAACAACTCATAATCATGTACCCACTCTTTCAGTGGAGTTCAAAACAGCTGGTGACAAAATTAAGTAGTTTTCATATACACTGTATACAGTATTTTCAGCTGTCTATTACCCTAATCATGTCAAGTGTTCTAGTACCTTTTTTTAAGTCTAAACAAACCAACAAACTGCTAGTGGTTCTGCAAAGTTTTTCTCCTAAGCAAGTTTTTGAAAAGCTGTGGTACAATCTTTAAAATACGCACGTTTCTTTTTCTGGTTTGTTGAACTCAATTCCAGTTCTAGATTAGACTGCTAGGAAATAATCTTAAATATTCATTCCTGTAATGAATGTGGAGAAAAATGCAAAATAAATCACAGTCTAGTTGTGGTTTCTTTTTTTGTTATTGTTTGAGGAGCTTGATGGGGACTAAAAATCTCATAATGCCCCAAATCCTTAATTAGTAACTGTGCTAATGTTTCATTCAGAGCTTTGTATTACTGCTGTGGCATCTTTACTGGTCCAGTCAGTGTTGAAATGGTGAGATATTTTATAAAACAGAAACACTAATATTTAATCCTCAGAGGTGCTTTTTTTCTCTCCTTCCAATGATATGTTTCTAAATGGGGCAAGTCCTATTTTATGGTACACCAGAGAAAAACCTCTTATTTCTCCTTCTTCAATCAATATGAATGGATTCGTTAATTTTTTTTGAGTGTTTTCCCAGAGCATCTCATTTTTGCCTCTTACCTTAATGTTTCTAGCTGGTAGTTAATTGTTTATTCCTTTCAGTATGACTCTAGAGATCCTTGATGGATTAGAGCTTCAGTGCAAAACATTAACATAATAAGATAAGTCTCATAATGGTACAGAAGAAAGTGTCCCAAAGTGGTGAAAGTTAATGTTGTTATATGCAGAGACAATGTCTGTTATAGCTTTTTAAAAACATATTCTGCTACCCATACTACAGAACCACAGTTAATTTTAAAAAAGCAGCTATAGCATTAGATGAATCTGCTAGGAGAGTGAATGCTTAAGCCATAAGACACAAAAGAGATAAGAAATCTCTCCATAACTTGGAGCCCTACTGAACAGCTAAGGCTGTAATACTGAAGCAATACAGCTGCGCCTTGGAAAACTTAGCGAGATAGAATCATAGAAGAAATGTTGCCATTCTCTACAGCGACAAATGGAAGACTTCTCATTCTGATTGCTCGGAAGGGAGAGAGGAATAGTGACTTGCTGCTCCTAAATCAGATCAAATCCCTGGAAGTTACAGTGTTTGGATGAGCTATAATTCCTGATTCTTGGATCAGGCTACAGACAATTGCTATAAAATATTATTGCTGTTGAGAAGTTCATTGCTTTTCCAACTGAGGTTACTGCCTCCACGGCTGAATTGATGGAATAGTTTGTTTGGATATTCTTAGACTCCTGCACAGACCAGGTCTTACTTTTTACTTTTGAAACTCTTTTTCTTAAAGAGTAGCTGTAAGCCAAAGAGTATGGTCTAATGTTGTCGTGGTTTAACCCCAGCCAGCAACTCAGCACCATGCAGTCGCTCACTTGCTCCCCCCCGACCCAGTGGGATGGGGGAGAGAATCGGAAAAAAATAAAAGCTCGTGGGTTGAGATAAGAACAGTTTAATAGAACGGAAAGGAAGAAACTAACAGTGACACTAATAACAAGAAAAAATGACAATAATAATAAAAGGATTGGAATACACAAGACGAGTGATGCACAGTGCAATTGCTCACCACTTGCCGACCGACGCCCCAGCCCAGCACCTCCCCAGCTGAGCACCTCCCC
>JAVKLA010000084.1:20261127-20287030 GCA_034782735.1 Sagittarius serpentarius
CTTCTCATACTGAACTGAAAACACAGCGCTGTACCAGCTACTAGGAAGACAATTAGCTCTATCCCAGCCGAAACCAGGACAAATGTATACTTAAGTGATTGTGACCTGGAAAGGATGCTTGGAACAATATGGGATATATCTGTACATACATCAGCTAAGTAAAATCTAAGCTTGAACAAGTTTAGGTTCTGTACTAAGCCAGAAACTGATCTAGACTTTATGTGAACTGGAAAGTTGATCGGCTTTGTTGTTAACTTTTCCTATCTCTGTTTTAAATTCTTGAAATTTTATTTTTTGGATTTGTTTTTCTACTCCTCTGACTTCTAGTTATGTTCAGAAACAAAACAACATCCTGGGGCATGTGCCATCATCAATTTTTACCATCTAGTATAAATTACCACTTTCTGAGATTTAGTATCAAATAATATAATGGAGATTCTTTTTATGTGTGAAAGGATGATTAGCTCTTTTTGCTTGACTTGAGCTGTTTTCTTACATGGACAGAAATAGAATACAAAAGCCATCACTGTAGAAAGCTTGTCTGCTTTTAAGTTCTGCGTATTCCATAAGAGAAATATGTATTATTTTTTAAGATGAAAGATAAAATAACCTGAAACGGAGCATGCAGCATTATAGCATTTGATGTTTGTTGCAGGCAAGTGCTTCTGGGATACACTTGTTTAATTTACAAGTAAAGCGCTTCAAGATTTCTTGTTGTTTTGTCAATGTTACAAGCTCAGCTTGAGATATAAATCAAGCTGTGTTCATTCTGGTTCATGCACCATTGCCAATAAAATGTTTTTGGAACTGAAACTTAGCTGGCATCTCCTGGTTTTGTAGAGATGGAATCCAGCTTGCATTTCCATAATGGTCCTGATTCTTCAGAGCTATTGCTATAAATGGTAAAGATGCATTTTTGCTCTTTGGGCAAACAGAGCTTGAAAACACTGAGTTGAGACAGCCACACCCAAGAGTCCTCCTGAAGCCTGTGGAAGCTGTGGAGTCTGCCTCATCCCTCCCTGCTTGCCAGCATTTGCCCCAGGGTTGTTTGGAGGGCTCAGAATCACCCGATAACTGTATCGGCTGGCTGTCGTGTCGGGTAGCCTAGGGAAGTTGTTTTGTTGCTACATCATCTGAGAGGAATTTGAGTGCGGAGCTTTTGTGTAGGGCTGCTTTTGTTTTCTGATTTTTCACAAACTGCTGAGAACACGTAGTTGGAAATCACAGGAGCATGGTGGTTATGGTAAGGTTGGGAGCACGTAGTACTGCCAACTGGAAAGCCTCCGGGTCTATGGCCAATATCAGTCAAGATGTCAGCCTTGTGTTGTGTAACTTTGAAAGAGATTGCTTTAACTAGCAGACTGCTCCTCGAAGAAGAGGCTTCTTAAAAATGTTTCAGTGTGGTTACTCTTGGGCAGCACAATAAGGTCAGCAGTCCAGTATTACTACTTTGTGAGGGTCTGTATTTAGATGTACCCTCTGAAGTTACTTTAGTAATATCCTTGTTACGAAGGGTTTATGATGAGAGTATTTGGGCATCTCTTTAAGGGTTATGGCTTAAAATGATTTTAAGTGAGTGCTGGAAGAGGCCCTGAATTTTCATGGAATTTATCCTGTCATGACAGTGTGTGTGTGTGTGTGGGGGGGTTAATAAAAGACCAAATGTTTTTATAAAAGCATTTTATCAATAGCTTACCAAGTATATTTTTCACTAACCAGAATAAACAAGTTTCTCATTCCAATGCCTTTGCGAAGTGCTAATGAACAGAGTGTGTAGGGTCCTCAGTATTAAACATCCTTTTGATTTCTGCTTTTTAAAATGCCTGTAATTATATATTTTTTGATAGTTCATAAATTGAAATTTGTATTTCTAAACCAGTTTGTTATGTACTTGCATAAAACTAAAACCGTGTTGTGTGAATGAATATGGTACTGTAACATTTTTCCATGCCTGGTAATAATTTTCTTGTGTTTAACTTTCCTCCAGTGGCACCCTAGAATTTTTCATTGTTTTATGAAAATGAAATGCCTGTCAACCATCCTCTCAGACTACCTTTTAATTGTGTGATGCTATAAATCAACATCATCAGTGTTTTATAATATCAGGAAAACTGAACCGTAGTTATCTGTAGACAGTTAATTATATGTAATACGTAGACACTGGATTGAAATACTTGGATTAAACCAGAATAAAGTTAATAGGGAGTAAGAGGGGGGAGCAGGAAACTTTTTCTCCTCAGAAATGGAGCTTAAAAAAAGTAACTGAAGCCTTGAATAATACTGTTCAACTTCCTGCAGCTTTTTCTTATACCCTCATGCTCGAAGGGCATAGAAAGCAAAAAGACAGTCCCTCTTATGGGACAGATGTCTTATGTTCTCTATAAATAAGAATGAATTCTCTTAGCACTCAGGATAAGAAGTATTGGTGCAGTGAGAC
Source organism: Sagittarius serpentarius (assembly GCA_034782735.1). Classification (NCBI taxonomy): domain Eukaryota; kingdom Metazoa; phylum Chordata; class Aves; order Accipitriformes; family Sagittariidae; genus Sagittarius; species Sagittarius serpentarius. The sequence goes on from JAVKLA010000084.1 coordinate 20,263,565, forward strand.
GTGACCTTTTGTGAAATAGTCGGATGTCAGTATTTTGTCAGTTGGTATGCTTACTTTAATTAGTAGGGGTGACTATAGTATTTTGGGATATTAGAATGGATGTTTCTTTCTTTAATAGTACACTGTTACCAGCAGCAACCCCAATTTATCCTGACTAAAGCCTGTTGCACTCATGGAGTTTGATACTACAAGCACACAAATAGTTGCAGTCACTTGACTTTGCTGAACTCTACTCATTTGAAGTCTATAAAGTAAGTCAAGGGGATCACGGAAGTGACTGGAACTTTGCTGGGATGTTTGGCTTGTCTGAAGCAGTACATGCTTCTGTCTGTATGCCAGACAAGCTGCTAAATGCCCTCTCCATCCAAACTGCAGCTGTATCCAAACCTGGTTCACTTGTGGCTGCAGAATGAAACTCCTAAATAATAGCCTGTCAAAAGAGGTTAATTTTCAGATCTGATACTCATGACTAAACTGTATAGCATCAGTTTAAATGTCCAAACACATAAACCAGTTTGCCTAGAAATTAAAATTAGCATATAAACTGACAAAATGTGTACTGACATCTAATTATGGTGTATAATAGGGTCTTGTTCCACGGTACTAACACCTCTCTATTTTTCCAAATCTCATTAATCCGGAGACATAAGCTTTATTTTCTTCTGGACTCTCATTTGCTAAGATTATAATTGTGCTTCAAAATTCTGTTATGGTTGATTAACAATTTTTACTGAAAACAGTTGTCTAGTAGGTTAAGAAAGAACATTATCCAGATTCTATCTTACCTTCATTTAAACATTGAAGCCTAAGAACAATTTTGAAGATGGTTCTCTTTAATTGAAATATCCTGTACTGTGCCTGTTTAGCTGCCACTTTGTTTTCTGTTAATGTACCTTCAGTAATGAGAGCCTTAGGGTGTCATCTTTTGGTTCTATTCTTTTTGTATTTCTGATGGCATTTGTAGGAGTATCGATTTCATTTAGCAAGACATCTGCCATGCTGCTGCACTGGTGGCGTTGTGGGAGTTTCATTTTCACTTACCCTTGGAGTGTCTGAGCCTTGGTGACAGAGGTTACGTTTCTAGAAGAGCCTGAGCTCCCTAGTTTCTACATGTGGTAAAAGCAGAGAAATATTATGGAGTGCTTTTGATGAGAGAGAAAGGGTGCTGTGAACTAGGTGGTATTGTAAGGGACCACACAGAGGTAGTTGTCTGCTTTTTACCATGCTTGTGTAAGAAACATTTTGTTAGACATAGGCAGACTACCAGACTTGCCATAATTCTAAGATGGCTTTATCCTTCTTGGTGGGGACAGAGCAGGGTCACATCAGAGTGTTGAAGAATGAACACTAATGCTTCCACTGAAGTCTTTAAGGACTTTTCTTAGTGACTTCAAAGGAACTAGAGTTTAATGCTTAGTGGGATATATCACTTTCTGGTGCATCTGGGCTTGAAGACTGAAGGAGCATGAATAGAAACACGTGCAACACCACACAGTTCGTGAAGAAAATCTCAGGGAAGTGGTTTAGGCAGGAAGATATCTGACAAATGCACTTCAAGAAGTGAAAAACAAAGCAAAAGTCCAATTCAGATATGAAGGATTAAATTAACATTTGAAAGTGTCTCCAAAGGAGATAACCAGAGTTGGTAGGGTGGACCAACTGTGACAGATTTTGTTGGACTTGTACTTTAAAATGGTCATGAGTTTCAGATGTGATTTGCTCTGTGTTCAAAGACAGGTAAACAGGATGTTATCAAATGTAGTTCAAGAGTTGTAATGACTGAGATTACCAAAAGAAATGCAGTTTTACCAAACTGATTTGAACATCAACTTTTAGACAGAAATCTACCTTTACTAATGACATTTACTTATAAAGTTCACAGATGTTATAAGGTAGAATTAATGCTTTTACTGTGCTCCACTACAGTGAATGTAATTTCTGTGCTTTCTGTTGATCTTAAAAGTGGCCATTGCTGAATTGTCATCATATTAGCTGAAATACTTGCAGTAAATATATGCCATACCATTGTAGGGTGCCTAGGGCAAAATAAGTTAGAAAATAGTAAAGAAAAAAACTCAACCAACATTTAAAAGGCTATTAATCAGTTACTGTAGAAGGAAATTCTTATTCTTCTACATATTATCCATGAAAAAGCATATATTGATAAAGGGCAATATTTTTACGTGTTTCTCCTAAAGCTTATGAACTTGCATAGTCTTAAATGCCTGTATTAGAGACGTTTCCATTCGGTTGCGTATTTCTAGAGTTTGTTTCATACCAGTCAGTCTGTAGCTGATACCTTGTTATGTAATTCAAGTATTTTAATGTTCATGGCAACTTCTAAGGAACTGTACCCAGTTACATTCTGTAATAATTTATGATGGGTATTTCATAGTTCACATGAATCCTCTGCAGCCACTGTCTTCCAAATGACTGTATATGGCTATCATTTTTATTAGGATATAATCCAACTAACCCCGTGCAACACTACCAGCTGGAAAATCCACATATTCTTCAGCATGATACTGTAACTATCAGTACAGCTTCTTTATGCTGGGTCTGTAAAATTACATTCATTGAACCACAAGTTGTATTTTGACCTCTGAGTCATTCTGTCATTGTTTCTATTTTTGTTCAGTTTCTCCTAAGAAAATGTTATTAACAGCTCGTCCTTTTTTTGTAATTTTGCTGTTTCCCAGGGTTGTTTCTTAAATACAGATTAGATGACAATATTTACAGTGTCTGATAAGGGTTGTAAATCCGAGTTTTAGCATCTTATATTAAGACTTCTGTTTATCTGTAAAACTGGAAAGAAAAGGGAAAAAAAGAAAAAGAAAACTGCCTTCCCAGAAGCCCACTTGGGGTCTCAGAATTCATTTTCCTGTATGCTATTTTTAGCTGCAAACATTTACGCTCTTAACTCACTTGGAAAACATATTTGTCTTTTTTCCTCATGAGTTTGTAGACCACTACTGATTTGATACAGAGAAAGGTCTTTCTTCTGTAAGAAAACAGAGTTACTAGATTTACCATGGTTTTCTTGCGTACTTTTGTGCAAAAAAGGTGATAGAGAAAGGCTAATGGTAGTCCAAATCTTTTTTTGTCGATACAAAATTTTCTCTTCTTCCTTAGAAAAATGAATATATAGACTAGACCATTAATTGAAAATGAAAATACATAGCCATATATTCTCTTATTTTCTTGATTTAATAGACTGGGATGTTTTTCTGTGTTTTACATGATGTTTGCAATTTTCCCTCTAGTCTGTTGCATTTACAAAGGAAGTGCAGCACAGATGTCTTCTGGAAATATATAAAAGAGGTTTTAGAACCTGGCAAAATAAATGAAAGGAAATCAAAAGGCAGGAGTTGAATTGTTATCTTCTCTTTTTATGGATACCTGGAAAGCAGGCTTAGTACAAGTAACTGTGTTTGCTATGGGAAACTTCTGCTATACTTATCCTTAATCCTCACTGTTTGGCCTTTTCCTGTTCAGACCTGTTCTCTGACAGTTTTTTATATATTTTATTAAACTTTTATTTTGTTCTCTTTGGCTCAGGGAATTCATGTTCTCAATGCATTTTACCAGTTTTTTACCAAATGCTAGATGTTAATGAAATGGACAGTAACCTTAATTTTTTTTTTTTTTTTAATTATCCTGTCCTGCCTTTCCTCTAGAAACAGTTTAGAGCAAACAGTCAAAGTATAGGGCTGGGTACTGTAATTTAGTACTTATATAAAAATTGAGAATAGATGAAGGTGTACATCCTGTATTTAGAATTTTTACATGTGAGAACAACAACAAAATCTGTAGAAATAGAATATTTTTTCAGTATCTGTGAAAGCAGGAGCTTTCTCTACTTTGAATAAGAGGAAAAAAATAGCCTGTAGCTCCCTTATCAGTCAGATTTAGTTTGATATAGTTGATACAGAACCAAATCAATATAGTTTATTGAAGTCTGCAGAGTTTTCCAGGCTACGGGATGAGTTCAAAGTCCAATCCAGCTGTATCTAATTATTTAGTAGCTCTAGATTAGTTTTTCCTTTGGAAAATGCAGATTCGTTCTATACAATTTTAATGGTAGTTTTCTACTTTAACATGAAGTATAGTGCAGGGATGACTATGCGGTGTGGGCAGGAGGAGGCTTAGGGTCAGGAGACTTTCTTGTTGTAGAGTACTCGGATAAGGTCTCCAATATCCAAAACCAAGTACCCTACTTAATGGGGTTAAGTATTTTACCACTTTATTCCCTTGTTATATTTTGTAGTAATAATGAAACATTTATTGGAACAGGAAATTGAACCTTCCCTTCCTCTCCCAAATAAGTGCCCTCACCAGTGGACTGTAGAGAGCTTTTATCTTTCTCCTCAGAATTAACCAAATAAAAACATCTTCAGCAGAAGAATTTGTAGGAAAAGGAAAATTACATTGAGCCTAATGCTGAGAGATTTCACTTGGAGCACAGGAGGCTGAGTTGAAAGTTTCTAATCTGAATCAAACAGAGGTGAAACTTGAGACTGAATCATTTATGTCCCTGATTAATATGATGCTTCTTTCCTTCTTTCCCCATCTCTGTCTTTTTTTTTTTCCCCCGCAAAATGTCTTTTTGGTTTCCGTTTCATCTCTTTACAAGACAAGGAAAAATTTGCAATGTCAAAGACTCCTTCCTCCTACAGCACTTTCTCACAAGTTAATTCTTATTATAGTAGGCAGCACACAGTAATACAACAGATAGTTCTAGGCATATACAGATTTTTCCAGATGAAAAGTTAAAAGATAGCAAGCAGTTTACAGCAGCAGTCTACTGGAATTTATTTAATTGCACCTGCTGCAAATATGGTCATTTTTAGATTTAGATGTGAGTGAGATATGATGATTATTTGTGTCCTCATGGGATCTTTTAATTTCTTGAGAACTTCAGCAGCTCGGAAAGTGGTAACTGGAGTACTGTTAAATTGCTTGTCATTGGATACATTTGGAAATACGAGTTTTATGAGAAAGAAGATATCCTGCTTTTTTGTTCTTTGTTTCAGTCTGTTTCCTTAGAGGAGATTATTGATTGATAAATGAAATCGGCATCTAGGAGTTGCTAATCTAATTTTATACTATTAATGTCCTGTAAATACAGGATCAACGAAAAGTTTCAATGGAGACATTTGAGAGATGGTCTTGCCAGGTTCATGCAGTTCATTAATGGTTAAAGTGGTAATAAAGACCTGAAACTGTTAAACATTTGAACTGAGGTCTCATTGGTGAACGAAATATTATGATTTTTCAGGAATGAGGCTTATGTCAAACCAGAATGCACAGCCTCTAGAAAGAACCCTTTTCTCTATCCTCGAGGAATCCCTTAGAGATCATCCACAAGCAGTTTAATGTATGACTCTGTTCTCCATCTGTTACTAGTGAATATAGCCACCTTACTTTCTCTACTGTGATATCAAAGCTATATTAAATTGGAAGAGTCTTCTAGAACAATGTTGCCAGGCCTTATTTTTGCAGTAGGCTTTGAATTAGTTGAGTAAAAAGATGCGACATTTTTGTTGGAAACTGAGTGCTTAGCCTAGGCAGCTTTTAAACTAGATTTGATCACAAACATCCCAGGAAATTAATAATTCCAATAGTAAAAAGAATCATTATAATATTGTGGAAAGTCCTTGTGCTGCGTAATTGTTTTTTATTATGCCATCTGTTCTTTCTTTGATATGAGCGTATTTTGGATAAGGACACTTTACTAGTCATTCCAGCACCCCTCACTGTGGCTAGTCTATTATGCTAATTAAAGATCAGCTTTATAAAATAAAAATATCTAACATACAAATCTGGAGCTAAACTCTCCCTTCGACATGAAAGACCAAATGGCAGGAAGTCTTTTCATGGATTTCAGTGCAGATTTTCCTTCCCACTTGTTCTGTTTAATGTGAGGGTGATTTAAGGAAACAGCACATGCAGCGTAGTCGGCAATCTGTTCTCTGATTATTTAATCCAGGGCAGGGCACACGTGCTTTCTGTGCAGCAATACCTTGTATCGCAATCTGTGCTTCTCGGTGGGGGAGCTGGAGAGCTGCGGGTGGTTGAGAGTATTGCCTTCATACCTAGGGAGTCCTCTTGCGCACACTACAGCGGAGTTCTGCCTCCGTCAGAGACAAACCTTGAGACCTCACATATCATATGTACCACAGCAGGTTGTAACACTCATTTAGAGATTTGATGAGGTTTAATTCAATTTTGGAGATGTTTGGATTTTTTAATTATTTATGCAATAACTACATATGCCCATGCATTTGGGGAATTTGGGCTGCTACATAGGATCTACATGCTTAAGGAAGGAGGGGAGACTCCATTCTTAGTGGAGGTGAGGAAGAATCCTTCAGCACCACCTTTTCACATCCAACAAAGCAGCTTCTCAGTAGGCTCCCCCTTTCTGCTTCAGGAGCTTCCAGCTGTCCTCTTCTGGGGGTTGTGCCATGCTGCTGTTTTCTTCCCTGGGACACTATGCACAAGGATACTGACAGCGGTGAATTCTCTTTAAGTGCCTTTGCTGTTCTGATCAGCCTTACTCACCAAACAAGTCCACGCTGGATACCATTTCCTGTAACACAGTGGTATCACTTTCGTTCTGGCATTCTCTCCTCACATCATATGGTGGTCCTAAACAGAATGGAAGGAGAAGGACTACAGTAGGCTAAAATGACCTGGTTAGAGTGGTTCAGAAAACATTTATTGCAGCAGGTGCCTGTCAGCAAGTTCTGTAAGGATAATCTCCTCCCTATATTGTAGAAGCACACTGATTCTGATGGTATTATTTTTTGGAATATGGAAAGAACCTTCTCCAGGTTGATAGTTGAAAGGCTGAGCATCTCCTAAGTCTATGAAAGACAGCAATGCTGTGAAATCATAGGGCTTGTAAAACCATTACAAGTTTTAGCAATTTTTACGTACAAAAAGATTACATGACATTAATTTCTTTTGTATCTTCACCCTTACCCTGTGATTGAAGGATATCTGCCTCACTGCAGAGATGGAAACCCTGGGTCAGCATAACTTGTATGTACTTGAAAAAACATATGTGATTAAATACTTTCTTGAATCAGAACCTTACTGAAATCATTGTAAATTTTGCCTTACTGAAGAGTAAATGATTTCCTGTTATCTCTTCTCCATCTCCTTCAAGCCTTCTTGTAATTCTAAATCTTGCCATCTGCAGTATTATGGTCACATCATCATCATTGATTTGCTCTTTGGGGCTAAACAAAGCAAAGCAGGGCAACTTATATTGCTGCCTACGTGCTTTAAGTAATCTTTCTTCACCCCCTGCCCCAGCCCAGGAATGGCTGTGGTGGCTGCAGATAGGCAGAGAAGGGACCCTTTCCTTTGGTACAGATTGAGTGTGTGTTCAGAATATTATGGACCGTTACACACCATCCCTGGGACATGATGTGTAGGATGAGATCTTCAGCATACAGCTGCCTAGAAAATGCTAAATCTTCCTCATCAGACTATATATTGTAGGATTAGAAGGCAAGTGCTCTGACACTCAGATGAAAACTAGCTTTTCTTTCAAAATAATGTGGCTTTAAACCCACCATGTTTTAGTAGTAGACTAGTATTTGCAGTGATTTTACTCTTTCTCATTCTCCCCGCTCCTCCTTCACTAAAATAAATTAATAAATTAGAAAAAATAGGTTGTAATGAAAAAAAAGAAATGGCTTCAAAATGAAGATTATTCTTCTTGAAATAACCGTTTAGGTTTGTATCCTTCGACATTATGCTAATGAAAAATGGGTCACCTGAACTATTGTTATGTAGCTTTCCAGAACTAGAAATTGTTCTGGACCCCCTGCTCAGAATATTTGTAGGGCAGTCCTGAATCTCGATTGCTGCAATCCTTTTGCTGCCAGTAAAGAAAACTATAAAAGAATTAGTGTGAGACAAGACACAGAGGAAATGACAAAGTGAATTGAGGGGTTGTAAGTGGCAGTATGGAAGAAAACTTGGGTTTTATGCTGGTTTTGAAACCAGTCCGTGATGTGAAGCAAAGCATAGTAAGATGGGGCCATTGGGAAATTACCTTCTAAAGCAGGCTCCTGATCTGAACTGAAAGGTTAATATGAAACTAAAATAGTAAATTTTTAAAAAGTAATCCCTCTAATATATTAAACATTTCATTTTCTGAAATGTGCCAAGACATTTATTAAGGAATTTTGTTCTTGGCATTTTTGTCTCTTTTAGGGTACATTTCCACATAGTAAATTTCTCAGACAGAATAGACTAATTAGCACTAAATCTTGCAAAAAGCTAAGATTTATCCTCATTTCCTGACAATTTCATGGGAGGTGAAAGCAGGAAGGTAAGTAGGGAAAGACGACAAACACCTTTTTTCCTCTAGTATTCCGAGAAAATTGCACATAATAAAACCAAGCTATTTTATTGTCCTGGAGACTCTTCATACAGAGTGTTTGATACATATATTTCTTTTAAATTTCCAGCAAAATGAATTAACTTCACTCAAAGGCTTTGCAGAAAAAAAAAACAAACCCACCACATTTTCATACCAGCAAAATTATATGGAAGGAGAATTAAATATTGTAAAAATGCAAAAACCAGAGTGTTTATTACATTGAAGAAAGATGATAAAATATAGTGTGAGTCACATCCTTTAGCAGGTCTTATATTTTATTGGATCAATGACTCTGAAGAATGTTTATTGCTTAAGGAATCTTTTGCTGCCCCTCTAGTTGCCTCCATTATTCTTCCACATCGCTGGGGGAAAGAAAACCCACAGGACTTGAAGTTTTATCATCATGTTGCAGCAAAGACAGTTTTGTGGCAGTAATGAAACAAATTCCATTCCTATTAATAAAATGGTGTTTAAACCATTTTACATACTGATCAGTAGGACGCAAAAATCTTCTATGTCTTTCAAGTATGACAAAACTTGACAGGGAATTGTCTTTAAAGGTCAGCTGCAATGAAAACAATAAATGAGGTATCTGAAACTCCACCTTGTCACTCTTGCAAATCCTCAATTCCCTCTGTGGAGATACAGCCTCCTTTTGCACTGTGGAAAAAGTATATGTTAGAATAAGGTGGGTATAAATTGTATTATGAACTTTTGTGACACTGTGACCTTGAGCTATGCAATACTGGCAATCTTCTGAGGGCCATTGTTAATTATAAGTGTGCAATGTACCATATATAAAAATATATATAGCCTTGTGCAGTGAAGTTACAGTGAAGTTGTACAGTTTACATTGAATCTTGCCTGGCAAGATTTTGAAATACAATAGAGAGGTTTTAGGTGTGAAATTCAAGCATGGTGTATGTATGCTGCTTGGTATAGTTCATTACTTATAAGACTTACTGCTGCGAGTGAAGAATTTGCCATGAGCAAAGGTATTTGCCATGAGCACTGTTTAAGCAGTGATCTTCCATATCTTCCTAGAAACTGAGACAAAGAGCTATCTGAAGACTTCGTGGCACTGGATGAATATCTAGTGACATAAACTTTTGTAGTACTTTGTCACCTCTTGAACTTAGACACATTAGAAACAGAGCACTGGCTACAACGGAACTTTGTGCCCCCAGCACCCTGCTCTGATTCCATCTGAGAATGCAGAGTAGTATGGACAAAAGATAGCCTTCCTTTTCCTGAGTACCACGGGAGTACTGGATTGTCCCCTTTTCTTCCTGGCCCAGAAGTAGTCCTCTTCTCCATAAAGATGGAGAATCCAGTGTTGATTCAGTAAGTCTCTGAGGGTATGTCACTACAAATATAATATAATGTGATACAGAGTTCTGAAATAGTGCCATGTAGCTTGGTGTGACGGTGTGACACATTGCAGTGCTGGGCAGAAATGTGAAGCTCCCAAAGCAGTGCTAGTATGTAACTTCTCACTCCTGGCCAAAATACTGGCAGTCTGTTTCTGCAGGCTTGGTAGAGTAATTTTTCTATTAAAGAAAGAGATATGGAAATAATCAAGTCTTGATTTCAAACTCCAGATTCTTTTCGCAAATGCTTCCCATGTATAGGAAGCTTTTGTAAGGTCATGAGCTTGTTTTAATATGTGCTTAAAATGTGTCTTTTAGTTGAAGCTGAATGTTTGTAAATCTACCTTTTGCCAGATCTTTGTCAGATTTTAGAGGTTTGGCTAGGTATAAGCTCCGTGGTCCTGTACTGTAATGATTCTAAAATTCTGAGTGTCAAGCATATGAAGTATTTCTCAGTAGTATTACATTTACCAACACTATTTCCAGAATTAAAATTCGTGGTTTTATGCTACTGATTTGGGTTGCTCAGTAAAACTTACCATAAGCATACCGGAACTCCTAAGGATCATCTTCTCTAGCCATGTGAACACTTCTTGCGTGTTTAAAAAAAATGCTTCTTCAGACGTTTAAGAAGTGTAGATTTCTGAAGTGTCATTTTCTTATTTTTAGTTTTCCTCTTGATTTTTTTCATCTAGACAATAGATATTTGCATTTAAAAAAAAAAAATCTTGTACTCATAAACTATGTGGAGCAGAGTATAGTAGCTTTATTTCGTCAAAGCAAATTGTTTCTGTCTCAATTTAGTAATCTACAAAGCTTCTTTAATATGTAATGTGTCCTGATGGAGATATAAAGCAATCATGGGGGGAAAAAAAGCTTATTTCTGACTATTTATGTAAAATTCTCTGGTCTAGGATGTGGTAGATAGCATGTGGTGACACAGCACTAATTCATCAAAAGTTAGATTTTTCAGCCAGTTTTGAATAAATAATTAAATGTCTTACTGTTGAGACACAAGGGCTGCTGTGCGTGTGGTTCTCTGACACTGGGTTTATAAGTGAAGAAGAAAGCCCTCAGTGACATAACTTTCCAGATATCATTAGGATGTTTGATAAAATTGTCTAAGGAATGAGACTCTTCTCGGGTTATGCAGGGATAGGTTTAGCCTCTTCCAGTCCTGCGGCTAAATAGAAACTTTGTGTATTCACAGAAACCTGTTAAATTTTGCAATTGTCTACAAGACTGTCAGGGTCTATTAGTAGAATTAGGGCTTCTGAGCATGATTCAGATGGCCTTGTCAATATTTTTCTACGTTCTTCTATTCCTCATTGTTTCAAAAATTTGTAGTGATTTTAGTATACTAAGTTTTTATTTTGGTGTTAAGAGGAAAAAAATTCTTTGTGGTGAGCAAATAATTGCCCATGGTAAGATTCTCCTGTTATTCAAGATCCCCAATTAGAAGTCCATCGATTATTAAAATAATCACAGGGAATTTCAGCTTCCTTTTTTCCAATATTTTACATGAACATATGATGTACTTTATCTCAGAAGTATAGGCTTTTTGCCTAAAAGTTTTCCCATATTCCTAAATTTTGCTGGCAGTCTGTGTGTAAGCTATAACAAAATAGATTGCATACCGGGTCTGTTGCTTTACACAAAAGAGAGAGAAGGGCTTGGAAAAGTAAGTCTTGTTTTTTAAACAGGTATCTAGTGATTATAGGTGTTGCCACAAAACAGGAACTGAAAATGCTAATATTGAACATCGTGTTTCTCCAGATAGAATTAGTCTGGTTTTTGTTTTGCCTAGGTGTTATTTTCTAGTGTCCCTCTTGTTGATAAAGGCATTTCTGTTGACTAACTTGAAGTAACTTCTCTGAAGAACTACAGAGAAATAATTTGTAGAAACATTCTCAGGTTAGACACCTATTTGTTTCTTGGTACCAAGCATCACAAAGTGCTACTATTTTGAGGGTCTTCAGTTTATCAGTTTTTTCTTTCATAAACCTGGTTTACCAAATGACATCCTCCTCCATGTAGAAAGATCTCTGTTACAGTAAACATTTGAATTTCTTCAAAAAGTGTTAGTATATGTCTAACTGTAAGTGTACACCATTTTTATGCAAAAGCTTCCTAGCAAATAAGTCAATGGAAAGGTCATTTCTATTTAAAGTTCCTGATCTGTCAAAGACCCGAGAATATAGAATTCAGCAGACTGGGGAGAAACATAAATTTTAAGTATACAAGCACACATTGTTTATTTCAAGTGTAAAATAGTACAGTAGCAGAGCAAAACCAAATATAACCAACCACAACTTTCGATCAGTCTCAGACATTGAGACTTCTTTATGATGATGTGTTACAGTCAGGGTCTCTGCTGGAAAGCACGAGATTAAAGAGCTTAAGCCTTTCTTGCTGTTTGTTGTCGCCTTTCAGGAGGTGAGCTACAGTGATCTATGGTTATGGTAGCTGATTTCAAAATGTCTCTCTACAGCTATGGTTACATCACTTGTCTGCTTCTTACACCACACAAATAAAAAAACCACTTTGAGGGATGAGTGCCACTCATTGGGAATTTCTCAGCTCTTCCCTGGCAACCCAAAATGTAATTGCGTAAATGACTCTAACTGCACTGGGAATGCTTGTTGGATGCATAATGTTTGCTTCTTGGGCTTCAAATTGTTTAATACCAAAGCCATAGAGGCAAACTGAACCCACCCAAAAACTAGTTTCCTTACTATTATTTTGCTTCAGCTGAACTATAACCTAGACTCATAACTTCAGCTCTCTTGAGCACAACCTTGAATTGAGGACTGGTTCAAAAAGTTGGGTTTTTGTCTTCCTGAATTGGAACTGAACCTGACCTCTTACTTGATTTTGTTGAACTTGAGCCAGTCACAGGCTATCCTGAAAGAGAGCTCAAATGGAAGTATGCTAGTTTGAGTCCATGACTAAGGAAAAGCTTTATCTCCATCAGGAAGGTGTATTGTACAGTCTGGTTAAGAAGCACGGTTGAGTGATAGCCAGCTGTAACTTAAGTTGACTTAATTTCCCAGGTGGTTTTAGGATAAAATTCTCTGTACACCTTAAGCTGTCATCCAGCATCAGGTAAACTTGTGCATGGATTACTAAAAGAAAACGCTTTATCATCACAGAATGCACTTGGCTGTACTTGCTATTTGGAAATCTAGAATGAGTCCAGAATTTAAAAAACAAAACAAAACCAAACCGTTGAAAGTAGCACTGATATTTCGGGTAGAATTCCGGATTATCACAGTATTAGGAAGAACTGGAGAGTTGTTTGTAATGGCAGAAAGTTCAGGTAACTTCCACATTTTTAACGAGGAAAGAGATCTGCACATTAAGAAAACGGGCAGGTTAAATGCAGTGCCTGGCTTGTCAGTTCTCTAGAAAATACATGAAAAGCCGATGGCACTGCTTGAGACTTCTCATTTAGTAAGTGGTTTATATTTTTAAGAAAGATGGACTCAGATATTGCAATGCACCTTTCCCAGTTCAGATGTCTGATTCCACATGCCCCATAAGTCTGAAAAGTCAGATAACATTTGAACTGACAGTCAAACATCACTAACTGACATTTCCAGTTGAAGCATGTTTTGAGTTTTTTAAGTTGGAAGACATAATAAGCAATCCAAATGCTGACACATCCTCATAAATGTAGCATAGCAGTAGTGTTCCTACTTTACTTTAAAGGTACTGAACTGAGTCTTATGTAATGCAAAACTGTGCAACAATGTTGTTCCTCAGTTTCCTTTCTCTGGTCTGGATTAAAAACTATATCTTATTTTCTGAATCTTGACATTCTCATCAGGAAAGAAAAGAAACATTTGCTTAAGTGCTCTACTGAATGGTGATGTTTTCTTTCCTCTGATATCAAATAAAAGAAAGTATATAAATGGTTTATTTTTAATACTGTACTGCTGACTGTCACCTACTGTATTTGACACAACTGGTGATTAACTGTGCAGCTGTTTACTTTGAGTCCTCTGTCCAAATACCTGCTTGAATTCATGCATACAATTTGGTGTACAGTGCTCTGTTGTTTGCACAAAAGAACTACACTTGACTACACTTCCGTACTCAGATCTTAAAATGCACATTCTCTTTATAGATATATCACTAGGAAAAATGGTTTGGGAATAAGTCTTTATCTGCAGTTGTTGGAGCCATGTTCAAGCACCAGCATTGCCGGTAACATCAGTTAATTCTAAATTTTTATTGCAAGGGGCAAGTCTTTAAACTGCACAACTTGGGAAGTGTTGAAGATACCTTTCTACAATTAAGACAGACAAAACAGAATCGGTTGAACAAAGTAGCACTTAGATAAACCCCAATCATTTACTTGTTTCATGGTCTGTGCTCTGCTTTGGGAAGATGATCTGTCTTGTCAGTGAACAGAGCAGACAGTAATCTCTGTCTCCTATGACTGTGCCTTGGAATTGTAAACAATCTTCCTATTATAAGGCTGGTAAATAGAACCCATTATGAACATTTAAAATGTTTTCAAATGTCAAAATAACAAAAGTACCCTTGTAAGCTGAACGCCATTGAGGATAAAATTAACGTGAGCACCTTAATGTATTGCACTGTGGCAGTTGAAGGCATTATGTGGGCGCACTGAAAGCAGCAATACAAATCGTGCTGTAGTGATGCAAAACTACACACTAGTGCAGAACTTGATCATTAGCAGTCATGGAAACAAACCAATAAAGAGGGCATAGTAGTTGAGTATTCAAAAGGTACTGCTTAGCTGTCATTGCACTAACTCAAAAACAGTTTAATTAATGAGGATAATCCAAGGAACTCAAATGAAGAGGCAGAGGTAAGTAGAATACATAACAGCTTTAAATCAATAGCAGTCAGGTTGCATTATGAAGGAATTGTGAAGCGCTGTTGTTCAAGGTCTGTCAAAGTGTCTTTATAAACTCCTATTTTCAAGGATTTAAAACTAAATGTAGTATCAGCTTTAAACTTGAAGCTTGAACACGGAGGTTTAACATACCATATTTGGCAAAATACAAGGATAATCAAGGAAGCATGTATTCTTGAGGTTTCATCTTATTTTGAGCTGTCTCATTATCTCTAGCCTTGATTTTGTAGGGAATGTAAGTCAACTAACATCTACATCTGAAATAACATATTTCATACTTTAAGAAAGAACTGATTCTTAGGATCAGATGTGGCAAGTCACGTGCATTATACGACTTTGTAAGAATTTAACTTTGCCTAAATGAGAATATATAATCTTGAGTTTAATTGGCAAATAATTTTATATACTTCAGTACCAACTTTTAAATGTCAAGTTTTATAAGACCCTACAGACATGAGGGCATGCACCTCAGATATTTCTGGAGCTGGATGACAGATATCATAACATTTATATAAACTTTAAATTTTATGAAGCAACTTTAAATTCAAAGTATTTTGGCTTTTACTTTAATAAAAATAAAATAAAATTTTACCCAGGCATCTGTTTCTTATTCTGTCTTTATGCCTGGGTGCTCCCCATTCCCTCCTAGGCTATGTTAATTGTCAGCAGCACTTCGACTAGTGCAAGATCAAGTTCCTTGACTTCAGTCACCATCTTTTTAACTGGAGCTTATATATGCAGCGCCATACACTTCTGCTATGGAAGTCAAGCCTACAGTGTGCTGCCTACACATTTTTCAGTCAAAGTTTTAACTTGGTCCTGAAGTACAGATCGCCTCTGTGATTAAAGCATGCAAACTGTGATGAGTGCTGTCTGCTGAGTAACATTCCTCATGCTGTGAACAGTCTGTGCTGTACATGTCTGCATGTGGGTGTATCTGAATAAGTTGCCAGCATAGTACTAAAGGGTTTCAAAATACTCTCCTTCTTCCACAATTGTATTTTAATTTTTGGTGAAGTGATAATACCTAGGTTGATTTGTAAATATTGAATGAACTTTTACTTAGGAGTTCTTGACCAGAAGGAGATGGCTTGGCTAAAATTTTTTTGAAATAATGGAACACTAAATCAGATTACTTATTTAAAAAAAAAAAACAAAACAAAACAAAACAAAACAAACAAAACCCACCTGTTTTCAGTGATTTTTTTTTTTTAAAGAAAAAAATACGTAATTTTTCAGTTCAATTGCTCTGTTTAGATTTGGACTCCGAATCAACAGACATACATAGATCTGGCAAAAATAATTCAGAGATTTTTTTCAAGAATACTGCTTCAGGATATAGAGAAATGGTACTAATCTGTCAAAACATTTCTGCTTATATAACTGCTTTTTTTCTTTCATTCTTCTGAACTTGTCCCAGTAGAAAGCACGTGCCTCGGTCCCCTCTGATTTTTCTTTTTACAGAAACAAATGTCATCAGGACACCATTTGCAATTCCCCTTGGTGGCAAAGACAACTTCTGGGCATCAAAGTCATTTTCTCACACGTGGATTAACATGACATTGTGTTTCTGATGCATTTGCAATAGGTTTTAATGTGCGGTGGTTCTTTGGGTTGAGATTGTTGTCTCTTCACATTTGTGTATCTAATTGTGACCTCAGTGACAGCTTCTGGATCTCTTGCTGTGATAAATACTGGATCACAGAATGGACACAGCTTCTAATTTCCTGAATTCAGGATATTATCCTTGAAATTTCTAACAACTTTCAAATAAACAATGAATTCATTATTACACTAATCTGGTTCTCTGGTCTCAAGTACAACATATCCATTTGAATATTCCTATAAACTTGAAAGGGAGCCAGCAATTCTGTTTTCTGTCTCAGCTCATTAGTGACCTTGCTTGTTTATTGTTACAATTTAATTCCCACATAACTCATTTACAGTGCAACCTACTGTTAGAGCCCATACAGTTACTCGTTTGAAGTGTATGTGAGATGTGGCATCTAAGATTTAACACCATGATGTATAAATATATAGAATAGATTTCCTTAAGGCAAATGATTGGAGGTCTGACCTTGCCACACTGATAATGACTGGAAAAATGCTGATTGACTTCTATTAGAGCAAAACTAAATGTGACAAATAGTAAGTGGGCACTATGCATACTACAGAGCTTGTAGTGTTTGAGGTCTATTAGAACAAGTGAGGATTACATGTTAAGCATACTTTGGGCCTCTACAAGTTTGCAGGACCTAGACCACCTAGATAAGGTGTTCACCTTTTAATTTGGCTGAAATGTATTATTTAGTTTGCATTTCTAACTCCAGATTTTAAATCTGAATCTCCTTATTGATATAATACAGAAGAATAGATCAAACACATTTTTAATTGACCAAATCCATAAGCTTCTTACTGCCACATGCTACAGAGATAAGCAAACTGCAGTAAATACTTGCAAGATGATATTACATGAGAAAAATCCAAGAACACATTATTCTTACAGGCTGAGATCTGCATCAGTGAAGCAACTGTATGTCAATTTGGTTGTGTTGCGAATCCTGCCTGTATACTAAGATGCCTGAGAAAAAAAATAGAGCTAGTATTTACTAATGGCAAATGTTTTCTTCCATAAACTTACTAAATTAATGTAAGCCTTACTCTGAAACTAAAGTTGTCTGCAAGCAGCATGTATATCAAAAGCAAGAAGGCGGAAACATCATGGAAGCTGCTGAACAACCATTTTTCATCCTGTAGAAATGAGGAGTGCCCTCATGCATGAGTGTTCTTTTTTTGTAGTAGTAATGATTTAGCAAAAAACCCTCTTTTTTCACATAATCCCTTCTTTCTGCATTTTTGTAAATTTTTGCCTACTCACCACTAATAATTTGTGAGGCACAGATTTGAGAAGAAATGGTACCCATCTGCTGGATTTTCTTGAAATTTAACACTGAAGTGTATCATATCAACTCCTCAGAAATACAGAGAAGAAAATTCCTTAATTTTACCCTGCCATAAATTACAGGCTCTAAAAGTTACTTTAAGAGTAAGAATATGCAATATTTTCTCTAACAGAGCTTAGTTCCTCTATTGCCTTCAACTGTGGGAAGTTGTTTATCAGATAAGAATATAAAATGAAATGATACCTTGAGACTCAGCAAATTAACTTCTGTATGCCTAAGTTCCATAAACAATAACAGGAAAAAAGAGTGGTTGAGGAAAAAGGTGAAAGCAAAATTTTTACAGAGCAGTTTTGTGTACAACTAGTGCCATTTCTTTGTGTGAGTCTCTCTGGTCAGCACTGCTTGGTGAGCAGATGTTCTCAGAACAGCAAAATCACAAAAAAAAGAAACCCCAAAACCAAATAGCACTTTGTAACAGCATTGTGATAGTTTGTCTTTATCAAGTCTCAAATATGTGACAGAATAAATGGATTTCAGATAACTAATGTAGCCTGCAACATTGCAAGACAGTGGGCTAATTGGTTCTTGTAGGAGAACCCAAAACGACAGGACAAAGATGTTTGTGGCCTGTTACTTATTATTACTTTGTTGTGTATTACCTAATCTGGTTTGACATCACAGTACTGGTAAATTCCAGTACTGGTAAATTCCATTTCAACTTGGGAAAGGTGTTTCAGTTTGTTTGTCTTAAACAGAGAAATCCCAAATTCAGAGTCTCTTCTTTAAATGTTTCAGAACTTGATGGCATTTCAGTGGCTATAAGAAGGGAATGATGAGAGCTGGGATGACAGAAAAATTATGTAGAGGATCCAGTTGTGCAATACTTAACAGTGGCATGCATAAACAACAGACAGAAAGCTGTTGGGAGAGTAAAATTCCCCAAAGGACTCTGTTTAGAACATCTTGACTCGTTTCCAGCTTTCTTTAGATTTTTGCTTTCCAAATTACGTGTTCTAAATGCATGAAGAATAGCTTCTGTTCTTACTTTCATGGTCTTGGCATACTACATACTACAGAGATGAGCAATCTGCAGTGAATACCAACAGGATGTGTTGCCTGAGAAAAATGGAGACGCATAACATTCTTCTGGGCTGAGGTATAAGAGTAACTTCTGCTCTGTTTTCCACTGTCACAGAAAGCCCAGATACGTTAGGCACGGATGTAGTACAGGATTTCCAGAAAGCAGAATAGGAAGTATCATTGTCACGGTACTTACATTCTTTAACTTCTAATATGAATCATTAAACTTGGGAATTTCACAAAACGGCAGAGGGATACAAGGTTGATAGGGACTATTTCTGTTCCTGGGTTGCATTAGTATCTTCAGATAAATGGTATTGATAAGTAGGAAATAAATGATGGATTTCCTACCTAAAGAGGGAGTATGTCCTTTGTTTCCTGACAGTGGACGCTTCTGTAAAACGCTGAGGACTCTGTGGCGCATTGCCTTTTCTTGTGATAGGAAGTATTATCTGCTAAATTCTGCCACTATGACTTTATCTGACTGGATAAAAGGGAAAAATTCTCCTCCAGACTCTCCATTCCTTTTTGTATAGCTCAGCTATTAGCATTTTGGGGGACTAGAATTAACTAATTAATTTGGGTGTTCAGATGCCAATAAATTAATCAGTTTTTAAGCTACAGTGTTAGTGATAGCGAATTGTTAGACAGTATTTGTGGCTATATCAGTATCTTCAATGTTCATAATAGCAAATAAAATTAATCCAAGAATAGTTTAGGTTTGTAAAATCTAGGAGAAAATTTTCTTGAATTTTATAAGGAGCAGAAAGCACCTTCTGTTTCTTAAGGACAGTTAAATACATGCTGGAATCTTTAGGTCTCTTACTAGCTTTGCATTTGTCTTATCTGGTTCTTCTGCTCCTTGGTAAACTGCTTAGTGTTCGTGGGAAAGGGAGGAGGGGAAAAACTTCTAATACAGAGGGATATATCCTTCCACTTTTGCATCTCTTCAGGTGTCTGTATTCAGTGCAGCTGATGTCTTTGCTTTGGAAAATCCCTTTGTCAACTTTGTAGAGCACCTTCTGAAAAAAGTTCTGTCTTTCCTGCAGCTCGGTAAATGTTTTACTCTGTAGTAATCCTAGCCTTGTTCAGATATGAAAAATCTGAGCAAACTGTATTTTTAATCCAGATACATTCCTTGAATTTTGTCATTACTGAAAAACAAAAACCCAAGCATAGAAAATTTGTGTACAAATTTTGGTCTTACACCTATGTAGCTATGGCACCAATCTAGCAGGATTTTTCTGCATAAATTACAGAAGGATGGAAAAGCAACCCTGAAATATTTCATGAAGTATCTACAATTTGAAAAAAGAGAGCAAAGTAAATATGCACATAACTAAGTGATCTACTGTACACCTGCTTGATACAAAGATTGCATCTCAATGGGAGATGAGATATGCTTGCATTTCCCTAGTCTGTGGAAAATACCTGACCTCATGTAAGAACTTGTGTAAACTATTGCTGCTTCTAGTCTGCAGTATTAGACCCTCTAACAGGTAGTCTCCCTCTCTCTACAAGGTGTAATGCTGGTAGTAATAGCTGCAAATATAGCCTGTGAATACAGGATTCATATGCCTGAAGGAAAAGAAGTATTACCTTGCCATTTGCAAACCTCATGCTATGTTTCTTCTTCTTATTTGTTTTCTTTTATGGATGTATATTGCAAACTTGGTCTTGTAAATAGTAATTTGTATACTGTCTTGTTTGCTTCTAAGTGGGTCTATATGGCCTTTAGTATCCCCTCTTGGAAGGGTTGAGATTATTTTTTTTTATTTTTTTTTTAAACATTTTAGTCTTTATTCAGTCAATACAGAGTGGATGAGACAGTTAAACTTGTTTTTCACTGAGAAACTCATTTTGTTGAGGAATTTAAAGAAGTAAATACTGTTCTATTTGGTGTGATTTACAGTAAGTTTATTCAGGCTGTAAAATATGCCTTTCTACTCCCTCTATTGCTGATGTTTTTTTCCCTTTAATGCAAGATTAAAATTCTGTTACTTTATGCATATAAAACTCATAATTTGTGTAACCACGTTTTTGTTTGTGTCACTCAGGGTGGATTTTTTGTTTGTTTTGTTGTGGTTTTTGGTTGTTTGGTTTTTTTTTTAAATAAAAGAAATGTACTTTCTAAAATGGACCTGGATTAAACTAGGCCTCAGTCATACTAAAATGTAAAGGGAAGAGATGGATTTTATTCCAAAGAGCTTTTCAGCAGACTAGTAGTTTTAAGTTGTGTGATGCTACAGGCTAAAGGAAAACCTCCTTTGGAATAAAAGGTCATCTGTTTTTTTCACACTGTTGCCAGAATTTTCAAATAGTCAGAAGATTACTAGGAAGCTCTAGCTGAGAGTGGCTCTGTTGCAGTCCTTTCTATAAATAATCTTAGGGTCAAAGAAACAAATAGTACCTCTTAAGTCTCCAAATGCTGCCACATTGTGTTTTGCGGTTTTGGGGGTGGGGATGTGAAGGTTCTCATTGTTCGGTATCAGGCAGAAAATCCATCGGTATCTAAGGACATTACTGAAAAACAAAAATCTGAATGAACACCTGCCCAAATATGACCTTAATTTTCTCCATTTAAATTCCGTTCATCCAGCTTGACAGGATTAGACTCGAAGAACTTTTTAACATATGTAAATTTCAAGTGTTGAGTGTGTTTTTTCTTTCTGCAGTATATAATGAATTAAGGAGTTGCACTTTGACAGCTTGCTTCCGAAGCATATATCTGTGGTTTGAATTCAAAGAAAAAATATCTCAAAAATTAATGACAGAGCAAATACTAGGGTTTTTTGTCTTTGGTAGCCAGGTATGAATGAGCAACATCTGAATTTCTACCGTTGAGGGAATATGGATGGATGCTGTGAGGGCCTTTTTGATGCTGATAATAACGTTTTAGCATTTATTTATTTATTGTTTTGCTACAAATTGTACCCTGGATGTTTTTCCTTTACTGGTTTGAGTTTCATTCCAACCTTCTCCCATGCTGCACCTTAAAACCTTTTCAGTCCAGCCTCACGCTGTCTGTTCTTGCTTTCTTTCACTTTTTTTCTTCCTTCTTAATTGCATCTGCCTGGAGAAATAATGCTCTCTGCCTCATAGCAAAAGAAATATTATCAAGCAGCTCCATCCTTTCTATTGCAGACTGTCTCATATTATTTTTCTAGATTCCCTTTTCTATTAAAATAGGGTTTTGTTTACCTTGTCTCAAATGAAGCATTTTATTTGATTGTGTTCAGAGAGGTTGTTTCTGATGGTCCTCCTTAGTCAGGAAGGATTCATTTAGGTTATGATAAGACTCCTATGGTAGGAACCAGTGGCAAACCAAAAGTAAATCTTGGAAGATGCTTCGTAAAAAATGACCAAAAAAAAAAAAAGTTCTTCTAGAGGTACTTTTCTGTCAGTTAAGATCTGAATGTCTGAATTTGCTTCAGAGGAGTGAAGAATATAATTCTTTAGTTACACAGCATGTAATGGTAATATGTGTACAATTTTCACAGCTTTGTATTTATTGCAAATGCAGTTCCTGTGTCATTAATTAATGCCTGCAACAAGTAGCGTGCTGATGTGCCTGTAGTTACAAGTCAAAATTACGTGTTCTTGATTCCTATAATTGACAGTCAAACTGATTTAGATGGATATATTTAAGAGGGTTTATGACCTTTCAAAATAATCTTTTAAATAATTGTGATCGCTGCGAGTTTGATTTCTAGAGATAAAACTATGTATTATAGTGGTACTGCTCAAAACAACTTAGTTCAGAATCTTTTGAAATAAACATCACTGCACACTTAGCAAGAACTTTCACCTTTATAAGTTAGCTTTTGTTACACAAGATCTATGGATTTTAATCTTCTCAACAATTTAAAGTTAAGGGAAAAAACCCAAAACCAAACCAACCACCAACTGTCAGTTCTTCCACTCTGCTACCTGCAACCCTGTCTGTTAAACACCCCCTTTTCAGATGCGTGACTGAAAAACTGCAAATACAGGTCCCTGAGGCTGTGAGATGGGAAAGGTACTTCTTGTGGTAACTATTCCTTTCCTTAACCAGGTTTCAAATCAAGTGAGCAAAAGCCTTGTCCAGTGTCTAACTGATCTGTATAAACCATCAGGTTTACTTTCCAGGGAAGTTGATAAATACAGCTTTATGTTATGGTTTGGTGGCTTATGTCACATACTGGGACTAGGTTTAAATTAAGCGGTAGATTGCTTCTTTTGTTGCACCGTGGATGGTGCATGTAAACACACACAAATACATGTAGGAAAGCAACAGGATTTGGTGAAGGGACAGACTTGGTGAGCTTTGACTGGAACAAACATGAAAGAACAGACGAATAGAAATTGTTGGAACACAAACTCATAGACTAAGGACCCCTCTCTAATTCATCTTCATTCAGAAGCTTGTAAGAGACATCCGTCTCACTCAGGCAAACAGAAGATGAAATATGTTCTCTTACTGGCCTGGGGGCAAAGCCAGGGCACATAGCTACGCATCTTCCCTTCTTTTTTGGTACACGACTCCCTGTGTGACTCTAACTTGCTTTATTGTGAGTGCTTTTCAAAAAGGGTGTATTGTTGTCTCTTTATTTTTGTCTTTTTCCTGACAATTTTGTCTTTCCCTTTAGGCAAGAGAAGGAAGTATTGTCTTTTAGCCTGAGCCAAACCTCTAGCCTTAGTTTTCTTGCCTTGAGTTACTAATTCTAAGAAATGACTACAATTGTTCTTTTGGTCAGTCTGGCACTGGCCAGTTGTCCTGGTTTCGGCTGGGATAGAGTTAATTGTCTTCCTAGTAGCTGGTACAGCGCTGTGTTTTCAGTTCAG
>JAVKLA010000084.1:20287130-20315508 GCA_034782735.1 Sagittarius serpentarius
TCATTGTTAGTTTCTTCCTTTCCGTTCTATTAAACTGTTCTTATCTCAACCCACGAGCTTTACTTTTTTTTTTCCCCCGATTCTCTCCCCCATCCCACTGGGTGCAGGGGGAGCGAGTGAGCGGCTGCGTGGTGCTGTGTTGCTGGCTGGGGTTAAACCACGACACCAGTTTATACTAGAAAGCAGAATAAATAAATTCTATGCATTCCTAGCAGAGTAGTAGGTAGAAAAAATAAATTATACTTGTTCCTATTATGTGGCATTTTGGGCTCAATTTTCAACAGACTACTTAAACTGGCTAACTTGTGGTTTTTTAGTAGACTTGTAGCAGTTGTACATCCTGGTTTTTGCAAATATGTAGGAATTAAAAGCCTGATGAAAAAGCAGTTTGTGTAAATTCATATTACCTACTGTATCATTACTGTCTACACAAAGCCTAAATATTTGGCTTTTGAAACTGATTTTTTGCAGAGAAAGCAAGAGCTGCAGCAGAAAGTTTTGATCTGGGATAGTCTGCACACTGAAATGTCATGCATTGTTCTGTCCTGATTATTTGCATATAGGAAAGCTGTGAAGTTCACTTACAGGATGCTTTCAAAGATACACAAGGGGATGATACCAGATTTCCTTGAATGGGAGCTCAGAGTCTGCCCAACTTTCTGCACACCTAATCCCTATCGATTAAGCTCCTTCAGAACCTCTACTGTGTGTAAAGCGTCTCTAAGGTTACTCTTTATTGAAGAAACTTCAAAAGAAATAGCTGTAAGGAAAAAAGTCATAAAATTAATTTGCAGTCCTAACTAGTCAGTAATCCCTCTCATTTTTCTGATATCTACTTATAAAAGATGGAGGGGGAGTTCAGTTCCAAGGATCCAAGAAGTTTATAGCCTGTATCTGCAATAAGCTGGAAGAGCATTACTAGCAGCATGGTGTGTTGTGTTGAATGGTGTTATGGAGATTTTTTTAATAGGATTTTGTGGAAAAGCTCTGCTCCAATAAGTGATTTGTTAGAATAGTAAAGCTGGGAGTTTGCTCAGATTTGCTTTTCAGGCCACGTTTATGAATTCCATAGTACCCAAGAACTCCACATCTTTCGTAACTTTTGGCAGTGGGTAGTAATTGCCATGCGTTAACACCTGAAACATTTCATAACTCCAACTGTGACCTGAAGCACCAAAAAACAAAGAAGAATCTAATATGCGAGTTTTGTATTGTCTGCACCAAAAGGGAAAAAATATCCTACAAAAAAAAAAAAGCAAAGAGACATTATTCATTGACTTTACCTGAAGCAACATGCCTTTCCAAGAATTTCCTTACACTGAGGATTTCAATCTGAAGTGTAATATTATTAAAATCAATTAGTAGGTTTTTTCTTTCTTTCTTTTCTCTTGTTCCTTTTATGGTTTATTTTTTTGTTACCAGAGACACTTTAGTGGATACACATATATAGACTTAAGTGTTTCACTGGGGGAATACAGTTTAAGGTCACTTCTTTGATAGTGTAAATAATTGAAGAGTTTCAGGGGGTGTGTGAATTGGTCTGTAAAAATCCATTGTCTTGTAAGAGTAGTTATAGTGAGGATGTGTAAAAGCAATATGAAGGCAGTAGAGATGGAAAAATACAGTCCAGTTTTGTTCTGTTCTGCACATATAAACATCTAGTAAGAAAGAAAAGTACTTTCATAGTTGTTTATCAAATGATATACCAGCATGCAATGAAAAAGTTATTGTATTTATATGTAGGATTATATTTAGAACTTCTAAACTTCCATGCATCCCGTTTTGCTGATGATCATTTTCTGTGTGTCCTGATTTGTGCACATCATGCTTAGCAGTCTTTGCTGTCATTCATTTATGAATCCCGATCACAAAAAGCTCTGTGGACAGTATGTGTAATTTGAGAGAGAATTGCTTACCTGTAATTGCTGTTCTGAAAATATATAGCAGCAGTAGTGTTCTTGCATAAAACCTCCCTGTTAAAAGCAGAACTTCCATAATTTTAATTTCAGAGATGTTGGCAGTGATGTATATATGCAGAATGGTCTTGTGTTCTAGCAAACAGCCATCAGGTAGGAAACTGGATGCTATCAATTCGGGTACCACACTGAGTGTGTCTTCATTCTCCTCCCCACATACTATGTGTATATATAGATTTACTCTAAGTTTGTCTTCAAAAGTTAATACAAAGTAATTAGTACCTTCCTGGAACCATTAGCTGTGTATCCCTTAGCACAAAATCATCACAGTCCTCGGGGTTAAGCACCTAGAAATTGGCCTCTGCTTCTTAACCACTGGCACAGACATTTGGATGCTTTCTTTTCTTTCATTGGGGGTGCATGAGGGAGGTCAATTAAACTGACTAAAGTTGGCTTATTTGGACCTTTGACACAGATGGAAGAATTTGAGTACCTGAATTACTGATGAACTGAAGTGTATAATAAATGTAATATCATCCTGTTACATTTTTATCTTCTTGGATATATATAGAATTGGTAAGGATATATCTTTCCGGAGTACTTCAGTCTATATTTTTCTTAGACATTTAGGAAGAAGAAAGATTCAGAAGTAATTGCAGGATAATTCCTGTAGAAAAGGACTTTCATTCTGTATTATATATGACTAATGAATCTTCATTTTACAATTTTGCTCAAAGATTCAGTGATTATTGCATAGTAAATATACCATTAGAAATCCACAGAATGCAAGGAAATATTTCAGCTTTAACTAGAGAATGTAAATAAGAAAATACAGCTCCATTCACTAACAAAGTTCCCTAATCAGTGTACTCATTTCCTGCTCTTGTGAGTCTTCTGCTTATTTCAGGGGAAACAAACCACTGATTTATGTATCTGATGCATTTCTCTTTAAGTATATTTGATTCTTTTAGTTTAGTTTGGAAACTTGCCTTATTTTCAGACATAGTTTTAGTACTGTGTAAGGTATAAGATCTAAGATTTCAAACCTTAACTTTTTAGATAGGATTATCTGTTGTACCAAGGGGATTAATGGTTTGGCTTTAAATACCACATGAGAAATAGCTGGCAATTATATTTATATGTGCATGGAAATTGTGTCAGGGTTACTTTGTGTAGAGAGATAGGATGAGATTTTCCTTTATTTACAGGTTTAAAAGAATATATTTTCAAGGAAAGAAAATCTAGTACTGTTTGCATTCTCATTGCAAATAAATGGCAGCTATGGGATTACTTACATATATGAGCTAAAACTTGTGTAAAATACGTTGCTTGATCAAGGCCTAAAAAGGTAGCTTTTAGGTAAGAATCTATACACTTGCAGGATAAATTTTACAGCATAATAGGTACTAAGCCTTTTAAGTTTGTCTCCCCAGCAGTCAGTATTTACAACAAAACCACTCTTCAAGTAATGTATTCATTTCAGTCTCCCTGGCCTTAAATATAGCTGGTACTGCCGCTCCAGTGTGAAGAATTACTTTTATTATCTTTCTAACCTTAATTTGTCACCTGCAGAGTAACACTGAATGCAGCTTGCATCCTCAGATTTAGAAAAAAATGCTGTGCTATGTTGTATACGGGAGGCTTGATTTTCACTTTACTGGAGTTTTGAATGTCTGAAACTCTTGGAATACAAAAAAACATTGAGAGTTGTTTTTTTTCCTAATAGCTTCTTACTTGCTTTTTGTCTGTGTAATTTTTCTTGTTCAGACTGTTTTTTATGTATGATGTCTGTCTTCTGAGTTTTAGCTTTCAAAGTACTAATCTAAAATCTTTCCACTTTGTTTTTAACCGAGAGCTGCAAATGCTGACTCCCACACTCAACTGATCATGCAATTTACCGTAAAGGTGTATTTGTCAGTCTGTCTGTTGCATTCACCTACAAGAGTACAAGTTGTGGTGGTTAAACACACACCACACAGTGGTAAAGCATGAACTTGTCATTGCTCCTCTCTTCCTTCCATTCTTTCCTCACTTTTTGGCCTAACGTTGCCCCCATTTACTTCACTGGCAGGAGGACTTTGTCCCAGGAGATCCATCCACTTTAGGATGTCAGTGAAAGACACCCGGACTGTGGAAAAACAGCATAGCTTGATGTGTGTATCATTACCTCAGGGCTTAATCTTTGCTCAGGTTGCACCTGTACCATCACTAACCAATAATGAGATCAAGGACCCAAGCCCATTGAGCAGAGCCTACTGCATTTATAGGAAAATATTGCACAAAGGGGAAAAATGTCTAAAATTGTGAAATGTTATCCAAAGCCATGGTGGATATGAAAAAAGCTGTGTTTACAAACAGTTCGGTTTTTAGCTTATCTGCCACTGCTGTTACAAAAAAAAGAGTCCCTTTTTACCTGTATTCTAAAACCATGAAAAGCACTTTATTGATAGTTGGGTTGTTCAGAAAATAACTACAGCATGTTGGTGGCACCACAGCTGGGTTCATTTTGTTTTATCCCTTCAGAGCCTCCACTGTTTTGCTAACATAGTTTTTACTCAGTGCCCTATTGAGATTACGGCATCTCATGCCTTTTCCCCCCCCTTTCATTCACTGATCAGTCCTGTAACATCCTTCCATCCCACTGTGTGAGACAGTGTTATCTTCCCACTCTGGTTTCAAGTACGATCTGTTCAAAAGTGTCAAGGCAAGATGCTGTTGTCTCTGAATCAATTGCTGCACTCCACTGTCTGCGCATTTGATGCTCCATACAAAATGATTGTTTACTCATCTCTTTTTGGATATACTTTTAATTCTTATTTAAGATTATAAAAATTGTTAATCTGTTAACTCAAATAACTGACAGATTTTACCATAGTTAGTAAAGGGATACAAAGGGGTTTATCTGAGAATGGGCATTTGTAGTAAGATGGATCCAAGCATTTAAACATAGTGTTTGACTAAAAGAATAGATCGGTTCCTAGACCTAGAAAGTGCAAGATGTAACTCTTGGACATTGACGGGAGAAAGTTATTACTCCTTTAATACTGCACAGAGCTTGTAAAGTTAGCAACATTTTTCCTCCACCCCGTCGTGAGCTGGACAAGGAATAGGAATGTGACCGCATTAAACATTATGGAGAAGGGACTTAACTTGAAACTCTGTACTGCTGATAGGAATCCCGGGAGCAAGAGATTACATCCTGCCTCAACTCAATATTTCATATATAGAATTTATAGTTCCCTGTGTTTTTTAGTAAATTAAATCAGGGAGTTGTTTGCTTTATTTACTCAATGGTAAACTGGCTTACTCCCATCTCAGTTTTTTTATTGCTGTCATTTGTTGTGGATGGTTCTCCAGTACTAAATGAAGTGAAAGCATAATAAGTCTTCACAAAATCTAGTTTTTCTCTCGCATCTACCAAGTGAGACTGTCTAGAACTGCTTTTGTTGCTGCTGGTTATGCTTTTTTTCTTTCTTCATTAAAGAATTATTTATGTTCAAGTAGGCTTTTGTTTTTCTTTTGATACAGTGTAATTTCCTCTTTCTGCATAGAGAGGCCATTAAAAAGGTAATTGAAATTAAATGGTGGGTGAACATGCAGAATACAGTGGATTGACTGCAGGTGATAGTGAGCAGAGATGTACTGTAAGATATTTATGTACTAAAGCAGGATCCAAAGTGCCATGTTCTCATGTGAGAATGTGTTGGAACAGAGAAGAGGAGGAGAGTTCCTGAGTTACAGCCTGTAATGAGCAGTTATTTGTAAGTTTAATCCTATTGACTGGAGAACATTTTTCCTCTGTATCATTATTTGCTACAGGATTATCTTCTCTGCCGTATTTGCTCAAGTTAACTCTTACTGAATCAGCCTTGCTTGGTTGAAAACTGTCACGTCTTTTAAAACGACGCTTGAATAACAGGATGGTAGGATATACAATACAAGATGTTTTGCTGGCAGCAGAATTATAAGACAACTCTTCCTGACATTACTAAGTTTAGTCTGAATAGCATTTGATCCACGTTCCTGACAGGTAAGCTGACTGGTGTTTGAAGTACCACTTAAAGCAAGCTAGACACTTTTTTGCGCATGAAAAAGTCAGATGTATCTTGTATTCACAGTGCACTGAAAAAGGAGTAGTAGGGCATAGTTTGGCCCACCACACCGCAGGGCTTCAAATGTGGAAGGCAGACTAGTGCTCATCAGAATGATTTACTTTTGTTTCTATAGTTGATTCTCCCTTCTCAAAAGCAATAGTCTGGAGAAAAAAATAAATCTGGAAGAGACTGATGAATATTTAATAAGCTATTCATGAGCGTGAGGGAAAGATGCCTTTTTGCTGCTGCCTCGCCATTTGCCAAAGCGTCATTTTTGGAAGTAGTATAGGATTTTGCAGCTCTACAGCTCATAAGTATACAAATTAAAGAGAAACACAACCTGGAGGGGCTCTCCTCAATTGTGAAGCTTTTCTCTAATGCAAGTTTCAATTTGCAGACTGTCATAGCCAGAGCTGGGCTGCAGCCGTCAAAAACAAGTCCTTCACTAGGAAAGAAGAAATGGGCAGATGGCAAGTGCAGTAGTAAGGGGACTAGCTGATTGCTCTGGCCAGTTATTTAATGAAGTGAAGACTCATGTTGAGCACTGTGTTTCCCCAGAGATCTCTACCTGTGATACAGACCAAGGCAATATGTGCATATATATACACGTTTCATTAAGCCATATCCTGTTTCATGGAGATGTTGACTTAGCTCACAAAAATACAGTGTGTACTGATAGAAATAGCTGCCCACACAAACAGTCCAAGGGAAAGAAGGGCTTCTCACTATTATTTCTTATTACAGTAGTCTTACGGATAAGCAAACTGTCTTCACAGTATGGTTGTAACTAGCAAAACTAAATTAGGGTTTGAAACTGAGAGACATTTCTTCAGTATCTTAAGACATAATCAGTGAGACAGTTGCACCTTAGTACCTTCATTCATCAGGAGTATTCAGCCTGGATCCAGCACCGGAAGATCTTTGCCAACGGTGGTCCTCAGCTGCGGTGAATAAGTTTGATTAACTGTGCTCTGCCCTCAGACACTGATTACAGTGTTCATTATCAGCAAAATAATGTAAGCAGACAAGATGTTAAGGTCTTGAGAGTGAATTTCTGACCCTGTAGCTAAGTAAATGCTAGCAACGTTGTAACGAAAGGATGGTTGGCAATTTCTGTAAGGTAAGCACAGAAGCTGGATCTGTTGCTCAGTGCTTACCCAAGTAGCACTTCAGACAGTTTCTCCTTAGGGCCCTTGATCCCAATGATTTATCTATATAACTATTTGTCTATCCATCTGTACTGCTCATCAGGAGTGAGCTTATAGTTCTTCCTCCTGAAGATAAGAAATGATTGATATTATTGCAATGAAAGGCTTCACTGTCATAGGAGACAGAAAATCAAGCTGAGAAATTTACTGAGATTTCAAAGCAGAGAGAAGCTGTATCTCTTTATGAAACACATTGATTACTTCACATGTGGTAAACTGTTGGTTTATGTTTTCAGAAGTGTTTAATATCCTATATATACTGATCGTCCATTAGGAAACGATAGCAAGGCATTCAAACTTACAGCCTAACAAACATATTCATGTCTAAGAGTAGACAGAAACAAGGAGTTTTCATTAAATATCTGTGGAAACAAGTATTAGCGTTGCTCTGTAATTCAGACATGAAGCTATATGTGCTAAGAGCCTTTTAAATGAGAAGGTAACTTTGTTAGGTCATTTTTGACACTTGCTAAGGTCCATAACCACACTATTCTTTTGGTTTGACTTTTTCATATGGAGTATCGAAAACAGAGGTAAACTCATAGGTGGGATAGTGGAGGAATGTTTATAATTGCCAAAGAGAAGAAGCTAACAGAAAATCAGTTATACAGACTTGCCTCTTTGTTTGCTGAAAACATGAAGACAAATACTGTGTGTCCAAGCTTAGTAAACAGGAGAAAAGCAAGCCCATGTGTGCACACACGTAGCATATAAAGCGAAAGGTGCAATTCGTTGCTGGCTTTGTGCCTTGTAGTGCAGAGGAATAAAAAAGCATCAACATCGTTGTTTTACTGTAAGTAGCGCACAATAAAAGGATGTAGAGAATAAAACTGAAAACTTCCAGCAGCCAGCTGATTTTCCTGTACCCTACAATATTTGTGTACTGTAGAATAATATATGAAGTGATATAACTAACCAACAAGGCGAAGAAATTATTAAAATGTACATAACATTAGAGGAGAAACCTGTGTAATTTTTTTTGCAGTAGTTTGCATTGTGTATGTTAATTATTTAGAAGAATGTGTGCCCTGAAATGTGTCTAACAGAAATACTTGAATAAAGAGATGCAAAGACAAAGAAAGGAGGAATAAAGGCAGCCATTTTCAAGAAAGGAATAGTACATTAAAATGTATATTAAAGTACGCACTTTACATATAGGGAAGCAGTGGTATAGCTGAAGTAGCATTACATTTCAGCCAATGTCAAATCTAACAGTAAGCGTTTTTTAACAATACAGTAACTCTAACAGTATAGGCTGTGCTTTTTAAATGTTATCCAGCAATCTTTTCAAAATATATTCTTGCAAAATATGTTCTAAGCATACTTTTGATAGAAAAAAGTAAATGCAGGCTCTGTGTTTTTCCCAAAGCATGTTTGAAAAAACACATAACCCACATTTTTTCCTTTCTGCAGAGATCCAGGAGAGACAATTGCAAAACTGATATAGACAATATCTTGTTCCATATGCACAGTTGTTCACTACTACTGAACCAAGCGCTTTGAAATACATCATTATATTGGTGCTTCTATTGTTTCTCAGTCTGATATCTTGTTTTACACATGCTTTTTTGGTGTCAATCTGAATGACTTCTGACTCCCAAAAGCAGGATCTCTAATACCTCTCCTTCTAGTAAATGAATGCTCTACTTCCTCAGATAGCAGTAACAAAAAGACAAAATATGCTTTCATCTGGATTTTTGATAACTCCGTTTTGTCGTGCCTGGCTTCATTTTCTTTCATTATGGTATTCATCAGAGCTGTGTGAAACTGCTCAAAATGTTTCTTTGATTTTTTTTTTTTTTTTTAACTCAGAAAACTGTTTGCTATTTCACGCAATTTTGTCTCCCCTCAGATCCACTTTTCCATAAGATTTGACAAAATTGCCTTCTTATTTTTTACATCAAAAATGGCAAAATCAAATTCTTTATCTTGGTTTGGAATGAACAGATGGTGGCCTAATTCTACTGGAAAGGGACCATTCTACTGGTAACATAGCAATTTAAATATAAAAACCTGTAACATTTCTTAATAACGTGGACTTCCTTTGTCTTCCCACGCATCCTTTAAAATAGTAAATATTTTTTACCTCTTTAGGGAAATGTTGTGGTGCTTTAATATATGTTGAATCACTACATGGTCACACTTTTTGCTCAGTTTCAGAATATCTAGTTCCACTTATTTTGTATAGGATGCTACATTGTAATATAGTCTGGTCATATTTTAAGTCCAAGAAGGCACGTGGCTTATTTCCTAGTTAAATGCCTTTCCAAGAAGTCATACTATTAAATAATGAACATGTACATACCACACATTGCTGAGGAGCTCTGCAGTATTTATTTTCTCTGACTCCTTTGCTCGGCTCTGTGTTATTCTCTCCTGGTTTCCTGTTAATTATTTTCTTTCTATCCTGATGGTGAGGCAAGTCTTGTCAACATACCTGAAAAATTGTCTCTCTCCTGCCACTTCTCGCTGTCTGTAATATGTCTTAATATTCCTCTTCTAAGTTCAGATGTTTCCTCTCAGTGATGTAAAATGTTAGCCAAATGAGCATATAGGATGAATCCCAGGTCTAAAGTGACCACTTCAAGTATTTTATTTATCACATGCTAAAACCAATTTTGAACAGAAACAGGTGGGAGATGGAACTAGGTCCAAGGGAATGGATAGATCAATTGAGCTATCTAAGTTGATTATAAAGCTGAAGAAACTCAGAGTTCAAACATTAAATCTCAGGTTATGAATAAACTTTCATTGTGGAAGAGGGGCAGAGGAGTCTGGAAACAGTCTTTAATCTGGCTCTCTAAATCATAACTGTACAGTATCAGTAATTCTTACCAGGCACTTAATCCTGTGATAATAATTTTTAACATGGTCTCAGTGTTATCTTTTACACACTGGCCTTTAGGAATATCCTTCTCTGTCAACAGTTTAATTAACACACTACCAGATATCAGGATATGTCTGTTTCCTTTCAAGTTAAGTATATTAGCAAATGTAGTGTTACAGTCTCTGATGTCAGATGTTATTTAATGGAAATGTTGTAAATTCATGTAGTTTCAAAGTCTACCACAGATGAGTAGGATGTGTGTTTTCAATTTACTTACAGGGCTTTACTATGGAAAAGGACAAGGAGGATGTGAACTTTTTTAGCAGTAGAAGCCTCTGAAGAGACATTTGCTACAGATACTTAGTTAATTCACAAATTATTTTCAGTCAGATCTCCTACTGAGACATATAGATACAGTTCTTTTGCGTCTTACAGGATCCATCAATCAGAAGCTGAAAGATGATCTGGCTTATGGCTCTTTTTGTATGTACAAGGTTTCTGAAACTGTGCCCTTTTTAAGGGGAACCATTTTATAAGAATCACATGCGTCCCTATTCTGAAAACGTAAGGGGAAAAATACTTTAGGTAGAATAAGAACTAGATTTGACCTTTTCAAGTCCTTTAACCATATCGGAGTTTTCCAGCATCACCATATAGCTCTTGATT
The DNA here is from genome assembly GCA_034782735.1 of Sagittarius serpentarius. Lineage (NCBI taxonomy): Eukaryota > Metazoa > Chordata > Aves > Accipitriformes > Sagittariidae > Sagittarius > Sagittarius serpentarius. Next base: position 20,297,842 of record JAVKLA010000084.1, read on the forward strand.
CCCTTCACTTCCAAGTTCTGCAGAGGGATCATGAGCTGCTGGTAAATTACAGAAGCTGCTGTAACAGTCAACCTGCTTGTTACAGATTTTGAGGGATGTTTATCCATCCCTGCTGTATGTTAACATAAGTTACCCTCTTTTAAAAAGGGTTTTGATAGGGAGCAGAGAGGAAGGCTGCTTATTTGCCATTTTTGTTTACTGTAGGCAGTAGGTCAAGCAGATCCTTCTGGGGATTAACTGAGTATCTGTACCTGGAGTAGATTTAGAGAGCAGGGTAGGACATGCAGTTAAGAATGGAGACTTTGAGATACTGCTTTGATAAGAGCTGGAAGCAAACACACAAGTTAATGAGAATAAGAAAAGATGCTTTACTAAAGGGGCTGCACAAGGTTTGTTTGCAATGCAGAAAGACAGTGAAAAGCTCCTCAATAAAGAGCAAGACTGAAAGAAAAGATCTACCCTGTTGTGACACTGAGTGAGAGTTTTGTGTATAAGTCCTGTTAACTTTATTTTGCTTTTAAAATTTGAGTCAGAATAGAGCAGCCTGTTATGGTTGAGACTGTCAAAGGCCAACTCTCACTTTATTCCTGCTATTCTGACTCTGTTTCAAAGGTTTCATGGAATCACAGACCGGTTGATGTTGGAAGGGACGTCTAGAAGTCATCTAGTCCAAGTCCTGCTCAGAGCAGGGTTAGCTCGAGCAGATTACCAGGGCCACATCCAGTTTACTTTTGAATATCTGTGAGAATGGAGACCCCACAACCTTTCTGGGCAAGCTGTTCCAGGGTTTGGCCACCCTCACAGTGAAAAAAGCGGGGGGTTGTGTGTTTAAATGCAATATCCAGTATTCCAGTTTGTGCCTGTTTTCTCTCGTCCTTCCACTGGATAACCCTAAGAAAAGCCTGGCTCTCTTCTCCCCTGAGCCTTCTCTTCTCCAGGCTGAAAAATCCCATTTCTCTCAACCTCTCCTTGTATGTCAGGTGCTCCCATCTTGTAATCACCTTTGTGGCCCTTCGCTGGACTTGCTTCATGTTTCTCTTGAACTCTGGAGCCAAGGACGAACACAGACCTCCGTATGTGTCTCACCAAGGATGAGGGGAAGGATCATCTCTCCTAAACTGTTGGCAGTCCTAATGGAGTCCAGAATGCCATCAGACTTCTTTGTTGCAAGGACACATTTCCGGCTCATGTTCAATTCAGTCTTCACCAGGACTCAGAGGTCCTTCTCTGCAAAACTACTTTCCAGCTGGTCAGCCCTCAGTGTGTACTGGTGCCTTGGGTTATTCTTCCCCAAAGGCAAGACTTTGCCGAATTTCATGAGATTCTTGGTAGCCTGTTTCTCCAGTCTGTCAAGGTGCCTCTGAGTGGCAGCACAACCCTCTGGTGTACCAGCCACTTCTCGCAGTTTTGTTTCGTCACCAAATTTCCTGAGGGTGTGCACTGTCCTATCATCCATGTTGTAATGAAGATGTTGAACATCACTGGACCCAGTATTGACCTCTTGGGTCCTCCACTAGTAGCTGCTTATCACAAGCCTTTGAGCTTGGCAGTTCAGCCAGTTTTTGATACCCCTCACTGTCTACTTACCTAGCCTGTACCTCATCAGTTTGTCAATGAGGATGTTATGGGAGACACTGTTGAAACCCTTCCTAAAGTCAAAATGAACAACGTCTACTGCTCTCCCCTTGCCTGTACTTAGGAAATCATAGAATCATAGAATGGCTTGGGTTAGAAGGGACCATCAAAGGTCATCTAGTCTGACCCCCCTGCAGTGAGCAGGGACACCTTCCACTAGATCAGGTTGCTCAGAGCCCTGTCCTTGAATGTTCCCAGGGATGGGGCTTCTACCACCTCCCTGGACAACCTGTGCCAGTGTTTCGCCACCCTCATTGTAAAAAATTTCTTCCTTTTATGTAGTCTAAATTTGCCCTCTTTTAGTTTAATGCCATCTCCCCTAGTCCTGTCACTACAGGCCTTGCTAAAAAGCTTTTCCCCATCTTTCTTATAGGCCCCCTTTAGGTACTGGAAGGCCACAATAAGGTCTCCCCGGAGCCTTCTCTTCTCCAGGCTGAACAACCCCAACTCTTTCAGCCTGTCTTCATAGGAGAGGTGTTCCAGCCCTCTGATCATCTTCGTAGCCCTTCTTTGGACCTGCTTTAGCAGGTCCATGTCTTTCCTGAACCGAGGACTCCAGAGCTGTACACAGTAATCCAACAGGAGAAATAGGCTGTGTGATAAAGGTTACCTTGCAGAGAAATCTCAAGTGCCTTCTGTGGCCTAGGAAATAACTGTCTCAAATCTTGAGTATTGATTTGGAATTATTCATCAGTCATTCCTTTCTCCCATGAATGAATTTCATCTGGCTAATAAATGGTGGCATTATGTTTGTTTGTTTATTCAAATTGATTCATTTTTCTCATGCAATGTTGGTATTTAAAACCAAGGACTGACACAAATCTCTGACTTAAGCCAGCCTTAAATGTTTTTACAGTGTAACCACTGTATGTAGAATCTATGTGCAAACTTGAGGCATTTTTAAGAAGAACTGAAAAAAGAGGTTGAAAACTGCATGCAGTTTATAACAATTTAAGCAGAAATTCTGTATACTAAATAAAGATGAAAGGCCAGATGAAAGTTGAAAGGCTGCTTTCTATACTGTAAAAGCACACTTATGTACCATACCTGTGTCTGCACTTCTCTTAGATTTTTTTTTTTTCCCCATCTGTATTACTTGTTCAGTTGCACAAGAATACGGTTTGATTGTAGCAGTATTTTTCTGTTTCATTTAACCCGGAATACTTGCATACTACATGATCAGTAGGAACAAGTTTTCTGCTCCATAGTTACAATATATTCTAGCCTTAAATTTTGTGTCTTGCTGGGGTTACCATTACTGTGTTTTCTGGTGTACAAACTGCACATTTGTCTCTTGGAAAAGGATGCCTGAAACTAAGGCTGTGTATTAAATACTGAACCTACACACCATCAGCAGCTTTCTTGCTGATACTGCTGTGCTATTGGCAGCATCAGAGGCAGCAGCCATGAAAGCAGCAGGAGCAATGGCAGCAGCAGGTGTGTGATTAACACAGTACTGCATCTTTACACAAGAGCAAGTGGTAAATTTATAGACCTACAAAGTCTTATCTGTTTACAGGCTGACTCCAAAGTAGGTTAAGAATTGAATTGTCTAGCTTTCCCCTCAAAAATGCTAAATTTATTAGTGCAGTCGTAGTAATCAAAGGGGAAGAAACACTATGTGCAGGCATGAAGAATTTGCAGAAGGCGCTGGAAGTCAGTTTGCGCTGTGGAGCTGGAAGGCTGTCTTTAACCATGCAGTATATGTGACAAACCTTTTAATAAAAAAAAACCACTTTAGTTGTATGAGTATTGAATCCCTTCATATTTTTCATTGTACTCTACAGAAAAGTAGAGTTTTATTTTCAGCTGAACCAGAAAGGTTTTACAGCCTTCAGATGTAACATAAAAATGAAAATAATGCCACATACATGCTTTTACAACATTAGAGAAAATAGGTTTCATAAGAAAGTAAGCAAAATTGAAAAGAACTTTATCAGGCATTTTGCAAATACTGTCTCTCTTAATCGTATCCCAGGCCCTGCTGCACCAAACCTAACAGCCTCCTTCAGTTGAAAACTGGGCTTCTGATGTTTTTCCCTTAGTCTCATAGAGCAATCAGCATAGTTACAAAATATATGCCTTGAACTGTGCTGATACCAAAAACCACATATTCAGTTTGTGTTTAGCTTGTAGGTATACAAATATAGAATTAATGTGTTCAACACTCTTTGCATTGTGTAAAATATAGTTAAGGTTATTGATGGCTATTTTAATGTTGCTTAATATATTATTAAAAAAAAATTTAAATAACATTTTAGATCGTATTTAGTATTGTTTAACGCAAAGTCAGATACTTGTCTGAAGTTTACTTACAGGTTTAATTTGGATATGTGTGCTCCCAAGCCAAAATGTTGTGCTGTGTGTTTCTCAACCTTTTATTTTCAATGCATTCTTTTAAGCTGAAAGATAAAACATTTAAATGTTGTGTGTTTAAGCAGTACCAAGGCAGTAGAAAATGCACATCAGAATGAGTGTGGTTTTCCTTAACTTGTAGAACATTAATGGCTATTAAGAAGCCATGGTACACTTACATTTAAAAGTAAAATATACCAATCAATTCTGAGTATTATTGAACTTCTGATTTAGCATTTTCGCTAAACATCTTTTTATTGATAAATATACTTGTAACTTACATTTTGGCAGATATCTGCAGTTATCTTTGGTTGGTGTTTCTGAGGAAGAAAGGATTTTGTAATCTGTTTGTGTCTCTGCCTATCAGCCTAACAGAAGGTTTTTGGCTGGTTGTAAACCAAGTTAGTCAGGCAGTAATGTCTCAAAGACAGGAAATCTCACAAGTTCATGAAACCTGAATGTGTGTGGTAGCATAAATTCTAATGAGGTCCTTATTGTCACAGGCTTGAAGAATCTCAAACATTCATTGCATGCGGACTTGCAGGCCAAACCCTTATGCATTTTAAATGGACACTGATGCACTCTCTTCAGAAGATCTCAGTAAATGCTGGGAGTGAGTGGGGTGGGATGGAATGGAATTTTTGAAAGACTTTCAGCTTTAGGAAAGAGCACATTGAATCACCAGGGCCACCAAGTAGCTAGGGAAAGGTATGGATAGGCAAGTGGTGGAAAGGATGCGGATTGTTTTTATTTGGTAGATTTTTGTATGAGGCAAGGAAAAGTAATATGCCCTTACACTGTAAGAGGAAAGATGGAGACTTATCAGGCTGGGCAAGAAGTTTGCATTAAGGGACATGAGAGGTTGTGTTTCCGAGGCTGATAAAAGGAGTATATAAGAAGCATGTCTGCTTTGTGCTCTGTGATGACAGGGGACGAGGACAGGGAACAAAAGAATAACAGGGTAAAAAGCCTCTGAGATTCTCCTGATAATATGTGAGATGGAAGGGAAAATGGTGTTGTGTGTGAAAGGTGATTAATAGAATTGAGGCAGTTGGCACAGAATTAAACTGGTGTGAAAAATTAGAATGGCACAATACACTTTGAAATAAAGCAGTCCATTTTGCTTGTTGAATTGAGATGATCTACCATTGTTTCCCTCTATCCCGTATTAGACAATAAATATCTTAATATTAGGTTGTAAGAATTTAAGATTAGAAAGACAACACAAACCCAAATAATTCTAATATGACTTTCATTAGGAAGGCACATTAGGAAAAGAAATATTTTTATAAAGAGCGTAATGTCTCTACTTCAGAATACTGTTGAAATTTTTCACTAATAAAGTATTGGATGACTTAACATTTAAAATCAAAACTGTGTTAAGCTTTTAGACTATGCTTACCTTTAGGGGCCTTGTTACTTATTTAATCCCAAAATTATCCATGATTGACACAAACTTGGCATCCTATCATTCTGTAGTTTAAAATTACAGATGCTGGAAATAGGGCTATTTACACAGAGGAAGTGAATTGCCCATAATTTTGTAATTTCCTGCTTGGATATCAGGAGTTTTATCACAGATTGTGTCCCATATCTGGGCCTTGGCAGGTAGGAGTGTGAGGTTGGAATAACTCCGGTTGCTAGGAGCTGCTGTTATAAAAGTGGATGAAAGGACTTTTTATGCCATCATCACAACCCAATTAAGATTTTGAATACTTTATTTTCAAGAAATCATCCTTGGTTTCTTTGTAAATCAAATAAATCTTTGGCCCTTAGACAAGCCCTACTTTTGATTGCAGAATCACTATGATTAAATGCTGCTTTTAGCTGTGAGAGACAGACACACGTGAACACGTACATATTTTTTGCATCTACTTGCCATAGCTTTTCTGTGGAGTCCATTGCTTTAAATACTCTCTGTCTCTATGAACATGAAAAAACAAAGACTGAAAAAAGAAAATAATGGAAATGATGTTTGGGGTTTACAGAGCTAGAGGGAAGTACTGGAGCACTGCGCAGCTGACAAGGGTACCTAGCACTAAATTACATAGGACCTTCCAAATCAAATAGCCGAGGATGAGCAAGCACCTGTTGGACTTAATACCAGTCCTCTTTAGCAATGCAGAGAAGTTGCCTTGCAGCATTATTTTCTTCCTGTTTACTGGTCCCCGATTGTTGTTGTTCCTGAGGAAATAGTTCTTGAATTAGAATTTGTGGATGCTTTAAACCTAAGGGCAGTTAGAAAACAGCAACAAACAACTCATAGTGCTAAAGCTTTGTCTGGGCTGTCAGTATTTCATGCTTTGTTTCATTTTTACTGATTTTGTGTTTCTTTGAATGTTTTTAATGTCCTGTGCGTGAACAACAGAACAAATTGTGGCCTAGCAGCACAACTTCTGTCTTTTCAGTCAAGGTGTATTAACGAGGATCCATTCCTAAATGCTTTAATTTTCTAAGTGCTTTATGAACATTACATTTTGCATTTGAAAACAGAGACTCATAAGACCTGTGACTACGTGAAGTGTTTTTATTCTTAGTATGCCTGTGCCGCTGCCTTATGTACTTGTCCTCTTTTTGCATAATGCTCAAATACTTGACTTTCCATTTCTATTATTTGTAAAGCAACCCTGTTAAAATATTTTAGAAGGTTTAGTTGAGTGGATTTCTGGTTTGTTTCCACAATTGTTATTTTATTCAATGCCATTGGAATTAATTTATAAGGATTTTCCTTCATAGATAGTGTTTCGTTACACCATGTCACATTCAAAGCTTTCTAAGCAATTTCAGTTTCTGTTTGTTTATTAAAATACAGGCAAGAAAAATAAATGAGGTTTGAGAACAGCAATATTTTCTGAGTTACATTTCATCTACCAATCTAATTTCATATGGGTGTATCCAAGTCATCTTGAACTATACTAGCTACCTGCTGTAAGTAGTACTTTTCCTTCTTTGTGGAAAGATATATTTCGGTCTTTGTGGATTATATTTTAACATTGCCTTTCCCAATGTTTGGGACTGTACAGCTTCTTGCTCTTCTCCTTGCCCTACTCCATTCCCTAACGAAGAAGGGCTGCATGTCTGTATGATACTCTCCCTTTGCCTTTTGACCACAGTTGTAGGAAAAGTAGGGAAAAATCTCATCAACCCTTCAACACAAGGGAGAGAAAGGGAGAAGTTACATGTTCTGGCTCATAAAATGATGTGACCCTTCAGCTGAGTAGGCAGTACTTCTCTTATGGTAAATAGCACTTAAGCATGATTTCTTCTGAAAAATGAGCCATGTTCCATTGGCACCAACAGCAAATCTCCTCAATTCATACCAAAAAATGAGCAAAATATGCTTTCCAAATCAAAAACGATAAAAAACCCCTAAACTTTTCTTTGTAAGCCTGGGAACAGAAAATCAATCCAGGTTAGTTCCTGAGATGTGGCTTTCTGACTGTAGTTATACTTAGATGTAATCTCAGAGTCTTCAGTGAGATTACAAACCTAAATTACAGTTCTTTGTCTGTGAAACTAATTCCTATGCTTCAAAGGCAAAGCCCAAGTAGTATTTGCTTTTGCATGGGTGGGTTGGTTATGGATGTGAAAACAACATTAAAAAAGCTTTTCTAAGACCCTGAGGGTTATGTCAAAATGTGAAGACTTGGGGTTGTTTTTTTAAGAGTTATTTTTAACCTGGCTCAGTTTGCAATCTATTTCACAACACATTCCCATGAGTATTTTTCTGTGAACAACTGAGGAAGAGGCATGTTGTAGCATGGGGTGAGAATAGGGGCCGTGGCTGTGTGTTGGTGTCACTTGGCAAGCTCGGTAAGTAGGTGTCATCTAAGAATGGCCTTTCTGCCTCACTAGGTCACTTGGGAGATAAATTCTGGATCTTAAAAGTTTATTTGCGACAAGTAAGATGGTGAAATGAGAGGGTTGGCTTCACCGACTTCACTGTGCTATCAAATGTGGTCCCACATGCTGGAGTGACAAATACAATCACATTAAAGAAATGCCAATATATTTGCATATCAATTTAAATGCAGGAGAATGAAAGGAAACCTGTACGAGCGAAAATAACCAAATAAAGGTAATTCAGTCCGTAATCCTGCATACAGGGGACACATTTTATAGATAAATAAATAATTTTATTGATAATTTTACATTTATTTGTGGGGGTTTTTTACATCATAAATTGCTGTTTCGTGAGATTGTTTTACAGGTGTTTTGTATAGGTTCAAAACATCTCTCTCCTCTTTTAATTAAGTAAAAGAAAGCCTGTTTTGGTTCTCTGCTGTAATAAAATAATGGAAAACCTTTAGGGGCAAGGGAAGATTGCTATTAATGCAGGTTTTTGCTTACACATTTGACTGACTCTGTATAATGAAAGAAGAGAATGCTTATTCCTTCTTGTGAAAAAGGTCTTATCTGTCCCTTTTTGTCAATCAGAAAACATGACCTAAAATATGAACTCCATCTCAGAATAATTTTTATGATTTTCTGGTGTCTAAACAAAAGCATAATATTACTATGCTAGTAATTTGCAAACTGTTTGTGTACTAGATGTTTTTAAGTATTAAACAAATATTTAAGCAGGTTTTTGTGAAATCCATAAATGGCAAATTTCAAAGAATTATTTCACTTTCTATTCTGCGTTTTAAAAGGCATTTGCACGCAAGCATTGCTGGGCAAAAATGATCTACTTACTGACATTAGGTAATTTTTCCCATTTACTTTTCATGTTCAATTTCAGCTAGCAACACAAAAGCCAATTAAAGTATTCATAGTTTATTTCTGCAGATTTTACTTTAAGTAACTGTAAAGAGATGTAAATTACTGCACTAGTAGTGTGTGTCAGGAGCTAATGAATTCCAGATGAAAAGTATTTCCCCATTATGTGGGGTTGTATCTTGACATTTCTTTTCCAACAATCATACACTTTTTATTTCTGAGCATTGGATACTATGTTTTTGCTTATTGATTTTGAGAGATCCCAGCACTATTAAAATAAACTTCATTTCCCGCACAATTTTATTCAGGACAGATGACCTCTTAGTGATATATTTCAGCATGGAGGGAATATATCAGATTTGTCATGGTTTAAAACCAAATTATATTTCAATATGGTTCATTATGTAGACCTACTGGAAAGAAAACAGTTTTACCATTACTAGCAGGTAGATGTTTTTTGTCATTATGTAGGCATCTAGCCATTCTCCCAATAAGGTTAACATACGCAAGTACTCTTTTATTGGATTAAAAATATAGGGCTGAATTGTAAGCTCATCTCCCGCTGCCATCAATGACTAACTTGTTTTTAATGGCAGATGAAAAGAGGCGGCAACTTGAGTCCTATGTATTTCCATACCTGGGGAGTTTTGGCGAAAAGTTTGAGGACCTACCTGTGTCTTAGTCAAACAGTTGTTCATGATTTTGACCTACAATCACACTAGTGAACTAAAGAAGTCCAGCCATGCAGAAGGTGGTTTGCATTTCCTTCTACCAGGAACAGAGAATAAACACTCCCCTCCAAGTCTTTTGCCCTTGTTCCAGGCTTCCTTTATTTCCAAAATCACAACTCAGAACCAGAACAAGTTGGTTTAAACTCTTGGGGGACAACCTTTAAAGACCTTTCTCAATTTACTCAGGTAAGAGGAGAGAAAATGTGCCTCTCCTACCTTCCCTCTCCAGCAATTCCTCTTTCATTCTGTGTATCAGACAAAAGCCTTCCAACAGCAGAGGCTGCTTGGATCTTCTAGTGAAATGTAGTTTGGTGCTGACTATTCCCGTGTGTTTCTGTTGTCCTTCCCTTCCCCCATATTCTTTTTGTACAATTGTTTGTAAAAGGAGAAATGTAGATGCTGGGTAATTATAAGTAATTTGGCTAAAATAATGAATCACGACTTTCTTGCTAATGCGTAAGTTCCTTGAGATCATATCACACTTAAATATAACTCCATTTTTTAGCAGAATTAAGGAATTAATGAATGATGTCAACTAAATTTCTGTGTGGTGAGGTCTTGCTACCACCTCAGTTTAGTTTTTCTATAGAACCACTTTTGTGTTGCAGTGAACTGCTCCCTAGAGCCAATGAACCAAGGTCCATGAACCAAGTCACCAGGCTGGCTGGCTTTTGGGTTTTTTCTGGTGTGTGAAAGTCTGAGTCAGGGAATTATAACACATTTTTGGAGATAGCAGTGATTTAGTCTGAGTTTATAGAAGGTGAAGTGTGAAACCCAGACTCTGATACAGTGTAATGAAAATTCATGGATGACTTCAATACTTTCGAACTACTCTTTCAGTAGTACAGCTGCTAGAAATGGATTATATTCATACATGAATATTCCATTTATGATCACTGAGTTCACAAATGAAATATCTTTGTTTCTAGCATCTGGAGTTCATTTTCTCATGCTGAAAAGCTGCAGTTTTAAATACATGGCTTCATCTAATTAAATGTGGCCATATATACTTCCTTCCTCCATGGAAACAAAAGTGTTGACATAGTAGTTGAGAAAGTTGTATCAGGTGGGGTTTTCTGTTCTGCTGTGTCTTTTTACCTGTGTTCAACTGAACCCTCTAGCAAATGACTTTACTGTAGGAAATTGTGACTGTCATCCTCTTCCCTGGCCAGGTCTCCAAGGTCCCAGACAGACCGCAATATTTTGTGCGTGTTCGGAGATTCTTTGAACTGTGCAGTTTTATACTAGTCCTAGTTTACAGAGCTGTCATTCCTATTTTCTGGTTGGTGGGTTGGAGAAAGGAATGTTTGTCCTAAGTCTGATGGAATGAAATCTCTAAATTTGTTTATCTATTTCCTATTTCATAGGTAGGAGTTGGCCATAGCAAAAAACCTGGCATTTACATATAGAAACTTGGTTTGAACTTAAGCCAGAGACTTACTGCAAAGTGTGAAAACATTGCACGGAATCCTTTTCAACTGAACACAATTGTGCTTTGAATATGGTTTTGTGCTGTATGTGGCAATACGGTGCCAAATCATGCTTTCCTTCTACCAGTCCTCCCAGGTTTGTGGAGTGAACCTTGTTGAAGAGGACATTGCATTCAAAGCCCTCTAATGGCTAAATTCAAGAAAGCAGCATTTAAATTGTTTGTCTTTACATTCTGCCCACAGAGTAACAGTTCATTTTCAATTCCATGGGTTATTGGGCAGTATAAAGTCTTATGTAGTATCTTATACAAAAACTGTATTAAAAAGATTTTGCAATGTGTTAGTACAGCAGAGGATGCACGGAAAGCAAATTTTAACTATGATTCACCATCATTTCAGTATGATTCCCCACCCATTCATCTTCCACGTGAATATTCCTTTCATTATTTCTTTGAAAATATATTGAAGTCCATGAGTCAGGTTTTCAAAAAGATGAAGAAGATTCCATTCTGCCATCTCCAAAATGCAGTGGATTATTCCTGGGTGCAATCCACCAAGACATATAATTGTGGTAGAACTCTGGAGTAGGGTTATTAACAAAATCAGGAGCTGGCAAATATTGCCTGACTTTCTGCAACATAATTTGGTTTTAAATATCCATATACATCTGCTGCTTAACCTTTTCCTGCCTAATGGAAAACACATACCAAAATCAGTCTCCGTATACTAAAGAATAGCCTGTCATATAAATGAATAAATTAATGGCAACTAAAGCAGGGCCTGTCAATTACTAGGAACATTAATTATTCCATTAATAATGACTTAGTTTAAATCTTGTTTTAAAGGCATATTGGGCATTGCAATTCATTATTTTCATTTGATGTTTCAGCCATGTGTACTTAATTGAATTATATATATTTTGGCATAGCAGAATTTCCATTATGCTTCCATTCCATCTAGTTCATAACTGTCTTTCCTGAAAAAACTGAAACCCTGCCATTAAGGATACTCCTTTGAAGCTGAATAGTGAGGCATATTAAAATATGTGTTACTGTGCAGACTGAACTGCATAGAGATGGAAAAAATCTAATTTTTCCACCTTGTAATTTTGAAACTGTGCGTAGTTTTCCTCTAATGCACTGCATATTCAATTGTATTTTTTTCATTGTGGAGGAGCTAATTAAATGATAAATTAAAATCCATGGTTATTTTGAAATGCATTTCATTTCCTACTTTCTCTCTTCCCTTTTTCTCTTCATACTTTTCGTTTTCATAACTTCCTCCTTGGAAAGTTTGCTTCCTTTTTTAAGTCGTTTCTTTTAAACAGAACACTTAAGTGTGTAATTTATAGTCCATATATATAAAAATGTGTCACATATTACAGAAATTTTGTGCTATATATTAATCCTGTAAAATACTTTTTCCCCTAAGTTAATGAACCGGACAATAGAGAAAAGAGTTTTAGAATGCATTTAGAGTTTCAATAAGTGAAAACAATTCCTAATCTGAAAAAAAAATTTCTTCTTGGAATATTCTGTTTGCAAAGAATCTTTACCATCCCTATTTCCGATTTTATGTAAATATATCTCAAACAACTAGAGATATTTAAAAGTTAAACCGTTATGTAATTATATGTTCAGGAAAATACAGCTGTCACTGGGAGAACAACAGAAGTGCTCAGTTTAACTGAATATATTTACTAACATGCATTCAAGTATGTTCTTAGATTGAACAAATTGCAATCAAGACCACTTGACCACATCAAGGAGATGCCATACTCAAGTGCAAACTGGTCAGCAAGACATGATCCTGTTCCAGTTTAAGCTTTGTTTTAGTCTGAGAGTGAAAAATACACATTGCCTCAAGCTCAACTCTGAAGGCTGGGCCAAATCTTCCTTGCTGTGTGCTTTTTTTGAGAATAGAAGATGCAGTCTAGGACCTCATCCTGGCAGTTCTAACTTCTGTAAACGCTGAGCCACGCTCAGAAGCTCACAGTTCCTACAGTTAAGCTATAGTTTCTTCATTTCTTTAATCATCAGCAGTCTTTGATCGCTTCCTGTCCTTACCCGTATGTTATCAGCACGGAGACCATGTAAGTGCCCTTTGGGTGTCATTGCTACCTGTTCAGCCATTTGTGTGATATTAAATTGGAAGAGGTGACCGTGGCACTGATTTCATCCATGTGATTAGCACCCAGCGTACACAGGCATAAATTACATGTGCTGTGTGACCATAACCATGCAAGACTTCTCTGAGGGGTTTTGGGGGAGGTTTTTTTGAGGATCACAATCTGTGAAACTGTTTGTGGTATGCTTGTTTCAGGCTTAACTGCTCCTAATCTTGTGTATGCAAATGGTGCTGGTGCTATGAAAGTATTTCTCATATAAGTTTATGCCCAGTTTACATTTTCATGTTTTTATATTTTAGTGTTTCTCAAATGTCTTAATTTTCTGTGGGATTTTGTTACTGATTTTGAGTTGAGGTTGGAATTGTTTGGGGTTTTTTCCATTTTGTTCCTTTTTTTTTTTTTTTAAATCTCTTTTTTGGGCTCCCTTTTTTACTCAGCTGTCTATTAGACAAAGTCTCAGAAGCACATGACCCATATTAATGGGCTGCGGACTTTTTGAGTCAAGCATCTCTTTGTCATAAACATATTGTTTCTGTCTTTCCAATCAACATCCTGTAAGGGGTTTAAGGAAGCCTGATGATTAGGAAAGATTTTATCTTCCTTGGAAGCTTTCGGTGACCAGAGATTTCCATAGCACAGCAGGCAAGACCAAGATTAAAAAAAAAAAAATAATAATCTGCTCTGAAATAGCAAATAACCAACAGTTTTAAAATGCAGTTGTGATGGCAGTTATTCAGGTAAAATTCACTGGTTTGCTAGTAGCTTCATTTAATTTTAAGTCATTGATGCTGTATTTTACTTTCTATTCTGTAAAATATTGCTTACAGTCTTTTATGGGGAATTGGTATGGGTAAATGTATTTGAAACTGCAAACTGTTCACTAGGAAAGCTTATAGAGAACCAGAAAATAAATACTACTATAAGCAGAAATCTATTCTGAAAAATGAATCCAGAGTAGCTGAACTGGTAAGATGTATTTACTGCTGGTTTAACTATATTTAGAGCAATGTATTGAATCATTATTTGAAGAAGATGGTTCTGTTCTCACTACGTTTCATTCTTCCTTGGGTAATATTGAAGGGGACGTTAAATCCACACTAGTTGGAAGCTGAAAGTTGGTTAAAAAGAAATCTTAAGAGGGATGTTCTTTCTTAGGTATATGATTCTTTTTTTTCTTGGAAGGTCTACACCTACATATAGTCAAGATTCAGCTGTCTATGTGTTACACAGAAAACTAGCTTTTTAATGACATTTCTATTTTAGGACCTATTTAGTGGCTGTTTTTAGATAGAAAGCTAGGCTGACAGATTCCTGTGAAGCAATTTCCTGAGTCATTAAAATGCATCATAGCAATAACCATTTGAAAATCTAAGAGGAAACATTTCTCTGGTCTACAGATGTATAATGCCCAGAGACTGGAAGTTGGCTCAGAGCAGGTATGTTCATGTCCATCCATCCTGTGAATTCAGTAGTGGGCTGTTGGACATGAACATTTTCATAGCAAATTCATAGCAAGTATTAAAAAAAGAAGGAGAGAAGGGGGGAAAACAGCACCAAAAATACTCTTTAAAAGAAAGCGTCTTATCATTTATGATGATTGGCGACGACTTATATCCATAGTACATTTTGGCTATGAATGTTATGCATGCTTTAATTTTTTTTTTCCTTCTAGATTTACATTCCTTTCCTGTTCTTTTTAGGTGATAAAAAACACCTATCTTTTTCATTTTCAGAGCCGTAACGTGCTTGACTTCTTATTCTGAGCAGGATAGACTTGTTGAAGGAGAAAATGAATAATTCGAGTCTTTCAGCTGTGACTGCGTTATATCCCATGTGTTTTTTCACCCATTTTTGCTTCTTTATTAGCACCTTTCACTTTTGTCACCAAGGGCAGATTGAAAACTAATGGTGAGGTCTAGCTGCTAAGTTAATGCTGACAGAGAACAAAATCATTTTGGAGCACGCAAGTAAATTCCACTGTAATCTGATTCAGTACTTTTGGTACGAAAGACATTGTGTCTCTTCAATTCAGGCAGAACTCTGTGGTTTGAATATGAAATGCCATAAGAAGTCAGGCTCTTTGAAGAGTCAGCTAAATCCTCAGTTAAACTACATCACTCCATTATTTGTGTTTACTGCTTTTAAATCAGTTACTGCAAAAACTGTTGTGGAAAGAAAGCTTCACAAGGTTATAATCAACAGAAGAGGGACTTGAATAATTTAAGCAAGCTGCATGAAATAATTGGATGCCATGCACTGTGTATGATCAGCCACTACAGTTCTTTTCCTTGTTGTCAGTCTTTTGATCCTTTGCCTGACATCAGACAAAGGAGTGGCAGGTATGGAAAACTACGTAACCAGAGCAGAGAGGAATGAGCTGACAAATCAAACACCATATCAAAAGAACTACCTAAAACCAACAAAATTGAGGTATGACTGCTTAATCTGTCATACAAAGAATCTCGGACTGAATAGTGGGAATGGTTAGTTTTCCCCTGCCCCTGTATTTTTAAACTATTTTTCTGATCCTTTTTCTCACTTTAAGAGCTTTTGTTTGTTTGATTTGGTTTTCTTTTTAAGAAAGAAAGGACATTCCTTATTAAAACTTCACTTGCTAACAGGGAGTGAGGTTGCCTGGTCACTGTGATTGTCCTCTCACACAGAGGAGAGAATGTCTGTATGATTATTATCTTTCTTATCCACTGCAAGACTGTAAGAAAGAGTGATCTTTTATGTGCTCCCACGCTTCCCATATGACATATCCTTTGATGAGAGCCCTAAAAAAGGTAGCACTGTGTAAAGACTTAGGCATTAGTTCTGACTTCTTAGTTTTAGATCTTAGCAAATGCTCTGACTGCAGCCATTGCACAAAAAAATGACGTGAAGTACTGCATTCTGCAATAAATGTGAGAGTATATCCAGCAGAAGGCATTAGCTTATATATTTTCACAAAGCTCTCCTTTATTGAAAATTATTAGAAGAATTCTAAACATGTCACAATTGGAAAATGTCATGCAGGGAAGCACTAAGAACCTGTATTCCAGTTCTCAGGTCTAGCATGACACTAAGGAATTCTTCAGATTAGGATAAGAAATTTCATAGAAAGTCCTGCTCACCCAATACATACACTCAGTCCCAGGTGTAGAGAGCATCTGCCAAGTTTGCTGAACACATCCCAATACTGATTTCCTCAGAAGATGAAAACTTGGTCAAATTTGGACAGCGCAGTCCACTATCCCATTTTAAAACCTCTATTGAAAGTAAAGAGAACACCGAAAAAGGGGGCGGGGGTGTGTGTGTGCAGAACTGCTGTTAACTTGCATGTCTGTGACTTTGAACGAATTGTGATGATGTTTTTGAAGAAGAGAGCACATTAGAATTCATGACAGGGAAACTGAGATCAGACAATACAGTTATGAACAAAACAAAAGAGGGTCTAGGAGCCCTTTTATAAATAGGAACTTTAAATAATAGGAACTTTTGTCTGACTTAAACCATGAGCAACATAATCCATTTCACCTTTAATCATCCTGTTGTCACTGCAAGTTTAAACATTAGACGAAATTACTATTTAAGAAATATAATGGCTATAATACACAGATTTTTATGGTCAACCTAGTACTTCTTTAAGAGTATTTTAAAGGAAAGTCATTGCATGAATAACGATAATGTAAAACTAGAGATGTAGCTCCAGTGTTTATTGTGCCGCAGCAATTCCTGTTTTAAATATGTTTATGTTAGCATGTTAAAAAAAAAATGCTTTTTCTGAAGCAAAACATTTAAAATTTGAACCTCTAATCTGTGGACAGAGAGAGCTGCTGTCCTTAAAGATTTTGCAGACCAGATGCTGGTGTCTGTACTACTTGCACAATACTTCTGCCTTTAGTATTTTTTGCAGTGTTCTGAGCATTTCATGGCAAGAGGTTCTTGGTGATACCCAAGAGGGAAGAGAGTGCAGGTTCATAGAGTTCTAGGTAGTGTGGATTCCTTACCCTGAATAGGCCCTGCAGCATACCTACATCTCATTCAGGACCAGATCTTGCCATCTGTACCTCAGATAATCCCTTGATGGGAGTGGTCACTGATAGCCCCATTGTATTGAGAATGAACGAGAGCTTTAGATCTTCCCCGCGTACCCTGGAGGGGGTGAGAAAGTTACGAAAGTTTAAAGAAAATATAAGAAGTATACGTATATAGGAACTTTTAGTTGCAAAAACATGTGTCTGAATTCAGGAAATGATGACATGCATAGAATAAATTGTACAATTACTGCCTTGCTGTATTCCTGATAGATTGGTAAAACCAATTTGCTGGCTGTGACTCTTGAAAATCTAGCTGCTTCTGTTTTTTCTTAAAAATGGCATGATGGCTTGGGGATAAGCTGCATATGTGTCTTGTTCCCTAGTTTCTCCATCAAAGATGCTTTCCAAGAGAGAGATCTCTCTAACAGCATTAAATTCTGGTATTTACCCTCCATGAGGTAGGACTGGGACCACAAACTACAGGTTTCTTTATTTCCATGAGGGTTTGACAAATCTGGATTCATCGCTGCCTTCTCTCCACTATCAGTCCCTTACAGCTTCTTGCCTGAGTGTCGCATCCCAAACTTGGAGCGACTCAGGTTCGTGGATTTCCTTTGTTAGAATTAAGGTGAAACGACACCAGAGGA
>JAVKLA010000084.1:20320675-20359766 GCA_034782735.1 Sagittarius serpentarius
GGGCAGGAGAAACTGAAAAGTCCTCGACTGAGTCTAAACACAACTGAGCAACAGCCGAAAACATCAGGGTGTTATCAGCACTCTTCTCATACTGCACGGAAAACACAGCACTGTACCAGCTACTAGGAAGACAATTAACTCTATCCCAGCCGAAACCAGGACAACCTGTCAAAACTCCCACCGAAGTCTTAACTCTTAGAGATGCAAAATATGCCAAAAAACCCCCAAAATTTTAAGTAATATAAAAGAATAGATAATAAATCTGGGAAGATTTCAATGTAGACATGAAACTGAAATATGTGCCCACAGGGTGGTTTGCTTCATGTTGAAATCAGAATCTTTCCCTTGAATTCAGTCCAATTTAGTCATTCCTGTTTGCAGGAGCCTCAGGACTTGAGTGTTCCATGAACAGCAAGTGACTTACTCAGATGCTGATTTGAGGCAGAAGGTGAGGGAACAACCCCTGTTACACCCCCAGATACTGAAATGTTTACAAGATCATGTGTGTTTTGAGGACAAGAAATCTAGTAATTAGAAATTCCTAGAAAGACTAAATTCCTAGCAAGTAGGAATTAAATCCAAGTATGAAATCCCAGACACATTATAATCTGACAAGTGCTGCATGTTTTCAGAAGGGCTAGGATTCCCAGTCTCTTACATGTATAAAGAAGCAAGGAAGCTTATTTTTTCTAAAAGGCTCAAAAAGGAAAAAAAAAAAAGGCACAAATGCAGCTGGGTATGATGTCACGAACAGCTCTCAGACTAACATAGCCAGAAATAGGCAGCAGAGAGGGAGCAGAAATCAAAGAGAGAGAGCAAAGTCATTAAATATTTATAATGGAGCTGGTAAAAATATGATTTATCAAAAATACAATTTTACTGAAGTAGAAGTATTTTGTGGATGTTTTGATAGTTCTGCCATTTCTGCAGTGCTGATGGGTTTTTTGAGAGGACTGAATTGAAAATCTGACCTTTCTCTGAAAACAGCTATTTTGATACAGCTCAGTTTCATGAAAAGTTTCAAATGGTTTTTAATTTCACATTGGGAAAAAAGCTAACATCATCTTCAAAGCTGCTGAACAATACGATTTATGCCCTCTGTATAGCTCCTGCTCAAGAGAAAAGATGAGGGCAACAAATAGGATAACATCTAAGAAATATAGCAAGTAAGTAGGGGTTTTCAGTATGTTAGGTGATAAAGAAGCACAAAACCCAGAATGTTTGAGCTTATTGTGGCTTTGCATTTACCATTTTAAAAAACAAACCTCCTTGCATTACTGAATAATTAATATGCATAAGATATCCCATTGTAAAATCTTAAAAGGGACAGAGCCCCTATTTTTACTAGGGACTTCTTATTGGTTGTTCTGTATCTTTAAGTTCAATGCAGATGCAGTATGTATATCCAGTATAGTTATTTTCATATCAGTGACAGTATAAAAACTTAATCTAAGTTTCTAGATAGGAAAAGTTACTTTATACTACTAATAATCATACCATTATATGAAAGAGTAATGTTTGCAATCAGCCTGAGATTTACTGATGCACAATACCCCCTACCATTATCAATAGTATGCCAAGGGTCTGTGCTTCTGAAATTGTTACGGTGGCTGGAGTTCCGTCTGAATCACGGAATATATCAGGACCTGCTATGGCTGACACTCCCGCATTAAAAAGCAAGGATCTTACTAAATTCTGAATAGGTGTAAGTTATTGTCTCAGAAAAACCTGAGATGTACTATTTAAGTATTTAGCAGAATCAAAAGCTGGAAATAAGGAACAAAATATCAAGTAGCGGTTGCTCAAGGGCAGGTCTGGAAATACTCAGGTAGTCAGCTCATACAGCTGAGGTTCTCGCACCTCTAATGTGTAAAATATTAAGCACAAGCAGGCTAATGCACTCCTACACAAAGCTGGGGTGGGGAGTCTCTTGAATTTCTGTGCCTAAAAAACAGGCTTTGTCATGAACTGCCTGTGAGTGACAATTCACTACAAACCTTTTCTGCGTAAAAATGCAGCCATTTACTGACTGAACTACGGTCAGTGGCTGGAGCCATTTGATGACTTATTGGTGATGGGAGGCAGGGAGCAACCATATGCTCAAGAACAGCGCAGTATAAAATGGCACCAATACTTATCTTTGTAAAGGCATGGTAGGAAATCAACTATACAAAAAAAAAAAACAGAGGAGATTGTAAGGCTCACAAGAGTAAGATAAGCTGAATGTATTTTTTTAGAAATAACGATAGCAATTCTAAGTGTCCACACAAATTAGAGTGCAAATGATCTTCTAGTGAGAAATCTGAATTTACCTTTTCTTTGGATTATCTTCACTAATTATCTTATCTTCACTATGTGATTTCCATTCTGCTAAAAGGCCAAATGCTCTAATTTTGATATTATTTTTCATTTGTGATGATGCTTTGTAGTATAAGCATTTGTGTCCAAAGTAACTCATAGTGTCTAGAGATCCAGTCCAAATTATGACTTTACACTTGGAACTGAATATTTCAGATTACTTAAAGACAGACAAGTGGAAGTAAAAACAAATGAAAAAAAGCCGTGATCAGGAGGAACCATATGGTACTCTTTTAACAATTAAACTCAGTGTTCTAATGCACGTCTGCAGGGTGCACAGATTAAATCCTTGTGCCCAGGCTCCATGCCAAGACTGAATTAATGTTCCTAAGCTTTTTATTTAATCTGCTTCTGTAAGAAGAGGCCATAGCAGAGTAAATAGCTAAGTGAAGACTTGAGTACATGTAAATGCTTTACCCCTTTCCTAACCTCTCACTCACTGTATTCTCTCTCACATGTGTTTTTATGGGCCTAAGGTGAAACAGTTCTGAGATACGTAACGCACCTCTGAGTTTAGGAGCCAGTGAGAAGATCCAAACTGCATAGTTTCCTTTTTATTTCACTTCATAGGCTGCCAATGCCCTGAAAATTCCATGATTATCCAAGGGTATTTTGCATTGCACCTCTCTAATGCTTATTTTTGCAAACCTGACAAGTCTGCACACACACTTTGGAGAAAATTCTCATTAAAAAAAAAACTTTCTTTGTCCTTAATTCCTTAAAAAAAAAAAAAGCCAACAAAAAACCAAAGTAAAAGTCACAGGAAGATCTTGCTGTCCTTTCTTATGTCTTATGTGCACATCCAGCGTGCTCTCACTCCAGGCTTTCTAGCCGTGAGACAGCCAGGAATCAGCACCTGTTCATTCAAGCACAGCACCACGCTGATGTGACTACTTGGTATCTAGCTTAGAGCTGCTGGTATCCAACTGTCTGCAGACTCCATTTGCAAATAGCCTCAAATGACCACCCATTGCCCTTGGGTGATTCGGTAATGCTTTTAAATGGCATTATGTTATCATCAACCTGATCTTTCAAATTCCAATCTGAGAAAAAAAGAGGGTGAATGGTTATCTCAAAATACTGGCATGCTGGAAGAAGGACACAGTTCTACTGATAACATGTAGTAGGCAATCCTTTATTTCTGCCTCACTTTTCTGTAGATTCAAATAGTCATTTCTGTTTTGGTCTACATGTTTGGAATCGTTTTATGGTGTCCTGGTTTCAGCTGGGGTAGAGTTAATATTCTTCTTAGTAGCTGGTACAGTGTGTTTTGGGTTTAGTGTGAGAATAATGTTGATAAAAAACAGTTTTAGTTGTTTCTAAGTAGTGCTTATCCCAAGTTGAGGATATTTCAGTTTTCCGTGCTTTGCCAGTGAGCAGGTGCACAAGAAGCTGGGAGGGAGTATAGCCAGGACAGCTGACCCAGACTAGCCAAAGGGATATTCCATACCACAGGGTGTCATGCTCAGTATATAAACTGGGGGGAGTTGACCAGGAGGGGCAGATTGCTGCTTGGTGAGCAATTGCATTGTGCATCACTTGATTTCCTTTTTCAATTATTTTATTCCTTTTTGTTACTATTATCATTATTATATTTTATTATCATTATTGTTAGTATTACATTTTATTTTACTTCAGTTATTAAACTGTTCTTACCTCAACCCACGAGTTTTACTTTTTTTCCAATTCTCCTCCCCATCCCACTGGGAGGAGTGAATGAGCAGCTGCATGGTGCCCAGTTACTGACTGGGCTTAAACCTCAACATATGGTTATTATTTTTACAAGACAGCTCTAGCTCCTAGTACTTGCCTCTCCTTTGATTTGCATGGTCAAGCCCACTGCTTATATTACCTTCTAGCTAGTCCAAAGTTCTTGGTATAGTTCTCAAGTTAAAGCTGACTGATGCCTTTGAGTAAAAAGCAGCAGAAAAATTAATTGATCATTCACTATATGCTTTGAATTAGCCAACTATACCCCAAAACAATACATTTAAAATTATTCAGGGGGAATAATTTTAACAAATGCAACATTTTTCAACCTTCTTTATCTCTGAAATTGTCTGCCTTGGTATAGGGCCTCAGGGAAAGTGGTTTATTTAAAAAGTAACTTTTTCTGTCAGTCTGCTGAGTCCTCAATAGACTAAACAGCTGCTGATTTTCTAATCTGTGTGTGACATGGTGCTGTTCATTTTCTTATTTATTTCTGTGTATCTCACAAGGGAGCCAAATCTAGCAGGTCATGATAGCAGCACCTGTCCTGCTGCAGAAAATATTTGTGTTAGGTTTGCCTACCAGACTGTAGGAACTCTCTAAGCAGTATGTATTTGCTAGCCTACATTTGTAATCCTAGGTCTTTATTTAATTTGAAATTCTAGTCACATTATACATCATTAGCTACTTTTATGCATTTTATTAGCATTTGTCCTTTAACAGCTCAGCAATACTTGGTGGCTAGAAATTATTGCAAGCATTGTAATAACCTTTTTAATCTTACAAGCAGAGGCCTATAGGTCCCTCTCATAAAAATAGGTCCTTTTTTTTTTCAAAGGATATACACAGTAAAATGGGTCAGTGCCTCACTAGGCAAGTTATCTCCTATTTTTCTCAGTGCAGACTTCACTAATCTGGAGGTGAAATAGCTTCATGATCCATCTTTCAGACACAGATGTGGAATTAGGGCAGTGATAGCATCTGGGCTTCTGTGTTTACTGAAAGATGACTGTCCAAAGCAAAGTGATGTTTCATCTGCTGTGGTAGCAGGAAATATGCAATCACTGATCGCAAATGTTGCAGCCTCAAATGAATACTAATCAAATAATGCAGGTCGTGTGTGTGAAGATGACGACCTGTACATATGTTTGATTATTATTGACACATGTGAAATAGATCAGAAAATGACCCAATTAGGAATCGAGTAATTATGCTCCACTTAGCTCATGGAGGATAAAGTTCCTTTTATTAATATGCTTTTTTGCAGGTTTAAATGTGCACTTGCAGGGTTATTTTTCAAATAGTTCATTATAATATGGTATTCTAAAAAATGGCAAGGCAAATATTTCTTGGTAATGATCATGTAACTGTTAAAGAGACCGTGCTATGCCTTGCAGGATTCTAACTAAATTGGACAGCTCTTTCTATGTGTTGTGTGTGTTTGCATGATAGCCAGATGCACTGCTGAATCCACAGGATACTTGCAAACATGAAACATGAGGTTAAAAAAGCCTTCCATTCTGCAGGTGGGCATGGAGCTCCATATATTGATTATAATAGTATACTTTTTTGGTACTGTTCTTAAAATCGTATCTTCTTGCTTCCTCTTTAATCTTGCGGATTTCAGAAAGAAGAAAAGATTAAGAAATGCTTGAGGTTATTTACAACAGAATGTTAATTCGATGTGTATTTGAATGACAGGAGGAGTAAATTACAATATCTTATATTTTTATGCTTTTTAGAATAGAGGGTGTTTGAGAACTCTATAATCATTAGTTAATTAAGCACGTCTTTATATGCACAAAACTTGATCTCCTTGTTACATATTTTTCTGATCCACCTCAATGTTTATTGCAGTCCTCAAATAAACATGTATCAATTCTTCATCATTTAAGCTGGAATGCAAGGATCTCTTGTGCAGATCTGAGTGTACAATGTGACGTGTTATGCATCTAAGCAGTGGTCTGATTTCCAACAGAGCAATATGGTCATATATCTCGCCATAATCAGAGCACGTCCATAAAAAATTACACTTTCTAAACAAACTTATTTAAACAAAGTTGTAGAGTATGATTTTCAGGTGCTCTGTTGCTGAGTGCCTTCGTGACCTAGGTGATTTCCCTGGGAAACTTATCATGGAGCCACGAAGAAACACAAATACCACTGCTGCTTATATGCTACCCACAGAACCATCTTTTTATCCTGAGCAACTGATTCCTGCTTCAGCAGAAGAACGAAGTCTGGTTGGTTTGGTGTGAGCTTATGGTGACAATGAATCACTTGAAGTGCAAGTGCAGTTTCCTCTACTTTCCAATTTCCAATCCATAGAACAGGAAGGGTAGCAGTGGATTTATGCTCTTGCTTTGCAAAGCTTGTTGCACATAAAATTAGATATGAGGAGATAATTTTTGTATTTTATGAAGATATGAACACCTCCCTCTGTTTATGATTTCAGTTTTGCTTCCTGGATTTTAGTATTTCAGTATGAGTTTAGTAGCATTGACTTCAATGAGCTGGAAAAGCATATACAGTAGTTACTGTCTTAATCTTTTTTCTACTTTTAAAGATATTTTACATCTCTAATTATTTTGCCTCCTTTCCCCAACAACTACCCTTTCCTCCCTCAAAACATAACCTTCTATGTTCTGTAATTATTTAAACAGTAGCTACAGCTTATGATAGAAAACCTTGTCAAAGCAGTAAACCTTCCCAGTGGCAGCTCTGCACTGCAGGAGATATTTGCAGGATTCCAGCAGAGAAACTTGTGTACAGTTGTTAGCCTCGAAGGGTGGATGAAAAAAACAGAGAAACAGCAACCCCTAAAAAAACTTAGTGAAAAACCCAACATGGACTGCATGTAATGGGTCCATGCTGCATTTCTGAGAAAACAGACGTCAAGTTGAATAGTAGTCCTAACTACATTGCTCATTTGCAGATTTCCATCCAACTGCCAACAGGGATCTTGGATGATCAATGTTCAAAGAACAGCATGCCTGCATTTGGATGTCTATCTATATGTATGTGGAGAGAGTACATGTTAAGGGTTAAAGATTCAGATGTGATTCAGACTGAGTACTTCAATTGCATTGGCAAGAGCGGTTTTAAGACTTTTAGTCATAGCAAGAGGAAAGTCATATCCACAAGCAAATTTCTACATTTTATAAAATTCTTGGAAGCCTAGTAGTGCCACGTAGTATACGAAAAAGATTCATTACTGATGGTTGTCAAGTACCTCTGTTATGACATGATAGAGCCATGTAGCTGAATCAAGTTCTTGAAGGACGCATGTAAAGAAAGAACAGTGTTACTGTCATTCATATGCAAGTCTCCAGAGGTCACAGTGAAGCCTTGATCATGTTGTTCCTGTCTCTGTTCTTCGAATTGAAACTTAAGGTATATCTCTCCTGAACAGAGTAAATGTCTCTTCTGAGGTGTGAGTGGATTTGCACGTGATCACGTGGCTTTGATTCTTAGACACTTTGGGATCTTTCAGGGACACTGTGCTTACCTCAGGAAGTATAAAACCACAACCTTTATTATAAATAAATGATCAGCTATGTTGATTTGCGCATCTGAGTAAAACACACATAGAAATATAATAAAAGGCTAGAGAGTAATAAAATCAGAACAGGATATGAATGTAAATGAGTAATTTTATCAGCAGTGAACTAATGAAGCCTGGTTTCCTACAGGTTTGAGCTTCCTGTTTGATTTACTGGTACCAAAAACGTGCAGGATAGAATTGAAGCTTTTCATGTTGTTGAGCTTTTACACGGTCTTTGTGTGGACTATTTGCTACCTAGTGAGATGTGACATCTTTGTCACCCCTACAGTTTCTGTAGCATCTCTGTATTGTGTAGCTGCATAATTTCATAGCACTTGTGGGAAACAACTCATCCTTTTAAAATGTAGTTGAAATTAGCAAATGGTTTGGGAGTTAATGGCAGGAACAAGTACACGTGCGTATACTTACGCACATAGTCATGCCCTGAACACAGTTCCGTAAACTCTACTCCATAAGCAATCATAAGGTCAATGGAGAGGATAGAACATGCAGGGAACACTGGTTGGAGTTAATCATAGAAACATTTAGGTTGGAAAAGACCCTTAAGATCATCAAATCCAACTGTAAACCTAACACTGCGACATCCCACTAAACCATGTCCCAAAGTGCCATGTCTACATGTCTTTTAAACACCTCCAGGGATGGTGTCTCAGCCACTTCCCTGGGCAGCCTGCTCCAATGCTTGACAACCCTTTCTGTGAAGAAATTTTTCCTAATATCCAACCTGAACCTCCCCTGGCACAATTTGAGGCCGTTTCCTCTTCTTCCATCACTTGTTACTTGGGAAAAGAGACCAATATCCACCTCACTACAACCTCCTTTTGGATAGTTGTAGAAAGCGATAAGGTCTCCCCTCACCCTCCTTTTCTCCAGGCTAAACAACCACAGCTCCCTCAGCCCCTTCACATAGGACTTGTTCTGTAGACCCTTCAGCAGCTTCCTTGCCCTTCTTTGGACATTCTCCAGCACCTCAATGTCTGTCTCGTAGTGAGGGGCCCAAAACTGACAATCACTTCCCTAGTCCTGCTGGCCACACTATTTCTGATACAAGCCAGGATGCCATTGGCCTTCTTGGCCACCTGGGCACACCGCTGGCTCACATTCAGCTGCCTGTCAACCAACACCCCCAGGTCCTTCTCCGCTGGGCAGCTTTCCAGCCGCTCTTCCCCAAGCCTGTAGTGTTGCACGGGGTTGTTGTGACCCAAGTGCAGGACCCAGCACTTAGCCTTCTTGGATCTCATACAAGCAAATAAAACAACGTGGTGATTGCTGATTCACATACAACTGTTGCTTTTTATTAACTATTGGTGAAAATTATCAAATGTCAGAGATTCCAGCTTTTCACTTGAAGTCTTCTGTATTCTTGGTGTAATGAAAGCTGAAGAAAAAGCAAAGGTAGCTGTGAAAGGCAAAATAAGCAGGCAATTTTTTTAATAACTTCTGAAACTGAGTTCAGGTGAATAATTCTACGTAGTCATTAAAGGAGTAACATGGGGATTCTTATTTCTACTGAAAGAAGTACGAGTTTTGTATTCATATAAAAGGCAGTAATTTGTAATACAATTTTGTTGATTCAGGCTTATAATTATTAAATCTTACATGTAAATGTTGCTGAATGTGAAACATTGGCAATTTCTAAACATATTTCAGAAACAACGAACTGTCAATAGATTTTTTTTTTTTTTTCCAGGCTATTATAATTTTTACAGAGGAAATTATATGATCGTTATCCCTGTGGTAGTAACATATGGATCTTTACCAGAGCTCTCAACATAAAATAATGTAGGCTTCAAAATTAATAGGTGCTTATGGCTAATGCTAGTCTGAATGATTTGAAGAGAAAACATAATGTCCAGAATTTAATTAAAATCTGTATTAAAATGAAGCAACTTTAGTAAAGGTCAGCCCTGCAACCAGAAGATTTTATAGGAAGCAACTGGAAACCCTCAGGATGTACCTCCTGGCCTTGAGAGAAGAGAGATTTTCCCTCTAACCTGGACACAATTGCTATAGGATTTCATGGATGTGCTTCTACCTTTATATGGTATCACTGACTTATCCCTATTTTATCAACTCACTGCCACCACCATTTTCATGGTCACTAAATCCTATATGCGCCTGTTCCCAAACACATTCAAATGAAATGAAGAACGAAGCTTAATATTTTGCAGTGTTGTCTGTCGTGAGGAAAACAATGTCCCAATTTGCACTCTAATTATTTCAGCCTTACAAAGGAGAAAGAAGCTGGGTGGTGCCAAGGTCCTGAATGTGGTTGTTCTTCAAGATAAATGGTGAGCCTGGATAAGAAAGAGACCCTGTCTCCTTTTCCTCAAATGAGTTGCATAACAATATGCATCTAAGAACCCAGTAAATAACATAAGCTTGGCACAATTCCCATTGGCATCATGTAGGTCTGGGGTTAGCTCAGCTAGGTTTAAATAAAGCTCTGGAGATCCATTTAATAATGAAAAATAGTACCTGTTATATTTTAAAGACACTATTTGTAATGCCAAATAGTAGTATTTCTATGTATCTGTAAATGTCTGTGTCCAAAATGTAAAGGTTGACCTTATTTAAATTTCTGCTTTGTTACAGCTGTTACTACTCTGTTATCATTTCCATTTCCAATATAGCCATTAAGGCACCTTTTTAGAATCATTATGATTACTATATGTTTTCATTTTTCAGCAGTGTTAACTCATTTCTTTAGAAACAGTAGTACTATCCTTCTTCTGAAAAAATTCTTACCTAGTTTTTAAAAACATATACAGTTGTTTTCATATAAGTACACTGCTGTAGCCAGAATCTGGAAGTGTACGTTGGTTTTTTACAGAGGGTTTACAAATATCTCCCGATATCCATGCAGCTGTCATTATTGTATCTTTGGCAAATGGGGATATAAAAGGCAAAATTAGATTTATATATAAAGCTGGAGTATCTAGCATAGGAGCAGGATATAGAGACTTCTAAAATATTTGCTGAGAACTAATTAGAACATGTGCTGCTTCTATGATTGCTTTGCATCAGGCCTCTGCCTTTGGAGAGGAAAAAATGAGAAATGTTTAGATTAAGGCTGAGAGAACTCTTATTCTGCCCTGAGCAATTTCTGGTTTTTAAGAACAGTAGGCTTGGACGTCAGCAAATGCTGTATTGTTTACAATTAAACAGTGGATTAATAAAATAATAAACACGTAACACTGAAGTTATGATTTCTGTTGATGGATTGTGCATCTGAGGGAAACTTTGTTATTAAGAAACTATGAAGGCCGTTGTTATAGAACACAACAAATAGTCCATCAGACTTCCACATTTACACTGTTATTTTCTTATTCAGTTAAAATAAAACTGAAATCCACAATATCATTTTAGATGAATATTTCATTCTGAAGTTGCAGGGAAATTAGGATAATTTTTTTCTTCAAAGGCATGTGTGACAATGTTGAGATACAAACTCGATGACCAGTGCCCATGATCAAAGCTGAACAAACTGCTTCACTTCAGCCTTCGCGTAATCTTATGCTTTGCTTCTTATGGAACAGTTCATAAATATTGTGGAGCCCGCTTTTGTGGATATGCAAAGTATTACTCTTTTCCAGAGTCTGATTCTCAGGGTAAAATCCATTCCATCTTCTATAGCCCAAGTATTTGGGCTCGTTGAGGGTGAATGAAAGAGAGCCTGGAAAAGAGCACATCTTCTGTCTCTTGGGAAACCACACCGCTCTTTTGTGCCACTTGACTGAGGGATTGGAGCAAGCAAATGTCCAAGCAAATACTTAATGTATTTTCCCAGTACCTCATAATTACTAAAACAACTGTGTGCTGATCCTATAAAGAAATTCATAGGATATATTACAACTGTTAAGTGTGGGATTCATCTGCCTAAGTGTCAATGTATATAGCTGGACTCAGCTTCAGCTCCCATTATAATAAAGGGAAACATATGTGGTGATAGTTGAGGTAATATCCTAAAAAGCCTGTATTTATACTTTAAGTGTACCTAATCCCCACCTTCCCCACAGACACACCTTTCCCATTTTTTCTTTCTCACACGTAATAGGAATTATGAACTCCAGCACGTTTATAAAGTCACTGTCTACTCTCTTCTCTAAAAATAAACAATATATTCTAATAGAAAAAGAGAGAGGGATCCAGGCTTGAATTAGAGGTCATAGATTCAGAGTTAATTTAGAATTTGGCAGTTGACTCAAATATGATTGGCAAGGAGATTTCCAAAAGGCTGCAACTGTAAATTGGAAATAAATGGAAAAGGATTATGTGAGTGGGACACAGCTTTGAATCTATAATGCATGTCCCGAGACTGACTTGCTCATAAAAGAGCATGTGTTTAATGTGTCATAAAAATATTTAAGCTGCATTGGTCTTCATATAAATATTTCATTTTTAAAGTTGGATTTTGGAGTGGCTAAAAATGAATTCAGCGTGCATATCCTTGCCGTCAGTATGAAGGATTAAAAAAAAAAATCAAAAGAAACTGTGTTTTTTTTCCCCCTTCCAGACTCATATTCTCACAAGATTTTTTTTATGTTGTATTTTGTGTCCAAATCAATTTTTTTCGTCCTTGCTATATCATCTGTTTTGTTACATACTATTCCTCTGAGAAAAACCACGGATCTGTTATATTAGGAGGCAGTCTGGAAGCAGAGTGAGATGCTGCCAAGAAGGCATTCATGTATGAGAGTGTGAATGTAGGTGAGTGACTGAGGTGTCCAAAAGGGACACTTGTCTGTGTTCCTTCAACTACTTCTCTTCTAAAGATGATACATGTCTGTGAATAAAGCAAGATACATTTTGAATGTGCCCATGTTCTGCATCATTAGTTTTTTCACTGTCAGGAAACTAAACTGCAAGAATCTGAACATCTGCTACCACCTGGCAGCTCAAATGGCTCAAGGAAGGAGTGAAAGCAGTTAGAAAAGGCCACCTCTAAAATATTCTCTATTTTTATTTCTGCTATTTTCTTTAACTTAATATAGTCATCTTAATTTAGCTCAAAAATAGTTTAGCTCAGCATTGGTGTTGGCACTGTATCTAGGGGATAGTCTCTAGGGCTTTAAGAAACCATTTAGTAACGACAGAGGAAGTGGGAAGTACGTGACCAGAGCTGCACTTACCACATCATGCTGTACGAGCATGTGGCCAATGGCCCTTTTGGAGGTACTAAAAACTGGTGCCTGAGTCTGTACTTCCCCCATCTATAATAGCATGTGAAATACAAATGAGTGCGAACTTCTCCAGCATCACTCTAGTGCATAAGACTTAGACCTACCTGTTTATGATTGTTTTATACTATTCCTCACAGGTGAAATCTGTGCTTTTAAAATCCATGGACAAGAAATGCCCTTTGAAGCTGTTGTGCTAAACAAGACATCTGGAGAAGGTCGTCTTCGGGCGAAAAGTCCTATTGACTGTGAACTGCAGAAGGAGTATACATTCATCATCCAGGCCTATGATTGTGGATCAGGACCAGGTGGAACAAACTGGAAGAAATCTCACAAGTGGGTGAAAATGAGGAGAAATTTTTTTTTTTTTGCTTTGGCATACATTTCCTCTACAGTACAGATCAGATTGAAGGGCTCCTTTTTATATTGTAGTCAGGTAGAAAGCAAATAAAACCAAGATGAACAATTGTTGCAATAGTCCATCCACTTTTTATTCCTTTTTCATTTTAGAAAATGTTTTTCTGTTTTGCCTTCTGCAATTTGACCCATTCTGTAACAGTTCCAGTTGAAGCTTTTAATGGGATGCCTGTTCAAGTGGGGAAATGCATCTCAGTCTTGGTTTATTTTTCCATTCTTGCTTTCATGTTAAATACATTGACAAAACAGATCATCCAGGATATGGGAGCTAGTTTTAATTGATACAAATTCTAAATAGGTTTTGTCTCTGTTCATCTCATTTCAAATGGTAAGAAAAGAGATTTGCCCTTATTTTTTTTGGTATGTGCATGTATATAAGCTGCAGCAGTGTTGCCTTTGCATGGTGTGTTTCTGACCTCAGCTTTTGGACAGCAAGTCTCAGAGGAATTCAAATCCTCTGGAGAAGGCGGGTATTGAAGGTTAGTAGCTGATACTTTTTCCTGTGGAGCCGGGTCCCTGCATAAGCTTAAGTGGCACAGTGCCTTTTTTTCCCCTTCAATTCATGAAACCAAGCTCCAGACCATTTATCATTAAAGATGAATTTAACTCTCGTGTAGATGTATAACTGCTGTACAAATTGTTCATTTTGCTGAGAGCCATTTAAATAAATGATTAATAGTAATCATTATTTCTTTTGCTCATCCAGGATACATGACAATTAAAAATTTAATTAGCTCTATAATGCATGCTGAACTTTTTCGGAATATTTAAAAAGAATACACGTTTAGAAGGAAGCCTGCAATATCAAATAACCATCAAGTCAGAAACAGTTTTTGCTTCATATTATTAAATTTTATTATGTTTTCCCCTCACATGTCAGTAGCAAGCTAGTATGTTCCGCTTGTGGAAAATTTTGGTCTAATCCTGACCAAATGAAACCTGGCCCATAGGGACCAGACTTTGTTACACTTTCTTGTAGTGGTTTGTATAGTAAACCACACACTAAGCTAGGCTGTCTGGGGTCCCAATCTTTACTACTGGCTCTGCCATTGATCTAGAAAGTCCCTTCACTTCTCTGTCACACTGTTACCTTTCCTATCAAACCAGATAGCAAATTCTTTCAGAGGAAGGCTTTTAGAGTTTGCTCATGCTAAATGCTAAAGGCCTGTTATTTTTGACCCTCAAAGGTTTACCTGTACAGTGTTGTAACTAATTAAAGCATTAGATAATCAGTAGAAGGTGAGAGGCTTATTTAATATTGAAGAATATTCATAAACTGACCATTTTTAGGTAGTGAATAGGTAGGACTGCTGTAATTCTCTTCCTCTTTTTTTGGTTATTAACCCTTTTTACACTGGAATGATATCATTGACTTTCTGCTGGGGTCCATTTTAACAGGCAGACCGATTTTAATAGGGAGCACTGTGAAAGCCTCTCCCTACAAGCTGTGGCGCTAGGTTTTGTTTCCTGGTGCCACATTAAGATAATAAATTGGGCAAATTAAACATAGAAATTCAGTAATATCTCATTTTAGCAGATGGTTACATAGTTTTCTAGGTAAGTTTTGTTAGTCTTTTCAAGTGTTTTGAAAGCAAAGTGTTAATGATGTGTCACGATAAATTAATTTTTCTCTTTGATGTCTTTTTTTACCTGTTTTAGGGCAGTGGTCCATATCCAGGTAAAGGATGTCAATGAGTTTTCACCAGCTTTCAAGGAGAGTGTGTATAAAGCCACCGTGACAGAGGGAAAGATCTATGACAGCATACTGCAGGTAGAAGCCATAGATGAGGACTGTTCCCCACAGTATAGCCAGATCTGCAATTATGAGATTGTCACAACCGATGTTCCTTTTGCCATTGACAGAAACGGTGAGTATGGAGAAGCAGCAATTGTTAAGTTCTGGGGCAGATAGCCGTAATTTCTGTAGATGGTGTAATTACCTATTGATACTAGCTGATAACCTGGCCTGAGTTTTATCTCAAGAGAGTAATCCTGTTCTCACCTCTGAGAAAGAATGAACCATCACACTGGGAAATTCCATTCTTTTTACGTAAGATTTGGTCAGAAAGTGCCACAGTAATTTATTGTGGAAATTAAAACTCCGGTTTTAGATAAGCAATACGTTTTGCTGTCTCTCAGTCCATTCTCTTAATTGTCTCAGATCTCGTTTCCCAGTCAAGTGATGGCATTTCCTGATCCAGCATGTTGCCCTCCCTGATAGAGTTTATTCACTGGATTGTAGCTACTCCCATTCTTCTGAACTTTCTGGAGCAGAATCTAAATGTAGAATTGATGATTTTCTGGATATTTTTATTGATTATTAAAACTTTCAGGTTGTGGGTCCACAGATCTACCCATTTGCGGTGCTTCCTGAAGCAGATCCATTATTCTGCAGTATGGAAGAAAATATGCTTTGGAGAAGTAGTATCACTTTTTATGGTTTTAGATTTTTAGTTGTTTTTCTAATGTATATAATATTATAGGAAAAATAATAAACCCTATTAAGTTTTTCATATGCAGCAATTTTTGACTTTGGCAGCCCTGTCTGTTAGCTTTCTGCTTTTCCTAGTCAAGTTCTCACCAGGGAAGAACTTGACACTGAGTTTGGGAGAGGTGGCTGGGCTGCATTAAAAATGTGTTGAAGATCCTCTCTCCCATTCTCTGCTTGCTCCAGACAATGCAAAAAATTAGCTTTATTTTTCAAGTACTTCAGCAATCCCATACTGGCATTAGGTTGTAGATAAGAGTCCTTGTTATTGATATTCATGTGTGCACACTTGTGCAGAAGTTCGAAACAGAAATTCCTGTGCTCACAGAACTTATTTCCCCAGAACAAGCACTTTGTGTGCATGCCCAGCAACGCTCTGATTTATCTTTCCTAACAGAAGCGTTTAATCCATGTTGTGTGTAGGAGGAGAATACTCTTTGGAAGTTAAATCTGATTTTTGGTCGAACTGGAAATTGAAAGCATGCATGGAGCTCTACTGTTTTCTCTAAGCAGTCATTTTCACGTTGGGATATTTTATAAAACCCTTTTCCCCTGTTCAAAAATTATTCATCTTTATTTGTGCAGTTCTTGCATCAAAAGATAATAACTTGTTAGCATCAATAAATTGTAAATGACGTTGGGGAAAAAGCCATCTTGTTATAATACAATGGGAGGCAAGTGTGCTATATAGGATGTATAATCATAATGAGTATGTTTGTGTTTTAAGTAAATGAGGTCAGCCGGCACAGTAACCTTCTGCCAGAGCAATTGCACAAAAGATTTTTTACAGGAAGGGGGCATTTGGAAGTAGATGTTTGTGTTCAGTTCCCTAGAAGCTTTTCTCCTCTATGGATTTTTTTTCTAATTGTGAGATTTCCCATGTCATAAAAGGAAGTTCTCCGTGTTTCTCTTTGAAACCATTATTTTTCCAGAGCTCTATGTGTCTTGCCAGTATGGGGCTGGGTACTTACACGAGTCGCAGGTGGTTTCATAATTTCGTATCAGGTTTGTGACAGATACTATGGTTAAATAATACACTGAGATTAGTACAATACAGAGCAGACATTTCTATTGCTTATTCTTTTTCAGCTGCTATCACACAGCACAGCTGGCTCATGAGTGATCATGGGTTTCTTACAGTCAGAGGCATGATCAAAAGCATGTGAAGTGTCATGAATCCTTGGTTACATCTTTGTCCTCGCATACCTGAGACCTGCTTTTCAGCAAAGGCAATGAGAAAATAATTAATTTAAACATTACTTTAAAGCCTGCAGCGAATAATTGGTAGAAGGTTGTAATACTTGCAGTTTCTTGGTCATGAATTCAATTAATATTTTTTGATCTATTTGTTCACTAAAAGCACAGTGCTGCCACAATCAACAGTAATTGCGGTCTAATTTGCAATTTTTTAAGATAACGGTAATTGCTTAAACCCACAGGGATTAGAGACAGAGTTAGAATAGATGGTTGCACTTTTATTTTGTGAGAAATATGTTGCTTAGTTCCAACACATTTCACTGCTAAGAAAGTCTCTCTATGCCAGCTGATATAAGCTTTCTCTGATGCAAATTCTTTGGCATTGTGCCCATTTTTGTTACCTATAGGATGATTAAAATAGATGTATGAGATGCCCAGAACTGTCTGTTAACACTGTGCTAATTAGGATTTTGTTTATAGGGGTTTTTCACCCATTGTGAAAAACAACTGTAGGTTCTTGGGTCTTCCACAAGTTAGGATTTTTTCTGCTTTTCAGTACCATAACTATGGAATTTCATTGCCCATTTAACCAGATGCTTAGGATCAAATCTAAATATTGAAGAGGGCCCCAAAAGTGGGGGTGTGTGTGAGGAATACATGTTGTTTTCAGTCCCAGATGGTGGATTTTTTTTACCACCAACCCATGAAACTAACCACAAACACAGACCTTTAGAAAGATGAAGACGCTATTCCATTAGGCTTTTTTCTTTTAGCAGATAATTGTCTTTTGGGGCAAAACTTATTTCTTGATTCTAGATCAATCCAGGAAGCATTCTTTTGTCTTGGAAAATTATATTACAAATTGGGGAACATTTGCTGAAAGGAAGGGAAAACCCTCCAGACTGTAGCAGTACACAGTCTACTTGCCATCACCAAACTGTGTGAGGCACAAGTTGATAGGCACCCAGCAATGGCCCGGTAAGCAGCTCCCAGCAGTGGTGTAGTTCTTGCAGATCTTTGTAAGTTAGGCACCTAAAGGTAGGTAATATAAAGCTTCCCATTTACATTTGGCAACTTTGACCCCTTGGTATGTAATTTTTTTCTGAATAAAATTAAATTGTGTTATGAAACCATAAGACTAATAAACTTGACTCTGGTATATGATGAGCCTAACTTGGAAAGTAATGAACTCTTGGTCATAAAATACAATCGTGTAAAGGCAAAGGACAAATTTATGCTTTGCTATGCAAAGGACTGGGACTAAAAGTATAAGATATAATTAATATGTTTTGATAGACTTTTGCATGCAGTTAAGTCTAGTTGTTGTCTTGGCAGAGAATCCCAGTCATCAAGTAAGTTATCATATCAATATTGTGTAGGCTTTTTTCAAGTAAGAGAAATATTAAACCACAATGACAGATCTGTTGTAATGCCAGCAGAACAACATTTCTATGCATTTTCTGCCTTCGTTTGTCAGGGATCATGGTCAGATGATCAGAGAATTCAGATATAGATACAAATTGTTATGGCTGTGACCTACTGTCTTCTCTAAAATGGGGGTAACTATATTTGCCACCTACCACTGAGAAGCACTTCACAAATACATATTCAGATTGTTTAAGATGAAGATTTTGCCAAGAAAGGTTGGATATTTGCCAAGAAATTTTGGACCAGATGATCCTCCAGGTCCCTCCCAACCTGGTGTTCTATGATTCTATGAAGTCCAGTGAGTACAGGTTCTATCAAGTTACATATCTTAGAAAATAGATGTGGACAGGATCTCATGAGGTCATCCTTTACAGCACTGAGATCTGTGTTAGGAGCTGTGCAAACATCATATTGTCAGAAAAGCAGTGAAACTTTATAGTTAAGCATTTGCACGTGATATTTGTTTAGTTATTAAACCAGAATTTCTTTCCATTATCATTGAAAAGTGCACCTTTTTGACAAGAAACAATTCTAATCCTTCAATTGACTTATGGTCAAATACAGCTCCTGGTGGCTCTTGGCAGCTGGGAATGTTGAGCTGCCACTCCTGTGGGCAGACTTAAATCAGAAGCCAGTCATGTAACAGCACTAGCCCTCATCTCTTGTAAGAGTTAGGAGATTCAGTTTTATACTTCTTATACACGCAGGAAGTAAGTATGGAATTTAAGAGGGATTTTCCATAGTAAATTAGTCAAGTCTTTCCCCCTTCTTGTGACTGCTCCAAAATAAGATGAAAGACAGCCATAAAAGAGGGAAGTCTGTATCAAACTATCCCCAAAACCGACCCTGAAGAAACAGGTGTAAATGTGTGTGTCCTCAGGCAGGAATGTTTATATTCCTGTTGCCACTTACCTGTTTGTTGTTTTTTAAATCTATTATAGCTTTGGGTATTTCCAGGAAAAGGCAGAGATTTAGAAAGACTGAAAAAAATTAATTTTATGGCCTAATTGTGAACTGTGTAGAAAAGTACTTACTTCTCCCATTAAAATTTTCCTTTTTTAATGTTATTGATTACCTTTTTGTTTATGGGTGAGATGTAGATAGAAATTCCCAGTCTATCATCTCTAAAACTTTAATTAGTCTGTATTTGTAGTGCTTCCCTTCTGTGTCTATTTTTTAATCATATTGACTAAATTGTAAAATAACAAAGAAGCATAAAGCATCAGAGATAACAGAAAAACAGAATAATTAGGAAATCAATAAACCACTAAGTAACATCTGCAAGATAACCAAATGATCTTTCTGAATAACACCTAATAGTTAGAATCTTTGTAGTCCAAATCTTAAAAGACTGGAACGAAATACAAATCTTGGAAGACAGATTTAGTGAAATGCAAATATGTTGTAATGATTTATAAATCTTAGAGGACAGTTAATACGCCATGCAAATTCTAGCAGTCTTCTAATGCAGATTCAGACTATTCTGGTTTCTTGAGACTTATCTCTGCTGATCATGGACTAAAATAATACCAAGGAGAACCAAACAGGGAAATATAAAGATTCATGTAAGAAATAATACAATGCAGAAAGGAAAGAACAACTGAGCAGATATTAAATGAATAATTAAGTGTACAGTGGCAGTTTTTCATTAAATCCTCTGACGCAGGTGCTAATCAAGCAACTCAAGATAGTCAAATGGGTAGATTAAATTGTTTTGCCAATTACCAACTCAAAAATAATGAAGTAGTTGATGTTGTTATTGCAGTTGCTTTTGTGATGGGAAGAGCTATCTACATGGCAGACTTGAAAATGCCTGGCAAGGTGAGGTGCCTGAGAGAGAGAACCAAGGAAGCTGTAGCACACAGTACTGTTTCCATATTAGCCTTCAGCGGGTCCTTCTGCTTCTCCATTTGAGACATAAAAGTAGTGATAGGGCTTGTCCCCACAGTGGCCTCCTCAGAAAGGGAGGGGTAAAGACTCAAAGTCAACAGAAAATGGGGTATTGGGCCTGATTTATAGCTGCAGACGTAAGGGTCTATTTAAACTACAAATTTTGAACCAGAAGATGGTGATAATTGCAAAAGCAGTCTTCCTTCAGACCTGACCTGAAAAGTTTTGCATCAATTAAACTACTGAAGTTGGCTTTAAGGTAGTAGTAGTCAGAAACTGCTGAGCTCTGGCAAGACAAGGAGTGTGGATCAGAGACACCTGCTAAAAGTCTTTACCTGTCCAACTAAAGGAGGCTTAAGTAGTTCCATTTGTCTGCTTTCGCCTGTCTCCCATTCATTGGAATGAAAAAGAAACAAAAACCCACACCCAAAACCCCAAACAATGCTAGCGTGCCTAACAACAGATACTTTAACTAGCACCTATGGGAATCAGATCACAGTATTTGACTGCTCCCCATTCCAGATTTAGCCCAAACAACTTGATTTTGCAGATCCATACTTGAAAGCAATTGTTATGTGTAGCATTGATCCCAAGTTTGTTTCTTGAATTCTAGAACAAATTTTCTCATTCAAAGAGATGGTATAACAAACAGTCCTGAGCAAAAGTGACATATTAAACAGTCTCAAGTTTCAATTTGAGCAAGAAGTGCATTTCAGTGGAAATGGACAGAATTAAAATGCTGAACTCATTAATTACAAAAACATGTATTCTACATGGTAATCTTCCAGTCCTGCAGGAATAACTCTGAGAAAGATCTTTCCCTTTCCTTGTGGAAGTTGTAATGTCTTTGTTCCCAAAGCAGGTAATTTGTCACCTTTATATATGTGTCAGGTTCAGCAGATAATCTCTGTTGTTGCTGACTTCTATTTTCCATGTGATACTCTGTGCTGTCATATCAAATATTGCTAAGCGCT
This sequence comes from Sagittarius serpentarius, assembly GCA_034782735.1. NCBI lineage: Eukaryota > Metazoa > Chordata > Aves > Accipitriformes > Sagittariidae > Sagittarius > Sagittarius serpentarius. The sequence continues at coordinate 20,341,883 of JAVKLA010000084.1, forward strand.
CTAATGTAGAAGGTGATTCTGGGGCTCTTCCTATTTTTAAAAACCCAGGGAAAGGTGTTAAAGGGCTAAAAATCTCTCTCACCTAAAAGGTAATTGCTTTAGGGAAAAAAGGAAGATACTTAGGCTGGGAAGATGTTCAGCAGTGGATCTCAGGAATGTGGCTGCCATGCTAAAGCACTGTATTCTTGTATTCTGGAAGCTGGGGAAAATGAGGTTGCACCTACTTACACTTTACATTTCAAGATGTAACTGCTAATTAGTCTTACAGTCTTACTTTACAAAATGTTGTCGAGCAGATACTTTCTAATATAGACATGCCTATATTATATCCCTAACATATTTGCCTAAGAACTTCTTTATTTCTCTGCTGGATTGAAAGAAAATACTTCCCATCCCTTATAACTGTCCTGCCTGTGGATGTCCCATGTACTTCAGAGAGCTTTCTGGTCACAAAGGACTTGAGTAACCAGGACCCAAATGTTATAGTCTGTATGTTTAGTCAAGAAGTAATTTCTGACTATTATATTAAATCTATAGGTAACATCAGAAACACTGAGAAACTGAACTATGATAACCAGCACCAGTATGAGATAATGGTAACAGCTTTTGACTGTGGGCAAAAACATGCAACAGAAGATGTCTTAGTACGAGTTAATGTGAAACCAGTGTGCAAACCAGGCTGGCAAGGTAAGGTTTGATGGTTCGTATGTTTTAATTTTTTAAGTCTCGTCTCTTTGGTGTTTTCCCTCCACCTCACAGTAAGGAAACTAGGGAGCTTATTGCAGTGGTATAGAAAGCTGTTGCTATTTCTTATGCTTACTTCATTCCAAGCCTGTTAAAAAAGTGGATAATAATCCATACTTGTTTACATTTGCCATGTTTCTTCTCTAGTCAGAACAAAGGACAGATCAGAAAAAAAGAAAAAAGACAAATTTCTATTCTAATAAGTGATTTTATAATTCAGTCTGAATATACTGGAACATATAAAAATCCACTTCTGATTTGCCTTTCTCCTACTACTCCTTTAAATAAAACTTTTGAAGCCACCATGACAAGGTAGTTTTCCCATGTGTGCCAGAGTTGTTCAGATTATCTTGTTCCAGGTACAGAACTGGCTTTCAAGTGCATGCATGCATGAGTCGAGGCACGCTCAACCAGCAGTGGGAGTGAAAGGCATTTTGTTATCTCGATTACTGTCTTCATATTGAGACATTTCAGTAGGAACTGATTTTCTAAAAAGATTGTAAGAACCTACGCTCTACTCTAAAATGGAGAAAAAGCCAGCTGGTGATGTACTAGGAAGATAGATATGCTACAAATTATATGGAATTAAGATGAAAATGAGGGGTGGATTAGGGACAAATGAACTGCATGTAACCACGTTATGCAGATGACCACGTTATGCAGATGTCATTTGGGACTAACCTGACCTTCATAACTAATTTTTAAAGAGAAAGATTGAGAAGGAAAAAAATCAGTTTGGCCATTGTACTTGAAGGTAAATTTACAGAATGACATTTAGAAGGAAAAAAGGTTTTCTTTGTAAAATGAGAAGCCCTGGTCTAGAGGATCTTGTAATGAAATGTGTGCAATATCATGATTCCATTTTCACAGTCCGCACTTAGAGCAGAACTACATTTTAATTATTCAGGGATGTACTAGTTACCCACCCACCCAAGTATTTTGAAGAGCATTTTTATTTTAAAAAAAAAAAATGCCTATGAACTATTTCCACATTTTCTGATCTTGTTGTTCAAAACCCCATGATTTATTCTATAAAACCAATATGGTCTCGTTACACTGTAGAAATGTTCTGTTTCTGGTTTATGGAGTCATCTCAAATAAATCAAGTGCTCCTAAATTAGCTTGGAATTTGTATTAAAATGGGTGCAATTGTTGATTTTTTTTTTTTTTAAATTTCCATCTTATTTCCATTTAGGTATTTTATTGATTGAATAATTTCTGCAAAGATACCTTACTAATGGTGTGTTTATATTGTCCAATATTGTCATACTTATTTCATTCTTCAAGCATCAATTATAGGACAGATGGTCATTGCTGGTCCCATCAGATGGGTATAGATGCCAGGCAGCCAATAAAAGTAACAGAAACAACCTCTAATAAGGTTTGGGATTTTGGGGGTTGGTGTTGAGGTGGTTGGTTTTTTTTTTTGATGCTTTGCTCTTCTTAGATTATGTGAAGTGTTTACAGGGTATTTAAGTTTTTAATGAAAAGCTGAAATTCAGCTATTGTTTTATGCACGCAAAATTTATTTTCTTCTCTTCTAGAAGTCAGAGCTGTATGTGGCTGATGGCGTGGTTAACACTAGGTGTTTAATATGAGAGGCTGCCAGTTTGTTATTTTTAGTGTGATGGTGAGAAAAATAGAGAAAACAGCATATGTAAAGCAACAACTCTTAAAGAATACAATACGTAAGAAAGTTTAAACCACCTTGTCTAAAGCATCTCAGATAGGAAAGGATATGCTTTGATAGCATTCATTATGCTTGAATTTGGGCTTTTTGTTTATTTCTGTGGCAATTTGGCGCAAGTATTCTTTCTCCCTTCTGATCTGATAAAGTTTTATGATGGGTCTTTATCATAGGCAAGGTAAAAATATGTAATAGCTCAGTATGTTCTACTCTAGCATATTCCATGCCATCCATGTGGAATTGTACCTTTCCATCTGTCAAACAGGTGACTGCTTCACTTTACTGGCATGTCTCCAGGTCAAATGCACAAAGTGCAAGCAGATAATGTTTCCCTACTCAGGGTATAAGGTCTTTAAGTAAACAATTGGGTAGATATGACTTTAGTTCTTAATTACTAAGTAATTAATTATAATTTGAAAATGAGCTACAACATGATGCTTCCAGAAAATTCTACATTTCTCTTAATGAGATTTCTTAATGCCTACTTATTTTTAAAGGTGAAGATAACAACGTAGGTGATGTTTTCCACTTTGAGCCAGTATCTGTAAAAATTAACTGTTGCTAGGAAAAAAAAAATCAAATAAGCAAAACTTACTAATAGTATTTCCAGTACTTCAAAAGGATATCTGGAGACTAGGAATGGGGGATATATACGGTGTTCTTTCTTCCCTGTGTCTGTCAGTCTGTGATCTCCCCCAAAGAGGCAGCCAGCAGTATGCTCCATCTTCTTTGAAATAATGATGTATTTGAAAATACTGGATGACTAAGGGAGGTAAAATAATGTTTTGCTTGACAGAAAAGATGAATATTCTGAGCCTTTGGTTATAATAGAGAAGTTGCCAAAACATGATATTTGATTTTTTTTTCCTTGTTCTTCAGTGTTAGCTTGAACAAATAAATACTTGGAATTTCGATTTATAGCATTGGTAGTTAGTTCTGTAAAAGGTACTGGCTTTAGTAATCTGAAATATTGAGCAGTTCTTTCTGTGACTATTGTCAATAGAGATTGTAGTAGTCTTATGCAAATTCAGTGTTAAAAATTTCAATGCAATAAATTTCAATGCAGCTGCCCTTCAAATAACCTCTGTTGTGCAGCGGTGGGACAGGGAAGAATAGGTTTACATAAAACAGTGTATGAAATTATTCCTCTTTCTAGAGGCTGACTCCACATGACTGACATGTATAGCACAGCAAATAAGACTCAACAAGCCAAGGTGCTATCCTTTAAACACTGTTCCCTTGGGCTAATAGCATTTAAGTCTTAATTAAATCTAGGAGCTACTTCCTTACTCTTTGAAGGCGGACATTAATATACAATCAGCAAGCATTCCCACACAGATATTTTCAGCAAACAACAAGCCTCCACTCTATTAAGAGGCTACTTTAGAATCAAACTTGACCCAAACTGACATCAAACCATTCTGAGCAGACCATTCTGAAATGTTATTAGTATCCTAAGCTAGCTAAAAATGTAAATCAATGAACTGAATTAATTCCTAATCAGTTATTTTAATTGGAAAGTCTTATTAGCGAGTTTTGTCAACTGACTTTTACAGCTATGCTACAAATTCTTTTCATGCTATCTGTGTGTTAATTTCCACGATTTTCAGACAATGGAGTGATCACTTACTGCCAGGTAAATAAAGAGACTACATTATAAAGAAAAGCTAGATGTTAGTATTTCTGACACCATAATAGGTAGATTTGCAGTTGAAGTTATTTCTACTATTTGTTTAATTTTTTTTTTTAAACACAATTAGTGCATATCCATACTAAGAAAAACCCTATTTTCTTCAGCACATTCCCTGGGATTCTGTCCATTCTTGCAGGGCTCTGCCTTTGTTTCAGTTCTGTGGACACAGAGGAGACACTACAGTTTTTGCTGTAGATTCACTCCCAGTGTGTTTCTTTTCACTACAGTAGTTTTAATACCACAAATATTGATTTCTGTAAAGTTACTTCTGCCTTACTCAAAGCAGGGTAGACAGACTTCTGACAACACAGTATTAAATATCCATATAGTATTTTCATTAAAAAACATGAGGTGAAATAAGAAAGAGAAACCTGTAATCTACACCATGTTTTCTGTAGCTCATTTATGGTACCATAATATTGTCTTTTCTCATCTGCTACTTTTAGGAACAGTCTTCATAAAACTGAAGAAGTTACTGTCCCCCCTAGTGGGATAGCGAATGGAAATGAAATATAAAACAATGTGCTGAAAAATGCAAGATAGCAGAAAATTGAAAACAATTATTCCTGTACCAAGCTCTCTGGTGAATGATGTACTACAAGGGGAGAAAATAAAGAGGAGTTTAGCCTCACAAAATGAAGGGCAGAATCATGTCCTCAAAAACTTAAAATATGTTTTGAGTCTGCTAGAGGTCTACTCAACTATTGACAGTTAAACCAAAAGTCAGGTTGTTCCCTAAAGTGCAATTGATTTCAGACAGGAAGCGGTTATTAAGGCATAGAACAAAAAAGCTCCGCTACACCCATCAGCTGAATACCCCAAAAAAGGATCAGAGGACTCTGCCTTTTCTGAAACAAACAGGGAAGGTTGAATGTGTTTCTTGGGGAGATAAGTATGTAGCAAAGACAACAGTCCAAAAATTAAAAGTCACATTGTCTCCTCTGACCGAAGAGGACTTAATTTTTTTCTGCCAAATTGCATATGGCCCTTGCATAAGCAATGCTCACTAACCTCCAATTTAAGAGAAAATTAGGATGCTGATTAGAAAACAGGATTTCACAGCATCCAGCCTGAAGTGTTTTACTAACTTGAAAAGATTTCCTATGCTTACCTCCAAGTCCTATGAACTCATATACACCTGAGGTAACAATATAAAGTAGAAGTTCCTTAAAAATTCATCCTTAAAAAAAAAAAAGTTCCATTAAAATTCAGTGACTTTCCACTTAGTGTTTACTTAAAAATCATTTTGAAATAAAAGCTTCTCTTTGTTTATTTACCTAACAGACTATAAAAATATTTAATAAGAGTAGTTAATGTATCAAAGATATTGCATGTTACTTCTTTTTTAAGGCATGTAGGGCTCACTAAGGTGACCTAGGGCTTTGCTACCACCAAAAGGCACATTCTTACCATTCTTTAATGTTGAATAGTCATTCAGAGGCCATGTACAGGTCAGATCAGCTCACTTTTCCTGCCGAAATATAACCTTTCTTTTGTTCAGACAAGGGCAGGACCTTTTCTTTTAGTAGCAGAGTGATCTTAGATCACTTCTGATTCAACATACTTCATAGATGCGATTGGCAGTAGAAGCTGAGTGATTTTAGAATGGTATTTATGTGGGCTTTCTAGTAAAATCCAATTACAGAGAACCAAAACTGTATTGGCTTTTGAGCCGTCAGTGCTTTTAACAAGGAGCAATATGTTTACTAAAGCAATTGGTTATTTGGAGGAGGGTGGTCAAGTACAGAAACCTTCAGGAGCAATTTTAAAGACCCAAATATTTTCTGCAATAAATATAAATCAATTCTATTTTTCCTGTGCACATACCTAGTAGTTTAAAATGCAATGCTTGTGTTGTCTTAACTATAAGATATTTACCCATATTTTTTAAAATGAAATTTATTGCAAAGCAGGGAGCTTTTATGCCAGTGTAGTCTTGGAGCTACTGTGTGTGCATTAGCCATACATCCTTAAAACAAGGTAATCATAACAAAATGCTTACATTCAGCTGTTAACTTGAATGGCACCATTTTAGTAGAATACCCACTCTTTAAATACCCATTTCAGAAGTTTGAAAATTAATTGAACTTCTGAGTACTTTTGATTTTTGAGCTCAAAGTTTACATAAGGTCATACTCATTTATGTACTTGTATCAGCACTATTTTTTCTTTTGTTTGACTACCAGACATATTTAGAGAAAGCAGTCATACCTGTGTCAATCTAATTTTTAAGATAAGCTCTCCTTTCTGCAGCAAATTCCATGTATGTATTACAGCTAAATACATCTTTCCTGAACACTCCAGATATGGTGTTTTCACATATTTCTTTTTACCATAGCCTCTTACTGGAAACACAGTGCTTTATATATTCCAAGACCACTTTTCTTTTGCCTGGCTACATCAGACTGGTGGCTCATGGACATGCTGTTACTGACTTAATGGAATCAGCTCTTTTTCCACATGTCATTTTTCAGTGATGACTCACCAGCTTGCTGAAGTTCCTGAGCATGAACTGACACTTTGTGTCAATACTACAAAGCAGTACTTCTATAACAGCAGTTCTCAAGGTCACCTTATTCTGTGCTTGGGATATCCTCTTTCTATATTGCCTTCCAGTGTAGAATTGCCTTCCAGTTTTGTCACTAGCAGAAGTAATTCACACAGTCCTGGTTTTATGCCAAGACCGTTAATGGAAATATCAAATAACAATCCCAAGGCAGATTCACAGGGATCTTTACTAGTCAATTCCCTGTGTACCATGAACTTTACATTTTCAGAGTAACTCATTATTGCACTCTCTTTAGGCAGTTCTGTATGTATGTTACAACTGAAATATTAAAGCCTGTCTTTTCCATCTTAACTGATGCAAGAAACCATTCATTTTAGACCTATGTAACTAGATTCTTATTTCCATGTACTTCTGTGGAAGTTCACTCCTTTGTTCACCTTTCTGCATTTACAACTACAAAAAAAATTCTTTCCTTTTTTTTTTAAATTTTCACTGCAATATCTCCATGATCTTCACTGGGGCAATTACCATTTCACTGAGAAATTTCTTATCTCCAAGATGTAGCTGATGGCTGGTTGTTTCATTAACGTTTCCTCTGCTCAGAAGTTAAAGCACTACAGGGTATCTAGTTAGGTTTGAAGGTTTTCCCTATGATTTTTTTTCTTCTGCATGTAATAACTTCCACATATTCTTATACCATGGGCTTAAAAATTGCAGACTTTCCACACAAGCTTTGATGTCCTCAGTTCAATTGATTTCAGTAACAAGTCCATGTAGTGTTTCAGAGTCTGTCTTTTGGAATTTGAGCAGCTCTTTGCATACTCTTCAGTAGAGATATCCCTTTGAATACCAGGATCCAAACACTAGTCACAGGCCTTGTTCTCCAGGATAACTAGGAAGCTGCCTCTTCCCATAATGACATCTTTTTGTGGTAGTTTGTCCTTCTGAAAACATTAAAGTCTAACCACATCTAAAACTGGTGTCAAGAAGCAGCAAGAGCAGGGCTACTTCCTAAAGGAAGGCGAGCCAGGAGCCAGTTGTAATAACAGAGCTGGCAGAGCCTTCATCACCAAGGGCCAACCCCTGACCCAAGTGAGGTGAGCAGGGCACACCCAGAGATGGGGGCCAGGTTCAGCCAAGAGCCCAGATCCTCAGGCATGTTCACAGTGAGGAGGCAGGTCCCAGGAAGTTGAGCCATAGATGAGAATTAGGATCAGGTCGCAGAGCAGGTCCATAGTGATGAGGCCAGGCTGTCAGGGCAGAAAGCCAGGCTATGGGTTGACTTCTGGATAAAGGGACCCTATGGCCAGACCTGGGGCTGAGCTTTAGATAGAGCTCCTGGCCCATGGGTGTGAATGGAGGCCCCAAGTGAGGTTTGTGGTGGCTCGTTAGGGCTTATTAGTGCTCCTGGGGCTCTGACACCCAGTTTGCTGCAGGAAATACCTATTATTATTCAAATGTAATCTCACAACAAATAATAGTTTAACCTATGCTGTTGTTTATTATTTTTTAGGTTTTTATATGTTTATTTTGCATAATTAGGCACCATTAGGGCTTGGGGTTTTATCACTCGACAGGGTTTTATCACTCAATGGAGTATTCAGTGTCGCTACTTCAGGCACGACTGCTATTCCATTATGGTTCACTAACTCTTGCAACAGAAGACTTTACCACTATCCTGCAGTAGTCCAAATTTCTGTCTATCTCTTTTTTGTTGTTTTTTAAACTATCGGCATACTGCAGAAAAAAAAGGTGTCTAGGGATGTTTATTTATGCTTATGAGATCTGCATTCAAATCTCTTAGCGAGCCATGGTGCCTTAGCAGGGCTTTGGAAGCTAGTTTGAGTCTTCTCTTTCCTGTGGAGAGGCTTTAACTGGGTCAGATTTTCTGATTATCGTTTCCTTAACAAATCGGTCATCATATTTAACGTGCTTAAATTCGTATGTGGCATTAGATTTAGCAGTCCTGTCATTTGTATGTTACTAGCTTCTAGATGAGCTGTCAAACCTAGAAATATTTATTAGGGGTTTTTTTAATTTTGTTATATGACTAGTGGTGCTGGATGCAAAATTATCTTTTCTCCCTTAAAAAAAATGAACAGAACTTTAAAGATTATTTTGCAGTGGTGCTTAAAAACATTCATATTTTATGTATACATGCACATGTATGTATCTATGTATTCATATATATGTATGCACGTATGTATATTATATACAAATATATGTTAATTTTAAAATAGGGGGAAATATAATTTAATAAAAAATATCCTAAATGGTATTTGTGTGCATTATTTATGGTATTTGTGTGTGTTATATAACACACAAGAAGCACGATCCTAGCCGATACTTAAATTTTGTTTCATTGTTGGCATAATTTCTACCAAACTTCCCTAGCACCATACACGTTTGCTAGCAGTGGTAGGAGTTGTGGCAACCCTTGCAAAGCGCCATACTTGGTTCCCAAGAGAAAAAGCAGTTTTTTCTGTCACTGGTGACTGCTTGACCCTTTAAAACTTAGCAAATTCTGGGTAGCTATGTTGTAGGTATAATCCAGCTGGGGCTGTGTTATATTGTCTGGAAGAGCTTTATACCACAAGTGGCAAGCAAAACATGTTGAGTTAAAAAATCCAAACAAAAGCTGTCTTCTGCAGGACTAAACAGGGGTAGTTTTATTCAAACTTCTGTCATGGGATTAGTCTTTCCCCCTTACCAAGGAGACAGTGCTTACCTTTCGATGTTTGCACTGTAATGTGGTGGTGTCACCACAGGAGGAACCTGTTGGTTGAGTTTATCTAATCTAGCGCAACCTACCACTTCAGATGGGATTATATATCTTTTGACTGTTTGCATAACCCTCGATATGAGTCATATTTTAAGATACTATTTCTAATATCTGAAATCAGAGGCTTTTGTAGACTGAGGTTACATAAGACTCTTCCTCTGAGTCAGTTCTAGAAGAATCGAAAAAGTGCCACCACATTCCTGAGGGGAAGGTGCTGATCTTTTGAATGTGTCCACTATAGGATGCTATTCTGGGAGAAGGAAAAATAACAATCTTCATCACATTCGAAATTAAATGAAAGACTTCGGGTTTTCTCACAATAAGCTGTTCACACTGCCACCACTTCTTGCTTCTCCTAACTCTGTGCACTTTCCAACATTACTAACTTTACTGGTGGTGAGATACAGAGGGTGCTGGCCTCAGCTTCAACACCTCTGGGATGCTGAAATGCCGTGGGGGTAGGTACTATACAAATAAGCCAGTGATTTGTATCAGAGCTATTGCTACCTTTAAGGACTGTACTGCTGTCACAGGATTGTATCATACTCCAGTATTGCCTTGTGTCTGCCTGGGAATGCCTCCTGCATGGAGAGGGATTCCATGGTGGACTTCCTAAATCTGCACTAAATCAGTAGAGGAACTGCTAGTGGGATTTAGGATGAGGATTGGTCTATGACGCTGCAGGGGACCAAGGTACAAAGACACTAGTTCAAGTCTAGTTGATGTTTTATGATTTCGAGCTGAGATTAATGCGAGTGATTTAGAATGTTCAGGGTTTATGATCTCTGGGTACAAATTACCATTTCTGCCAAGCTGAAAGGTAATACTGAAAAATGAAACACGTCTTCCAATCCAAGGGACATTCATGTGGGAGAAACAGAGGTCTTCCATTATTCTTCCTTGTGAGTGGTGGCATTTTATATAGCATGTTTTTATAAGACATTCTTCATATAACTGGAAGTGAGTATGCAGCTGCAGATATGTTACAGTTAATAATTCAGTCACATCTCGCATACACTAATGAATATTTTGCATGAGTGCCGGTTAATTTGATATAGCAGAGAAATGAAAACGTGGCTGAAACCTGAAAGCTGCTGAGATAGTCAGAAACGTCTCAGATACATATGAGACTCTCTTTATTTTTCCTCTGGGGTAGGGGAATATAATGGTGAACAAGAGACTATAAAGATTAGTAATTCATATATTACTAGCTTGTATACAAATGGACAAATTATTTTATTTTTACCTTAAGTATCCGAAAGAATTTGTTGCTCTTGTTCAATTGGAAAAATGTTAACTTGGAGTTTCTGGAACGGATAGGGAACAGAAATCTATTATTGTAATCATATATCTTATAGGATACTTGACAGTCTAAGGGAATTGTTTAAGTTGACAATTGCAGACAAATTATGCAATACTGCAGATCAAATCTAACAATATGGAATGGATGGGCTGAATATTATTACCTGAAAATTACTACTGAAATAGCAACTCAGCTGATGTGTGCACAGGCAATAAAGTAGTCATAGTTGTCTTTTAGTCAGTGATGTACAAGTCCTAAAGATTTTAGTAAAAATAGATACTAAACATACTTTCAGAATGTCCTGTGAAGTCTCAGCTTCCTCTGGAGAATGAAATACTACATGATTACCATTTGGATTAAAAGTCATGAAGAAAACCTGAGGGTTTTGAAATGCAGATGAGTGACTGTCAGCATCCTATCTCCTTTTTCTGGACTCTGGACTAATGATTGCTCTGCATTTCAAAACATTTGCATGGACTTTCAGATTTTCTTGTAAATTTTTAATCCAGTTTAAGGTGGTGGAGGAAAGCACCTTTTTTCAAGCTTTCTGAAAATGAGGTCTGTTGAAAAACACCAAACTCCTTCACCTACTAAATGCATATATATATATATTTTATTACTTTTCCTTCCAATGATATTTAGAAGGATGTCTCTGTTGATTTGCTTTAAGAGATTTCATTGCCTGCTAGGACCTAGAATTTTTCCATTTATGGAGTCCTCTTTTACCTAGGACTTAAAAAAGTCAACGAAACTTCAGCTGTGTATGCAAGAGTACTTCTTTTGACAAACTTTACAGATATGCAGATGTACACGTTAGGCAGCAGAGTTGAATAGTTTTGTGACTTCAAAATAATTAACTATTTGCATCGGTACTAATGTCGGATTCTTATTCATGTTGCATGGTAACTTGGCTGGAGTTGGCTAAAATGTATGAGAAAGATACAAACCTGTTAGAGCAACGAGAAGGAGGAGGAGGGCCACAAAAATGGCCAAAGGGCTGGAACATCTCTTCTGTGAAGAAAGGCTGAGACAGTTGGGGTGGTTCAGCCTGGAGAAGAGAAGGCTCTGGGGAGACCTATAGCAGCCTTTCAGTACTTAAAGTGGGCTTATAAGAAAAAGAGAGAGAAATATTTACTGAGGCCTGTAGTGACAAGGTAACAGTTTTAAATCAAAAAATGGTAGATCTAGATTAGATATAAGGAAGAAATTCTTTACTGTAAGAATGGTGAGACACTGGAACAGGATGCCCAGAGAAGGTGTGGATGCCGCATCCCTGGAAGTCTTCAAGGTCATATGGGATGGGGCTTTGAGCAACCTGGTCTAGTGAAAGATGTCCCTGCCTGTGGCAGGGGGGGTTGGACTAAGTGATCTTTGAAGGTCCCTTCCAACCCAAACGTTTCTGTGAATATGTGAACTGTAAAGATAGCTGAAATACATGTTTTTAATTAATGTTGCTGGTTTGGTTTTTCTGTGAAGCAGGTTGCAAACACCATAATTAATTGGATTTAAAAATTTAATGCTTCAGTTGAGAAGCATAGTGTTATGTACGTCATGTCCAGGTGGCTGCCTAAGGCAGGTGATTGTTTAAATGTTGTGGGCTCTGAAACATCTGGAAAAGCAAAACCACAGATTAGTCAGATCTGGCTGAAAGTGTGAGTAGTCTTTTCAGCTGTAACTTTTTGTTATTAATACTTTACAAAATTAGTAAGACATTTAAAGACAAGAAGTGGCACTACAGATGTCTTATACTAGCCTTTGGTCACAGTCCAGTGAGATTGATGTATATAGCTTCGTCCTTGGAGATATTTGTTCTGTATTCTGTATCATAAAACTATGAAATCTGACCAAATTCAGTGCAGCTGACAGCCTGATCCCTGTACAGCTAGCTTGTAGTCTGTCACACGGACATGGACACTGGAGATAGACTGACACCAATTAGCACTTCTTGTCAGGATATGTATGTACCCCGTGCTTGTGTGATTCTGGCAGCAGTGGTATTACTTAATTGAGCCTGACACTCTTTGTAAAAGAGGGGCAAAATCCAGTTTTTTAGGACAGTAACTTAATGATGCCAAGTTCAAAAACTTTTATTTTTGTCTTAGTGACCTTTGAGAACAATATGTTATTTAAAATTGTATAACTGCCTTCCCTTTTTTTAATCTCTCTTGGATGTTTTTGTTGTGGGTTTTTTTTCCAGACTGGAACAAACGGATTGAATACAAGCCCGGTTCTGGCAGCATACCTTTGTTTCCCAGTATTCGTCTAGAAACGTGTGATGGACCAGTTTCCTCAATACATACCATCATTGAATTACAGACCAATTACATTGGAAAGGGATGTGATCGTGAAACATACTCAGAAAAATCTCTGCAGAAATTATGTGGTATGGATATGGCTTTCCGTTGATATAATAATAATATTTTTCCTGATATAACAATAATATTTTTCCAGATAAAGCACCAGTTCCTTGTGACCTGTAAGCATGCAATACATGGATTTAGCTCAGCTGGTTCGTTTTGGATTGTAGCAATGAAAGTGAAGGGAGTGGTGATATTTGACTGGTGCTCCATTCTTCTTTTCCATTTGTTTTCACTCTTTTTCATACCTTCTCCCTGCTTTAAGTTTTTTATCCTCTTCCCTTCTCTATTTTTTCTCTTTCCTCATTCCATCTCTTTCTCAGTTTCTTCCCTCTGCTACTAATACTGGTGTGACAGCATTAGTGAGATTTCAGGTATAGATTTGCCATCATAGGAAGACCATAGGATTTGATGAGAACTGAATCTCCATCTTGTGTTCGGTCTTCCTGACTCAGCTCTCTGTTCTGGTGCTAAGTACTGCGCTAGAGTAAAAACAAAGTAAAGGAACATCTGGGGCAATCATTTGAGCAAAAATATTTAAGAAACATGAATTTCAGAAAAGACGTATCCTGGTCAAGAAAGGTTTCCTAGTTATTTTCTTCCCTTTTCCTGCTTTTTGATAACTTGGTCTAAAAGATACAAATTACTTTTGAAAGGTAGATTAAATACTTGAGGATACTGCTGTATTTTTGTGACTTTATGTGTATGGCAAAGCAATGGCCACACCTTAAGCTGTTTATCTTTTGCCTTTTGAGATCTGCTGTCTTCTTAGAGACCTCATCTGAAGACCTGATGGGTGCGGAACGTTGATTCCCATCTTCTCCAAAATGTCTCTTTGCATCGCTCCTGTCTGAGCTATGGCAGCAAATGTACAATTTTTTTCTGTTTAAATGCATGGATTTTGGTTCGTGGTGCTCTGGTGTATGGCTTACATTTGCTTTGATAACCACACAACGGTGTTGCAGATATGCTGAGATCAATACACTAACCTTTAAGAAATAATTTTGTAAATGAAAATTTTCAGCCAGTGTTACTAAATTATTAAAAATGGAGAGCCAATTCCCAGGGAAAAATAGTTTGCAGTTACTATTACCAATTACCTGTGGAGACTGGGAAAGTGAGGTAAAGGTGAGTGGGAGTAGTAGCATTCTCACAAAATCTGAATATTTTCAACCTGAAAATTGCTTGCTTAGGGTTACAGAAGTAATCGTAATTTTAATCCTGTACCTTTATCCAGCTGACTGGAATCCTAGAAAAGCAGGAGAAAACCCATCTGCCAACACTATGCATCTACATCATGTTAATGACATTTAAACTGAGAGGCTGAGCAAGGCTATGTGACCTACTGGGGACTTGATTTCATAAAATACTATCATTTTAATAAAAATAAATATGTTAAAGCTAAAGTCAAGTACTTTTGCCTCCTCTTAAGAACCTGTATTGGCAGCAAAAAGAACATTGCTTTATGCCTGTTACAGACCTGAACTGCAAATGGTGCAATCATTCAGAGCAGATCACTACTTACAAGATCTAAACCACCAAATGATTACATTGACATAAAACACTAATAGCAACTATATCCAACAATATTATCATTTTAAGTGCAGGACCGAAAGTAGGTACCTTCTGCTGGTGTAAAAATCCTTAGTTGATGAAGGCTGTGAAAAGTCGAAGGGGTTCAGTTTGCAGAGTGGCTTGACTACCTTATCTCCTGACACTTAAGCAGTAGAAAAGAGAATTTCAAGTATTTCTCTTTTTCTCCTGAACAAACTAGATGTTTCCCAATACTAGTCCAATCTTAATTCATTGTCTGCACCCTGTGTAAGCGTAACCTGGTGAAAAGCAGAATGATCAAAAACATCTCAGCAGGTCTGTCAATGCTAATGTAGTAGTTGTAGGCAGCTTTTGAGCAGGTGGACAGATGTATGGTCTAACATTACTGCTGAACTTCCAGTTTTTACTCAGCACATCCATGAAGGAACAGAATCCAAGAACTTGAGAAAATAAATAGAATGTAAAAAGTATGTGCAAATGGGGCTGGAAATTCTCACTGCTGAAAGAATATTTTTTTTTGTCCAAGGTTTCCATATCTTCATAGAGAAGAACAGACAGGGTAGAAACTTGTAATAGGACTTTGATAAAAAGGTTGTAAATGACAATGAACTTTACATCAGAATTGCATTTGGATTGGCTTACACTTTGGTATTTAGTATTTATTACCATCCTTAATGTAGAGAGAACTCTTACGAAAGCAGGTTAAATTATTTCTGGATATCAGTTTTCTCCCAGAAATGACCTTATTGTATCTAATGGTTGGATGAATAAATTCTTAGAAAAGGAAGAAAACCCTGAGTTTTATTCTACCAGTAAAGCATTGTGTGATTGCAGAGACTGCAGAACTGAGCGATCACATACAAATATTCATCTGTGCCATATAAAATGGAAGATTGTCTCTCTATAATTAAGGACCGAGTTTATAAATCCTGTGCTCATTTCTTCATTTATCTGTTGGAAACCTAGAGAATTAGGTGCTAAGGACAGTGCCTTAAAATTCATTCTTTATATGGCTGATGGTTTAAGTCTGTTTTTCAGTAGCCCAGTGATTTGTACTCACTTTGACGGTCAGGGTGGGCAGTCAAATTACACGTGAGTCGTTTTAAAGTTAAGGAGTTATTAGTGTTGTGCCTTACAGCATTTTAGTAAGCATTTTTTCACCCTGTCATCTGACAATAATGAAAAATAAAGAATGATAAAAGACACAGTTTGGACTGCAAAAACATACCCAGAATAAATCTCACTGAAAAAAACAGTCAGTTAAGGAGCCCAGAATATGGTAGAAAGATGGCTATGGTGCTGTCGTCTTTCCCACCAAATGTAGATAAAATAGAAAATAATGGGATTTCCTAATTCTCACATATGGCGAACAGGAAACTGAAATATGGAAATGCTGAGTGTGAGATTCAAGGCCATGCTCTAGCTAAGAGGGTAGATCCTGCCCTCTCTCCTTTATCCTGGGCTGTGTAGCTTTGCAGGAGGCTCAAAGAAAGTCGTTGATCTGATTGAAAAGTAATTATTTGGGCTTGGTTTTATTTGGATGGTTAGCTTCCAGCTAAGCCAACAGTCTGGTCCAGTTCAGCAAGCAGCATCAGCATGTGCTTATCCTGGCACAAAGTCTGCAGGACAAATGTGTAGGGTGGGAGAGGAGGTGGGGCCAACTCTGTAACTTTAATACTCAAGGGGTACCTCAGGGGTCTCAGTCCAAAACTGTACTTAATGCAGTGGCTCCTGCATTATTCTGGAAGCATTTTAGAAGAAAATGGCATGAGCCACTAGATTTTGGAAGGGCACTGATCCAGTAGCATGATAAGGCTCTTCTGGGAACACCTCCAGACGTATCTTGTTTGTATTGCTCCAGGTCTGTGTATGTACATGGCTTGAGCAGCTTGGGATGCTGCTTGGATTTCTTAGGATTGAACAGTATGATTTTGTGCAGCTAAATCTCCCAAGCACCTAATCCAATAGTTGTTCTCAGGGCAGGATTAACACACGCTAACAAGATGAGGTTCCAAAGTAACTCATAAATCTCCATAAAAATATGGGCAAATGAAGTAGAACCTGTTGAGCTTGGTACTGATTACCCAAATGCTCTTATACAAGCCTGACCTTAAGTTGGGAAAATAAGCTAATTTACTTGAGTATCTTGCTGAATCAGAGTTTAACAAGCAGTATGAGACTTCCATTTTGGAGTTTTTCCACAGATTCATTCTAGTGGAAAAAAAAAGATCTTTCCAAATTTTTATGGCCAGGGTAGACAGACTGAGGGATGAAGCTGCTTCTTTGAGCCCATAATTTACCTAATATAAGCATGTGCCCATTTAAAAGCATATTTCCTTTGATATACACCATGGTGCAAGCAATTTCTGTTCCTTCTGTTTAAAAAATTAGCACAAAAGGAAACTGAGAAAATTATGGTTTTACCTGTGTCCTTTGCAAGTAATTTTATTTTTTTAGTGGCATGAATTAAGAAAAAAACCTGAAAGTTTATCACAAATTGTGCCACCTGGATAAACTGAGTTTGATGTATTCCTGTTGATAACATCTGTGTATTAAGCAATGCAGCATGGTGTATTATCCAGAATTACAATTTATAAAATAAATACACTTTGTGCTCAAATTCTAAAAATGTCGGTGTTAGGTTTGATATTACTATCACTTCAAAATAACCTCATTTTACAGTAATAAATTTTGGAGAATTGTCTAAGAAATTCAGTTACTGAATAATATGGATGTTTTCATATCATTACTATAATACTTCTTTAAAAATCCATAAGATACAATTCCATACATTCTTGGCTTAAAATTCTACGCTCCTGCAGAGAGTTGGGATCTTTTTTTTCCTCTCCTTGGATGTTGAAGGAGGCTGGGATATCTTACTAGGGTGGGATTTTTTATGCCGTTGATGTTTGTTCACCATATTCTTATTCTTACTTGACAAAGTATCAAGAATACAAAGAGTGTTTGTGCTTTTTACTCTGGGAAGCACGCTTTCTGCTAAATGATATCTTTCAGCAGCTAAGTAAAGGCTCTGGGTAGCTCGTTACATGTTTTTAAAAGTGTCTGACAGTTGTTAAGCTGTAACAAAACACGGAGCTGTAGGAATTGTGCTATTTTATCAGATCTTGCCACCACAGTGTTTTACATTTCTAGCTTTGGTTGGGTTTTGGTTTTGGTGCGTTGGGGGGGGGGGGGGGGGGGGGGGGGGGGGGGGGGGGGGGGGGGGGGGGGGGGGGGGGGGGGGGGGGGGGGGGG
>JAVKLA010000084.1:20359866-20387008 GCA_034782735.1 Sagittarius serpentarius
CCCCCGCCCCCAGTGAATTCTAACAAACAAATACTGTGTAGCTGGGAACCAAGTTGTTAATGATTTACTTTTGGGTTGGGGGAGGGAGATGCTAATCTGCATTGTGACTACCACTTAAAAGTTTTAGGTCTATCATTAGACAAGAGCATATGCAGTTACAACCATCATGTATCTGCTAGAAGCTGGCATTAAAGTGATATTTGTTTTGGGGTGAATACTGTGTATGTACTGACATTCATACCAACATTATTGTGAATACCCATGGCTGTCTACCAGACACTAGGCGACTTGTCCTACATTCATGCCCACTGTACTGTATTTTGCAACACGATTGCCACATAACTCCATGCTGTCAGGGAGGGAAGATGTAAAGCTTCCCAGCTGGATGGAGAGAATTTGGGTTTAGTCTTAGAAGTTCTTGAAATAACTGAAGAAATGTCATTAATGAATTTTAGAAAGTAATGAGAAGTTTCAAGAAAGATAACTTTAAAATATTTTCTATAGTTTTATGTGCAATATATTTACTCTAGACAACCCTTACTGGCTTACTATGGTTGGTATTTTATAACGTGTATGTGATTTGACAGTGAAGCTAGTAGGACCATTTGAGTAGTAAAAATAATCCGGAGAGTGTGAATCAGAACCCTGACCTATATTAAATTAATCTTCACAGCTTTTTCATTAGTCTCTCATCATGTTATTCATTATACATGATTTGCAGGAGCTTCCTCAGGTGCCATTGATCTGTTGCCATCTCCTAGTGCAACATCTAACTGGACAGCTGGGCTTCTTATGGATAACAATGACATGATTTTTAAATTTGATGGAAAGCAAGGAGCCAAAATCCCAGATGGAATAGTCCCAAAGAATTTAACTGATCAATTCACCATCACTCTGTGGATGAAACATGGACCTAGTCCAGGATTAAGAGCTGAGAAGGAGACTATTCTCTGCAACTCTGACAAGACAGGTGAGTCTGCGTATTGAAAAAATGTTAGGCAAAGGGCATAATGAAGTTAGTAGAGTGTTACCATCTCTCCTCGTTTAATTTGGTCTGAAAAAAAAGCTACTAAGCCCAGATGGTACCACTCGAAGCATTGCTGACTTGCAAGCTTATGGAGGGGACTGATGTCTACCTAAGTTTCAAGCATGGGTTCTCTTCTTGGATAATCCCTGTGAACATGTCTGTAGATTTTACAGGAATTGGTTGATAACATAATTAAATTACGTTTACTTTTTTTATGATTTAGATTGGGAAAAACAGTTCTAATTCTTCATTGAAACTAGTTAGATTAAGTATCGATTTGGATTTTATTTATTAGTTTGGACATAACGCTTCCATAAACAAAACTAATATGGCGTAATTCAGGAAGATGCTTACCATATGTGGCTTCCCCGAGAAACATAAATCATCCATGATATTGAGAAAATTTAGTACTTTGGGGGTTTTTTATTTGGTTGGGTTTTGTCTTTTAGGTGTATATTGCTTTCAAACACATTCACCTAACCAAAAGTGTTGATAGTGCAGATCACTGGTCTTATCGGTCCCTCCTTTCAGAGATGAACCGACATCACTATGCCCTGTACGTGCACAACTGCCGATTAGTATTTCTGTTGCGAAAAGACTTTGATCAGGCCGACACCTTTCGTCCTGCGGAGTTCCACTGGAAACTGGATCAGGTACCTGTGGTTTTCTCTTATCTGTAACCCATCCTTCTTTTCATCTAGAAATCATAGACAACAACCCAAATCCTAGTATAACTGCTTTGGCAAATCAGAAGTCTGTTGCAATCATGTTGCAACTTGTGACTGTTATGACTCTAATTGGGATTCTCATAAAAAGAGAAAAATGAGTTAACTTGGTTGAGTCATTTTATGCAGTAGGTTTTTTAATTGAGTCATTTTAAACAGTACGTAGAGGTTTATATCCTTCAGCAATGGATAGAGACATGACATTGCATATAGTTCCCTAAAAGTTTTCCATTTATGATTTAAAAAAAAATCTACTTTATCAGCACAATGGAAGTGATGGAAACCTTTTCAAAAAAGAGTATGCTGACACACAGAAAGGCATTTGTAATATATTGTAAATCTAATCTGCAGACTTTTACTTTCATCTGCTGTGCTGTATGTAATTTCTCCTTATTATGAAGAGTATATCGCAAGGAAATTATTATTAAAGAGATAAGAGTTGCCTTTCAGAGATTTATTAATTCTAAACAGGATAAGGATCATTTGGATGAAAGAAGACAGACTTCAGCAAAGTAGTATTTTCTCAAAGCAAGTTTCTTCGTGTCTTTGAGTCAAAATTATGATATTGAAGATGTAGATATAGGAATGGTTACTTTCTTAATTCACCTTCAAAATGCATATAAAAAGATGATCTTTTTCCTGATTATCAGATGAATGTGGTAAGAAACCATCTGATGATCATAGCACTTGCTTTTCATTTCCATTAACCAGTTTGGAATCAGTTTCTGTTGTACTTGATATGAAATCTTACAGTGTGTAGAAAGGGGAAAATTTACATTAAATCATATTGAAGATTACAAGTCAAGAGTAACTGATGTCACCTCAAATAATGCTGTTCTGAGTGCTGAAGATGGATTTGTATTTCTAAACTGTATACTAAGCATCTAAATCAATGATAATACAAAGTTTATGTAAAATATTTTGACTTTGAAATTTGAATGCAATCAACTTTGATATCCTTACAATGAGAAAGGACTAATGTCCTCTCAGAAAATGAATTTTGTTTGTAACTCCTGTAACTTAGCCATGACAAAATACTGGAAAATGTACTGTCAAAGATAATTTTCCATTGGTGGGGGATGTATTTGATTGTGTGAAAGAACCTTTTCATCTCTATTGCCATCTACAATTACTTTTTCTTACTTTACTTTCTCCATGTGATTTCCATACTTTAAAAAAAAATAGATGGAAAAATGACATAAAATGGAAAGCACAGGAATGTTAACATCTTTCTGATTATTTTTTCTTTCTTACGTCACAAAAAGCCTAGTGCATCCTGAACGATTGTTTTTTCATATGAAACATATGTATGATTAGCCTTGCACTGGAATTTAACTAGCATCCATGTTATTGATGAGCAACATATACTCTTTACGTTTCTATTCTGACAGTATTATTTCCTTGAAGAAAGTGCTGCTTATCTCAGAAATCTACTTCTGGATGGTCTGTTGATTTGGGAAATGAGTATGAATTTGAGGGTGCATCGTTTCAAAGCAACATTACAAGAGTGTGTGTATCTAACTAGTAAAGTGCAAGTGCTGGTTTTTTTCTAACAAGGGATAAAGAATATCTCGGGCAAGTCTACAGATTGTGTCTGAAATTAATAAACCTAGGGGAGTTGCACCAGCAGACGACTTCTCACACCTTCAGCTGACATTTAAGTAGAATCCCAAATGTCTAGTGACAGGAACTCATTGTGATGTGAATCCTAGAGGAACCCAAAGATTTCAAGTAGGGATGACTTAACAAGTCCTTGGAGATATTTTGAGATTCAATTGAGTGTACTCTGAGTTACATTTCTGGAGAGAAGCTATTTTGTTGAAGGCATCTGAGCAAGGGCATATACTAAAGGCAAACCAAACTAGTGCTTGACACATTAACTCTTTTCATTTCTACGGTTTGGTTCTAAACTGTACATTTCACCGTCTGCCAATAATCATTTTTGTAATCTAAAATACGCTCCCAAATTGTAGCACTACAGAAAAGTTGAGCTGCAGTTGGGCGCTGAAGGGAGAATCTTCTTTACTACTATTGAAAACTCGTACATCACAGAAACCAGAGACAGAAAAGATTTTTTTGGTCACATCATTAATTTCCTTTCATTCAGCTACTGTCAACTGACTTCCACAGTATATTTTCAACTGCTCTTTCTAGCTGAAAAATAATGTAAGATTAAAGTATAAATAAAGTTTGTTATGGGTTGTGTGACCACACTTCCATGATGATTAATTTGTATTGTCATGGTGATACTGTTGTAAGTTTTGTCATGAATGGACCTGGTAAAGATTGCTTCCTTCCCTCTTCTTCAATGCTCCATCTGGCCCATATGGTAGAGTAAATTAAAAGAAACTGAAAATAAAACATACGTGAATAATGAGCTGGTAAGGAACTTGCATGGTTTTGAAAACAAGGCAGTCAGAAATTTTTCACTTCAAAGTAGTATAATTATGCTAGCTTCTAACTATCTACCTATAGAGTGGTCTGCCTTAGAAAGCACAGGATATTTTAAAACCACATCAAAAAGCAAGTTAGCATCCCACTACAAACTCCTCTGGATCTCAATATGAAAAGAAGCTAGGGCTAGATTTTCAAAAGCAGATTAAGTGCTCTAGACACTTCTGAAAATCCTGCTAGTTGATTATTTGCATATTTAGATACTGATATACCTCTGCAAATCTCACTATCTGCACTGCACTGTGATATGGGATGCTGTAGATGACATTGCATGTATGACTCTGGAAGACAGTTCAAGGGCTGGTACCAAGTGCAGCCATAGTAGAGTAAAATGTGGCAGAGTACTTTATTGCTGAGCTCACTTTATGATTGTGACAACAATCTGTAGCTTGTTTTTTTCTGAGAGGAATCTGGTGACCTTGGAATAGGGTGAAGCATAAACTAGTGAAATCACTTATCATTCTTACTGCAGAGTAATAAAATTTATTATACCAGCTGCTTTGGGCTCTACCTAGTCCTCAAGAATACTCATTCTTTCCAGGCACTGACCAAGAATGTGAGCTTATTGTCATTCCAAATTTAATTTAATTCTCTAGATATCGTTTCTGTGGCAGGTGGGTGTGGCACACGTCTTAGTTGCAGACTCCATTCTTGGCTGAATACAAGGAGTCACGTAACTTTTTGTATAGCTGCACCCGAGCAGCGCATCTGAAGCCTTGTGATACAATGCAGCCATCATAAGTGTCATGCGTAGCAAGTGTCTGAAACCTCCACATAGTAGTGGCTGCCAGGTTAGCTCCGGGAAGACTGTGTCTTTAAGGTAGTTCATAGACCCTAGGGGTTTATTTTCAGTATGGCTTTCAGTGTATTTAGCCCTATTTTTTACACTAAACTTAATGGACTTTGCTAGGCTAATTTTGTACTTATTGTGCTGAGGATGCATGACCTGAGAGTGTCATAACCCTGGGCCTATGCGCCTTTAGTATTGAACTGCTAACACATGAGATGAGTATGTCTGCAAAACGTACTAATAATCAGAGGTAACAGACTTTAAAATGAAGGCATCCTTGTTACTTACAAGAAACACAGGGGAAAAAAGAAATTGATATAGTTTGTTTTTTTCCCCCGCTTTCATCCCTTTGGAAATTAACTATCTTAGTTGTGAGAGAATCCATTAGTAGTAATCTGGAAGAAAAGGTATGGAAGGAACCCTGTTAAAGAAGATCAGTGTCAAGTCTCTAATAAAATAAAGTAAATAAAGCTGGGTAATAAGAACTGCATGGTTTTCCCAAACAACTGCAATAAATGCCAGATTAGAGGTGTTTCCTTCCTTCCTTTTACTTATTCCCATTTCCTTGGAAGTGCAGGTGTTTCTTTTGTTTCAGAATCATGACCTTTTTTCTCCTTTTTTCAGAGTTTCCCATGCCAAGGTTTAAATTGAGTATCATGATGTGTTTGTCAACTTTTTAATCATTTCTTTTTCTCATACTTAACTATAAGACACTCTTTAAACCTGAGAACCTATTACAAAAAGTTTTGTCACCAAAGTCAGTAAAAGGCACCTAAATCATCATCTAATTGTCTCAAAAGTGATTTTAAGTGAATGATTTAGGCAGCAAAATATAAATTTGGCCCATATAAGAATAACATATGAAATATAAAAACTATTTCTTTGGTTTTCTTTGAAAGCTGTGGTGATTTATTTTAGGGTTCCCTTCTGTTGGGATGCTTATATGCCTATACGCTCATCTTGTGGACGTGTGACTGGTTTTAAGAAAATGATCACACTGTGCAGCCTCGTGTTGCACACAGGAAATAACTGTATGTGGGATGGGTCTGGTAAGGGCCTGAGATTTTTGAGCTCCATATAGCACAAAAGTACCCTCGGAGACCTGGGAGCTGGTGAACTTCTTAACTTAAATCTCTGATCATGTTTCCCTTCAGCCACCCGTGCTATGTCCAGCCTTGTAAAATTCCTTGATGCAAGTATGCCAGGACTGCAAAAGAGATCAGTTTGTGATGAGATTATGTATATTAGAAATGGAGTTCTGTTGAAAACAGTGCGAAAATGGTCATTGATTTTAACAAGGGCAGAATTTCACCCTAGAGATATTAAAAAAAAAATACCAAGTTTTCTCACTTCTTTTTATTTCAATGCAAAGATATTTCCAAAAGCACTTCAGGGAGCTCTGTTAGCAACTCTGTTGTAAAGTTTTGAACTAGTGCCCCTTCCTCTCGTTGTCATCTGCAGGAAAAACCTCTTTTGATCCTCAAATTTCTGCTACAAGAGGTGACGATTCTTGTGTGTTCCCCATTTCTGGTTATATAGTGGGAACTCTCTCCCTCAATTTCTGTCTGTTTTAACTGTTGTTTTCTATAACCCACACAGAACCAAATCAAAATAATAGTTTGAATAATGGATCAAGACATTCAAACCTTTGGCGACAGTGGAAAACATAATATCAAATAGGACAATGCACAGTGCATTTCACACTGTTCATCGTGGAAATTACATTTCTCATACTAATATTGAGGGTAGTCAAGCCAAGAGGTGTTTTTCCTTCCCCTAAATCAACAGAATAGGAATACTTTTTTGAGTGGGAGAAAGGATCCTAGCCAGGGGTGGACATTGTTTCATCTACTAGTTTTTATTCAGAATGGGAAATTATTTTCTGTTTTATACCTATGTTATCATACTGAAAACAGTCTTCCAGCCCACAGGCAAAATTGGTATTGATCCTGTTAAAAAACAGGGAATGCACTGCATGATCTGGAGTCATTCTCAGTCAGCAAAAAATAGATAAACATGCAGAAAGTTATTGTTGCTTTTCTAAGATGAGATAAATTACTTTGATCCAAAATATGCTTATAGTGCTCTTCATCGTGGAAAAGCCCCAAACAATTACTTTTGTAATAGGAACTAGAGAAAGAGGTTTAGATAAATCTGAATATGATGTATTCTGCTTCTTTGTATGCACATAGACACTGAAGGATCAAGGCAAGGCCTCCATTTGCATTTAACCACACCTTCACTGACCACACACGACAGGGTCTTCTACCTGTAGAAAGCAGTCTTGTCCAGTCAAGCCCTTCATTCCCATTTACTTTTTAAAATAAGGTCCTGTGCAAGGACATGATAGAGCAGGAACTGACTTTTGAAGAAATGTCTGTTACATGGTAAGAAGGCAAAATGAGAGTTGGTATCTCGACCTTTTCTTAGTTAAAATAGCTATTTCCGTTAAATTACAGCATTTATGAGTGAAAGTTCTTTATATATGCCGGATTTTTAGAAACTGGGAAGTTGTGTGCATCTAGTTTTGAGAAGACAGTCATTCACATTGTGAAAGGCTTAAGTGCCCGCCTCCTTGAGAGGCTCAGTGAGAAAGAAAATAAGTGAATATATGTGGAAAGTACACAGTATTCTCAGTCCTGGAGGGTTAAGGCTACACAGAGGAGATGGGATGGTGCAAGCTTCCATCATCTCTGTGCACTGAATTTCACCTGTAGATGAAAGACCTCAGGCTTGTCAGTCCCATCCTTTCCAACATGATGCCCTACTGAAAGTTAACTTTTTTTTATGATGGAATTTAGTTTTTCATTTTTATTTGAAGCTCAGAAGAGTTTCTTATGCTCTTAATCACTTATTTTGCAAATCGTTATGCAGACCTGCACTGCTCTATGGATACGTCTTTAATAAAAGTACAGAAAGAAGTAAGTTAGGTGTTTTCTTACAGAGCCAGTAAAATATAAATGAATCGTACAAATCTTGCAACAGAGATGAAATAATTCCCGGACTTTAAAAGTTTTTGCAGCATCCACAGCACCCCAAGTGTCTTACATTATAGCCCTGTCTATTCTGACAGAGTTTATTTACCAGCTTCCATCTTTAAATGCTATTTTGACAAATTTTTATTCAGCATCTTGCTTCAAGACAGCTTTTGTTAGCACAAGGACAAGTCAGCAGGGCTGATAAATGCTGAAAATACTCTTTGAGATTCCAGCTGAAAGAAGCTTGGTTAATACATATTTTTAATGCAACTGCAGTATCACTGCTAATAACAAAACCTTGACAAACAAATCCCAGTGGCTGGCAAGAACTTGCCTTATGACATAAAAAAATTCCTTTGGGCCAGCTCTGAAGTATTCCCTATAAATTGACCGGGTTTTGTGCATTTCTGATTTCTGCAGTTCAGACAAGTGTGAAATGCAGTGACTGCTCTGTGCTTCTGTAACACTTCTGTGACCCTTAAGGAGCAACCGAGCTGCCTGCAGAAAATATTTTATAATTTATCTATTTGCATTTACTTGAAATTATTTGGACGTGTTTCTGTGTATTTGTACTCTGTATTTTGCAGTTTTCTCATTTTTCTGACTGTGACAATTCTATTACAATGGTATAGGATTTTCAAACCTGTTCGTGCTGGCCCACTGTTCCCAAAGACCTGAGGTGAGCTAGGTCGACTCTTCTGAAAATGATACCTATTATGTGTTGTCTTTCAGCTCCTACAAGAATAACTGTTATTCACATACATAGTTATGCTCGTTACCTAGGGAAGTTAGATGTTAGAACTACTGCAACCAGCAAGCCCTTTAGACCCTACGACACCCATCTTTCGACCAAATGAAAGAAGAGGAAAAAAAAACAAAACACAAAAAAAAAACCCACAGGAAAGAAATTCTGGATAGAATGAAAAAGAATTTAAAGCTGGCTACAGCACCATGAAATAATGAGAAGTATTACACTCTTAAAGCGTACGGTGGGAAGGCCCCCAAATCAATTTAATTTCTTATATAGAGAATATCTCCATATGGAGTTATTAATATACCTAAACAAGCTGGATTAAAGTGTCTGTTAACTTGCCTGGTTTCTACAGTACTCTGGGAGCTCTAGAAATATAAACCCTAGAACAGAAATTCCCAATCAAATTATGTATGTGAAGGTGAATAGTCGCATCTGTTTTCTAATTTGTTGGCTATTTTTAATAATTATATTTTATACTGTCCGTGATTTATTGGTTATGCCACCAGAGTTTGTACAAAACGTGCACAAACTGTTTTGAAAATGTTGCTGAAGAGCAAGATCTGTTACTTGGGCAATTTCCTAGGGCCTCTATGTTGTTTTATCTTTCAAGCAAAGCGGGTTGGCTTTGGAGCATTCAGGCAGTGTTTGAAGCGTTTCACAAAGGTAGGACTGACACCTTTATCCTTCCAAGTGCAGGTTAGGAGATAGTGTGTGATAACAAATACAAGTTCATTTATCTATGTGCATGAGCTGTTTATTAGAACCTTGGAGCCATGGTTTCTGGATGTCTGCAGTTCAGGAAGAAAGTATGGTGATGTTTTTCCATGGATTTACTTTCCATATCTGGATAGTCTCTTGGCAATAGAAAAGCCTAGAAATGCATGTGTTTAAGCATGTGATGAACAATTATGTAAAAAACTAAAACTGAGCGGCTTTCTAGCTATGCAGTTAAAAAATAAACACAGGGTGCTGCCTAACTGTAATCATCAAGTGTTACTGAACTGACATGCTTGCTTGATGCAATTTAGCAACAAGAAAGGTGGACTGCAATAGAATTATTTTATCATGAACGAACTATGGATCTAATTTACTAAGACACGTTGAAGTTACAGCATGACAGCACAAAGACATGCTGCAGCTACAGTACATAATCAGGGCTTTCAGGTGCTTTATCTGTATGATTACAGATCTGTATGATTAAGCAATGTCATTATTTAAAGCTGTAATTAAGCCATCCATATTTTTGAAACTTATTGTGAAAATAAGTATTACACATTACGAGTTTCAAGGCTACAAAAGCAGCTCACAGCTTGCATGCAAATTAGTTTGCAAACTCTAATGCTTCACTGTACTGTTATCACAATGCAGCAGTGAATATACATTATATAGAAAGGTTCTTATTTGAAAGCTGAGTACCTTATTTTCTAATGCAGTTTTTTTCTTGCACCCAATAAGACAAGAAAAAAAATCCTCATTCCAGGATTTTTTTCATTATGCTATGGGAATGCTAGTAATGATGCCTAAGAGTTTCATGAAGCTCATCATTGATTATTGAAGTCCATTAGGCCACAGGGTGTGTAGCTGGTTACCCTGCCAGGCTGGTGACTATGTGCGAAAAATACCTCAGGGCATGCATTTCTCTGAGGTTAATGGAGTCTCTTCTTATGGAATGGAGGTTGGTAGACAGTAGGAAATAGCATAGTCTTACAGGGAAAACTTTTCTGGCCAATGTCCAAAGCAGAATTAATGGCAAGAGGGAGTCATTTGCACAGCTGAAGAACAGGCGCTGGTTTGAGAAGAGCATAATATTAATAATGTGAAATTCTGGCAAATGAAATAAAATGGTAGATCACATTATGGTCAGATGCCAGTGAACTCAGTCTACCACGCTTAGCAAACTGAATGGAAGTCTTCCTATTGTATTGTACTGTATGTGAATGCAACCTGTTTCCTAGACTAGGAAACCGAAGCTTACAGAAATCAAACTCTTTGCTACCGAAACGTGCATTAAAATGGAAGTAGAACTTGCTCTACTAATCTTCCCTTTTTATAATTTACCCATTAAAGTTTATTTTCTTGTATTTATTATTCAGATTGTAGTAGGAGGTATTTGGTGCAACGTTGGTAGAGAGAGGTGAACTTTATATGTCCTCTTAAAATTCCTTCCAGCCTTATTATGTGTGACTCTCTAATTAATGCCTAATATTTTAAAAATACATTATTATGGTAGCTAATGGTTTAATGAAACTTCTATCAGTAATTTGTCATGCAAAAGTGACCATATAAACAACTCCACACCCAAGACTGTAGGAGACATTTAGCTTTAGTATGGATTTGTCAGTTGTCACTATACCACCTCCCTAGATCATCAAAACCACTTTTCTTATTTACAGAACTCTTGGGATGTATTACAAATGACTGCGGCGGGTAAGCCAAATGTTTATGATTGTCATGATTTTGAAGAAAGATCAGTTTCACTTTTCACAAAGAGCTCTGCTTTTCCAAGATATCGACTGTCTTAAGACATAGTTTTAAAAAACACTTTTTGTATTCACCAGACTTTCAGGAGAGTTGCTATCTATTGGCCATATTGAACTATTATGATATTAGTGGACTTATTTGCTGCAGAAAGTAAAAAATTCCTGAGGGCTGCATTAAACGTCTGCAAAGCTTATAAGCCAGTGCTTCCGCTGGTGTAAATCTGCCCCGTTCTTCTCAATGCAACTGCTACTGCACTGGCTGAGAATCTAAACCTTTGGTTTCTTACCAAAGAAATATACACCCTGTAATAGCAAAGGGAACATCAGCAGCTTTTAAACAAGGTCAGGATAACTGTGCATTTTTTTAATTCAATGCCACCAATGAGAAATGAAGTCATCAAGTTGGGCTTGGATCCGTGAGCTTTGCAAGAGCATGACAGAGCCAGGATTCCTTCAAAATTTAACATGAACTAGCATCTCAGCCCTGATTGTTACAAATCATTGTGAATCCATTTATAGTTTAGTAGTATTATTATTGCTGACTAGAAAATGGAAATCCTTATGAATAATTTCATGTCTTAAAAGCATTTTTTAGTTTAGAGTTGCATATTCTCTGTAAGCAGGAAATGAACCCTACAGAAGCTTCCTAGGCAGGTAAAAGCAGGGTCCTCGCTTGAATTTTTCATTAGGAGAAATTGTTTTCCAAAGAAACTGTAAGTTTCTAAGGGCAACTTTAATGTTAAAAATTGCAACTTTATTGAATCATAATTTCAGGAAAATTACTGACACGCTTTAGTATTATTATTGATAGCTGTAATATTTTTATTAGTGTTACTTATTTTTTTAGCATTTGCATATTAGAGTAATAAAATGCTACACCAGCAATTAAATTTCCGAAAACAAACATCACCATGACCTATCTGTTGCACAAAGTTCTACTGTCGTATTATAGCATAACTTCCAAATTTTGAAGTATCTTCACAGCAGCCAGTTAAGTTCCTATTCCTAATTTACTCACGGCTGCTCAGAAATAGATGAAAAGCTGTAGGCTGGTAGTTGAAAGATCTTCCAAGCCCTGCGCTAGTGTGTTCTTCCAAATGGGCAATTAATGGTATTCAAGACTCTGAGGGATTTTACTGCATTTTCTCAAGCAGTTAGTCAGAGTTCAGGGTCTTGGTAAGTTATTTTCTGTGTTACAATGATTATTTTATTCCAAATTCAGCCTTTTCCCTTTCAATTTGTTTACTCCAATTAACCTGTGGACTCAAATTTGTTCAGAGCAATTTACTGTTGTTGTTGTAATTGGATACACAGCCTGGGTGGCATTTTTTATTCTTTGTGTAAGTGGCCTGAAGCTCGCTCTCGCTGAGGCATCTCTGCTGACATCATTGGATTTGGATGCACTCCCGAGTAAGTGTTCGCTGTAGTGCTTCATGGCCAGCACAGAGACCCTGATTTCAAATTCAGTCTTCATTTTCTGTGTTCTGAATATTTAACTGAATGTGGCTGATTTAATGAAGATTTTTATGGTAACTTATTGCCCAGTGCTCAGCTAAAGTAAACAGAAGAAGAATTGGGATCACAGTTAAGTGTATTACAATTCAAACATAAAATGACTTTATTAATCTAACTCTAGTGTGTATGCAATAGAATACCGTACTACTTTGTATGCAGAGGTAACAGGAAATGTCCAGTTTCCTTCAGATAACTGCTGTAAGAGACCTTTCTGAATGTCATACTTGGATTCCTTGCAGTATTGTTCTTCCCTCCTTGTCTGTCACTTTTTAAGTTCAAGTGGACTAATTATGTTTTGATTTCAGAAATACACAGCCCTGAGCTGGCATACCGTTTACCTGCGGACTTATCTTTAGGTATTTAAGCAGTTACAGTGGTTTTCATTAAACTGTCCACATGCGTGCGTATAAAAGCCATTCTAATTTGAAGTTTCAATTGAAATTTTCATACATGTTAAGCAGTTTGTTTTGTTTCAGAATTTAGGCATCAAGAATCAGCCCAGAAATAAATCTGCACCTACATTAATCACCAGCTCATTAATAAACAACCACACGTTTCTCACCCACCTTTCAGTTTTGTGTTACATGTAGCAATAGCTTGGACTTAGGGCACACATTTAGGCTGGTGGAGTCTTGCAAGAGAGGGTTTTCTGCACAGTCTTTAATTGCTTGCCTGGGAAGTTTTCAGGAAAAGAATACAGTCTGTATAATTATTCACCACACAGCTTTCCATAAAGGGCCAGGAAATCAAGTAATCCTGTGATTTCTTCCATGGTCTTGAACTTTCTCATGAGAAATGTTGAAAAACTTTAAAGTACGTGCCTCTTTCCTCATGACCTTGACAGTTGAGTGACTAGCCGTCTTTTCAGCATTTTAAAGCCTTCTGCAGTCCTTCAAGCCAATGAATCAGTTCTTGATGTATACATGGACTAAGGTGTCTTAGAATCATCCACCAAAAAAACCTTTATCCTTTAAAATTATATGGACTCTGGTACCTTATTCCTGCTTTAATTCCTAGATTTTGTTGGCATTACACAAAGTTACATTTGCTTGAAAATTTAAAAGAAAAGATCAACAATTCAGTATTTCCCGAAATCTGTGCACTAAATGTATTGGGTTCTGCTAGAATGTCTGAGTTCCAAGTTGTGGAAGTGCTAGTTTTAAGCTTTGGTATGAAAAAGTGTGTATCTCTCGGACTGCTATTGATACGACTTCTATGAAAAACGTATCCCTTGAATTTCATGCCTTAAAAAAATCTTGTCTGTCAGTTTCCAATTTCATGATACCTCTGCTAGCAGCAAAAATATTCAGGTCCTTACAGTTTAAGGGCATCTTACAATAATTATTTATTTTAAACTGAAATAGTAGTTTAATAGGACAGACGTGTGCTACATAGTTGCAGAGTGTCTGTATCTGAGCTGAAGGCACACAAGGTGTTTTTCACAGTTATATTTGGAAATAGAATAGGGCATCAAAAATTAAAAAAAAAAATCTGATTTTATTGTTATAATTTCCAAATTTCAGTACAGCTGGTTATTTTAATTATCAGCTCAGAAGACTAAATGAAAGCTTTACTACACTGAATTATCCACACACTCTGTTGATGTATCGTATGAATTTGTATGCATTGGGAATGAAGATTATGTCTAGAGTAAGAGTATGAAACCTGCATGACTTCATGCATTAATGGTGCCTTAACCTCATAACCATAATCTGAAAATCCGAAGTTTTTTAGTACCCAGAAGAAATAGAAATGTTGCTTTCCTGTGGTTTTTTCAATATGATGTACTCTCAACTTAAAGTACATTATTAATTTGTACAGCCAGTGATGCTGTCGTCTTAGCCTAACCAGCAATGGGAATGCTGCATACAAATTGCCAGTTCCTGTGCACCAAGGGATGGGTGGGCGTATGCTTGCTACACACTTGAGGGGAGCACACAGCCCCACACTTGTTTGATGCTCTCACAGGTTCACTTTGATAGTTGGCTGCCCCAGAGAATTGCCTTTTCTCTGCTAATAAATTAGCTATGCTTTCAGCTGTGGTTTTGGTATGACAGATACAGCATAAATGCGATTTCTCACCCTAAGTGCATCCTGTCTTCACACCCTTCAGATATGTTGAGTCATCATCAGGAAACACTTGATATACAGGCCCCTTTCAGGAGCTTCAGAATCTTTTCTTGTAGCGCTAAAATGTGAGAGGATAAAAAGTGTTAAGTGAAAAAATAATACTTAAAGCTTATGATTCAGAAGATGCTTTGTCATACTTCAAGAGTAAGTAGTCTTATTTTATAGTAATGGTTTCATCTGCAAGTAAATTCTGAGATAGGACTGTAATGATACATGGGTATCATTCATTAATATTTCAAATATACTTCAGTTGCTGAGGGTAATCTACCTATATGTCATGCTGTACATACATAAACCCAATTCTGATCTCAGTTTCATTGTTTAGAAGGAAGAGAAAAGGTCATACAACTGAAAATTTGTCTCATGCATGCAAAATTCCCAATTTTAACAGCTGTAGTGTATAGGGAATGACAAATGTTCTGTATCTAAGACTGGAACTGGACCTTGTGTGTTTCCACTTATATTTTGGAATTATCTACATTTATAATGATTTATGGGATTTATGGTCTTGATAGCAATGGATGGGCTAAATCAGAATTCTTTGGGGCATTTTGGTGTATAAGATGTACGTTCACTTTATGGTACACAGGAAAATTGTCGGTCAGAGTTACTTAGTGTTGATTTGGCTTACCTCTGTGTGGTCATAATTGCTTTTTAACATGTAATCTGAAGAAAGCTTGTTGGTGGGTGATCACTTCATAGCCTTTTTTTTCCTTATCCCTACGTGTGCTTAATCTGTTTTATAAATTACATTTTGGGTTCAGCACACTATATTTGAATAGGGCACAAGTGATTTCCAGTCCCTGAATGGAATGTAGCAGCAAACACTACAATGGTGTTGTCAATCATGAATTGATGAGTACTTTACAGAAGAAGCAGTGCAAATTCAATCTAATTGTCTCCATGAGGCATAGTACCTTTCAAAAAGCATAAAGCTGGCTCCTGAGTCTGACTGAGAGTATTGGAAGGGAGAAAAGTAGCAGTGAAGCAACAGGATATGTTGAATATGAGGATCTCTGAAATGTACGAGAGAGAAGTACAGATAGAGCTTTAGTTCTTGCTATGAAAACGTAAAAATGAAAGAACTGCTGGAAGATGTAGGGGGATGAGGTGAAGAACAAGGGAGGAAAAGGATGACCATAGATAGGAAGGAGAAAATGAGTACAGAAACTGGAGAGGAGAGAGGTTGATGCTGCCATACAAAAGTCTGTGTTTTATTTCCAAAGAATAAATTTTTACTGAAAAATCACATTATATAATTTTGTGGAAAGCAAACTGTATTGTTGAGATACCTGAGGAAAACTGAATCGCTCAGTATCTGCCATTCCTTCTCTTAATTGTGAAGTTGCTATCAGCAGAATCACAGCAAAATGAGAAGGAACAAAACTAAAGATAAGTAAGCCCTTATTTCTTTCTGCTATTGAAGAAATCAAAAAAGTATTGGATCGGTAGTTTAATTTTGAGGGATATCATCTTTTCGGAGTTCTGCTGTGAGGGACAGAGTTTTCATCCCAAATTACCTTCTGACCCTGCCAAAGGTTCTAGGGATGTTAAGAGGAAATATCTGTTCTTGTGAGAGTTCCATATGAGTTGGTTTGGTTCTATTATAATATACTAGGGGAGCATATTGGACTTTTTATCCTCAATATTCAGATTTTGTTTTCCTCTTTATTTCTTTGAAAAAGTGATATAAAATTTTAAAAACACCTGAACCATTTTTGCTACATTTTGGCAAACATAAAAGGCTGTATTTTTCAGTTTTCCTTTTTTTTTTTATTTTTTTCTGAAGAACCAGTTGTCCCATTTCTATCAATAGTAATTTTATTTTAGGAAGATGTCTCTAATCCAGCAGCCATTTTCCAGTCAGCAAAACAGTGCTTCACAGGGAGAATTTCATCCAGCTCGACTGTGAATAAATGTTTGAACTTTTAGATAATTACTTTAATGATATCCATAAAAACTTAAAGGGTTTGTGCAACACTGATATTGAAAATTTCTTCCCACAGTCTATTTGTTTCATGTCCCTAGCATCAGCCCAGAACTATTCTGGGATGCAAACCCTCAATGCTGAATTGTTTGCTCCCACAAAAGCACTAAGAACATGATTGTGATTAGTGTTGAAAGGAAGCTATATACTGTCTAAATAACATTTTCTGGCAAAGTCACAAATATAGCTGATAACTAATGACCTCTGTATGGTATATAACATATAATCAGTCTGTCTGCAAAATACCAGCTATGTAATTAAAAGCCCAGCAGTTACCATTTCAGTAAAGAGACTATGCATAATATTTGGGTTGTATAATTTCCTGACTTGTCTTTGCGTATAAATACAGAAGCATGGATATACAACCATTCTTCACTTTACAGAAATCATTAAGGCAGCCAAATATGACTCGTTGTCACCTTTTATCTGCAATAAAAACAAAATAGCATTTGCTTTTCTCTTCATTATGTCCTAATTACCTGCTGGAACTGAAGTAAATACAACACTAATCTGTATGGGGAAGGAGCGTCTATTTCTTATGTGTCTTTCTGTGGTTATTATAACTACCTCCATCTCAGACAACAGCGATATTCAAAATTATTATAGTAGTGGGCTCCCGTATGAATAACATTAAGTGATTCTCTGGAGAATCCTCTCAGTTTAATGTGAGAGCTGTGTCAGAGCAGGAATTCTTTTATCTCTGATTTGCACTGTGCACCTTCAACACAGCAAATATCTTTCAAGTAAATCACCTTTCCCAAAATGTGGAAATGTGAAAGGGTGTTTAATGCCTGTGTCAGCTCTGTCTTCCTTTGCTGAGTATGTTTCAAGCAACCCTCGCAAGCTTGCAAGCAGTGTCAACACTTCCCTCAGAGATAGCAAGCCTTTGAAGAGGGATATGCCAGCTGATGGAAAGCCTTCAAAGAGCCAGCAACTACCATTTTCAGCAAGAGAGGGAGGTCATTAGCCCCGGGGGAGAGTTCTGGTAGGCTTTCTTCTGTGTGCAGACTACACAACCCAAGAATCCTGGTATTTTCCAGGTGGTAGGTGAGAACTGAGGTATCAAGACTGGATATTTATTTCATGAATGAGAAAGAGCACATAGCACTTCCTGTGGGATTTGAATCGGTAAGGGGTGTCTGGTGCATTGGTCTAACGAAGTGAGTGATGTGTGTAGGTGGGAATGTGTGAGAGGGGGGAGGAGGAGAGAGGAGGTCTCCTCAGAATCCAGTTTTCAGAGCTGAGCCCAAGCATTCCTCCTCAAAAGCAATCAAGCCAGAGCTAGCCTGGCTGCTTTGTCTCAGGAGTCTAGTTTGCATTAATCACGCTCTCTGCACCTTCATAACATGTCTAAATAACTGACTGAAACAAGCAGCATGTTTGTTCAGACACCAACAGCAAGGGAAGGGTATACCATCCTATTTTGAACAGTGACAACCTCCTGTTTCTTAGTGCAACCTCCTTATGAGAGAAAAATAGTTACTGAATACCCTTCAGGAGTATGGCCAGACTTTTCAGCTGCCTGAAATCTCAGTCCTTGGAGCAGCAGGCAGTCAAGATGCCTGACTTAAATGTAACCTTTAATATTTAAGTATTAGTATTCCAGTCAGGTTTTTAGAAAGCAAATCAAAAAAAAACCAGTATATTAATATTTGAAAAGTAATTGCAAAGGATAGGAGGGCTTATTTTGTACTAACACTCATAGTCTTTTTTTTAATTAAGTTTTGTTAGCATACTGAAGAGTATTTCCTTGGTTTTCTAGCAAATAATACATGTTTCAGGAGGCTAGTTAAACATGTATTTCATTTAGTTTATGACCAGAACTCCATTTGCAGACCACACATATTACTGAGTTCTCCGAAGAGTGAAAAATAAGTTCATTGCAAATCTCTTAATAGAAATATCTGACAGGCAGAATCCCTGCACCTATCATCTGAGCAGAAGGCAGATCCTGGAGATCAGAGAAAGTGGTTTAAAATCCAGATAAGATTCAGCGATAATGATGAGGCCTCATGAGCGAAACAAAGCAGAATTCTATGTATGCTGTCTTGATGTGGGAATAAACTCACAGACCAAGAGCTCATTTCAACTTTCTTTGAAGATAGTTTGCTCAAAAGCCCACACTTCTTTTCAATTTTGGTTATACATCCGTTTTAGAAAAGACATTAATGATGCAAGAAAGTGAGACTAACACAATGTATGTGAGAACATTATCCTTAGTCTATTTGGGATCTAATTCTCATTGATGAATTCATGATCGTAATGTGTACCTTTTGGAAATAAAAGTTTTGTGCTTTGTAAAAGCATTAATAGTTAAAATTCAGGAATTTAATCAAAAGCTTCAATAAAATAACGTCAATCAGATTTCAGGTCTCAGACTATGAAACAAATGAGACATTTAAGCTATTTCAGTTAGGTAGGAGGTCAAAGGATCTAGCGGGTTTCGTTTTTTTTCCTTAATGTTATTCTTATTTGTTAAGTGGTAATAATGTGTTCGGTTTGTGAATAATTCTCAAAGAGATTATCTCCCTAAGTCTTTGCATTTTTAATCTCTGATCATATGTATAGGCATTTGGTTATATAACATCTATAGCAGTTTCTGTAATTTAAAGAGATGTTTAACAGAAAGTTTATACTGACAAATCATAGCATAGATCAATATCTGGCATATAAATAAATATGCCTTTAAAGTTGGAGGCAGAAAATTAAGCTTGCAGTGTTTATTCTGGGTACGATTTTGGTTGTTCTTTTTATTCCTCAGATTCAGTTAGATAAGTGTTGATTCAATTTGATTTAAAAAAATGTTACCACATTTCATTATTAGGTAGAAAGTGCATTCATCTCAGAATATTGATCACTCTTTCTATTTAGAAAGAAGCGGTTTCCCACCCTGATAGGACCAAGGAAGTGTTTTGTTGAGCCTGACAAGCTGCAGGTTTTCAAGGTGGGATGTATAACGCCTCTCTCTTCTCTTTCTTTTCCTGCTCTCTGCAGCAGTAGATTTCAAAGGGCAAATCCATGCTGACAGTGGCCATGCTGCATTTCTGAAGCGAAGTTCTTTGTGTTATCCTTAATAGTTTTTTTTTTCTTTTATATGTGCAGGTAACTCATTTGTGGGATGATGGTATGGTCTGCAAATAAATAGCAGTAACCATCATATTAACTGCTACATCTCATAGAACCTTACAAAGACCATCAGCATAACTGTCCCCTTTAAAATGGAAAACATTTGGGAAGCAGTGAGTGTGTCCAATAGGATGCTGCTTTTGTTTGTCTGCCAGAAAGATATGAATGGGTAGGATGATCTTTTGAATTAAATTGACAACAAACATAATTCAAGTTCCCAAGTTAATAGAACAGGGATATCATAATCATTTTCATCCATACATATGACATGTACAGGAACTGAACAAATGTTAATCTCTGTTTTTAAAAAAAAACACGTAGATTGCTTTTCTAGATCCTCTTCTGGCTTTGGTAATAGGAGAAGCTTCCACTGGCCAAATACCGTTTTACAAAGAGTAAATTCTTCTTGTGCCAGTACTGATTTTTCAAGTGTACTTAAAACTTTTCCACATAATTAAAAAGGGATAAAAGGGAAGCTGATGGATTATTTGAAAACAACATGACATTAACATTCCGCATTCTTGTTTTAGCATTATTTAAGCACTTGTCAAAATTAATTTTAGACTGTAGCTTGTATTACTCGCTGATGTGGAGAAGGTGGTAATTGTAGCGCATGGACATGTAGGGTAGCTATGAGTGTGGTGGTTCCTGTATATGTATTTTTATTTTTCGTTACTGGCTTTGCCCCACAAATTAGCTAAAAGCAAATAATGTGAATGAGATTTGAAATTTGGTAAGTAATCATTTTGTAAATTATTTGGGTTTTTAAATACAGATTTATGAGCCTCAGTAATAACCTCCATAGTATGTAGTGTTTCAAATGGGTCCTAGTTCTCCTAAGTTTAGTGGCTTCCATTAGCATATTTTCTCCTGAAATATACAAAATATTTGTTTCTGTAAGATATTTCCCAGAACTGCTTATCTGCATATTTGGTGTATTTTTGAGCAGGAGCTGCAGAGGAAATGTTATGTGGTCTCATACTATTAGTGTATACTTAGGTTTATGCA
Source organism: Sagittarius serpentarius (assembly GCA_034782735.1). NCBI lineage: Eukaryota > Metazoa > Chordata > Aves > Accipitriformes > Sagittariidae > Sagittarius > Sagittarius serpentarius. The sequence goes on from JAVKLA010000084.1 coordinate 20,380,841, forward strand.
GTGCGTGTAGAGTTCCTATCTAATGATGAATAGACCTCTTAGCCTTCTCTAACCTGAAAGCATTATGTGAATTTTCCCAGTAGTAATGCTACAAATACGGGAGTGCCACACTTGAGCTATCTTTTGGCATTTGACTAAGATGTGTCTAGTTTGAAAAACTGCGATAAGCATTAGAGTGAGAAGCTGAGAAAGCTTCTTGTTATTGTTAGAACTGCATATGGTATATTTAGATAATGCAGGGCTTTATTTTTTCCATTTTGCTGAAAAGTGATTGTAAAATTTTATAATGGTTTAATGCTGTATACAGCTAAATTAACTCAAGTAGAACTTTTGTTATTGTATAATGAATGTAAACAGATGGTAAATGCTTTTTTTTTTAATCATACTATGTGCTTGTTTTCAAGAGGAGAGATCAGGTTGGAGTCACCTCAGCCTAGCTCAAGACACTAAATTTGGACCTCCATTTTAACTGCCTAATGTCACTAGATGAGCTTTTGAAGATTTTCTCTTGAAACCTGAGGAGAATGGAGGTCTCTTTGAAAGTGTTCAAAGTAATACACTTTCTTCTTTTGACTCTACAGGGAACTTAGCTACCTGTTTTATGAAGAGCAGACACACTTAAAATGCACACTCAACTTTAATGAAAATTAAATCATTGCCCCTTCCTCTAGCCCCAGGTGGTTTGTGGCCTGTGAATTTATTTTTATAATCCACAAAGACAAGAGAGAAGGAGCTATAAAGTGTATGGGTCAAAAGTATCATCACTCAGTCAAAGAGATCAGAAAGCATGTTATTGGTCATAATTGGTTATGGTTAGTTGAGTGTGAAAAGCTAAGCAGAAATTGCCTACTTTAGGTGTGGTCAATATAGGGTTTATCTACTGATAAACACTGCTATATATATAGTTTACTCACCTTTTAATTTCCCGCTACTCTGTTGATGAATGAATGTGCGATTCAAAAACATTTATCTAAGTATTCTTAAAGAAAAATGTTCTGGTTTAGCAAGGATGCAGGATTTTAAGAGATTCAGTGAGTTCGTGATCTATTGACAAATTTTGAGTAGTTCTTTTGAGATTTACGTAAGTTCTGTGGTATCAGGAACATCAGGCATAAAACTTCAACTGAGGGCTGTATAAGCCTCGAATGTATACTGTATAACATTTGGAAAACTAGTTTGAAGGAAAAGCCAGCATGCATATGTATGCTGCAAAATTGAGTTTGAATTCATAGCTGGTTGTGATACGGATGTGCAGAGTAAATCCTGAGTATTTACTGTGGGTTCTTTTATTTTAATTTTTTACCATGTTACATTTTATTTTATTTTGGGAACTTCTGTGTAGAATACACATGGAAATGAACGAATTTATGGAAGAAGTGTGTTTGTCCTAATGAAGATTTTGAATTTTTTAGCCGCTGCTAAAGGCATATTTTATAGATTGCTAAGAAGAAAGTCTGATGACTGTAGGCTTTTTTTGTGCAATGAACATTTTCTGGTACCTAGTAGACTCTTCTTCCTTAAAAGGGCTGAAAACAAAGCAGTTATCTAATGCTCCCCTGAGATCACTAATTCTAACAAACAGTTGGACTACTAAGTGCTGTTTGACCTTACATCAGGGTACTTTTCTGCCTTTTGTTAATTCATGATCAAATGGTGTTAATTAATAGAAAAAAAGGGAAGAAAAGAAGTATGAGTTACTGTTCAGTAAAGCTTTCTGTTAAAGGTAATGAGTATTATAAGAACAAAGAGCAGTCAAAATGGAAACCAGTTTTTATTATTATTTAAACAACAGCAGTGAAAGCTGCTAAATGCTTATTTAACTGCTCACCTTCTGGCTTTCTAACTTCTGCTGAAATCAGTGCTGCCTCCTCCATTGGGCAGCAGTTTCCGACAGCCTTATGAGAAGGTAATATTGCTTCTGAAACAGGGTGCCATTTCAACTGCACCCATAATATTTACTCTCATTTAAAGACCACCCCTCAGCCTAGAAAGCCTGGAAAGAGGGGTGGTCCAATTCAGAACACCATGTTCAAATAATGTTTACTAGGCTTATTTACTTGAGGGAGAGAGAGGCAGAGAGAATGAGTTTAATGACCAGGAAAAATTTCCTTACTGATGAATAATCAACCTGTTTCTTCCTAATCCTGTGAATATTTCTTTATGGGATCATTATAATAGTCTATACAATTTATTTTACCTTATATTACCTACCAAGACTTTGTTATTAGGTAGCGGAAGGGTTATCAATAATAGTTTTATTTAATAGTATAGTTAACAGTTATCAGTTTTCTATCCACTCTGTTTCACTTCAGTAGTTTAGTTTCAATTTTGTTCCAACTCAGTTATTAAATATTTAGTTTCTGAAAACTTTTTATATATCTTTGGATTCTCTGATAATTTCTGGGGTTTAACAGTTTTTAAATCAATTTGTTCTGATACAAGCTGTGAAAGTACCCTGAAGTCCTTACAACTAGAATAAGAGACTCACAACTGGTAAAATACTACAAATTGGTCTAAGAAAATATCCACATTGATATGAGCTGTTTTGGGGTTTATTCATTTTCGTGATTATACCATGTTGACATTTTGAAAACCATATTCCCTTTTTATTTTAAAATGTTGGAAATCCATAACTGTTCTGCAAACCTGTTTTCAAATTTATTTCACTCCAGGTTGTAATTCAAACAAAGTCTGTGCGTGTATGTATGCATATGCATATTTATATATATTATACATTCATACATACATATGTACAACTAAAAGCTAGAAAGTATGGAGCCATTGAATTGCTTTTAACATGTCCTTCCTCACCCACTCATCTCTCAGTCTGACAGTAATGTACAGAGTAGTCTAGTCTCTTCTAAGAGTAAGACAGGAGAAGAATCTGTCCAGGTGAATAGCCAGATATATTTCAAAATAGAATGATTTCTGATGCAAAAGGACCACAAGTGATGTTATGCAAGATCTTATCAGGGGACTGCAAAATGAGAAACTAAGAGATGTCTGATTTTTTCCCCCTCCTTTCTTTTTTTGCAGTTAACGAATAGAGGTTTACAATTAGATTTTTTTAATTCCTTTCAGTTTTTATACTCTGAAGGTTAGTTTACAGATGACTTAAATGTCATATGTGGTTGGAATAAAGTTGGCTTCATTAAATGATGGAGTAATAGAGTGGGTAAAAGAGAGCACAGAATACTGTGATGACAGACAGTGATCTACTCTGCCTGGCAGAATGCCAGCAGCACAAGGCAGACTAAGAGAATGAATCTAGCAGAGAGGTCAATGTTACAATTAACATCCTCACTCTAGCATATGGGGCAGGTAGTTCAGACAAAACCAGACAATAAATCTTGGAAAACTCAGAGCCAGATCTGTATACTTAGCTCTTTTAAACTGAGGATGACAAACAAATCAGATTAAAACTAACTCACAGTAATAAAACATTTGCCCCACTTGCCACAGGGTGACTGCTGTGTCTTTGTTCACCCTCTTCTTTGAGATGAAAGACATTTGTGGTGTCAGTCGACCTCAAAATAAAATACACTACAGAGCTCTGCGAGATTCAGTTTTTCATCTCAGGAAGATCAAAGATCAAAATGTGTCTTACAGCTGTAAGTCTGGTACTAAATACAGACTCACCTCTTTTAGGTGCTTGCTCTTCCTTCTGCATTCATTTGAATGTACGTGGAGGGGAAAGGGCTGAGGAGAGAGAAAAAGGATTGCTTTTATTTGTCACTGCAAGGTAAATATGCATTTCTTATAAAATGCAACATGGCGTTTCCTACGGGAACATCAGCTGTAGCTATAAGGAAGTATACTTGGCAAGCATGCTATATGAATGTATTTTCAGGAATTAATTTTGGACGAATTGGTATTCTTGGGGTATTTCTCAAGAGCAAAAAAATTGTTAAAAGATGGTAGTTCCCTCACCAAAATTTCTGAATGATGTAATGGATATCCACACTACTGTTTCACATGTTAAATAAACCATATTGCATAATAAATATCAGAACTCAAGGTATTCTAATAACATATTCTACTTATATTTTCCTAAGAATACCAGAAAAATCTTAGGGCTGTTTCCTAAACAGTCTGTGAAAATTTGGGGGTATTTAAGTGAAAGTAAATGTCTAAATTGTATAAACATTAAGCAGAAGAAAAAACATGCGCTAGACAATGAGTAAACGGCTGAAAATACCAGTTTGGAAGGACTGTGATTAGATACGCACTTATTTGCATATAGCATTTACCTGAGCAAGGTACATGAGAAAAACCATTAGGTTTATACTCAGTACGTTGTACTAAATAGTTTATATTGAAATACTTGTTTCATAAGGTATACAAAATTGTAATTTTAAAACAATCAGCATTAAACTGTGTTATCTTTCAGTTAGTGAGATTACAAGGGCAAAGAAGTGCCTCCCAATCCTTCACCTCCAGTTCCTCTGTTTCAGAATATACTGTAAAGGAAAATGTCTTCTGCTTTGCTTAGCTTCCCAAATAAGGTGTCAATGTAGTGACATCTGAAGAGAGTTTTAGGGCCATTGTTGTCAGGGTTTCATACTGTCTGTCTGTGGGCATGCAACGGGTCCCTCACTTAGAAGCTCGGACTTGCTCCACTGTCAGCAGAGCCCTGAGAATGAGATTCCTGTGGCTCTTGCCCACCTTAGTATAATCCCAAGAGGTTTCTCTTCCTTTTATACATGCAACCAGAGGTAGGGAACACAAACTGTGTTTCTGGTTTCCTCACCGAAAGTCCTGTGAGGAAGCAATAACTTGCTAAAGAGTTGCATAAGGAGCAGGAAGTCTCTCTTTTGCTTCCTTCTCTGGTTAATGTTCTTTTGATACCTAGCTGAGGTTCCAAAAGAAGAGATTAATTTGCACAGTGTTCAATCTCCTTTATTCTAGGACTAGTTATACACATTCCTTTACAACTGCAGAATTACATGGCAATAAAATGCACAGATCAGAAGATACACTGCTTTAAGGTCTTTGAAAGCTAGTTTTAAAAGAAAAAAAATTAAAACACAAATATAGAAGAATGTTTATTTGGTTTTCCAAATTCTACCTATATATGAAGCTGACATAACATCAGCATATGTACTAGAGATGTCCAAGTTCCAATAAAGATAGTAGCTATGGGAAAGCTTCCTCACAAAGGAGTACAAATTACTCCATCTAACAACCACTACTGCTAACAATTGGAAGAATGGTGATGCTCTAGTGTCATAAGCATAAAAGCACTGGTCCAGAGCAAAGCAATCTGGTTGGGTTTTTTTTCCTTCACTGCCTGCCACCAGCTGTCAGAATTCAGGAACTTGCTCAAAGAGACCGCTGGGATCAAATTTGAGCAGGGCTATGCAGGCTAAGGTTCAAACGACAAGTTTTATGTGGAGGTTGAGTGTGCAACAGTATTCTTATGGAAAAAACACTGAACTTGTAGATTGTGATGATGCTTTTCAATGTATCACCCATTAATTTAACTGATGGGAGTGTATTGATTCCTTCTTTTCCCATACACAGTGTATTTTTCTTCCAGCCTGCCTTAATTTCTACATACATACTGTATCTATTACGACTTCAGAGGCAGGGCATATTGATTTTACAGACAGGGAAAGAAAGTGTCATGTGAGGGAGCTCCTAAAGGATAAATGTAGAAAGGGAAACCCAAAGAGATTATTTTTAAAAACCCTCAGTACACAGTATGAATATTTTAGAGCTTTATTTAAAGGTTTCTGAAGAGGTTGTGGAGATACTGGGGACATATTTGCAATCCGCACAGCTCCACTTAGTGGTCAAGAATATACTGACCCTTTGCCACAAATGTTTTAATCCTGTTCAGTTCCAGCAATGCTTAGATTAAGTAAAGCCAGCACATTTGGCAAATATCTGTCCTAATGCGCAGAGCCTATTACTGAGGTAGAATAAATAATGCTACAAGACATAGTAATTTGTATTGCTGGATGAATTTGATTAGTCTGTGTTTGCACTTTGCTTTTGTTTATTTTCAGTAGCTCTTCCCCAAAATGAATATGCTGGCAGATTACACTATAGCGCAAAGCCAATTTGGAGTGCATATCTGTTGATTCTCTGTAATGGGTTTACGTGGCAAGGTTTTGGTAGTGGGGGGGCCACAGGGGTGGCTTCTTTAGAAGTTGCTAGAAGCTT
>JAVKLA010000084.1:20387108-20452878 GCA_034782735.1 Sagittarius serpentarius
CTGTTTAATCAAGGAGGGGGAGTGAGAGAGCGGCTTTGGTGGGTACCTGGCGTCCAGCCAGGGTCAACCCGTCACATTCTCACAAAAGCAAATTTTTACTATAAAGACTGCATGTTCACAGCAGAAATATATTTTTGTTCATTATATTAGAAAACAGAACTGCACTAGGTAACGCAGCTATCCAATGAAGTAAGCACATCCTGAATACTGAATATCTGCATATCTGCATACTGAACTACATACTTGCAGTCTACACTAGGACATCTTCAGCAGTATGTATTTTGTTCTTGGTGGTGATGGGATAATTAAAAAAACACAAAGAAATCATAAGGTGCTTGTAGACAATGAGAAAAAGAGATAAAAGTTCAACTGTGTAACTTATTTCCCTATATCACTTAATGAGCTTTTGCAAGTAGCTCAGCTACTGAAATTTAAGGCAAAGATTTTTTTAGAAGAAATCAAAAGAAAGCAGCAGAGTTATAGCAAAAGCAATGCCCTAAGGTATATTCTTTTCTTTTTTTAAACTAACATGCCTTAATTGTAGAAGTCTGTGGATGAAACCTGACAATAGGAAAACAAGATACTAAAGGATTTTCTAAAGTAACAGATAAAAGCTCATTCAACAATGTCTTTAAAGTTCCTATTCATCAGAGACAACAGTTATAAACCCCAGGGTGGGACAGGAGAAAGCCTTTTCTGTGCTGAGCTTTGGATTGCCTTCATGCAAACCTCATCAATCTTGCGCATAATGACTAGACTGCCTAAAACTCTCAAGAAATTTTTTTTTTATTTTGCATATGTAAATACACAACATTTTTCTTTTAAAAAAATTAAAAATGTGTAAATTTTTCACTTTTACTTGAAAAACACTGCCAAATGTTTCCAAATTAATATCTTCTTCAGGCTTGCTTTCTTACAGTGGCACTATTCCTTAGGTCCCTGTTAAATGTGTAATGAAACTGTCTTTCAGAACCTTTAAATGTGTTGAGCCTTTGAGCTCCCTGTTTGTATGTAATACTGTACTTTCTCTCAGTGCTAGAAAAATATATCAAAAAAATCCAATAAAATATTTAGATGTATCAAAATATATGAAAATTTTTCTATCAAAATATATTGGAACCATTTAAGTGTCTATTTAGTGTCACCAACAGAAAACAACACCAGCAAACTTCGTAAATTTTTACAAGGCTCTTTCACAAAGGATTATTTTGGAGATGCAAAGAAAAACATGGTATTTTTAAAACTCAAAACAATATCCCTATCCCCATCCAAGTATCATCTGTGTTCTGTACTCTGAACAAGGGTAATTGGTGCCATGCTTTGAAGCAGATTTACAAAGCATGTGGCTGCTTTCAGAACAGGGCAGAGGGTTTGATCTGGGTTGCTGTAACAGAGTGGATACTGCTAATGCCTTTAAGCATAAAATCAAAGGGAGATTCCTTCCATTTGTTGTCATCTTTAGTGAAGTGAGATAAAAATGCAGAGCTTGAGTTGTCTCTGCATGTTTACAAAGTTTTCGTAATGATGACCTCCATCAGCTCTATCGAGACGTGCTTGCAAATAAGGAAACTATGCCATTGTTAAGGTTTTCGTATAAGCGCTGAACAGGAGCATACAAAGGATTTGAGGTAAATGTTTGGCTTGCTGAAGGACTTGCAGATTTATAAATATAGTAAACGTACATCCAATGAGAAAGTGTTGCTGTTAATAAAAGCATAACAATGATTAATAGTATTAACAATTAATAAGTGTGATAATAATTCAGCCTCTTAATGAAGATCCCGTGTGCTGCAACACTATTAGTGGTAACAGTGCTGCTTCACCTTCTGTAGACTTTGCATTTTTCTAGACATGCGCAACCATTGGAGAGGACATTTTTGTACAGAAACAGTGACACACTAAGCATGACTAATTTTCTATTATGCTGCTTTACAAAAATATGCAATTTATAATCCCAAGTGTACTCCTGACCTCCTTGTGAGCAGAGGTAAGCATTAGTATTCTAGCTGCTTGGGTATTATAACCCATATGTGAATGTGGTTCTTCCTTTAGTAATGACCCCATTTTGCTATAAATGAATATAATAGACTTCTCCACTATAGTCTTGATTATAGAGTGGTCTAAATGTTACTTATTGAAATACTATCAAATAGCAGAAAACAGATTTATTGAGAGGACGTAGAATTCAACTGTGATAAGAAGAGACTGCTACTGGAGTGCTCCATGGTCTTGCCAACAGTTCCAGTTCTGTAAAGGCCAGCACATCTTGGAGTGACATTCCAGGAGTTGTGCATCAGTTCAGGCAGGATGATTTATATTCTGTAAAGTTAGGTTGAACAAACAGAAGTGCATATTCTTTTTCCAGTTTGTCACCTCTTTTGATAAGAATTGAATTGTAGAAGTGAATTAATTCATTCAATGTTAATGTTTAATGGAAATCATGCTTAGAATTTTTCCATAAAAAGGAAAAGAGAGGAGGAGATTTGAATGCGTTTGCAATTTTGCTGTAAATCTCTTGTTCACTTTCAGAAAGTTAGGCTCTGTGTTTGCAGATTTAAAACACTTCTAGTCCCTGACAGAAAGGAAAATATTGGTCAGATTGGCCTCACCAGCCCCAGCTGTTTGCGATGACTACTACACTCTTCTTAATAAACCATTGTATTTTCAAGTTTTTAGCACAAAGCTCGCCGTCAGTAGTCAGTCTCTTCTTCAGCCCAAGTAAGCAGAGAGTGTCCCTCTGAGGAGATGCACTAGCCCCATTAACATTTCCTTTGGCATTTGACCTTTGGCCATGAGCACCACTACAACACAGCCAACATTCTGACCTGGTTTAGGATTTTTTTTTCCAGAAGATTCTTGATAATTTCTTTTCATGTGCAACTATTTAAATTTGAATCAGTTCATAAGACTGGAATTAAGCCTAATTTGCATGAGAGTTAGCGAAAGAATATGACCCTCTCAGCTGACCACTTTGTTAGCAACATATTGTAACAAAAACAAAACAGAAAGAGGAGGAAAGGACCAGAATGAAAAAAAAGCTCCAATGGTATTGAATTTATTGTTTTGATATCAATATTTAAGGTGCTATAATAGATTAAATGCTATAGGTAAAAAGATAAAATGCTAAGACAAGGGGAAAGAGTAATAGAAGCACTGGGAAAAAATTATCTGAAAGACAGACAGGAGGGCTGTGTATCAGAGGGATATAAGAATAAGGGAGTTACCTAGAGGATAAATTCCTCTATTGCTGCTTGCAAATACTTGAAATGGAGAATTCTTTCAGAAAAGAAAACTTAGCTTAACTTGAAGTGTTTACCACTCTGTTGATACTAGCCAAATCACAATGAAAGAAAAGATGGAGAAGAGCACTCCAGGTAGGTTGAAAGCATTTTCAAATGAAATTGTTACAGTTTGTACCTTCACCTTGTTGTCTGGGTTTTTTTGTTTGTTTTTTTATTTTATTTTATTTTTTATGTCTGAAGTGTGTTTACAATGAAATATCATGACTGATGAAAACCAATAATTTGGGGTTTTCTTTCCACAGAGAATATAGGGTTTAGGGTGGTTTATTTCTAAAAGGGAACGTTAAAAATTTGTTTTGCAAAGCAGTTCTGTTCTTGTGAGCCTCCCAGTTCACATTACTAGTCAGCAATTAACAGAAGGGAAGTATTGTGAAGCTGGCACTAGGTAAGCAAGAGTGGAACAAAGGAAAAGACAATGTCTACGGGGTAGGGCATAGCTAGTTTTCAAAGAGGACTTGTTTAGACAGAATTTGTTCTGCCTCCACCAAGGTAAAGCTTTTCAAAAAGCATGAAGCTAATTTGGAAGAGAACTTGCATTCATGTTATACAGTTACAAACACCTCCATATGTGCACTTTGTGCAGTCCATTGGAGTAGCCAGTAGTGGTTCTGAAATGAATGCACAGATTTTATTCTCTTAACTCTCTAGACTTTTACTTCTCATCACAGCTGATGTATAAATATAGAACATCTTCTAATCTTCATGTGAAAGGAGTACAAACTCAAAGCTTTATTATACATGTCATCCTTGAAAGAGGACCTGGTTCATAAATATCCATGTTGCCAGCAATGACAAATGACATACAGTTTTTCAAAACATGGTGGAATGTGTATGTAGAAACCATGTCCACATAATCTCCCCCAGATATGTTATGGTAGGAGTTGTTTATGCAAGAAAGTCATCACACATAAGAGCATGGAGACATCTTACGCACCTTTCAAGAACTTTGGAGAGGTTGGTCTTTCTTTTTCAAAACATGTTAAAAAAAAGTGTAATTTAGTTGGGAAGAGACCTCAAGAGGCCTCTGGACCAGCCTGCTCCTCAGAGCAGGGGCAGCTATGAGCTTGGACCAGGTTGCTCAGGCCTTTATCCAGATAGGTCTTTAAAAATCTCCAAGGATGGCGGCACAACCTCTTTGTCTTCCTGATAACTTTTCCCTAGGCACTGTAACGCTGCTGTTACCATCCCCCTAACGCTGGCCCGCTCCAGGCTAAACAAGCCCAGTTCCCTCAGCCTCTCCTCACATGGCAAGAGCTGCCATTTTGTTGGCCCTCCACTGAATTCATTCCAGTTTATCAAAGTATTTCTTGTATTCTGGGTCCAAAACTAGGCACAATATTTTAGACGTTGTCTAATGAATGCTGGGGGGGGGGGGTGTTGAGAGGTTCAGAGCATGTTAAGACACTACAAAAGGCATCAAGAAGTGAATAGTGGCATGCTCTGTTTTTTAGAGCTGGATGAAGATGCTTTCTTCAAACCACGTGTAGAAAATAACGATTCGGACCACATAGGCAGAAAAGAGTTTGTGCCTCATACCTGCGCTAAGTAGTGCTATTTATAGTAAGCAGAGAGCTTCCTTGCCTTCCCTTTCTTCTTACTGCCTCTTTGTGGATGTTTGAGAGTATTCTGAGAACACTTCCTCAGCAAAACCACACAAACCAGAAAGATGCAAGTAAGAGCTGCTTTCTCAGCTCTAAAGAGATAGACTCAAAGCACACACTGAGTAGCACTGACAGGATGTGCAGAGCTGTTTGCGTGGTCAAACTCGGTGATCTGCTGAATGTTACTTAAGAGACTTTCAGGAAGCTAGTTAGCGGGTTGCAAATATGCGTGGCTCTTCAGTATTGAACTGAGGCACTGGGACACTTCTTGAAGTACAAGTTCTCTTTGTGTGTCTAGCCAAACAGGGGAATGATCTGGTTTGCATGACTATGCCCCAGCTGACCTAAATGAGGCTAAAAAAGCTGTAAGCTGTGAAGTACGTGTTCTCATGTGTGCATGCCTAGCCCTTATGTACAAAGCCATAAAAAGAGACATTTTGCAGACCAACAAAATCTGTTCCTAAACACCATGTGCTTCTCAGACCAAAGTGCTTTGGTTTCAGTCCGTTCCTAAATACTCCAATATAAAACAGAAAAATCTCTGACATTCTTCATCAGAAGATGCTAAGAGCTTTAATGTCTTGGGAAACTTACTTGCTTCATAAGATTTATATTGAGTGTGTTTTCATCTTTTTCATAAAAACATATTCTAATGCAATGGCTTCTAATCAGCACTAAGACTTCAAGCTGGTTAATTCACTGTGATTTGATTAACACATTTTAGAGGCAGACTGACATGACAGAGTGATTAGACCAACCTGGCCACCCAGCAATCTCTGAAAGCCAAGCTTACTCATCTGTAATTTTATCTTATTAGGATAGCTCTATATATTAGATTTTTAAAAGTAAAGCTCTTACTTGAGATGATGAAAATGTCTTTATTTGCCAAACTAGTATATTTTATAATTTTATTTTCATGGCTTCACTGCAATCATATTACATTCCATTGCCACTGTGGAATGCATGTAGGGAAGAAATTGGCTTCCTATGTTAAGAAGGTGAAGAAAGTGTCTGAAATGACAAAATAACAAATTACACTCCACAAATATTTATTTTGTTATTTTGTTGCCTGTGAAATGGCCAGGCATTAAATACTACCTGCTGTTGAGTGACTGGGATGTATTCCAGAGTTTCTGAATAATTTTATTGCTTCCTTGTAGAACATTTGTTTTTACACTGGGATCCAGTACAGATGCTTAAAGGTCTTTTGGTGGAATATACATGTGTCTGTGTACCTAAGCTGTACTGAAATCGTATGACAATTAAGCACCTGACCAACTCAGGTGGTTTTGAAATCTCAGGAAGTACTGAGCTGAGGCTTTAAGTGCCTAAATTCCCTTCAAAATAAAACTTGATGTGTGTATGTGTTGAAATTTAAGGAAAAACATGCAAGTGATGGTTTGAGGACTTCACCAAGCTGTCTACACTTGTACTGTTTTATGATCCAGAATGTATCAGAAAAAATAAAGGTTCGTAAGTACTTTGTCTAGTGTGGACATCTGCAGTTGGACACCTGTATTTTCCTTTGAAGCACTGGAACCCAGTTGCTGGAGTCCTGAATTGTAGAATTTACGTAGTCTTGTGTTTCCAGAAAGCATTTTCTTTGAAAAATGTAACTGCCCTATTGGTCAGTCAATAGAGTAATCAGACTAGCTACACATTATCATGCTCTTTCTGTATATGATGTCCCAAAATGTTTGGGTTTGCTGTATTAAAGTGCATTTGCTTTGGTTAAATATATGAGGAGGATTGCTCTCATTTAATAGCACTTGGGGCATCCCAAGTGATGCAGTTTAGGGTTGCAAAACAGAAATACTCTGGAACAGTTCTCTGAAAAGTGTCAAGTATTAACGCCTGTAGTTTTTGTCATGCAAGGTCTCTCAAACTCAGGCACTTCATTTGTTTTATTGTATATAAAATGTCTGACACATGCGGCTGTGATGCATCACATTCTAATGATCAAGTCAGGAAACTTGGCAAGCTGTTTTTCCTTGAAAGGGAGGACTGCATAATACTATTTGTGATTCCTGTTTGTTCAATAAAGTTTTCAGTCTTCCAATTTATTTACTTTCAATTTTGGTTTCAGTTCATTTAACCTTCAGAAAACATTTGTGCTGTCTACTGCTTACAAAAGGAAGGCTCTAGCAGCCCCTTGCTGCATTTATCTCTTGCTGTGGAGCTATGATGTCTGCAGTAATAAATGTATCCGTTTGAAATAGAAGCTATTAAGTTCTTGTTGAAATGTCTTCTGGAACAAAACATTAGCTTTTGCTTTCAAAGGGCAGATATTGCAGCAGATAGCAGTTAACCTGGCCAAGGACAAAATGTTATGTTTAAACATCACTTTCCTGCTTTCCTTTATGAATCAGCAAGGATATCTGCATTCAAGCACTTCCATTTCTTAATACATCAAAACAAGTATCTCTACAGAATTGAAAGTAGCGTGATTGTAACTATTGCTTTATTTTTAAAACCAGCCCACCCATCCTACCAATTTGCTGTGATTTATTCCTTTGAACTTTGAAAGATACAACAAAGGAAAAAACAATTGGGCAGGCATTGATATTTATACACTAGACTTCTAGTTGTACATTTCTGAACTAAAACTGAATTTGACCATCTTGCAGTAATCCCTGGTTGTCCAGCTCAGAAATTCATGTGAGATTTGACACTAATATTTCCATCTTGAAAGTATGGTTCAACTGTGGCCGTTGCTTTTCAAAGCTGATGCATATCAGTGAAACCATATAGATCCTCATTTTGCCAGCTGGCTGGGAAAAAGCTCAAGGCCAAAGATGAAGCATGGAGAAGATTTGAGTTTCCTGCCCAAATCAGGTAGACGCATAGACTACTTGTCCACCTGTGTGTATACAGCGCACAACGGAGGTTCTTCTAGCACTATGGAGGTCCTGATGCATTGCATAGGACTTTTTGTAAGTACTAATGCAGTAAGTTAATAATGACAACTGAATCAAATTATTGATAATAACTCTCCAATCTAGTGACTAAGTGCTATGTATTTTCTTAATTTGAAGCTAATAGGGATCCCCAGTAACTATGCCGATAGATCCCAAGTATGCATCTCTTACATAATGTTTATATCCACTTTTGATAATACCAAACTGTAAGAAACTAATATTACGTATTAACAAATGTGAAAATATAGAGCAAATACCAAATCGTCTGATTTTTCTATTTCATCCATGTCTTGTTTTCAAAGAGTGTGTTTTGAGATGCCTCCATTTATCAGGTAGATTCTGCAAGTATAGCAGGAGTATTTATCAACATTGTTTTAACTTTCATGAATTTTAGTGACATGTAAATTGCAATAATGTTATTTTTTTCTACGAGTGGAATTTGGAAACAATACAATTTAAAAACGTATGGGATATAAAAATTAGTCACCTGACAATAACTGCTGATTAATATTTTTCTCTTGCATTCTGCCTTTCAGATTTGTGATAAAGAATGGCATTACTACGTGGTCAATGTTGAGTTTCCTGTTGTTACGTTATACATGGATGGAACAACATACGAACCTTACCTTGTGACCAATGATTGGCCGATCCACCCTTCACACATAGCCATGCAGCTGACAGTTGGTGCTTGTTGGCAAGGTAATATGAGAGCAAATAGTAGACAGTAGAATTATGAATTCAGACCAAAAAGAATCTTATTTGTCTTGCTGATTGCATAGTAAATAAATTACTAAAAGGTTGATGGTATAAAATCAGAAGTAAATCCAGATTTAATAATGAATCAAGTCCAAGGATAAAACAGATGAGAGGTTAACAGGCTTTGCATTTCCATCATCTAAGGACATTTTGAATACAGTCTGTGCATTCAGTGTGAAAGACTGTCTTCTTTATCTTTTGTCTTCACCTCTTTTAATTGTTTTCCTTGTTCTCCAGCTTTAAGCAAACTATCTGAATATTACTCTAAAGAACTCCAGCTATCTCCTGTTAGTTTCTGCCTCAAATTTCTTGCACAACTCATGGCCTGATCCTGCACTCTTCACATTCGATGTATATCACCAGTAATTCCACTAATGTAATCAATTCACCCTGTTATAGCCCAGATGTAAAAGTGAGGGTAAAATAAAACTAAAAGTCACAACCCCAGAGCCATACTTGTATGGGCCTTTGCTTAAATATTAGTTTTTCCTGTTTTCTACCCTTTATAATCCTGTTCTTCTCGTTCTTTTTCTGGTCCTTATGCCACTGTTTCTTCTTCTGTCCTCTGCCTTAGTCCTGAAGCAGTCCTCTTTCTGCTCAGCTGCTCTGGTAAAGTTGTCTCCATTACCCTTCCATGTTGATTTGCACTGTGTCTTGTTTTCAATTAAGACAAAGTACGAAGTGAAGCAAACTGTATAATTAGGAAAAAATGCTCATTTACAATATGTTATCTGCAAAATCTGGACATCCTATGCATGGCAGAGCTGCTCAGTGTAAATAGTATTAGAAGCAAATCCAGCTGTTGTATTATGAACACCGTGGGGTAAAGATCCAACCTTTACTTTGGTGACAACATGCAGAGTAAAGCCACACTAATCCTAAAAACAAGATTTGGTAAGTTTTGAATATTGATCACTGAGATAGGTATTATGATAGCTAGCTAATCAGCATGACACTAATCCCACATATTTGTAAAAGTATAGACTGCTTCTTGTCTAACTGGTACTTGCACATGTAGGCTTCCATCTCTAAAGGATGATCTGTAGACGTATTGGAATTTTTCATTGATAATGTTAAATATGTAACAGAATACATTCAGTTTTACTCTAAGGTGTTAATATTCTAAGGGAAAGTTACTCCTTTTTAGCTAAAAGCATGTAGTGAAATACCTATCGAACTCTTCAGAAACCAGAAATTCAGTTTAGCCGGTAGTTTACTGGGACGAATAGTTGACAGATACCAATTCAATTTACATGGATTTTCTTCTAGTTTGATCTGGGTTTTTTTCTTATGTAGTTTTGGTGTGGTATTTTTAAATCTAAGTTCCAGAGTTAAGAAATGCAGGTGTAATTCGTGAATGGAGTAAATTCAGTTCTTTGCAGGCGTGAGCAAATGCCATAGTGACTGCGAATAATCATTGAGTATTGCCTTCTGAAAAATCAGCATTTCTCAGTAGCGATGCTAAAGAAATTTTATTTTAATCCCTTAGGTTGTGTTTATTTCCAGGTTCTTCTGCATAGGTCTACGTAAATATTTTTGTGCGTTATTTGTATTACTTCTGTCACTCAACTTCTTTCCTCCATAGATTGTGTTTTTATCACTCTCTAATAGCGATCTTTAGGGTTGGGTTTTTTTCCCCTGAAGGTCTCAGTATTGGTGGGAATCCAGTCCCCTCAGCCCTCACTTGAATCTCATGTTAATCATCATGCAGGTGCCAGCCTTCGAGAACTGTGGAGTAGCAACTTTATCCATGCTCTGTATGAGCAAAAGTTATGCCAGTTTTGCCACAGTGCTGCATCTGTGGGTTTTCATCTACCTCTAAGGCACCTGAATACAATAAGAATAATCTTGTTATCTTTGCATCTTTGTCTCTCTGTCTCAACTTGGTAAGAGGAAGAATTAAGGTAAAACATTTCATGTAGGCTCACAATAAATTTAGACCACAGACCGTATTTAGTATTTAAGCTGTTAAATAGAAAGTTGCAATTGTTTTCAGGCATTTGTAGCTTTGCCTTGAATAATTCGATGGCTTAATGAATAACCATTCAGGATAAGATTCTTCTTCCTTTTTAGTGAAACACCTGATTTAAACTACTGAAATTTTACCTATTGCTGGTGTCAATATTTACTGCAAGATTATGTTATTGTTGTTTTAATAGTGTGAGAATTGGAGCTTGTCAAAAGCAGAAACAAATTTTCCATATTATGAAAATGTCAAGATTTAGCTGAGATAGTGTGCTAAAGATTCTGATAAACTATCATGTGTCAGGCAAAAAGGTGAACTTTTAATGCTTATATGAAACAAGATTTCAAGATACTGCCTATGGCAAAGCGTATCTTTTGATAAGTTTGTTTTGATCACCTCAAAGTATTTTAAATGAATAGTATGGAAAACCACTCAGTTAATAAGATTCAGCACTATTTCAGTCTGTCAAATTGTAATTATTCAACATAAAAACCCAATCTGTTCTGCTCAAAATGTTGATTTTAAAAAATCCATATATTTCAAGAAAAAGTAGATCTATCAGATAATTTGACTATAAATAGTTTCAATGAAATTTTTAACTTGGTCTACTTAGGATAATACATTTCGGCCAGTAAGAACAGTCTAAACATTTACGTTTTCAAAGCATTAGAAAACTGCTTTACAACCATCTATGATTTATTTCAGTATAAACATGCAGTGATTTTGGTGTCATAAGCCATTTAGGGGTGTCCTTGTTAAAAGGATATGAGGAGTTTCTAGCTCTGGTTCGCTCAGACTATTTTCTTCCCTTTTCATCAAAGCACTGGCAGAATAGGAACACAAGGTCTAACCTCTCCCTTCAGAAAGGACAGGATTTTTTTTTCTGCCTTTACTAAACCGTTTTATAGTTTTAAGTCCACAGTATCCATTTATCAAAGTCAAATTATTTGAAAAACAATCTCAACTCAACTAAATGAACCAGAAGAAATAATTTTCCTTTTTCTTACTGCACCAATTCTGATTTGCTCAAGCAAAAATTAAGTCATCATGACTGTGGGGCAGCTTAAGAACTGGTGGGGAGCAAGAAGAGTGTGTTTAGAGGGCAAAGCAAAAAAATCAAGAACAAAAAGAATTGTAATTTACTCTGTTAGCACTAACAGGAAAATCTGCTACTGCTGTGAAGGATTTACTCTTTCATATATGACAACTTTCAGTTCTGTTCTGGAAATTGGGAATTGTTCTGCTGTTTCTCCAGGAATCTGAGAATCCTCTAGGTTATGAGGCAAGTGACTCTTTCAGACCTGGTCTCTTCATCACTTACACTGGTGCTCATCCTGAGGTTACGTAGCAAGTATCATGCTTGCACCTCCTTCTTGTCTTTCTCAGAGTTATGTTATGCAGGAGTCTCGGGCATAGAAAGAGAATTCTTTTCTTTGAGATTAGTATTTCCTGTTATTACTTTTTCAATTCCAGAGTAACTTTTTTCTGAGATTTCTAGCCTTGTTTATAGCATCCACTATGAAAAGTTAGGTTAGTTTTTATTTCTACCTTCAGTTGTTCAAGTGAAATGTAAGAGCAGTTTAAGTTCAGTGCTGTTTTCCTGAATCTAACATGAAAACAAACCAAATGTGCAATCTCTTAGGCTTACATGATAAATTTAAACTTTAGCCTATGACATGCTCGCTGTCCCATTTGCATCAAGCTATTTACCTTTTTATTTTTTTTTCCTGACATCAGCATTCCAGTTGTAATGGGCAAGTCTCTCCTACATCTTTATGCTTGCCTTGGCAGTGTAAAAAGCATGTCTGATTTGTTTGTTCCTGATTTTATGCAATATTTCTTTAAATAATGTGAGTTGAGTGCTAGGACTCTCCTAAAAGGAGGGAAAATTAGCCTTTTCTTGAAGAGCAGAGTCTGGTCTACAGGGCAAGAGGTCATTGGAGGCAGAAGTAAGGGTGTGGATGGCAGCCTGGAGACGAGCCGAGAGTGAAGATGGCTGAAAGAGCAGAAAGTCAGGCTTTAAAGGTGATAGAGAATCTTCCTGGGGTCTGTCAGGCACTGGGTAAAGTTTACTGCAACCCAGGAAGTCACTCAATTACCTAAAACCAAGCCTAGGGGATAGTTTCTAGCTTTAATGACACATTGAGTGTGAGGAAAGTTGTATAACAAAAACTTTTTTGCCTTTTGTTCTGGCATAATCAGTATGACATTTCTCTGCTTAAAATTAGGTATTCTGGATGTTACTCTAGTCTAATCTTCCTTTCTTTTTTAATTTAAAAACCTTGGTTCTTTCTTCAGGGAGCTCATTAAAGGGAAGATCCAGGCAGAGCTACCTCATTGATTTAGGGTCCTATCACAATGGTTAGCATAGAGTTAATTGTTTTTTATTTTGTGTAGTTCATGTTTAATACTGCTATGCTTTTTGGGGGGTAGGAGTTAAAGCATTATTTGTCTTTAGGCTAAACTGTTTTTGTTGATTCAATTACCTGTGACCCAAAAGCAGTGACAGCTGGACACAGAAACTTCTTAGCCTGTTGCAGCCTATCTCCAACAGGCTTCATGTGTGGCAAATCCTAACTTACTTCTTAGCTATGATTTCAGTGACACTAGGCCTGGAAAACGGTAATACTGACTACGGAGCTAAGCGAACTGGACTCTTAGTGAACTAACTGAGGGCGGAAATGAACAGTTTGGAGTCCTAGTACAGCTGTTTCTGAAATTAGGCCTTTATGTACCCTATTATAGTTTGACAGCTTTCTCTGCAGATACTTAGGGTTAAGGATATAATTTAATTTTAGCTTCTGTAAAAGGCCATTTTTGTTCACATCAGTGGTCTCACAGATGATTGTCAAGAGTGTGATGTGGATGTAGGTGGGGTTATTTAGGTGTTCTGTCTCTAATGGTGAAAGAAATTCTGAGGCCAAATTACTCTTCCTCGAGAGTATCTAAAGGACGAAATTGGCTTGCTTGTACGTGTGCTTCCCAAAACAAGAGAGACACCGAAGAGAACATGTGGGAAGTGTGACCCTGGCACTGTCTCTGCACCCCTACCTCCCTGAATGGATGTTAGAAGCAGATGTGGTCCATTGGGATAGGAGAGAGCTCCTTCAAGGCTCAGCTTCGGCTCTCATTTCTACTCTTTTCTTCTCCAGCAATAAAAATGCTCTAGCTTTGCCCTTCCAGCTCAGGATTCTTGAGAGCTTTCCAAGCAATAAAGAGGTAACTCAGTTCTGCAGCAAGGAAGTAGAATCCCTGAGGATAAAGTGCAGTATCAAAAGGGTAGGTGATTATTCCTCAGGTCACTTAAAAAAAATCTGCATCACAGCAAGAATAGAGTCAGACTTCCTGATGAATCACAAAATTGTTCTTATTCTCCCTTTTAGCTTTTGCAATCCTGTTCCATTCTCCTAAGCAATATAAACAAATTAAGGTTAGCTTATCTTGCAGCTGCACTTTCCAGGAGCTAGCCCTAGTAAGTTCTCCTCTGAGTTCATTATTTTTGATTGAGCACATAGCAAATGGACCCTTTTAGAGAGTGAGAAATTTCTTCCATTAAACCAAGGTTTATATGTTCCCACTCTGATCCCTTTATTGCTAAATATTCTGTGGCGAAGGCAGCCGGAAGAAGTGAGCAAGTTACATGATTTGGTAGTCTAATCGTCTTTTGTACTACAGGCTGCAAACAGACTTCCTCCAGGTTCTTCTGAAAAGACAAGGTCTTGAGTTCAAAGTCTTCCCCTCCCAAAATGGCTTGTTTCTTTATGTATCATTCCCAAAGTCCTGTCAGCAAAGCAGTGACACAAGTTAATGACTTGTCACAAGGTTATATTGTAGCTTACCATGACTGTAAGTCATTATTTCTAATAATGCTACCCATTCTAGAGTGCTGGAGCTTCACAGTGTAAAAAAATTATGCTGGCCACATTGCACAGGGGAAGGTCTTTAGGAGAAGCCTGTCAACAGGCAAACTTTGTTGTCACGAATATAGCAAAAGGCTATGGTAGTTCCTGTTTTCTAAGTAATTTCTCTTTTCTATTCTATTTTTCTTTTTTATTCTCCTGTCATTTCCCTCTTTCCTTAACCTAGGCTGGAGACCAAATTTTTTATAGACTTCTTCTGCGGAATAACCTTATTAAACTTATATGTCGGCACTCTGCTGACATATCAATCACAAAGTTGCAGGCAGAGAACTGGCTATTCAAGGCAAGAAGAATGGTAAGGGTTAAACGTTGGAGACAGATCAGATCAGTGAGAGACAACTACACTGTGGGCAGGTAGCAGCAGCAGCAGCCTCTATCACTCAACCTCGGGCTTCCCCCAGAACTTAAGATATTCAACAGGTAAAGATGAGCCCCTGCTGTGCATTCCAACACCAGTGGCTCACGCCTTGGGGGCTGACATAGCTTGCGCCAACCTGAGGCCTCCGTGGAGTCATACAAGCAAACAAATTACTGCAGGCCTACCTAGGCAGATTTCAATGTGATGTGAAGCTGATTATCTGTATCCTGATGCTTCTGTTAGTACAGCAGTGTTCTCTCTATATTGCCCTTCTCATCAAAAAGAAGGTGGAGCAGATTTCAATGCACTCCACAGATCTTTGCTGGAATTTTAGTTGTGGCAGAAATAGAAACATATGTGGAAGGTTAGTTTAGGAGAGTGTTTTCTCGGAAAGCTGAATTTGCATTCAGATCTGTCACAAATTCAGCATAGATGTATGTCCCTTATTTAATTGAATTTCTGCACTGGGGACTGTGCACCAGCACAAGAATGTGACTTGGAGAATAGGAATATAGTTTTGGGGGCAACTTTAACATCACTTGGCCTCTAATCTACTCTCAGATATATAAGATTGTAACATTTTTCCGTGATTGTTACAATTTCCCACAGTTCCCCTAGAAATAACAAAAATGTATTGGCTTAATTGTGAGAGATTATAGAGTGTTTTTCTTGAGAAAAATTATCCTTAATAGCATCAGTTATAGCACACTTTTGATCTATGGATCTGTTGCACAGAGACAGATTAGCATATGCATACTTAAGAGCAGGTAGCCCTTAGTGTTCTCTGTACTTGTCTTATTTCAGATAATGCCTTAAAGCCTGAAGCTGTCTGTGTGAGGTTGTCAGGTTACGATATTTGCCAGCAGCAGGGGCAGACTTAAATAGTGCCACGTTTAATGAGTAATTTTCTGAGTAATTTTTGTCTGATATAAAAAAAAAAACACCACTAAAACTTTTTTGTGCTGATAATTTCTGGGTGCATAAAAACTCGAGTCACTGATTGGGACTACTCCCGAATCTATGTTAGGTTTCATCCTGTTTAACAGCCAATCTACTTGTCAGGGAATTAAACCCAGCTCCCTAAACTGCCATAATAAAAAGATGGGATAAATCTGGGGGGCTTAGACCTGAGGACATCAGACCCAGAATGTCTTGCAGCTGCTTCCAGATTCACTTTAATCTTTATGTTGGGACCCTGAAAAACTGACCATTCCTTAATTATGTGGTAATTTCGTTGACGAGTCAAATTCAGACAGTGGAACTGAGCATTCCTCCTGCCCAATGAAGTTAGTGGCTCCGAGCTGCCTATCAGCTGCGTGTGGAGCTGCAAAGGCATGAAATGTATCATGCTTGGGGTCAAAGGATCTGTATTTGAAAAAGATCAGTATTTAGAAGAATTTGGGTAACATTCTGTAAAAATGTTACTATCCGCATTAGCTACAATTACACACTGTGCTTTAACGTGCTACAGAATTACCATTTCCATGCTGGATTAAATATATTTATACTCATCTAATCTTGAGAGCTGAGAATTTTAGAGTGACTAGGACTTGGAGATTGGCCATCCTGGGCTATATTTGCACCCACTGAGAAGCTGAGGTCGAATAATTGAATGTTAGTCTGCAGAAGCAGAGGGAAAGACTGCATTCAAACCAAGCGTGATTAAACCACTGATACAGACAGGAGTAAAACAACCTATTGCTGAGGATTTTCAATTTATTCTGATAAATTTTTCTTCTTACATTTTTTGAGATTGAAAAACTATATTCCAATAATCCCTTATATCAAAGCTAGAATACAAGATTCCTTCAATTTCAGCAAGAGTTTTGGTTTTTGCTTCCTAATTTTATTGCATTGGATTTTTGTCCATTTGCAATCTAATAATTACTGGCAAATGAAACACATCAGCAAGCTAACATACCCCATTGAGCTGAGAAGATGCTGAAATGCTGAGGTAGAAGAACATCAAAATGTCAACATGCTGCGATTAGAAGCAGATGTGATAGGAGTCAGATATAATGACTTCTGTTCACTTTCAAGAATAATTGGCAGGTATATAATTTTGTCTTTAACTCTGGTAAAAGGTGCTTATGGAAGGCTTATTTAGCAGTCTATTTTTTCTAATAAAGCATGAGATAGTATTCTCTCTTTACGTGCTCATGGTTTTTTATGTGGAAAAAGCTGGTATTCACACTGCCCTGCATTAACAGGCATCTCCTATGTAAAACACATATAATGTTGAAAGGAACGCTAGCTTATGGTTAGTACTTCAGATAGTAGCAAGAGTTCCAGGAAAAGCAACAGGGATGATCACAGTCTACAGTGTTAGGTAGAAGATGTAAAGAAAAGGCCTTGTTTAGCTTGGCAAAGGAAAAGGGAAGACATTGCCATATTTTGACAGCTCACATTCTCTATTAGGAATAAACTTCCACTTCCAAGGATCAGTGGTCATTGGAGTGGATGGCTTGGGGAGCTTCTGTCTTCGGAAGAGTTTAGAACAGCTCAGGCAATTCTCAAGAACGGAATAAGAGCAGTTGTTCTTGTCTTGGGGCTAGGGGACAGACGGTATCATCCCTCAGTGTCCCTTCAGACTCTGCTATCAGTTGTTCTAGTGCAATTGTCCCAGCCTGAATCACCCTGTTGTAACCATGGGCATAGTTTTGCAGATTTTCTCTACTGACACAACATGAGACTAGCTAGACCCATCTATTTTTCACTCACATTTTCTTGAAATACTTGCTTTTTTTACATAACTGTTAATAGCCTCTCCAGAACAAAGATTACGCTACCTCCTTTGCAGTCCAAAATCAATCTCTACACCTGCACAGGACCCAAACTTAGTCCCATGAACAGGGCAAGTACGTAAGCCTGTTCTTCCAGTATTCACTGTTTTTGTAGTGCCTGTACTTGCTGAGCAATTTAAGAGCTTATTCCTGGAAACACTCATGTTCTCTTCCATGCTTTTGTGTTAGTGGTTGGGCAGATGACTTTAAACAAGAATTATACATCTCCAAGATGGTAATGCCTCCTTTGTACACCAGTATTTTTTAAAGTGGGGCTTGGACACAGTGAAAACTCTGTATATTTAATATGGTTTATGGGCAATTACTGTATCACTGTAAATGACCTAGTGACGTAATTGTAAGTGCGTGCTTTGTCAATGACACTAGAGAAGAACTAGTCCAAAGCGAAAGAACAGCCAATCAAAAAAAAGCGCCAAACCTGAAATTCCTATTTGTGGATGGAAGCACCAGTCATATTGCTCTATAGCTTTACTTCAACTGGTTAATCCTGCTTGTTTCTGTCAGGCATAACCACAGCACTGAATTCTTTGTTCAAGCTTCTTGTCTAGTCCTTTACACATTTTAATGAGCTAATTTCACATTTAAAAACATTAGCTTATCTGAGACTGCTTCTTATTTTGCATCTCCTCAGAACTATTAAGATCTACTGGCAGACTTACTGTAGGTTTCTAAATTTCAAAGCTCCACGATTAGTGTTGGTGGCTTATCCTTGGAACTTGCTGTCTTCAGAATTCTGTTTAGGGATGTGAGAATTTGAAGCTTCAAAGCACAATGTGATTCCCTTCTTCTTCTGTAAGTTCTTACCTGGTTTTCTCTCTTTGCCTCCTTTTTAGGGAGAGGTTTGCATTATTTTGTTTTTTTTTTTAATTTGGCTTACCTTTTTCTGTCCAGATACATTGCTGCTGTATTAGCAGCAACACGTACTTTTAAAGACAATGTAAACAGGTAAGTGTAACAACAGTTTTGCTGAGAAGCCAATGTCCCCATAATGCACCATCTATTTACCAAATAATTGTCTTGGTAAATACCAGAAAGGACAAAATTACAGTACAAACTAATCCTGCACTTTAGCTGTTGCATACATGACAGTTTCTATGAAACCTCAAAAAAATTCTGCCCAGGGGAATTTTTCTGTAAAATGGACAAATGAATAGAAGAGTGGAGAAGAAGAATCTCTCCTTGAGGATCTTTGGGGTAAACAGAGAGGCAGTTTGTGCTGCAATGTTAACAAAAAAGAACAAACCCTGTCTACTTCTATGAAGAAACAGCCTGCTTAGACACCTTCTTGTCTCTCAGTATACCATTGTGTATTTTCTTCACTATATAAAATAACTCGAGTCTTCTTCACAGTGCTCATACTGCACAGAGTAGAAGTGACGTTTTTCAGGCTTTTAGGTAGCAACATTAGCGTAAAGAAAATTTGCCGCTTCATCCCTACCCTAACCCCAATCCACACACACATCTTCAAGTTAAAGTTCAAGCTTGAGCTAGCTTGCCTGGCGGAAATAGGTTGTTTGACACCAACGCTACAAACAGTGTAGAGATGAGTTATCTACCAATTACAACAGCTCATCAACTGCTAATCCAATTAGTCTGCATGGCTTCATTGTTGCGTGGCTCTCTTAGTCCTCAGGTTCAAGGTAGGCAGTAATTCACATGCACTGATATAGCTAACACTTGCCCGTAAGACAAGCTCTAAAAATTCTCCTAGAGGAGGATAGGTAAATCACTAAATATCCCAAGAGTAATTTAGATGCTATGATCACTGGTGCAGGCAGTATGTAATCACATTTTATTGACAGCTCCTAAAGATCAGTCTTCCTTTGAAGCTGCCTAGAGTGAAACCAAATAGAGCATAGCTAGAGGGCCTCATGCAACATACAGTGACAAGACCTGATACGGCACCACGTGAGCTGCTCTGGGTAAGGAAAGCACTAAAAGCCTTTTAGCATAGTGCTGCGAATTTACAACATACCCTTAGAGACAACCATTTGTAGAGAGCGTGGCGGTTTGCTCACACAGAGCCATGACTCTTAGCACATCTAAGAACTTCGGGTAACACATTTTTCGGAGGAGGAAGGCAAAGGCTGTGTAAGCGATCTTGTAATAGATCACTCAAGTACAGCTTCTGTATAAATAAATGTTGAACCTTAACATTTTTTTTACATTCGTGTTTGATCACTTCAATAATCTTGTCCATTCATTTTTAAAAATGCCGTGCTTCCTTGGACGCAGGTTTTGGAAGCTATGTTTCATCTCAGAGTAGGTTATCACAGCTTTATGAACACCTGAATACAATACTGGAAAAACACTGACAAGTATCTTAAAGACAGGCTGCTACTTTGTACCACCCAACAACCCGCAAAACAATTGCACTTATCACGATAAATGGGATCTCAAATATACTAGGCTAAAATGGATATAAATTCTTTAAATGTGTTAAAACATAAAGTGAATTATTAGATGTGTGGTTTGTGTGCGGGTATCAGTAATCATTTTATGTTCTCTTTCTTGCAGGAGGTGAAGTCACCAAGCCCAGATTTGCTCAGTATTTCCATGGCAGCTTGGCCAGTCTTACTATCCGGCCAGGCAAAATTGAGAGTCAGAAGGTGATCTCCTGTTTGCAGGCCTGCAAGGAAGGTCTGGATATTAATTCTCTTGAGAGTCTTGGCCAAGGAATAAAGGTGAGGGATGAACTGACATCATCTTTGATAAAAATTTAGAGCTGATTTATGAAGTGGAGAGCCCAAGGTAGAGTACACACAGTACAAATGTACTCCCAGAAGCAATGTAATTTCCTATAAAGTCATGCAAAGAAAAAGCAGAACGGTAGAAGAGCTGTGACACTGCAAAGAAAAATGTTTCCATTATTGCAAAGCTAGATGCTCAGAAAGTAAGGCACTGCTGATATTTCAGAGTCCATAAGAATTGCTGGGTTGTGTTCTCATACTTATTTTAGTAGCTTTACAGAAATAGACATGATTCCAAAGAATTATGAAGTTTTGATCTCAAGTAGCTTTAAAGCAATGGAAAACATAAGTGGAATATCTTTCATCTAGAGGCAACTCTGAAAGAAGTCCCAATGCAATAGTACTGAAAAATTAAAAGTGAGCTCCAAGAGGAAAATGTTATGGGCCAAGAACACTGGACAATAGAAAAAAATGAAGTCAAGAAAATAAAATGTAACATTTGCATATAAATTATTATCCATCTTCATTATGCGTATGGCTATCTTTACTGATATTGTAACACTTTTTCTAAGATTGGAGAACAACAGACAGAGGGAAATCCTGTTTCAGTTGACATAGTGGCCAGATTGCTTTGCATTCATAAAGACAAATTGTGTTCTTTTGGATACATATGTAGGATCTTGACTATAACTAACTTCTATAATGCTTACATGAGATGCATTGTCAGCTTCCCTTTACCGATACCATTATTAGATGACAGGTGTTCTTCTGCCTAATGTGTAAACACACTGTCAAGCTATTTCCTAGCACACAGATCACAATGCCATCTTCCAAAGGAGCTGAGCTTCAAATTCAAACTGGGAAGCTACTCTGGCTGCAGACTACGCATCCTGTGGAACTGCAGAGGTGGTTTTTTTAGTGTGTTGTTTTTCAGTGGGGAGGAGGATGGTGCTGTAACACTTGCTCTAGAGCACACAGTAGAAGAAGTGCCATGAACTACATTTTATTAGCTAAACCTTTTCATTGTATGAGATAGGAGACTGACCTGAAATACACTCAAATGTCTGCCTAGGTGATAAGTTGCAGTGGTGTTGTAGAACCAATATATTTTCTGAAAACAAGGGTAAAAATGAAAATTGAAAGTGCAAATGTAAGGAGGAATTTTTGCCAGTTTACATGTGAGCAAAATACCCCAAAGAATTTTCTTGTCTTCATCCTACCAAGGACATTATTAAGAATTTCACATTGTTGCTTCTCCCAGCAAAATGACACACTTATGAGTAAAAACGATTTTTAAAAGACAATGCATAGAAAGAATGGGTAGGCTTTTCTGGAACGCAAGTGTATATGCCTACCAGTAAGTTCTTTGCTGGGATTTTACATGAATTAAAGCAGTGTACACTTGGTCCGTGGTGCTTAAAAGCATAATAATTCCTCCTCTATTGTCACACTGAAACGTGACAATATTTGAGTAGCCTTGTTTCATGGGCTTGGAAAAATCCCTGTTATACCACCCACTGCTGCTCCAGCATGGGTGATTGGCTTCCTTACTGCACTAGCAGTGGAGTGGGGAAAATGAAGATGAGGGATTGTTTTCTGCCTTTTCTTTCTTTCACCAAACTTCAAAACATTTTCATTTTCCAAAATACAGATGAGGCATAGTGGTTTTTTTAAGGTAACTGTTTTCATTTTTACATTCTCAGCAAGTTCAACAGTCCGTGCAACAGCAGGAGACAAAAATGAAAGGAGCAGTCAGAGATAGATTGTGGTAGGGTTTCTTATTGGGGCTGACAGGAAGAGGCTCAGATGAAAGCAGAACAGTTGGCACCTGACCTTGAACAGGAGATTAATAAAGAGAAAGGGTTTCTGGTGTCAAAAATAAACATGCCTCATCTCAGACAAGCTTGCGTGACAGTTGCACAGATGATGGTAGCTTCTGTGTGGCTATTTACATGGCACTTTTAGCAGATTCGGTCTTGGCAAACCGATGTTGGAAGATGATTCTGCTGGGCCCTTTGGATTCAAGAAACCTCACCCTTTAGCCACCTAAGAGCGAGCAATGCAGCTGGACTACAGCTTCTGACACAGTAGTGTTGGACTTTTTTTGTCTGCAGCCTAATTTTCAGATATCTGTAACAGCTCTCAGAAACACTGTCGAAACTGCCGCTATTTTTAGCCTTTTTTAATGAGAAAGACAAAAATGGCTCAGACGAGGGCTTTCTCCAGTCCCTTTGGCAGCATTCCAGCTGTTCTGGCAGCTGAGCTATTAAGTTAACTAGCTAGCTAGAGTCTTCTTTTGCTAATTTTATTCTCTACTACTGCTAGCTTACAGAAAGGAAAAAGAAGTGCCTGCAGGCTGTGACTCATGTTAGTCCTCCTCTTTGTTAAAAAACACCCTTCAGTGTGTTATGACCTTCCTGCCTGAGCTTTAAACCCAGACCTCTGTGTTCTGTTCGACAGAGAACCCTGTGCTTCATTCTGTTCTTCACAGTCTGTTTGCTCTTTTGCTTTTTAACCTTTCTCATTGTAAGGAAGCGTAGACAACCATTGCCTGTATATAATAGAACATGTTCATATAATCAGTATCCAGCTTTGAGAAAGGACTGCATGTGACAGAAGGGTGCATTTCTTTGAGGTTTGTGCTGACGACAGTAGAGTACAAAATCAAGGGGGTTAATCTGGTTTTCTCCGCAATGCGGATGGTTTGCTGAACCAATTAACAGACAAAAAAATGGAATCAGGATGAATTATGATGAAGATAAAATCAATCATTTGCTATGTGAATATAGTAGCAAAGTTTCTTGGTCAGCAAGACTGTTTTGTGTTCAATGTAGTGGACTGGAGAAGGATCAGGGCTACAAGAATAGCCATTGACTTTGCAAGGTTTGTTGGTTCAAATGAGCAGCTGGCTTTGTGCAAGTAGCAGCTCCATCTTAAATCATGACACCCTTATTGATCATGAGACAGAGAAAGGAGAATCCCCTTTATTGTGTCTGACGTTAATGAAGATGTAGGAGGCAAATGTTATAATTGTTGTTTTGTTCATTCCTGTAGAAATATATCTCAGAAAGATAGCCCAGGGTAAAACTAAATAGAAAGCAGGAAAAATACACTTCTGCATGCCTCTCTGGTTTAAGCCAGTGTTCTTATATGGGGGATTTGTTTAACCTAAAAAAATTACATAGTAATAATAATGATGATGGTAAGTTAAGGTTTTGAATTTTACAGCTGCAGGAATACTATCAGCAAAGCTGATAGGGTTGGGCACAGTACAGCAAATTGGGATTAGTTTACTATAAAATTAATGATAACAGAAGTTATTCAGATACGAAACAGATGACTGATACGAGTACATGTTTTAGGGAACAACGTGTGGATTCAGCCAACAATAGCTACTAAGAATTTTTTTTCTTAAATCATTAGATTTTAAACTGTTGTCCGTGCAATATTCCTTAAAAATGTCTTATTTTGTACTCTGTACCTGATACCTTAAATACTAATTATATGCATTTCCCCTAGTATCACTTCAACCCTTCCCAGTCAGTCCTTGTCATGGAAGGAGATGACATTGAGAATATAAATCAAGCTCTCCGAAAGGTCTCATACATCAACTCCAGACAGTTTCCTACTGCAGGCGTACGACGTCTGAAAGTCTCGTCTAAAGTCCAGTAAGTTATACTTCAGCTGAACTGATTAGATTAGGAATATTTTTAATGAACTGCTTCTTTCTTTGGACATGCAAAAAGAGGACTTTTGGCTAAATTACGTCACTATATCATACTTTTACATTATTGAACATAAAGGATGAATTTCCTTTACTTTTATGCTGATTTATGTTGTGGTTTTCTTTTGATATTGTCCTTTAAAGAAACTTTTCTTGTTAATGTAATTTAATTGCATTCTGTTTATAGTTTGGAGCGTACAGTCTGGACTGAACAGTACTTGCATGTATTGCATTCTTCTTATTTTACTGTTCATTTTAAAAAGTTATAGTTTCTTCTGAGATAGCTCAAGCCATGACTTTTTAAAGCAGGCCTCTTACATCTAACAGACGACATAGCTGCAAGAACAGTATTTGTAGCTGTGCTTGAAATAGTCTTTGTCTTTCTGTGTCCTTATATGGCTGTCAACACTACAGTAATGGTGCCGGGTGTTAAACAGAAATCCGTGTCCTTTCATTTGCACGCAACAGTAGTGACAGAACCTGCACAATAATATTTACAGTTCTACATAATCAAAGAGCCGCCTGCTGCTCCTGAGCAAACCCTGGGGTATATCATCTCTGTTACAGCAAGTTGTACAGTGCAGTGAAAGCAGATCTTTAGAGTAAAAATAAACATCAGCTCTATGAACTCTCATCTACTGCGTGTACAGTTCATACTGAGTACTAGGTTTAGCCTAGTGCTGCGGGCTGACCGCACTGTGTTAGGAGAGCATCTTCTGATGTAGTTTCACTGGAAACAGTCCCGTTTGCACACTCCACGGCTGGCCCAAGCCTTGTGCCAAGATGAAGTAAGGTAGAGTTTGTCAGGAGATTCACTTCCAAAGCACAGTGCTGATTCAGATGAAAATGCTTATACAGGCCCCTTTTGTCCCCAGTAAATACTGGGGGGTACCAGAATAAGCTGATGATGGGTCTAATTTAAATGGATAATTAGGCCCTTTTATTAACACGTGACAAGATAATAGTATTATTTTCATTAGTGCTTTGAGAATTTAATGTTAGGTTTACTAAAGTTAGTTGTTACCACCTAATTAACTTTAATTTTTTTTAACCCTTCACTACTTTGTCAAACGTCAGTTAAACATCAAAATATTGTTCTCACAGTGACCTTACTAAGACTGAGCTTGTCATGAATCTGTTTGCCAAGCTGTCCCTACATAATTTCAGTAGTTGTGGATGTGGGAGGGGATGAGAGCTGTTACTGTCACTGCTGGCCTATGTACATGGTGGTACAGATGCATGTCCGTATGTGTGGCAGTGTCAAAGTATCGAATAGATTGATCTGAGGCAATACAGAAAGGATGAGAGCCATCAGGTGGGTTTGGGCAGTGCAAGTGCCACACACCTCTGATGTGCAATGTGTTACATGCAGTTAATGAATAATATATTTTTCAGATGTTTTGGTGAAGATGTCTGCATTAGTATCCCAGATATAGATGCGTATGTAATGGTGTTTCAGGCCAATGAGCCCAAGATTACAGTAAGTGGGATGGACCACTTTGCTAGACCAGCTGCGCAATTTGAAAGTGAGAGAGGTGTTAATTTGTTACCTGACATCAGGATTGTCAGCACAGTCACTAAAATGGAGCATCCAGTGGACTTAAAAGAACATGACAGAGGTTTGTGGATTTATTTTAAATATTGTTACCTACTCTGTAACATGACCCCTCGCTTTTTTTTCAAAGGATAGTGCAAATAACACAAAGGAAGTCACTTCTCTTATTTTAGGCAATGTTAGGCAGCAATAATGCTGTACTGAACACCTGCAATTAAACACATTGAAAAATGTGTTAAATAGGGATAGATCAGTATGTGCTTCAAAAAAAGCAGCTTTTCCATTTAGTGTCTTATCTACTTCAGAATAATTCCTTTCCACTCTTCCTTACATATTCTGTTGAATAACATATTTTCATTAGAATTTTTCTATTTGTAACAGACTTTTGTTAATTGTACCGATAAAGTGGAAAGCAGCAATTGACTAACAGTTGGAGTTTTAGTCTGTTCTTATGCTTCCATCTCTGCTACTGACTTGTGGGTGACACTTGAGAAAGAAATACTGTGCCTCAGTTTCCTACCTATATAATGTAAATACAATTTGCAAAGATTTTTTGCAGTGATGATAGTTTATTCTAATTACTGTTGTAGCACCTTGTAACTTAAAAAGCCTGAGTCTCACCTTGAAAAGGAACCTAGCAACATTTCTTAAGCTACTGTTTAATTCCTTGGAAGTCAGGCACTTCCTAATGTGCCATCTCTTGTTAATTCCCACTACGAGTGGTTAAAATGGACAGACAATAATTGGCTTTGGGAATAATTGTGTTTTGCAAAAGATTGTTGAATTCTGTGTCTCAATTCCTGCATTATAAGCTTGAATCATTATTTCTCTCAGCCCAGATATTATCTGGCAAAAGCAAAGACAGCCATAAATCTTGACCTATATCTGCCGATAGCTGTTTTTCCACTTATTGGGAATTTACATAACCTGATGATCATGATTGTAGCAGAGCTGCATATGGCAAGGCTGCGAAAGCTGATCTAGTCACTGTGTACTCCCCAGTCACAGGACCAGTTAGGTCTGTCTCTCATCAAAAGCAAGACCAGGCAGTTGCCACAGGCCAGCAGCATGACTATGGCTCTGAGGCCTTATTTACCTGCAGAGGGCCCCCAGAATGCCAGTGTGTTGCCGCTTGTCCTGCCTCACAGAGAAATCAGTAGCACCCTGCTAGTAGCTAAAATTGCTGCCCCTACCTCGCTTGTTTGCCCACTGACAGCCAGAGCAGCAAAGCTGACCAGTTCAGGCTTTTCCCTTGCTCTGCAGCCGAGCTCTTGCCTGTCTCTGGTAGCTTCCCACGAAATAGTCCAACTCGATCAGCCTTAGCAATATTCAGATTTGCCTGTCCTGCAAATTTGAGTTGGGTCTGCAGTTTTGGGTAAGACCTGTACCTAGAGTTCAGATACCCAAATTCACTATACCAGGAGCTGGGAATCTGGGGCATAAGACTTTTCTGTCTGGGCCTTCCTTCCCCATACACCCTCTAAAATGCAATTTGCAAAATGGGCACTACGTTCCAAGACTGCAGTCTCTGGGTCTAGGCCACCCGCAGGGAGCTGGTTAAGCAGTCTTGCCAGACACTGTGTTAAGTTGACCAGAGAATTAAAATATTAAATCAATACGCTACTCTCTTTCCAGCAACAGAATTATTTTTTTTAATCATCATACGTGTACTGAAGGATAGTCAGTTTACAACTCGGTTTCTCCAAGCCACACAACACAGGATCTTGCCATTTATGATAATGCCATGTTCTTTGTAATGCAAATTCTTTATGGGCCCTAGAGTAACTAAGAGAATCACCTAAGCACAGATAATATTTGACATGTATTTTTCCTGTTCGGTTTTCCTTGAGCAAAGAATGAATGTGTGATACCAACCTGGTATCAATACAGTATTGAAAAACAGAATTATTTATTTCCAGGATCCAATTGCAGTTTTCTACTTCCACTACTGTTCTTGAATGCCTTTTATTACAAAGCAATATATTTTCTGTCTCACTAGGTATTTGTAGGCCTTCATCATCACAGCACCTAAACAGGCAAGACACTTCTCTCTTGATTTGCTTCAAGTATGCTGTATTTAATATTGGCAAAAAACAATTCAGCCGTCTTTGCAAATACTGAAAGCCAAGATGCAAAGCACATAAAATGAATGAGCTGTTCTGTGCTCATTTATGTTAGTTTCTTTCTTCTTTTTTTCATGATATATGCCATGTGTTCACAGCCAATAAGCCAGTGGTATTAGAGGAAATGCTCCACAACTTGGATTTCTGTGATATTTTGGTCATTGGCGCAGAACTAGATCCTGAACAAGAGTGCTTAGAACTAGATCACGTGGAGCTTCAAGGAAAACATCTAGATGCCACAAATTCCACAGCAGGATATTCAATCTATGGTAAGTTCATGGACTTTGCTTTCCCTTATTTCTTCGCGCCAACAATTACATTACCGGAATGAAAGCACTAATGTGAAAGAAATTAGACAGAAATCTGTGATGTACTAGCCATAAAATATTCCAGGAGAGAGTGTGTCTCAGAAAGCATAGTCACTTCTTGATCTCTGGGTGTGCTGTGTTTATCCTTTGGAATAGAGCACAGCTTTGTCTTGATCTCAGCATCCCTCCT
The DNA here is from genome assembly GCA_034782735.1 of Sagittarius serpentarius. Lineage (NCBI taxonomy): Eukaryota > Metazoa > Chordata > Aves > Accipitriformes > Sagittariidae > Sagittarius > Sagittarius serpentarius. Next base: position 20,415,324 of record JAVKLA010000084.1, read on the forward strand.
GCTACTCGCCAGATGAGGAAAATGGCAACACTGCTTTCTTCAAATATGGGTGTTCTTGTGGACCATCACATTGGAACATGGGAATGAGGGGATTCCTCAGTCCTCCTGCACAGTGCTTGTAACTCACTGGCCATTTTTTTCAATTACTCAATAATTTATTCTAAATCTTTGCTGTTGTATTTGTTCTTCTCCATTATGGACCTACATTCATTTCCAAAAACTATTCTCACATATTTAGTATCAGCCAGAGGCTCTGTCAGGGAATATTTGATGCACTGCCATTTTCAGATCATTCTGCCAAATTTTGTATTATTTTCTGTGAACATTTGATTTCCTCTGTAATGTACAGAGCTTTTGTTACATAGCATCTCCTTGAGATTATTACTGCTCTACCACCCTTTCAGGTGTGGACAGCATGCACAACTATGAACAGGTTCTTCGGCAGATTCGATATCGTAACTGGTACACTTCTGCCACCTTTGACAGAAAGTTCAGAGTCAAGTGCTCAGAGCTAAATGGACGTTACACTAGCAATGAATTTAACTTGGAGGTAAGCAATCATTTAGTCAAGTTTTCTTTTCCAGCACTGAGGCTAAGCACTAGCCTTATCTTCAGTGACATCGAGTTTTCTTTAAAATATGTAAAATGATCGGCACGTTCTGGTAACTGTAATCAAACAGAGTAAAAATTCTAAGTTCCATTCAAATAGGAAGTTGACTTCTATGGACATTCCTCAATGTGGGTGCCTCTATTCTGCTGCATATGCAAGGAGATGACCCTTCTGTTGAACTCCACTAACACAGACCATTAGTCCTGTTCAAACAGAATGGAGGCTAAGGTCATCACCATTGTTTTTCCATAACGTAAAATCTCCTACAGGTCTTTTTGAAGATTTACGCACCTGCTTGAAAGTAACTCATTACAGCCTCATTATTTTCCTTAGATCAGTTATTTTTTTACTTAACCTGACATACTTTTCTTTCCTGCAGCATACACCTTTGCAGTTTTTCCAAGCACTACCCCCTTACAATAAGTTTTATAATTTGTTCTTCATCAGATGGAGATCATTCCTGGTAATTTACATGATTTCAGATTTCTTTGAGGAGGAAAGTCAGTATACAGGTAACGAACGTGTAGGATAGACTTTATCTGTCGTATTCTCTTGGATCCACTACCCAGACATGGTCAGTTACGGCAGGAATATTTAGATAGCTCTCTTGAGCTTAAGTGTGCTGGTACTAAGTCCAGTGCAGCACGGTAGCTCAGGGACTGAGAATTACTGCTGATGCACCTCAGCAGGAATTGTGGACCTAGTCTGAAGAACCAACATATCCAGCCTAGAACCCAAGTACCAAGTAACTACAGGAAAGGGCAGGGCCTTCTTAGCAATAGGCTCAAACCTTAATAATTGGTTCTGAAAGTTTTTACATGTTTATGTTGTATTGAAAATTGTTTTCAACTTGGCATTCTGCAGCCCTGACAATGATTTCAGGGGTTTTGCTTATAAACTACTGGTAGGTAGGATGGAGCACTGATATGGTATCTTCAACGAAAGTCACTCTGAAAGTAGGGACACAGGAAAAAATGAAACCTGTTTTAATTCTCTCTTACTGTTTTGGTTTTAAACTCAAGGAGTTTGATACATTCTCTGTCAGTATTCAGAGTGACAAATCTCCCACTAACTTTAAAGGAACATCTAAAAGCTGATTAGTTAGTATAGAGAAAAAAAGTCACTACTTATCCAGACAAGTACATAAAAAAAATCCTTTCTATGCCACTTCATGGTCTACAGCTAGAAAAGTCAGAATGCATGTTTAATGCTAGAAATGAGAAATACGTTAACTTGTGTATTTTTCACTGGCATAAAAAAAGTGATTTTGGCCTTTAGGATCTATGTAATAGTGTTCCTACCTGCTGAGGGACTTCATGGTTCAGCGTAATGTATGGAGCCAGCAGGCTTGGAATACAGAACACTTTTTAGTATCTGATCTCATATTTTTCTCTTGTAACAGGTTAATATTCTACACAGCTCCAACTCCAACTTCATAGACCATGTAAATCATATGATTGTACAACCACAATTTCTCCAAGCTGTCCAGCACCCAGAGGGAAGCATAAGTGCTGTTCACAACTCAGGTATGTGACGACTCTACAGAGGCTGCTCACAATGATTCTGGTAAGTCAGTATTTCCCTTGTGATTCAGCCTGGTCAACAAATAAAGCCCTGAAGTAAGTAAGTCCATAGTTACAGCTTGTGATCCCTCACAGAGATCATTGCACAGGTATGAAAGAAGGTAACATTGAATTCTCTTCTTTCTTTCTAAAGAGGTACTTTGTAATTAAAAACTGGTGTCCTTTTTTTAAAGTCTTCATTAAAGGTTATGTGCTCTGACTCACATAATTAATTAATTGTCTAGTTTCTAGTATTGAATAGTATGAAGGATAATATTTATGCTCATGTTATCTTTGTACATCTTTGTTGCTATGGCATATTAATTTCTGCCCACCCCTTTCAAAGCAAAAGGAAGAAATGTTTACATTATTTTTTAAATATATAATTGCTGCAGTGCTTGTGTTAGCTGCTGTCCAGCCCTCAGTCTGAAGCTCTCTGGAAAGAAGATAGGTCCACCCAGCCATGTGCAGGGGACATTAGTGTATATTAAATACAGAATTCAAATTTACTTTTTAGACTGTATGAGTAAAAATATATAGCCAAATCTGAAGCTTTTTCAATGAAGTTAAACCCAGGGCAAAGATATCTGTTTAAATGCTGGATTCTGAAATCCTTTTAGCTGAGTAATACGTATGTAAAGAAGTAAAGCTGATGTAAAGTGTAGGTATTTATAAGTACTTATATACGGTTATGCTTAGAAAATTACTGTATTTTTCTGTACACTTGTACAGACATTTTACTAAAATGAAACTGAATTTTTACAAAATAAACTACTGCAAACTAGTTCTTTCTTCTTTACTTTAACATTTTTCTAATTTCACAGTTCCATTCTTACAGGCAGGGCAAGGCAATAAAATGGGGTACAGAACCACTGTAGCTCCTGGAACTGCAGTACCTGGGTAGCAAAGGTACATAGAAAGCAGCAGCACTTCTCCACTAACTTACGTTACGGAGCTGATAACGTAAGAATGGTTCAGGGAGATTTCTTCCTGTGACTAGGTGGAGACAGAGGCTTCTCAGAGTGTGACAGAACAGTGAGGGAAAATGTCTTGAATCCTCAAGAGTCTCCCAGGAAGGTTGTAACACAGGCAAACAGAGTGGCAATGTGTTATTTTATTTCTTGGAGACTGAGATTTAAATCCACACAGTGCAAGTGTCTGAAGCCTTCGAAAATACAAGTTTTGAGATGTACTTTTTCTCACAAGTGAGATTACCACCTCAGCTGTGTAATCAGAAGGGGACAACACGCAAGTAACATAACTGAACCTTATTGCAAAAACACTGGGTCTGAAACTAATTGATTCTGCACTAATTGACTACCTCTGTAATAAAGTGGCTTAAAGAACAAGTGGTATGCATACTTACTATTTAGTTATGATTTATAAGACTCATAAGATATCTATAAACACCATTCGTGTATGGTCTGCCTTAGAGGGTGGGCACTTGTCAACACTTTGTATAGTCCCAGGCACTAGCAGATGGCTGTGCTGATTCTCAATCCAAAGGAAGAGGTGCTGAGGGGAAAAAATAGACAATGTATTTAGTGTTTTGTAGGCAATTTGTTCCACAAATACAAGCCCATTCCCTTTTCCACCTTTTGTTCCAGTTGTTCCTAGTGTGGCTACTATCCTTATCATAATCTGTGTGAGCATACTCACTTTCATCATAACCTTGGGGGTCTATCGAATTCGGACAGCCCATCAGCACAGCTCTGCCGACAACGAAGGAAGTAAAGAAAATGAAATGGATTGGGATGATTCTGCTCTGACTATTACCGTCAACCCCATGGAGGTACAAAACTGAGGCATAGTATTGTATCGTGATACTGTTACTGTCTGGAATTACTGTCTGGGCTGGCAGCTTACTCAGCAGTGAGTTTTAAGCCTCTTTCAGAGTACACTTGTTTAGGCTTGGCAGAACAGTTGTATGTTCGTAGACTCAGGACCCCATCTGTTTTCAGCTCCGCACACCACAATAATAGATAATTGAGCACTTAATATTTGGCATGATATATAATATATAATATATAATACTGAAGAATTCTTGGGTACACCACCACTTCCTCTCCATCCATATTTGCACCCTAGGTACCCAAGATGATACAGTTACTTTGTTTTTAATTTTTTAATGTAAGCACTAATACACTAAAAGGAGGGGGAAATGATCAGCACTTTAAAGAAACTGACACTGAAGGGTTAAATTTTGCCAGCTTGACTAACAAATACATTGCTTATTGTCATTCCATTCTTGTTACAGTAGTTTTTGAATATTTGCTACTGAATTGCATCATCTTTGATGCCTAATAGTCACATAATGATGAAAAGCGGATTTTCCCGGCACGTTAGCCTTTCCAAAAGTGGAATAAATGCTCACACTCTCACAGCCACTGGCTAGCAAGAAGGCACTTTTCTTTTACTGTCTCTCCTTTCTTTAAATGTACTGTAGAAATATGAAAAGCCTCACCAGACAGAAGAGGAGAGTGAGGAAGACGACATAGAAGATGAAGAGGAAGACACAACCAGTGCTGAATCAGACGAAAGTGAGGAGGAGGAGGAAGAGGAAGAGGAAGTGATTGTCCAAAAGGGAGACAAACAGAACGCTGCCAGGCAAGAGCAGTTGGAGTGGGATGATTCAACACTCCCGTACTAACAAACAGCCCTCCAGCCACATTGCTCTTTTGTAACAACCAATACAATGTTTTTTCAGAGTCTATGAATTCATTGACAGGATTTGAACTTCTGCTTGCCTATAACTGTTTTGCCTAAAATGATCTTCTTGTAGTAATTGATAATGATAGAACTGACCCTTTTCTTACAAAGCCGGGAGAAAACGGTACAAACCTACTGGCATCACCGCTAATACAGTAATCTAGAACTTGACCTGTTAGCAAGCGTAGTTCTCAAGTTCCTGTTTCTTATACCGCAGATATGTGACAAAGGTCCTGTCACTCAATCCATAGAGGTTTTTGCCTTTGCTATTTTTTTTCATACAGGAGAGATTTCAGCTTGTTATGAAGAATTGCGTGGGTCCAAATAACAGTTGCCACTTGACTTCACACTCTTACAGGCGTAAAATACAATCCACCTTCAAATTGGGGCAGAGTTTTAGTGCTACAGGTGACAGAGGCTGAATTCCATTTTTTGTCTCATCCCGCCTTCTTGGATGTTAACTGTCCTCTACAAGGGACTATCTAGGACTTGACACGGGATGCATGTGTGCCTGTGTAGAGGTGGACAGTGTATTTTTCAGGCATGCTGTCAAAACTGTCAAGACAGGGATTTTAGCCAACCCACTGATAGAAACGTGAGAGTTTAAAAAACCAGCAACAACAAGGGGCTGCTGAAGGTTACAAAATAAATTGTTCTGTGTCCACAGATTAATATGGCCTTGTGCAAACTGTAAATTCTAATGGGATTGATTTACTGAAAACCTGTAGAGCTGCTCATTAGTTATGGATTGAGCAATTTGCAGCAAATCAATGCTTTAAACCATCTGTCTTGTAAAATCATTAGTTTGCTGCAGTATCTTACTGAAGTAGTGGAAAATAAGTAAGTGACCCCATTATTCCATAGCTATGTATGGTTGGGATTTAAACAATGATTTTACATGAGGAAAATGTTCCCTTTTGCTTTAGTGAATGCCAGCTGGAATTCCTGTCTGACTGTATAAAACATTATGCCCTATTTCTTCTGTACCCTCACCCACCTATGAGTGGCACAAGAGAAAGTGACAACATACATATATGCAAGTCAGCTCTCTTTTGTGCTCATAATTCTCCCTTGTTTCTTCTTCCTGAAGCCATTAATGTTGAGAAAAGGTTTTATAAAGTAGAACAAGAACAAATAAATAAAACCTACCTGGAACCAAAAGTGAAAACAAAACCTAAACTCTAAAGAGGTTGAGAGAGTATTTTAGTTTGTTACGGTAACACAGCATATTTTTCTTAAACACTGTTTAAAAAGGAGAAAAAAAAAAAAAGCAAAGCTACGTACAATGTGTTGATAAGTCTGTGTGGTGTGGTTTTTTTGTCCCCTTTCCTTAATTATCTCTGCATCTTCAAATTCTCTGCATACCAAATGATGCAGCACTTGCTAGGATAACTAACTAAACTGCTCTAGTGCATAAAAAACCAAAATGGCATGGAACTGAATGCTGCCTAGTGGCTTTTTTGTTGTTGTTTTTTTTTTTTTCTAACTACATCATCCTTTTCTTTACAACTTCATCACTGACTTTTGCTTTTGCTTTTGTAATTTGCTGTTTAAAATGAGCTGCTTCCTCTTTGCCTCTCTCCCAGAGAAACAAGTGGTCAGTCTTGCCACAACAGGACCTTCCTGAGCACCCGTGAATGGTAGGTACTTGATATTGCAAAGAGTAACTTGAGCAATCTTGAGGTTATCCACCTCCCTCAATACTAAATTATTAGCAGGTCCTGAGCATCTTTGAATAAAGAGCGTATATTGTGGGTTTGGGGGTTCTTTTAATACCAGTTTCTGCATTTGACAGTTGCAGGGAAAGACTGACAGCAAGTAGACTTTGTAGTTTAATAACTTGAAAGTAAACGAAAAGAACGCTACATTAATTTTAAAATTAGAGCTCTTCATGCTCTTTTTTGTTGTGCCCACAATCAATCATGTTGGCGCATGAGTTTTAAGATTGTCAATATAGACTTTTTCTTACGTGAGCAGTCCTGTTCTATTTTTATTCTGGTCTCTCACATGTATTAAACATACAAGACTGTTTGCAGAATCAAGCCCACATAAATACAATTTATCTACAGGAATAAAGATAGTAAAATTGCCCAAAATTACTGTTTACTATAAAAGTAATTTTAAAAGTTCTGAATATCTCGAACAAAAATTTTATGTTAGATCATTTCCTAGCATCCCAATATCCTAAATCACTTTCTAGTGTTAAATATTGTTAGTGACACGAAACAGGGTCTTCATGATGCTTGTTATCAGCATATCAGCAAAGTTTTCTGCTCAGACAAAAAAAAAGACGTAAAATTAAAAGTAGATATTTTAAAAAGTCAATTTCAGATTGAAAACTGGACTTCCTTAAATTATTTTTTAAGTTTCTGTTATTCCTGATTATTATTATTCTTGTTATCGCAGGAAACATTAAGGCAACTTGAAAACAGCAATTTACCACCTTATTGACATCCTTTAGTTCTTTCTTTTATATGTTCTTGTCTTCATCATCACTGTGTTTCTCCATCTAATAGATTTTTATCTCTTTGTTACTGGAGGCAAATCTTTTTGGGGCGTGCTGGTACAGCACACAAGAAGCAAAGTATTTTCTCTACTGTAAATAAACCTACATTTTTAAACCTAAGCAAAGTAAAGTAATACAGGCATGTGCGTTATCACTAAAATTTGGTTTGCAACAAGATACTCGGCAAACTAAATTGCATCAGTGTGCTTATTTTAGATTACTCATTGGAGTGCATTATGCAGCATTTTTCATTCAAATAAACAGAAAAATCCTTTTCACAAAATATTAGTGAGGTACGTCTTCATAAAATGAACCTTAGAATATTTGTATAGAAGTTGACAGCAATGGCTTCATAAGCAAAAACCTACTAGTAGAATAACATAGAAATATCACTTCTTCTAAAATAATTTTAGCAATATGTCCTCCCCTCCATGAATTATTTTATGTAAACTACTTAAAAACTAAACCAGAACATATATACACACATACACCCCACTTCCCCCCCCCCCAATCAAAAGCCAAAAATCTCTCCTTTCCTCTCTGAAAAAAAACCTGTTCGTGTGGCAAACTCTGAAATGGCAACTGCAGTGTCTGGCTCTTTAAGATGTAATGTTTATCCTTAGCCCAGTTGCAAGGTTGCACTATGAAGACACACAAATAAATGTGGCTTTTTTACAGTACCAATAAACAAGTGCAATCAAAAAAAAAAAATCTCCAAAAAGGTGGCTGTAATACAGGACATCAGGAATCTGTGGCACCAGGGGTCTAAAATGACATCAACATCAATGAATGCCTTTGAATTTTTGAAATCCTAATATGAGGCTGGGAAAAGCTGCAAAACCCCCAAATGCAAATTTAAGATGGTGATACACTGTTATCTGAATTAACATAACTAACTGCCTAAGTTGCTTTTTGTGATGAATAGCTCAAGTTTCTTTTTCGCTTCTACCCCCTCCACAGGTATTTTATCTTTGCAAATAAACCTTAAAATGCATGGTTGTTGAGATTAATCTCAATAGTGGCTGACACCAGTTCAAATTAGAAATAATAGACATGTAGGGTTCATGACATCTTTAATACTAATTCAAATAAAATGTTATTTGTTCATTCAAACAAACAGGCAATAGTATCCTGCAGTGGTGGCTCGACTGCTTTCTAACTGGTGATCATCTCATCTCCCTCGCCAAGGGCTAATGGGAAGGTGCAGTTTATTTATTTCCCTTTCTGGTGTGGCATGGTGCTGGGCTTGCTGCGAGCACGTGCATGGTCCATACTTCATTCAGGAAGAAAATAAGACTCCGAAAGGGTCAGAGGATTATAAAGTTCCTCTAGTGGGGATGAAATCCACTGTCTCCATTGCAAGAGCTGTCCCGCCTAAGCTGAAAATGATGCCAGCGGGAAATTAGTAGCCCGAGGTTAAGGACCGGTCAGAGGGTAATTCAGTAGCAGCCCCTTGCTTTACTTTGGCGAGCCCTGCACCTACTTTCTGTCTCAGCTGTCTCTTTCCCTGACCCATAACCTGAGAGGCAGCTCTAATGCTTTTCACCTGGTGAGGATCCCAGCAGGTTGGGACACTTCTGGAAATTTTGGTGCCAGCATGTGCACCGCCCCATTCGTCTCCACCACCATCCATGCTTAGCAGAAGAGGAGAATGAAAGACTTACTTTACTTACTTACTTTCCTGACTTGACAGCGGGTAAAGATCCGGTGGGATGGACCCACGGAGCTGCTCCTGGTATCCTGGAATATGCATTATAATACCAAAATTAAGGATGTTTGCAAAAACGTATATGGCTACTTAGAGAGGGAAAGGAAATTAATTAAACTGTGAGGACATCTCCAGGGCTTCAAAAAAGTCTCCTCTTCCCTTAGTTCACTCATGCTGACTAGATTAAATATCTCAATAGCAATATATACCTGCCAGGTTTTGTATGCTTATTGAAAATGATAATAAAACCTCATAGAAAAATACAAATTCCGTATAAACAATTTCCAGGAATCTAGCAGTAGGCAAAGGAGCCAAGTAAGAGCTAAAAGCACTGGTGTCTGACATCATGACTAACATCCTAATCTTTTTGGCAAATTTGCTTCACCTCTGTGGAGTGTAGCTGTTTCCTGGATGTATACTGTATACTATTTCTGCACCACTCTTAAAAAAGCACTAGTAGGTTAACAGCAAGAGAATAGCTCATTTGGCAGCAAATAAAGGTGTCTTAGCTTGTAAAAAAGGTGTTTTAAGTATACTTCTGAATATTTGTTTCTTGATGAAATCCTGGTGTTAAAAAAAAATTTAATGAAATAAAAATTTTGGGCAAATGTTGACAGTTGCCAGACTAAGAAATAACAGTGATATGAGCAGAATTTTGAAACAATAATACACAAACTGATACACTGTATTGCATATACATAATAGTTTGTATACATACAAATTTTAAGTGATATTGTATGTATGTGTGTGTAAATATATATATATATAAAAATTATATTATCTAGATTGGCAATACACCTCTTGTTTTATCCAGCATTTTCTATGAAGCTGCATGGATTCAGGCAGCACATCTAGAGTTGCTCTAAGACTATTTGGAAATGCTGGAATCAAAGTGTATAGCATCTGTGCCCTTAAAAATGGGAAAATTTATGACTTTTTGGGATCCCAGTGAGATGCTAGTCATCTTGCTGGCTAGCTGGAAAGCACAGCTAAATAGCCAATGAGCTCTGGTTCTGCCAGATAAAAATTACTGAACAAAAAAAGTGGAAATATTTGGGGGGAACCTGGATGTGCGGTAGCCTCATCTTGATGTTTCACTTACTTTTTTGGGATCAACGCACCTCTGGATGATCCCTGTAGCTGCTGACCTGCAGCTTAAGGCAGTTCTCATACACCAGTTGGGGAAATCTAAGGAGGAGATAGAAGTAAAAAGAAGGTCTGTCAAAGACAGCAAAAGCACCTTTGAAACGACTAAAAATATTACTGTTAATTGTACATAATGCTGTGCTATATAAATATGATCTTACTCATGTTTCAACCAGTATCACCAACCATATAATAGCATTAGGTTTCTGCCTCCTCAGGCTAAGCTGGGAAAGATGACAAGCTTTGTTTGTGCCACATCCTCATTGCCCACAGAATCTGCAGACTTCATAGTGTAGAAGTGCCACTCCAAACAGCCATAAGAATGACAGCCACCCTTGTCCCTCAGAGATCTAGGTGTCACTAAAAAAAACCCCAACACTCCCATGCTTATGTCCAAACCATGCAACGCTTTGCAATATAGTATAAATACTTTCTACACCACCCAGAAGTGAACAGTGAACCTGTACAATCTTTGTACATTTGGGTCAAACGTGTTTGTTTGGGGTTTTTTGTTTTTTTTGTTTTTTTTTTTAAAAAAGCATAACAAGCAGTGTGGGGAGTGTTGTAAGCTGAAATGTATCAGGTCCCTTAATGCTGCACCTTTCAGATTTGCAGTGAAGGAGATGACAGTCTTAGATGAACCAACATAAGAAGGTGTGTCCAGTGATCAGACTGCTTTAGCACTAGGGTGTTTTGTAGTTTGTTGGTTTTTTGGTTTTGTTTTTGGTTTTTTTTTTTGGGGGGGGGGGCGGTTTGGTTAATCTCTTCTAGAATCCAGATTCTTTTTTATTAGCGTGGAGAATAAAGACAGGTTTCAAGGATGACCACTAAAGCTACAGCAGAGTAAAAAACATACTCTGTTAACACACAATCTCAAGAAATATTTGTGCTAAATCTATCTGGAAAATTACTGCAGCGATGTCTCAGAAGATAATTATACTTCATTACCTTTGTATGAGTAACAAGGTACAAGCCTGGTGTGGTTTGTTTTTTTTTTTTTCCCTAAAGAAGACAGGATCCTAAAATAAAAATTCACGATGCTTGAACAGAGTGAAAGTGAAAGGGGAGCAAGGCCTTTCATTTCAGAAACCTCTAACAAAGGGTTTTAAAATAATAAACAAATCTAACCCATATTATTGAAGCTTAACACAAGAAAATGAATCCAGGTGATTTTGTATGTTCATAACTTCATTCCTGGTGATGAAAAGGCCATTACCAGATTGGGTACCCTGTTTTCCCTAGAGGCATTTTGCTGCCTTTTGAGTAGGTATCAACAGTGGTTCCCTAGTTACAGTTCCCATTTCTCTGCTTGTACATAGGAATAATGATACTGACATCCTTTGCAGAGTACTGTGAGCCCTGTAGATGAAAAGCACTGTCAAAGAGCTTGGTGATGTTACGATTCGATAATTCTGTTGCAGCTTTACTTACAGCCCTCTGTAGTGGAGTACCGTACACACACACAAAATGAATGGCACGATGGTTACAGTCAAGAACTTTAGGCTCTTGTTTCATTAGTTATTGCCTATGAAGAAACACTCACAACAGTTTGAAACTTTATAAACATTTAAAATAGAGTTCAGAAAAAGCCCTTATTCCTATTTTCAACTCTAACTCATGTGGAAATTGTGTATTCATCAGCTGTTGAAGCTACAGGGCCATGTATTGTCAAGTATTTACGCCTGTGCTGAAACAAAGAAGCAGAATTTTTTTGTCCGCTGAGTACATTGTACAATAAAAGAGCGCAGCTTTCACTAAGCAAGGTGCATAAAGCCTGCCAAATACAAAGAGGAGCTGTCTCCAAATGGGGGACACAAGTTTTACGATTGTATTCTATCCTCATACTTTAGAAACCCAGAAAATTTCATGGGATTAAAAGGCCTCGCTGCTGCCCTACCTATTCCTTTTGTATAAAGCTGGATACATTTTTGGCTTTTCAGAGGTGTTTAACTTCCTAACTGGATAGAAAGTTCTTTCAGGGTCCTTTAGGCGTATTAACCCATAAAATAATTTTTGGCTGAAGTTTTCAGGATATCCTAAGGAAAAAATAAAACAAATTGTTAAAATTACATCTTTTTCCTTTCTACTCCTGCCTCCCCTAAATATTTAAACAGCTACAGGAGACTTGATCAGATAACCCTGACCAAGTCTATGACTACAATGACGTTTCAAATCAGTACTGAAATTAGCACCCTATTCCTGTCTACAATCTGCTTAATGTGCACACGTGTAGCTGAGAAGGTGGATGGTTGTTTTAACTGGGCATACCTCTTTGGAATGTGGAAGGGATCAGCTGCAGTCAGTTCCTTTGGAAAACTAAATTATTATTTAGGGAAGAGTGAACAAGGAGGTAGAAGAGAATAATGCAGGAATAACAGGAAGAGTTAAGCTTTACAGCTGATGTGAAAAAAAAGCTGGAATTTAATCTTCTAGAGACAAGAGCGATTAAAAGCTTGAGTGTCAAACATTAAGAAAATGGAAACATGGCTGTTTTCATGTCCAGAACTGACAGCTATCAGAATCAACAAGAAGAAAAATGAGTATAGGATATTGAAAGGTTCTGAGATGACCATGTGTATATGCACACGCACATATGTGTGTGTGTATACATATATATATACACGTATTAAAAAAAAAAATCACCTAATTGTTCCCAGCATGGAGGTAGTTGTTGCGGTAATGAACGGGAACCCTAAGTTATTTAGCAGGGTTGCTGCTCTCTGTAGCCACTTCATTACTTACAGTTACTCTACCGCCAGCAGAGCTGGGAAGGGAGCCAGACCCTGAGGAATGTTGCTACACTGTGCCTACATTAGGTAGGAAATGCTTTACGGCTAAGGCAGGCCCACCATGATCTGGGCGAAAATGTTTTGTCTGTAGTGACTCAGATTTAATGGTACAGTTACCACACATTTTAATTTGCAGTAAGAAACAGAACCTTTGCACACAGACAACTGTTGATTAGTTTTAGAGGTTTTCTACAACCAACGTACTCTATAGGTTGGATGAGGAACCGGGAACACCCAAGAAAGACTGCACCCCATGTTGCAAAGGCCCTTAGGTAAACTTTCTGTAATGATCCACTTTTCTATGTGACCACATGGTTAGGAATCATGATTTTTGAAAATACACAACATGATACAAAAAATTTTCAAGGATAATGATCATGCCTGGACAATTCTGAGAGATGAAGCTATTACCTCCATTCTCAGAATCAACCATTGGCATGTGTATTGTTAGATCCTCCACAAACTGATCCAAAAAATGTGAGGTAGATCTCAAAAGATGTTTTTTTAATTCTCTTGTAAATACTGCACCACCAGAATCTTGACTAAAAACTTGATTGTGGTTAACAGGCAGTTCTGTTCAAAGGGTCATCACAACAGGGATGGAAGTATATACCAGAGTGGGTTGCTGCTTTGCAGAGTAATAGACGCTATGGTTAGGATTCCCAATAACCGTTTCATCTAAATTTAGAAGTTGCTGCTAGACTCATTAAATCCTAGAAATAAAGATTAGTAGACAAAAAGAAAAAGTAGTTCAGGTAGAGTATTATGCTAACAGTGCAGAATTGTTCCCTAGAATATATTTTCTGGTGTTAGGGGCGGGGGTGGGGGTGTTTCAACCTACTTAAATGTTTCTAAGCCTGGGGCTTCTACCGCTACCCCTGGGAGATTATCCTAGAGTCTATTAGAATTCAGCATTAGAAAGCTTTTCCTGGTAATAAATTTAAATAATCCTTTTTGTAATTTTTATCTCATTCATCCCAGTTATACCCTGTTGCACCACCCTAAATAATGCCTCTAACCATGATTTATATCCTTTGGATATTTTTAGGTAGTTATCAATTTCGTTGCCTTTGGTCATCTATTATAGAGGCTATGAATCCCTCCTCCTCCCAATTCATTCCTTCAGTCTCCCGTTTCTTGCCTTTTCATGAAATGTCATTAATACACAAACTAAAAAAACCCTGGTATTTCCTTAAATTAGTCATAGTTCACTTTGTTAAAGTGCTCTGTGTTGGTGTGTGTCACTGCATAGACTGTCAAAGGTTAAACAATAAATTTATACTGAAACTTGATTTTTAAAAAAAATCTTTGCTGTAATCTATGGATAAGTTCTCATATAATATGAATTTGGCAGTGTCTTTTACGTCGGTATGATTTAACAAAGCCAAACAATAAACAAAGCCAACCAAACAATAATAAAAAGTAGTAATTTGTTAAAATTTATATTGTCATCATTAATTTGAAAACAGTCATTCATGTACCCATGCTTTTAAGTGTCCCTACACTAAAAGGTAACTATTAGCAATACATTCCTTTAAGACAGTTTAATATCTGTTGTTTCTCCTCAAATTTCATTGGTAGAACGCACCTGCTTTCTAAAACAAGTGCTCAAGATTACTAGCCGTATGTTAACTGCTGCAAAGAAATAGAATTGTGCCAACTTTTCTGAGTACTGCCATGCCTAACATTATATCGCAAATTTACAACGCATTTATGGTCTTTAACTGGCATGATGGCTATATGGTTAGTTTTCAAGCACAGCGCAAGCACACCTCTGTTCTCTGGCTCAGGAGCCTGATGACAGACAAACAGGAAGGATGTACGAAGTCAGCTTGGGTCTTTTAATTGATGTATTTCCTTCTGCTACCCCAACCTTCTGTACCTGAAAGCCAAAACAGAACGGAAATCCTTGTGCTCAAAGGCTCACTGCATCACTAAGACCCAAGTGAAATAAAAATGTCTTCCCTCATTTCCTCTGTCTAAAAGGATTGATGTAAAAGGGAGAGCAGGCACACTAAGCCTTCCAGTGTTGACTTAAGGGTCCTATACACTTCCCTCAGCACGTCTCTGTCCTTAATAGGTGTCAACTAGCATTGTACAAATAATATTATAGGGAATGACAAATTGCCATCAGTGGTTTTAGGTGACACAAGCAAAGAAAGATGACTACCTTGACATTGGCTAATACAGTGGATGAGAAAAACCTTTCAGTTTTCTAAAAAACACTGTCTCAGTGTAGCTTCCTGTCGCTTCTCTGCCCACCTTTCCAAAACCAGCCATTGCATGAAGAGTACATCAACAGTTGCATGAAGAGTAACATAAGTCAAATAGAATAGGTGGCGAGATGATTAAGCCTTGCAAGGTGAGGTTGCAACACAAAGAGAGAGAAAAAAGAAGAGGCATTTCTGAGCAAGGAACTGTAAAACATGACTGAAGTTGTGATAAGCAGCAGAGCAGGAATCAGACCTTCACCCTGAATATTGCTGGAGGTTGGTGGAAGGGGCTGTTTCTAGTTAGAATTAACCATATAGTTATGAAATCTCTTATATGTTATTGAGAGTGCAGGATTTTGAAGACCTGAGGAATAACCTCATCATGTTGAATGTAACAGCTCTGAGCTCTAATTGGCTGGGACAATTCTATTTTGTATTTCATCATAGCTTGACAGTAAAAGCGATACTTCATCTGCCTGCAAAAATGTAGAACTTTCCACACACAGTTCATCGTTTCCCAGATTTGCTTCCATGCTTGTGCATTAGTTCTTGCTGAAGAGCAGTAACTGCAGCTGGTAGCATGTATTTTGTAGCTTGGGATTGTTTCCTAGCAGTCCAGTCTCTGTGTAGTTGTGGCCACTTCTATTGATAATAAAACATATACCAAATGGGAT
Source organism: Sagittarius serpentarius (assembly GCA_034782735.1). Taxonomy (NCBI): domain Eukaryota; kingdom Metazoa; phylum Chordata; class Aves; order Accipitriformes; family Sagittariidae; genus Sagittarius; species Sagittarius serpentarius. Next base: position 20,431,241 of record JAVKLA010000084.1, read on the forward strand.
TCAAATAAAAATATCCTGTATGGTTGTGACCCCTTAAGTGTGTCTCAACACAACAGACCCTTCAGGAGAGATGCTCATTATATAAAATATCTTAATGTGCATGTGATACAATCATAAACCACATCTTGAAATGTCATTGCAGATGCTAGATGCATTTATGAAAGAGTGAATCTATACAATTTACGCAGAATGACGAATTAAAAGACTATATGCAATTAAAAAGGTGAATATGAAATGAAAATGATTTTTGAACACAGATACAAATCTGCTGTTGTTTTTTTAAAAAAAAAAACCAACCTTTTCTTTATGAAAATGTACAGTAAATTTTGACATAAAGTACATGAAACCTAACTTTACATATAGTGGGAATAAGTTGTATAAAAACCCTTCCATGGCATAGGGGTATATTTCATAAAAGCTGTGTCAATTTGCACAGTCACTTATGAATTCGAGTTTGTTAATATCCATATGTTTTCCATATGACTGATTAAATGCATAATGGAAATAGATGTTATTTTAAAACTTGGCCTGTACATCTGTACATCTATAAAACCAGATTCATTTCTGTGCTCACTATGGCACTTTCTGTGAATTGGCCAATAAATATAATTTTAGAATTTCACATAAAAGGTAATGTTCTGTAATCTTTATTTCACCAGTTATTGGGATTTTCTCATTTCCTGAACAATAACCCTTAAACACTAACACCTCTGGTGGCAAAGGTTAAATATCTGGTCTACATCTGTCAGCTCTTTCGCTAATTCCTAGGGAGGAACATGCCATGTGTCAAAAGACTCAGTACAGTTTTAAAGCATCTACCTAACTTTTCATCCTGCTGCGAATACAGAAAGGGAAGCAAGGGAAAGAGAATTTTTTGATGAGTTGTTGGTATTTACATTTACTAGCCATCTATTTTCATACTTGGTTTGATAAAAGATGATAAAAAATTGAAATGAAAGATGATTGTACCATATATATTACACAAATAAACTGTGAAATAGTACAAAGGGAAAACCACAATTTTGAGTCACCTGCCTATGAATTACATTTGCATATGTGATCTCATCACATATAGGAATACACCTGACTCCTTTTTGCCTTCTGCTCTAATGCTCCCCTCTTTGTTAGCTCCTCAGACTCAATCTAGTTCTTTAGCAAGACGTTACACTGATTACATAAGGTATGATGTACAAGTCACAATACACTAAAAACTCAACATATGTATTTCATTAGCTGCACGTAGTTAAGTACCCAACATCAGCTGCCTAACATGCGATTCAGCTCTTTTGAATTTTCAGAAGGGCCCAGCTCCCACTTCAGAAGTCTCAGTGAAAGGCAGAAGCCTGACCTGAATACGTAAATCGCTGTCTCCAGCCTTTGCTGAGCGGTGCTGAAAAGAAGAGGCGCTGAAAGCAACATTAGACTTTGCACTCCTGATTTCAGCGGCATAGCGTTCCATGGCTGGCTGGGGCGTGGGAAAGTCTCTCAGGGAAAATGTTGCCTGTATCCTACACACAGTGGACAAGGAACCTAATCCTGTTTTGCCACGGTTACAGAGTAGCGTTACAGGTTTACAGATTTACAGCAGAAGGCCCTGTTTCCTGCGTCTCAGATCCGGACGGTGGAGCCAATCACTGCAGCCTTAGCAATGCATTCAAATTCATTAGCCAGCCTCGGTGTAGCTCCGCAGCAACACTGGGAAGGCTGCATATCATACAATTTAGATATGTAGAACTAGAAGGGACCTTACGAAGCATCCCCTATTCGGGGTGCTTTGCACAAGATTAACCTTACCTACCGCACTCCTGGCAGACGGCTTTCTCACCAAGTCTAGAAGGTCTAGATTAGAAATGATGACTTTTGTTAACAAATTCAAACAGGAAGAGTTTGACATTCTTCTGCAAGACTAAAATTACACAATACCTGAACAACAAATGACAAAGACAGATTTTCTTGTTGCAGATAGCCTGCAAGACCCTTAACAGGCTGTTAAAATTGAAAAAGAACCATACTCCTCCCCCAGCACAAAGAACTAGTAAATACTTTTCTACAGATGCTATTTAAATATGGTATATACAGTGGATACAGTATATACTTTGAAAATAGCTTTGCCTATACAATTAAGATATACATCAAAAATGTCTGCATGTATGAAGGTCAAGTATATGTAAAATATCATATAACATTATCACACTTACCTATAAACATGTGCAATAGCCTAAAGGACCTCTTACTAAAGATGGCCTTTTTCCAAGTCAAAATATGTAATGACTCCTTCAGAGCAAATTAAATATGTATAAACAGATGACAGATTCATTTTGAGCATCTTATTGACCTGTTGTTATTTAGGCTGCATAACAAAATTCATTTTATACATGAGAGGGGAAATATATATCTGAGTGACTGTTTCCAGTTTTGAAGATTGACCTTAAATAGCCTATAAAATAACTTGCACTTTGTCGTCTTGTACTTGTGTACAATTTTGGGGTTTATAAAAAGAATACAGCTGTATTATTACAAAATTTAAGGTAAATGTAGTCACCACATCAGCCTAAGGGGGTTTGCCAGACAATTTTGTCTGGCTTAGAAAAAACAGAAATCTAACCTGTACACTTCATTTATGTTCCACCCCATCTGAAACATCCGTTAGCAATCTGCCTTTGCCAGCTAGCAGGAACCTTGCAAAAAGGTGTGCATGGTCAGTCTGCCTTACATCGCAGACATATCATATGAGAACGACACCAAAGAGATGGAGGGAGCAGTTGACATAATGGAGGGCTGAGCTACCATTCAGAGGGACCTCACCAGGCTGGAGAAATGGGCTGACAAAACTTTAGCAAATGCAAGTATGAAGACCTGCACCTGGGACAGAATAACACCCTGCAACAGTGCAGGATGGGGGCTGAAGGGGAAGAAAGCAGCTTTTTGGAATAAGGCTTGGGGGAGGGGATGTCAGGTGGACAAGGTGCACGAGTCAGCAGTGTACCCTTTCGTTGGTGAACACATAACCTCATACTGGCTGCGCCAGTAAGAACACTCAAATGGGTCAAGAGAAGTGATTAGTGCCTGTATCTGGCATTAGCATGGCTGTATCCAAAATTTTGTGTCCCATTTTGTGTTCCCCAGTACAAGATACTGATAAACTGGATAGTCCAATGGAGGGCTACCAGGACTGTAAGGGATCTGGAGTACAAAACAGATGAAGAGAAGCTGAGAGCTGAATTTGCTCAGGATCTAATTGTTCTTCTCATCTACCCAATGGCCAGGCTTTTCTTGGAGACACGACTGAAAGGACAAGAGGCGACAGATGAAAGTCAAAGCAAGGGAAATTGCGATTAGATAAAAATTCACAATGGAGACGGTCAAACACTGAAACAGAGTGGTTGGGGAACCTCCTTCCACGGAGACAGTTAAAACTTAGCAAGTTGGGGCCCTGATCTGACTTTAAAGTTGGGTCTAACTTTGAAGCTGGCTCTGCTCTGAGGTGGGGAGGTGGTAGGAGTTGGACCAGATGACCTCTAGAGGTCACTCCCAACCCGATTTACTCCGATTCTGTGCTGTAATAGTTTACAAGGGTTACTGTGGTTAGGTTTATTGACTAAATGCCTCATTCTTTTACTTTATGCAGTATTGCCCCATAGTTTTTGAGATCGACTAGTCCATGATTTCATTTTCTCTGCTAACAGCCTACAGGAGGAGCGAGTTTTACAGTAGCCAGGGCTTCATAAATCCCTCATACTCTAATTCACATAAACTTGACTTTAGTCACCTTGACTTCCTCTTCACCTAAGGAAAGCCAAGAAGATGTATTTAAATAATCCTTCCTACACTCCTGAAAGGTTATTCCCTTTAGCGCAACATGTGATTAAATATGGTCGTTTTCACTTTTTAATAATAAAGCTTCCTGAGGGTCCAAAATATTACTTAGAAGCAGCTGTTCTGACTGCACCACCCAAGCAAGGCTGGGCCCATCATCAGTTTGCATAGCTCCAAGGCCTGTTTTCTTAATAGAAAAAAAAATAATTGTTTTTAAATCTAATTAGCCTTCCCTCCTTAGAGAGAAATTCCTGCCTGTCTTTCCTCTCCTCTCATCCTTCAGTGCAATCTGGGTTTATACTTTTTGTGTGTCATTAGTTAAAAGAAAAAAATAAAAGAGGAAATACAGAAAATTGTATTACACATTAGTCCCAACCAGAGTAACCATTAACTCCTGGCACTCTCTCTCAATACAAAATATAGGTCTACTATGCAATGAACCTGAAAAGACATGCAAGTCACTGCAGGTTTTGACGGTGCATTTTGTTTCTAGCAATTTAAAGGGCTGTAACACCTATCAATAATTCAGGATGGGCTTTTCAGAAGTCCTGAGTCTAGACCTAATGAATCATAATGAAATTGCAGTGACTGAAAGAAAAGAGTTACGGGTGCTCCAGGAAAAGAGCCTAAAATTTTCCACCCTATAATTTTCCTCCCTTTGTGACTACTCATAAATAAACATTAGAAAACTTTGTCTGCTCATAACTAAGACATAATGCTGTCACACATTTCATTTAGAGATTTCTTGAAAAGCTTCTGAAAAAAATCAGTAGAAATATGAGCTAGTGCATCTTTATGGTTTCTATAACTCTCTCTGCAAAGAATTATTTCTCATTATATAACAGACAATAACTTTTACTTATAATTTTATGAATGGAAATAATTTCTATTAATAATTTCATTTTATTCATAATTCCAAGCCTTTTTTCCTTTGCAGGTTCACTATGACCTCCATGGTCTTCCTTCCTGGCTTTAGAAAACCTTCAACAAATCACCGTGGTTTAGTCTGTCTAAAAAGGTATCCCAAGTAGTCAAACACTATGCTAAATCTTCCCCAATTTAGGAAGCTGAAAACCTCCTAACACAGATGCACAATACTTCAGATTTCCACCCCCCTCCACAAGGTACACTAGGAAGAAAAACTGGAAATTAAAAGTTAACTGTTACAAACGGCCTTTTAATTTATTTGCAAGTTATTGCTTGCATTATGACAATGTTTAAATATCAGTCCTCTACCACACTGAACACGTGAAACGAAGCTGGTCCTAGTCCCAAGAGGAAGTGCAAGGTAAGATAGTAGGTGGTATAGTAAGTAACAGAAACTAGCATTTAGCTCTTTTGTGATATATATTGATGGATCACGTATAGACAAGCATTCATAGATTTCAATGTTTTTTAAAAGTTGTAGTTGGTTAAATGATATACTATTACACATATGAGATGCAAAAATGTAAGCAGGAACAGATTTAGAACAAACAGATTTATATCTGCCTTTCTGTCATGATGCAGACTATTCTGCAGAGTACAGCAGCCAACAAAAGGCTTAGTGGTCTAGAAGCTGTGATTTACAGTTATTCCCATTCGACTACAACAAATTCACTGAATGTAGACTAGCAGCAGAATCGAGACTTTGAGGTTTGCCGCCTTCTACCACATACACTCACTGTGGCAGCCTTACTAAAGCAATGGCCAAATATTTCCTCCTAGCTTCAACAATGCTACCTGACCAGATCAGCAGTACTCACACAGTCTTCCTGCCTCTTCTCTCACTCTCCCCAAGCAAGAAGTTACAGTCTGATGTTTTTCAGCAAAAATGGAACAGGCTAGTAAATAAGACCATGAACAGTTTTTAAATTTCCCTGGCTGCTTCTGCATGAAATGGCTTAGGGTAAAGATCACCAAGGGAATCAAAGAGTGACTTCCAGCAGGGAAGTTCCTAGAGACAGCAAATTTTCAGCTGGGACTTGAGCAAATCCCACTAACCCCTTATGCAGAAATATCTGCTCAAAAGGGAAAAACAAACCACCAACAACAAAAAAGGATTTATAAACATACAAATGAGAAAAATTGCTGCAGAAGTCCGAGAGAAAGATTAATCTGTGTAACAGAATTTGGTAAAACAAAATTAACACTCAGCTATCGCCAGATTTCCCAAGACCTTGTAAAATGCCATGTGCAGTAAACTTAATGGCATTACAAAGAGGCATTGACAGAGATGTGTACTGGACACAAAAATGACTAGAGACCTTGGAGCGAGGAAAAACAGGTATGTTTTTCTGTGTTTTTAATTACAGGGTTTTCAATGTCTTCCTATTCTGACCTTTCAGAAAAAAAAGTATAATTTTATAACTTCCCTGAATGTAATCATGGATAAAGAGGGGAAAAAAAAATTTAAGCACTTTATTCCAAACATCTTCCTTAAAACAGATTTCACGCAGAAATATAAGCAAAACATTTAGCATTTTAGAATTTAGTGAAGGAGTTCAACTATGTTTCTGAGATAACTAAAAATTTGTAAGCAAGGCTTTATTTTTAACCCTTTCTAGCTGTACTAGTTGTTTTTTCAAAGGCATAGGTGCAGGTCATAGCAATTTTGAAGCAAAGGAAGCATTCTGTTCTTGCTGTCTTTCAGTGTGACGGTCACTGAAGAAAGCAAGAACTGCAGATCTTGTTTGTGAGGTTTATGTCTTCACGTAAGATAGGCAGGAATGAGATGCTGAGAGTTTCCAGGTGATGATTCAAGCTCAGTTAAATCTTCAGAACAAGCAAAGTATTTTTCCGTTAAAGAGATGGTTGGCTTAGTTTATGGAGTGAATTGATGGTACTGCTTCATTTTACACACATTCTTGTATCTTCCCCCTTACTGTGTATCTGAGAGGTTTGTACCTTTTTTAACTGTAGTACGTTTCTGTCTCATTCCTTCGGGCAGATGTTGATGACAAAAGGAATCACCATCTCAGCTATACTATTAGCAACTCCAGCAAGAACCAAATACTCAGTAGATCTCTTTGTAAACTAAATGCTTGGAAGAGCCCTCAGTAGTGACATCCATAGTCTCCCATTCTGCAGGTGAAAGTATCCCTCTCTTTTCTGAATTTCTCATCTGTTGTCAGTCATAAGTGAAAATAATATTCAAATATTCAAAATAGAAATAGCTATTCTGTAGAGAATAAAAGTTCCAAAACTGTAAACCAAGAAACCATTTAGATCTGCGTGCATGGCACACACTCCTCTCTATACCTTCAAGTTTGAAATTAATATAATGATGGTTGCTATCTTGCTATACCTGTGCATCTGCTTCACAGAACCCTCCATGAAAAGGCACGGCACTACGTGACAGCGTGGCGTGGTTATAATTTGCTTCCCACTTCAAATTGAGGGTGGAGAGGTATTTCCTTGATCATGTATGGTCATTGAGATGGGGAGGAATCAAAAGGGAGGTTTTCAGGTTTCCAGGAAATATTCAGGATACCAAAAATATTTTTCAAAAAAAATCCAGTAACCACAGGTGACCTAGATTTTGAACTGTCTTACTCTGCAATACCTTTCCACATATATTTGAAACAAAATGTTGCTGTTAATCTGCAGTCCCAAAAGTCTGAGCCACCTGGGAGAATAGTCCTGCCCTGACTGTTCCAGGATAGACAGTCATTTCAGAGCACATGCTGTTCTTTATGGAAACACTGTGTCCACAGTTTCATGCAATTTGCGGAAGGTTACTTAGACAATACCTGCTTTAAGACAGCTCCTTACCAGCTTTGCCTCATTGCTTTCCATTGTCTGTCTGATCTTTAGCTACCTGTTGTGGCCTCTTTAATACTTACCTTGTAAGGTTTTAGGGGTAGTCTTTTCTACTGCATGTTTTATAGACTATAGCATGGAGGACCCTTAGATTTAATCCCACAAATGATACCACATAGAATGGATAACAATAATAAACACAAATGCTACCTGGAATGTGGCATGGCAGAGCAGATAGAGATTAGCCTCAAATATGCCAACCTAGACTCTATTTTCCTATCCTTTTTTCCTGTCATCTTCATGAGACTCTTCATCTTCCTCTGTACTTCACTTTCCCCACTTAGGAAATGGAACTAAAAAAACTTTTCTAGTTAGCTTTTCCAATGTATGGTGTGAATCCTGCTCATGCTAAGTCCTACATAAAAGCTTATATAACAAGGTAACTATCCTAATATGATTACTGCAGATCATAAATATTGCTGTTGTAAGCAAATCTTGTTCTTCTACTGCTCATTTGCAGATTGAATCTGACTGTGACATCCAGCTCCTAAGAGTGAAAGACTACATCCAGGGAAAGCAGATAATTGCAGTAGTGACAATCAAGTCCAAATGAAATTCATTATTTATACTGAAAATATTTTTCTCCTTAGATACATGACAAATATATAAAGATATGGCAAGCCCTACATATTAGGGAAAGTTTAATGTAAAAAATATTGATTATTCAAGGCTACAGAAATCTCTGATTTTATAAACATTAGGACCAGATCTACAGTGGTCTAGGAGACCTGGAGAAATTTGTTAGAATAAACTGCTCTACTCTTGCTGAATATTAACCTGAGTATTAGTAACACATTTCAGTCAATGAAATGTCTTCTTTGGTATAAAGAGGCACAACAACTTCCTAAAAATATTTAGCATACTAGAAATACTTTCTACCATATTATCTATGTAATTAAACTTATGGTCCTAAATTCCACCATATGTACTGGAGGTCTCAGCTTTACACAAACAAGAATTGAGAAGAATATAATACTGGTGTGAGAGGTCTCCTGATATGACAAAATCAAGCAGCATAACAAGCAGTGAGGCGCTGGCAGAACAGCAAGAGGAGTTCCGAAATGCACACTTCACATAGCTGCTTCAAGAACATTATGTTTTAAAAAGTAAAATCTAAATGCCAATGACTGCTTTCACTCTGACAAGGTGGTCCTCCTACCAGACAAGACCTCATTCCAGTGACTAGTAGAATATGACCTTTTCTTTTTTTAAATTAGACCTACGATACTTCCAGAGACAGTTAAAATGTAAGAACAAGAGCTTCCTTCTAAGAATAAAATTGCCAGCCATCAGCATTGCATTCCCATTATACATATGTTTAGAAGACAACAAGAACCACATAGCTGTTGAGAGACTTGAAAGTGGGAAAGTAGTGCAGAAATTCCTGTAATTAGCAAGAGCAGAAGTTTGAGTTCAAAGGCTGTATCCCATATGTTTCTTCAGTTGAATGGCAGCATTGTCATTTTTAGGTTTCTTTTCACAATAAATAAATGCCATTTGTCTGAATAGCTGGTTTCAGTCCCATTTAGAATAATAACTAAGAAAGCTAGTTCAGAGAATAAAGTATTGCAGAATATTAGTCCTCTGCTGCTCAAGCAAACGCCAAGGCAAAGCTGAGGCATTTAGCCAAAATAATTGTTGAGGCAAAGCCTATTAAAGCAGGAAGCATCAATTTTTTCTATACTACCAAAAGCCTATAGTACACACACGTTATTTTGCTTGCTTGATTTTCAGTGAAGACACAGATATTCATTGTACTATTTTGTAAATACCTTTATTCTAAGTGGAATAATTATCACAGGGAAAATTAATCCTAACAACTATCTTCATTTAAGGGTGGCAGAGCAAGAAGTTAGCTAGGATTTTGAAACACGACTACCTAGTCATTCTAGAAGTGGTTGCATTTTGGGGCACTTCAATGTGGGTTGGCTTTCAAAAGACATTGAGCAATAACCCTCTAAAAACCATTTTGACCATTGTTTGACTGTCTCATCCAGAAACATCAGCCTTATTCACCAACTGCTTCAGAAGCCCCGTGTGATGAAAACCAATACCCACCGGACAGATGTACACCCAGGCACATACACTGATAGGCAACCAGTTCTTTCTTGAAAAGCCTACTACTATTGGAGAAAAAAAAACAATAAACACTAAGACAGCCTCAACATTGCCTTCCCACCACTTGCAGCAGTATGAGTTGTGGAGGAAGTTTCAGGACCACTGACTAGATCTTACAAGTCCTTCATCCAGACCATCAGAGGCAACAGTGGTGAATAAGTGACTGTAATGTGGAGGTGAAAGAGGGAGCATCAAAGGAATAAACAAAAAAATAAGTCAGAGTCTTGAGGGGAAAAGACAAGGAATGACTCACTGGAATGCTGAGGAAGAAGAGTTGGCCTTGCTTTTGACACTGGGCATGACGATCAATACAGGTTTTAAAACCAATAATAGGTTAAAAAGTAGCCTTGCTAGTTGGCCTGTGTATTGGGAAACTCTCCACTTTCTCAGGCCCTTGTGGAATCACAGAAAAAAATGGGTCTTAAATACAGGGACTGGTGTCTTCTTTTGCACTTATTTCTGTGGAGATTAATTTACATTAATAATTTTCTACAATTTATAATAGAATTATTCAGCAGTCACAGTCCTTAGATGTAATGTTCAAGTAAAGAGTTTTTGCTCATATGTACACTCAAGGAAAGCAAGCGTGTGTTCAATTATACTGGGAGTATTTGCACTTGCAGTGCAAATGTATACATGGAGCAAGAGAGGTACATATTAGTAGAGCAACACTAAAGAAACGTGTGACAGCTGAGACTGCTTTGCATTTCTGTGACATACACAAGAAAAGCATAATGTTCACTACAGATTTTTTTAATACCAATGATATTTTCTTTTTAAAAAAGAAATATCAGTTTGCTTTAGAAAAAACAGATTTTGAAATTTCTAAAAGGTGACATTTTAACTGCAATAACGTTAATGAGATTTGTGGTGTGGGCATCAGTGGAGATGGAGAATCATCTTGGTCACTGTTGTAAAATAGTTTACAATTCAAGGAAGCCTAAAAATCCCTGATCAAGCTACACCAGGAGATTCATGGCATAGCTAGAAATTTATATGAGATATCTAGATTCCTCAAGACCCAAAATGATTGATACTTACTACCTCTGTTAAGATACTACAGTTTAAAACCTAAACCATTTTACTATTGACCTGGTACTGCGTAGGTACAATGTTGGTGTTAATGAAGCATCACAGAATGGTTGAGTCTGGAAGGGACTGGAGGTCACTTTGACCAACCCCCCTGCTCTAGCAGGGTCACCTACCCCTGGAGCAGGCTGCCCAGAACCATATTCAGATGGCTTTAGCATATCTCCAAGGACATAGACTCCACAACCTCTCTGGGCAGCCTGTGCAAGTGTTCAATGACCCTCACAGTAAAAAAGTGTTTCCTGATGTTCAGAGGGAACCTCCTGTGCTTCCATTTGTGCCCATTGTCTCTTGTCCTGTCACTGGGCACCACTGCAAAGAGCCAGACTCCCTCTTCTTTTTACCCTCCCTTCAGATATTTATGCACATTGATGAGATCCCTTGTGAACCTCTGTGAACGACAGAACTGACACTGTTTCTCTAGTGTCTAGATTTCATCTATTAATACACTTGCTCCTGTTTATTTTACAGCTTGGGTAAGCAAGATATGGACTTCTGGACTTTAAAAACCTGAAGAATCCAAACTACTCAGTAGTTGGGGTTACCAAATTCTGCTTACCTACATCAACAGAAATTGTGTCTCTTTATATGTTATCCTTCCCTCCTTCTCCCATAGTTCTCAGTAGACATCTAACCTTAAACTAAGGCTCTCGTTCAGTCAACGAGCAAAGATCAATAACTAGATGAAACAATACATGTGTTGCTTGTGTAAATGTACTTTATATATTGATTAGCTAACTCTGTAAAGTATTTTTGGTCTTTTGGTACAGAGAATGAGATGGAAATGTAACCCACTCATTAGCCTCTCTGACTTGACAAATAGGTTCAACTGAGGTTATCTATTAGCAGTTTATCTGTGAATAAACAGTACCATAGGTGAAGCAGCTCCCAATACAGCCTGACATAAAGGCAGCTGGATTGTAAAGGGCTTAGCACCTCAGGTGTGCTCCAGGTAAATGCAGGTGCAGTAACTCCCTGGTCTGCCACGAGGCAGAGCAGATGTGTTTGCACAGCACAGAATTCAGGCTAGTCAAGGCTGCTGTGCCTGAGCTGGTTTAGGTATAAAGCCAGGCTGGGTATCTCCATACAATGCTCCACACACTCATCTTGTGTTTTGCACAGCTTACTAGCTCAGACTCAGTGCTCTCTATAGTAAATGCCGATCAGCTCCGCTCAGAGTCCTTGGGGTGCTTTTCATTACTCCTCTCTGTATGCTTTTGCATTGCTCTCCCCAACAAATACTAAATGCCCCTGGAGTATTCAAGATACCAAAGCCCCTCAATTGTCCCCAAAAATGGAGAGTTAAAAATATTATTAAAAATATTCTCCTAGTTTTTCAAAGCTGGCATCCTGCCCTCTAACACTCGCTGGAATTTTTTCTTCCATATTCTGTCGCATGTTTCTCTGAAGGTATTCGTGCCTTGTGCCTCACGGGTACTGTTGTTGAAACATCCTTTGGCTCTCGTAAAGGGATTTTCTTATCCAGAAATAGGCTTCTGCTTATGTGGGCAGTGATTCATAGGCAATGTCACTAAGAATTGAATTGAAATCTCTGGAGTGCATCACAACTGGGTTTTGCCAGTCTTTGCTACTTGAGCCATTGTCAGGCTCTGTGCGTCGAGCTGAAATTTCTATTATGCTATCTAGATTTAATAGCTGCTATTAATACAACTTATGCTTCATTAAGCATGAATTCAAAGTGAACCAGGCTCTGAAGCCCTGGTTCAATAAAGTGCTGAAGGACAAACAGAACAACTATTTTTATTCCTAGAAGTGTCAGCAGGACAGAGAAGAACATTTGTTTCCACTGTACATCCACCTCAGAACCAGGTGGCTCTTTCAGAATGACAATTCCCTTCCAGATTGATTTTTTTTTCCTTTAAATAACACTTGTTTCAGGCTTAGATAAAAGGACAATGGATACTGCACTGAAATACACACTTATTCTCAGACTCAATTTTTTTTACAAGTCCATAGCATAAAACCTGCTAGTTAAGAGACAGTCCTCCTAACTTGCCTTGCACTTCCAGGTGCAACTGAGGTACCTTTATTTGAATGGGACTGCTTTAGCCATCTGCCCATTGCCCAATACGCCATACCCTCCTGCAGTCATACCGAGATACCTGATGTCAGGCAGACATCCCAGAAGAGATTTGTGCTATGTACTGCACAACAGGCACATCCCCTGCAAGCAGTTGTGCTGCATCATTCTCTGGCCGTGTGGATGCACAGCTATGGGTCAGCGAGCAGACTGCACATTGGCCTGGCCGGCTCTTTCATGGACTGTACAATGTCTTTGTATTTTCTAACAAGCATGCTCATAGCAAAGGCTACAAATTGACACAGAATGAAGTTACAGATGGGGAGGTAGCTCTGGTTCATCAGGTCCCCAATAGTGATTGCTTTTCTACAATAGAGAGGAAGTTTAGCTGTAACTGAAAGCAGCAGAGTGTGCTCATGTCAGGGATAAGGCTCACAGGAAGACCCCTAAAAAGTATGAGCCTTGGTTTTGGCTTTATATATCTCCCCTTATTCCAAAGCACGTTCAAAATGCAGTCAGATTTATGTCTCTCTAGGAGTACGAACACTACACTACCAAGCTGCCACGCTTTGGAAGTTATCACAGAATAGCTAGTTACCTTGAAGTAAGTTATTTCTGAGCTTGTGCGACCAGTGGAATAAGTGGAACACTCTCCCTCAGTATCACCATGGTTAGGGCCCATAAGAGCATACAAACAAACTCCTAGTATGAAAAGGTAGCAGTTTACAGAAAGACAGAGGTCCTAGTATAAAAAAGGTAGGATGCTGAGGGAGTGGAGGGAGAAGGAGAAGCTGGTTAAAAGGAGGATATGAAGGCAGGGTCTGTGAGGCAATGACACATGGACTGCGTGCCTAAGTATAGTAATTAGTGCTGTGCAGTGCAAGGCTCTGATCGATGTCGCCTGATTAGGGTTGGCAGGCACCAGACACTTGTTTAAGTGCATTCATTTTGTGCAACTCTAGTTTACAGGAGTTGTGATTGACTTTTAAGGAGTTACATGAAGAGGCTATTCAAATGCCAAGCCTCCTTCCAGTTACTCAGCTTTCAGAAATGTGAGAAAAAATGAGTCTTTTTTTGAGTTACATCTAACTTTCTTTTTTTGCAAGCCAAGGAAAGGTTTATGTTCTACTTTAATGGAATACTTAACTCAAAGCATTCCTACTTTATTGTTTTTGTAGAGGGATTGTTGACCCTTAATGGCTCAAAGACCAGTATCTTCTGACATACTCTGTAGGTATGTAGCCTCCAAATAGCTTCATTATTGTGTACCAAATCCTAGCACTTGAGACTAATTTGGTTTTCCTTCTATCATACATTTGTTACAATCACACCTGCTTGAATTCTTCATTTCTTGTTAGACAAAAGTAAGCTGTATCTCCAGTCATGCTCCTTGGCTACATAATACTTTAAGACATAGCCTCTTTTCCCATTGTGCAGCAGTGGGGCAGGTAGTCCAGGAATATTCCAAGACTCAACTGTTTGTGTCTTGTAATGATAGTATGTTACTCATTCCAGAAGTCCCTCATTCTACTAAGTTTTCCGTTCAGCTTGTCCTAAGACCTCCAAAGTTAACTCCACAGTTACCTAAGCTTTCCAAATAAGTAACCTGAAGCAGAATGTGATTATATAGGGTGCTCAAGTTCCCAGTTACTCTGTGGCAAAGCTTGACTGAAGTCCCCTAACAGTGTATTTTCTCCACATCAGGCTGTATCAAGAACAGATTTTACAAGAAACATGGAAATTATCCTTAACAGTCAGCAAAGAGAAGTAATAAGCTGCAAATATTAAAAGTTCTATAGAATGGAAAGGAATAGAACCAGCTGGGAAAAATGTGCAGGAAATGATGGTAGGAGAGAAACTAACCGTTCAGGATAGACTGCCCCAGGAAAGACCCCTTTCTCCTCCCCAAGGATCTACCACTACTTAAACATCTCCTTTCAACTACTGAATTCCCAGATAAGAACTATTCACCATCAGAAAAACTTCTTATCTTTTTGCCCTATAAAATTTTTGTATCATAAAGTGCATAGAATTTAAATGGTTAGACATAGCACAGGGACATCTTCCTGTATAGTTCATCCTACTGGGCCTGGGCTCCACTCTACCCGCTGAAACTATTTTAGAATGAGTTGCTGCCATTAACTGCCATGCAAGTTCTTCTGTGCCAGTCAAAACAGTTTTGCTGTCCACATGTGATGGCCCATAGAAGTCAAACCAGGACTCAGCTCTCTGGCTATGTTTACGTGGCACAACATGGTGCTGTCGTGAGCTGCTTGAACTAGCATGAACAAATCAGCTTGCTTACACAAAACGTCCATCACAGGGCTAATTAACAGATCTCTGATACTTGTGCACAGATTTGAACTGTACTGAGCAAAATTCTGATAAGAGAACAGACAGAGAACACAAGAGTTATATCAGACAACTAAGTGGGATGAGTACAAGCAATTTTTGAGATACACCAGAAATTCTTAGCAATTTAAGAAAAATTGTAGCCCATCGCCATCTTAGCTATTACCCAGGCAATTTTTTGTGTACGGTATAGTAGAGGGGATTTTTCAAGTATAAACATGAAGGGGATTTTTAAAGGAACAAAAATTTTGAAAGTATGTAGCTCTTTTACAGCAAGGTTTGGCTAGCTTGTGTGAAAATGCTCAATGCTCAAATGTATCACAAAAGAAATGAGTAACTGTGCTAAAGAATGTGATCATATTGAACAAAACTACAGAAATTAATTCCTCTGAGAAATTTTTGCACATATTTTTAAAACCAGCCTCTGAGATTTGCTAGCAGAGATATAATTATTCATGATCTTCCGAAGGATGATTAAAAAAAAAAAATCTACAAAAAAGAGCAATTGCTCTTTATTACATACAGTAGCTGTTTGGAACAAATTTAATAGAATCCTCTTGATTTTTTTCTTAATTTGTTCCATAGGATGCTCCCACAAGTGAAACATTTTTGAGCAAAATTCCACTGAGATCTTTTCATCATGTTTGCATAAGTCTGATCATACATCATTACTGAAAGCCTGTTATATTTCTGGCCCTAAGTCTAATGTAAAGCATTTTTTTCTTTTGACATTTCTTATGTTAAGCCTCAGACGCAGAAAAGACCACAAGCAGCTCATAGACACGTTATGTATGGTATTTGATAAGCTACTTATGCTTGAAGTGAGAGAATATGTAAGAAACATCCTGTGATTTATAAGCGAAAAAATTAAATCATGAGAGAAACAAATTTACGGGCAAAGAGTATCCTTATTAATTCAACAGCACTCTCATCACTTTCACAGCTTACACTCATTTATTGCGCACTGCTTGCAACTACTTATTTTGAGAGGGAAAATTGCACCTTGCAGACACCTCCACTTTATAACTAAGTACCAGGATAACTATTTTTCCTTCCTACTTGCCTCTGGTCTGAAAATTAAATAATTAGCTTTTTTTTCCCCATTTTCTCATGACAACCAAACATTAGGATCAGTCAGCAGTTACCTGAAGAAACTGCAGCTAATCCACATTATTTGATGCACATGGCAGACACCTTCACAGTTAACAGACCCCTGAAGCTTGGTGTGGGTCCATAAAAGTACAGGACTTGCCTAAAAGGATTCTAAAGTTCTGGTTCTAAACAGAATAAGCCCTGATGCCAGCTGCATTCTTTCCTTGTAAGTCCTGGTATAAAGGCATGCCAAGAAAGAAAGAGAGCTATGAAGTTACATTTCACAGGTCAATAATATAGCTTGTTGGTGAAGATTTGGACAGATCTGCAAATATTAATTCCTAAGGTACCTCATTCCTCCTGCTTTCTTTGGGGTTCTAAAGCCTTCATATATTTGGTGATTAATACTCAGCCGTAAAAGTCCTTTCTTGGGGTTAAGCCGTATGATCCAAAGTGACAAAATCAGCAAATTGCCACTCATCATCTGCAGAGTAAAATAATCAGAATGCTTAGGGGTAAAAACATGCACATGGACATGTTAATATGTCTTAGCTGACAGATGGTAACTTTTTAATCCATGGTAATTGAATTGCCTGTTCAGACCCTGATGCTGAGACAAATATTTCTTTCAGATTCTGAGGAGAAGGAGTAAACAAACAAACAAAACCCAAGAACACCCCTAAACACATGTTCTCATGGAGAGCTGGCAATCGTTCTGTCCACAGATGGATGAATAATGGAAATGCAATATGGAACAACAGGAACCAATTGGCAAACTGGCTTGATTAGGAATAGTCTTTCAATTCAAACGGCACTACTTGACATGAAGATGTCATCAGCAGAAAGAAGAAACTTAAATAATATACACTAAAGCAAAAGTTCCTCCTCAGTAATGGGAGGTTAATAGGGGTTCAAGCACGTTTACCTGAAGAGACACCAACAATGTGAGAGCATCGCTCTTTAGCTGCCAGTACAAAATTGGTACAAAAGAGTAGAGAATCAGGACCAGTATATCCAAACCATATCTGAATGTGATCACTTCTCACATAGAATACTAAAACTGCATACCTTTTGCTTACTTGGCCCTACCAATAAAAGACACAGAACAGCATACATGAATCTCCCCTTCCCCATGCCTCCCCCCCAAAAAAAACCCAAAAAACTATGTATTGTTTCTTAATCCAGGAGGAAGAGTATAAGAAAAAGCCTGTTTGGAACTCTTGTCATTTTGTTTAATGCAAGATTTAAAAAAAAAGAAAAAAAAGAAGAGTTAATGTATCGCAGTATCATACTGTATAAAGTTTCAATAAAACAGTGCAGAGGAGCATATGATCATCTTTATTCTGTATTTGAACTTGATTTTTCTAATCTCTAAGGCTCTACTAAAAGACTTTTCTAATAGGAAAAGTTTTGTTCTCTTGGGTAAAAATTTTCAACTGCTATGATTTTTCTCTCACTACCTCAAGGATAATTATCTTCTCTAGCCACTGATACAATGTCTGCTTTGAATCATCCACTTCTTTGACCAAGGAATTTAATTGAATAGAAAAAGTTTAATCTTCCCTTACAGGGAGTTTCAATAATGTTTTGATTTCATTTGTCTAGGAGGTGATCAAGTCCAGCATTTCTATAGCTACTTTTCAGTAGCTGTCACGAAGATCAGCCTGCTGGAGATTATATCCTGATCTGTCTTGGACTATACTGTGGGATAGAGGGCCGTGCAGACTGCAACCAAGTAATAGAAACCTGTAGGCAGGAGAAATCTGTGGCAAGCATAGTGCTGCTACGAGGTCACGGAACACGAATGCCCTATGTGAAGCAGATATTGTAGCCCCTTCCTATTTTCCCTGGTCACTCCTGTGACAGCTGTAGTGTCATGTTTCTTTTTCCTACCACCAGAGGAAAAGCTAGTGCCAGTGGTGATTCCATGGGTGAGATTTCCAAAGACATAGGAAAGCTCAGGGTTCAAAAATCATGAATGGAAAAACATCCATCAAGAGCCATTAAGTAGAAAGATATTGTCTCCATTCCTAAAAGAATTTTTATGTTTGCAAATTTCTGCAGGCTGGAAGATTATTCAGATGAAACCATACATTGTGTTAGCCTGCGGTGTTGGCTAATGTCTGAGGCAGAATACACACATAACTGGACCATGCGTTGACCACACATGACAATTCTTTACGATGTTATGTGAGCACTTATTTGCTGACTCATTTCTCACTAACTTTTATAATGACATTAAGAATTTATCTCAGGAAGGAAAGAAGTTAGCTGTAATCATCATCCCAAACACCCAATTCAAAAAGAATTCAGCCTTCCTTTGCTCCCCACCCACTGCTTTGCCCACAAGTTTCTGCTGCAGACCTAAGCCTATGTGGCACCCACTGTGGGTGCTGGATTTCTAAGGATCATGTTAATTTTAAACCAGTTCTTCACTGCTGTGGTTAAACAAACCTGAATGATTTAAGAGATGATTTTTTTTGATGTTCCAAGAGTCTCCGTATATATCATCCAACTAAACACCACAGTTGAACTTATGAACGAGGACACCTTGGGGATTTGGAATCTCAAGGATGTATGCATTACTGTTAGGGATTTTTCTTTTCTCCTTTTCACTCTCACTGTGTTTTCCTACTGTCTAAATTACGTATGTTCTGTGCATTATTCAAGTCATCCAAACTTTTCTTCCCTTTAGCCTGGATAATGAAGACCCTATCACAGACCTAATGAAAATGATTATATGGTGACTTTTAAAACTGCTTAGGGATGTAGATTAGCACCCAGTGAGATTAATTCTGATTATCAGGCATCTAGGAGCCTAGTTCCGATAGGTATCTATCTGTCAAAACAACTTTACAAATTTGGCCCATAAAAGCTTGTCCACTGAATTTAATGAACACAGACTGGTATCTTTAAAGAGGATGAAGAAAGAAAATTCACTATATAATAACAAGGTTAATAAAATATTACAATTATGGCCCGTGGCAGTGTGCTTCCCCCCCAGAACTGGACCTTTACTTCCCGTAAACCTGATCAAGCGATAACCACCAGTGGCGATCGTAATGGATGTGTCTGGTCGTGATGGCTGCATCCACCTCAAAGTGGATTCAGGGGAGACAGATAACAATACAATAGCCAGGGGCTAATTTGAACAATGCACCCACCTAACCACAGTACTGGTCAATGTTCAAACTCAAGCCAAATTTGGAAGAAACTAACACCTGTAGTCGGTATGTAAATAGGACTATAAGTCAATTATCTTACTCCATAAATAGTGGACAGGCCAGGGCCAATTGAGCTCTCCTGCACAGCAGTGGGCTGCATGCCAGGATCTCCCCTTGAGTAGGGACAGCTCTCAAGGTTACTCCTTGAGGCTGAGAGAATCCTTATCACATCAGATACTCGGTAAACGATTTGGGGATAAGCGTGGTGAGACTCTGAAATCTTAGCTAAATGATATCAAGGATTGATTGTGCACATATAATCCTTTAGACATAAGCCATTTTTACCAAGTCTGGGAATAAGTCTGGATTCAGCCACACCTACATTGGTCTCTGAGAAGGAGTTCAGAAACCAAGAGGGTTCTTTCTGAACCTCATGACTCAATGGGAGGGTCTCGCTGACAGTTTTGTCTGACTCTGTCCTCTATGCAGTAAATATCAAGTGAACCTTGCCATTGAATCTTGTTAAACCACTGTCACATTTACTATCAAACTTTGTAAACTGCTGTTTTATATCAATAAACATATTGATACTTCTCTCTTAAGACGCAGCCACATCTTAGCACCTGAACTGCCTGAAAATCCATGCTCCTTTTGTACTCATTCATCTCTTCTGAGCACCATTCTTTTTATTTTGCTTCACTCTCCCTGTTTTTGTAAACTTCCAGCCTAAGGCAGCCAGGCAGTCTCTGCAGAGACTCCTTTTACAAGGAGGCTTGATCATCTCTTGATGACATGTAGTCTAACTAGCAAATCAGGTAAAGGTGGGCAAGGCAGCAGGGGCAAAACCCATTAAAAGCAACCACTGCTTGATTAATTTTCTTGGGAAAAGAAAAATTCATATCAAAAATTATTATTGGCTATTTTTCTTTTCCACAAAGAGTCTGCTTTATCAGTAGTCTTGTGCCCTGGACCATTAATTAATTAAACTTACAGATTCAACCAGCCCTCAGAGTAACCTGCTTAATTTCATGCTGGCTGAAGGAAAACTCCCCAGCAATTTTGTACCTCCTTGACTTTCAGCTATTTAACTGTCTTAAAATTAGGAACTTTGGAATCTAATTTTGTAATAGCATAATTGTTAGGATTATTGTTAGGATAATAGCAATGTTAATGTCTTATGCATGAAGACAGGCTATTTATTATATTTTATTTTAGAAATTAATTTAGGATTTAAGGTGTTGGTACTGAAAATCTTTTCCACTGCACCCCTCTGTTCTAGTCTACAGGTAGTATCAGAATTGTTCTGTAGTGCTGTCACTATAACAAACTATTCCTGACGAAGTATTTTACCACTGCAATCTCTAAAGTCGATGGAATCAAACTGCCTTAAAACCATCTCCTTTGCTTCATTTCTGCCCTATAGAACAGCTTTTCAGGTGGCTGGTTTTAGGAAGCACATGGGAGTTTCTCTGGGCCCAAAGGATCCAAGGGCATTACTTAACTCTTCCGGAGAACCCTAGCTAGGAGAATATCTCAACAGAGACAGTAGCAGCATCTAAGGCTTCAAACCATTTTGCAAGGACTAGAAAAGTGGAAGATGTAGGACAATATAAAGAGGACATACAGCTATTTTTATCTTCCCTTTAAGGTACTGCAGCAGTGGAAATAGTCCGCGTTCAAAGATCTGGCCCATATTTAGTTTCCTGGAATCTTTCTATTCCAATTTTCTCTGGTGCCAGAAAAAAATAGCAACAGTTGGACTTACAACTGTAAATCCGTAACTGGCAAGTGGAACTCAGTGTTTTAAATGTATATATTAGAAGTAGAATTGCCAGTTATCCTATTATCAATGCAAAAGTGTAAAAGCCTACTACCTAAAGCTAGTGCTGTACAACTGCACGTGGGTAAAGACTTCACTACAAATATTCATCTCAGCTTTTAAATGAGTTCTCTTTTGGTCTTTTCTCACCCTGCTTTTGTATTCAAAATAAAATTTCCCTGAAGTTGAAGAGAATGAAGTGTCACTGGTATGAATGATCACGGAACCCAAAATTTAAACTTGCACATTGTTCTGGTTTCGGCTGGGATAGAGCTAATTGTCTTCCTAGTAGCTGGTACAGCGCTGTGTTTTCAGTTCAGTATGAGAAGAATGTTGATAACACCCT